>JAJHZJ010000527.1:8012931-8612931 GCA_023548195.1 Bettongia penicillata ogilbyi | reverse complement strand
GTCCCTGTCACCCTTGGCACTGCGATGGCAAAGTGCTGCATGGTGAGGCTCGACTCAAAATGGGACTTCCTTGAGCTCTTTAGGCTCATCCCTTTCCAGTCCCCCTTTCTGTGAAGGCCAACCAGAGACTTTGCTGCTCTGCACTCTCTGGAATGCAGAAGTGCTGATGTCGCATGTGGAAAAACATCATTTTCTATTTTTAAATGGGAGGGAGGAAATATTTCTACTGTTTATCCTAGAAACTTCAAGATTCGTTTTCAAACCCTGAAGAGAATTATGTACAAGAACTAAAATCCATCCAGTGTTCTCCATCACTTTTTCAGACTTGAGCTGTTTCTGAAAAGGAATTTTTTCTCTCTTTCTGTCTTCTGCTTCCCAGTGATCCCTCTTGTCAGTTCCTTCTTTCCCAAGGTAAATGTTAATGCTTAGAAAGTTTGTTAATTGAGAGAGTAGAATAATTTTCTGCCTTTCGAAATAAGCCCAGGATAGTAAAAGCTGCTTCCTCATTGGAGTGAACTCCAAACAGTCCCTCTATTAAAGCTTTTCTTGATGACTGGGCATTTAGAAAGAGCCCACCATTTCCCAAGGCTAAAGATAGTTAATTGTAGGGGTACTGACTCCACTCAACTCCTTAAATGACATCTCATTCCATTTTCTATCAGTAGAGTTCATTTCTTAGTCATCCCTATGCCAGTTTCCATGTAATTGATGAGATTTCTGAAGCAACTAACTCACCCAAAGACCTCTATTTCCCAAAGATCAATGTCCTCTGTATCAAACTACAGCTTTGCTCTAACCTTGGTGTTTTGCTACCCATTTATTCTTTCAACAAATATTTGAGGGCTCACTGTGTATGTGATAGCTTGGATTTATATAGTGCCTTTTAAGTTTTGCACAGTCCTTGATATATATTAACTCATATGAGCCTCACAGCATCCCTGGAGATGGGGGCTACTATTTATTTATCCCTGTTTTACAAACGAGGAGCGCAAGGCTGAGAAAGGTTAATGACTTGTACAGAATCCCATAGCTAGTAAATGACCAAGGCAGGATCTGAAACACTGTGTCATGTTCTGTGAAGAACATGTAAAACTATGATAGAGGAGATGATAATTTACATGAAACAGCAATGTAGGCATTGTAGGATTAAGTGCCAGTTGAGTGGACTTTGAACTAAGTATTTTCAAATGTCAGGGGTAGATTGGAGGTAAGACTTGGTATTTCAACATGTTGTCCTTGGTCTTCTCTTGCTTGTTTGGGGTTTCTAGCCCTAATCACATGTTGTAAAATCTCATTTCCAATTTGAATATTTGCAATTTTCCCATTTGTCCTGAAAGCATTTTCTTTTGTTTGATTATAAGCTCCATGAGGACATGGGCTACTGTTCCGGTCTTCCTGTGATCCTGTGTGTGGTACCTAGTGCCTCAGAGCCCTCCCTATGGGTTCCAAGAAACGTTGATTGACTGAAGGATTTCAGACCCTTTCTTTGCCTATCCCCTTCTGTTGTGTGATCTGAAAAGTTAGAATTACTTTCTTTAAAAATGGAAAGGTAGTTTGTTGGTTGCTTGTTGGTTTGGGTTTTTTTGGGTTTTTTGAGTGATGAGCCTCAAGTGTCAAGATACTAGGAAGTCAGTTCAAGAAGAATTAGGAACTCTTTAAATAAATGCTTACTTGACATGACTCTGTCTTCCACCTCCTAATAAGCAGGGGAGCGAATGGCAGCCGCTGGCCAGGAATTGATTACATTAATTGATATGCCAATAAGAGAGCTTGTTACATCCGCCATTGGTTAGGAGGCCGGCTAACAAGTCCCGCTGATCAATGGAACCAATAAAGATTTCATCCATTAATGAGCAACATGGTAATTAATGTTATCCATAAACCAATTAGCCTGGGTAGCTAATGCGCTGGTTAGCACGATGAGTGGCAGTGCAGGGTTTACTGATAGATTGCCTATTCAGCTCAGAGTCAAGGATTTGGAATTATGGAATTTTTTAAAAAGTCAGACTCTGTAGCCTCTCTCTGAGAGCATAAGTAAAGAATCACAGCAGTAGGAGCCCCCAGGGCCCCAACCGAGGGAGGAATTGCCATCCTAGTCTCCGCACACACACCCCACCCCACCCCCCGCTGGGCTGGCGCTGCTCTTTCCTTCTTACCTGTTAGGAAGATGGAAATGGGGAACATTTTTCCATTTTAACTTCTCCAGCTGCAGAGTTTTCCCACGCAAATCTCTCAGGAGCTGTTAGAGGACATAATGGAATGGCTGTGTTCCCAGGTCACTTCAGTCCCAGCTGGGCACTTTCTCCCCCGGGATGCCCTCCCATCAGCAGCTCACACGCACTGTGCTGTACTCCTGGAGGGAGGGCTAAAGCCTCTTCTGGGAACCTTAGCAAGTGGTAAAGTAATTAACATTTTCCCCTATGCACATTAGGAAGAAAAATTTGCTAGAAGAAACAGACGATTTGAGGCTGAACCCTTTTTTTTTTCATTTTTTGAAATGACATCAGTGGGTTGTTTGGCAAACATAACCTGGCAGCCGGGCAGCCGTACTCTTTACTGCCTGAGATTTCTGGGGACTGTGCAGCTTGCCAGTTCCAGCCATGGCAGTGTGCCAAGGTGACGTTCTGTGACTAAGCAGAAGCAAGGGAGAGGGAGAGAGGGAGAAAGAAAGGTATGTGTGGTTGGGAAGGAGGTGGGGGAGGTAGAATGGTCCCTGGGTCTGGGAGGGATGCCCTAGCCATGTGAGGCGTGTGCACCTCTGTTTTAGCAAAAGGGATGGTTTGGAAGTGGGGGTACGTGAGGAACGTCCCTGTGAAGGGGTGTGTAATGAACAGAGTTTAGGGAGTGTCTTGGATAGGAAGATTCAGGGAACTAATAGCCAAGTCTGAGGCCTCTGAGATAGAGTCAGAGGAAGGAAGGGACTGAATTGGGAAAAAGGCAAGAACGTGAAATAGAGGGAGAGGGAAATATTGAGGGCCAGGCCTATGGGGAAAAAAAAAGAAGGTGGCTTGGGGGAGCTTTTATCAGCATCAGGCCGAATATTCTGCTATGGAGTTTCCTTTGCATTGTTAGGTATTGACCCTGAGAGACCCCTTGTGGATTCCCTAATTGAAAATTAATACTAGATCAATACCAATGGCAATTTGCATATTGATCATAAACAACTTTGAAGGCACCAAGTGTGTGGCAGATCAATAGGGCTCTTGAATAGGCTGTAGTGGGACTACATCCCGTTACAGTGCTCTCTGAGAAAGGTTAATGATTCGGGAAGTTCCATAACTGCTCAGCACAGGGAACAGCCCCTTCCCCAAACAGTCTCACAAGTGCAGTTAGATGACGCCAGCTGCCCCCTCCCCAAGGTCCCCTTCCTTCCCATGGCTTGGCCATCTCCCCACTGACGCAGACAGAGAGGATTATTGGACGATCACAATTGTTATGTGGACTTTTTTTTTGGTGATGGGATCAGGGTGCTTTATACTGGGAGGTGTGCAATAATACACAGACATATTCTATCTGTATTTTACTCAGCTGCCTATATAATACATGTTTACATTGTGTGTGCTACTTGTGCATACATGCCTGTGTGTGTACATATACATACACTATATATTACCAAGTTAAATCTTAAATAATTGTCCTGGCCCTTTCCCCAAACCGCATTTCTTTTAGCAGTTTGAGTAGAATGGAACTGAGCAGAGGCCAAGTCTCTGAAGAGTTTCATTTTATCCTGAAGCATCTCTCTGCTTCTGATCAATAGAGGGAATAAAATCCTTTCACTGCACTTTATCGGGGGGACATTTTTGGCCTTGTTTTCTCTGGGATTTTTCCAGTTTGGGTTTTTGTTTTGTTTTGTTTTGCTTTGACCAACTCTCATCACTTGTACTCTATCTTCCAGCCTGCTTTCTCGTCCTTCTATCAGGAGACATGGAAAGCAGCGCTGCCCATCTTGCTTGGCAGCCCTCTGGATGGCCCGTGGGGCTGTGACCCCCATCCTGTTCCTTGCTCATCTTGCCTTAAGAATTCCAGGCTAGTCAGTGCCTGCTTCCTGCCTTCAGATCTGAAGGCAAAAAAACCATGCTGAAGTTTCTTCTCTTTTATTCTAATTGGAAGCTGTGCAACTCTGGGAGAGTCATTTCCATGCTCTCTGAACTTTAGTCTGCTCGTTAGTAAAAAGAAAAGTCTCTAACTCAGTTAATCAGTAAACATTTCTTAAGCCCTTATTACATGCCAGGAACTGTGCTAAGCTCGGGGGATGCAAAAAGAGGCAAAAGACAATCCCTGGCCTTAAGGAGCTCCCAGTCTAATAGGGCGTTTACAATCTAATGAGTCTCCCTTCTAGCTCTGAATGTTCTCATAAGGTAAATTACTTAAGGGGCCTCCTTTGGACTTGGACTTCTCTTTGGCTTTGATAGCAGAGTTTGTTCTCCAAACCTGGGGGGTCTTAAGGGCTTAGGTTTGGGAAGCGGAAAAGTATGTTCAGAGGTTGACTAACCCAAACCCTTCATTTTCCAGATGGGGAGGATTCCCCAAGGTCAGGGGGAGAGCCCTGGGCATCTCATTCCTCATTTAGTCAT
The DNA here is from genome assembly GCA_023548195.1 of Bettongia penicillata ogilbyi. Classification (NCBI taxonomy): domain Eukaryota; kingdom Metazoa; phylum Chordata; class Mammalia; order Diprotodontia; family Potoroidae; genus Bettongia; species Bettongia penicillata. Next base: position 8,608,357 of record JAJHZJ010000527.1, on the reverse strand, counting down.
CTTTCCATGACCACACTGTGATTCCTGACAGTGTGAAGAAGGCAAGTTTTGTCCCTCATCACTTTTTTCAGTCCTTTTATGGGCTCACTTCCCTCCATATCTGGTAGTAACTTCTGTCCATTTCGACCTCTGAGCTTTTTCTTTGGTGGTGATCGGTGGTGGCCTTGAAGTAGTTCTTGTTGGGGGACCGTCAGCCTGTATTATAAATACACAGGTTGTGTCTGGGATTAATGGGGGAGAATTAAAGACTAACTTTATAGTTTTCAAGGTAGAGGAGGCCTCGAGGCCCTCTAGTTCATCTCTCTCATTTTGTAGAGCAGGAAACTTAATCCCTGAGAGTTTCAGGTTTAGCCACAGAGCTTTAAGTTGAATCCAGGAAGACCATCCTTTGGTGCCCTTCTCCATTGCGCCACCAAGTGATGTTGACCAAACCTGTTAACTTCTCACATCCCTTACCGCCTAATACCTCATGATTCCAACCAAGTCCTGTTTGAATAAGTACATTGTACTCATTTCATCCAGTGTTTCTTATAGAGTGTGGCACTTGGGGTTGGGAGTAAGGGCTTGGGTTACCTTTTTGGTAGCTGGTTTGTTGTGTTGACCAAAGCAAGCCTACATAAATCACCATGGGTTCTAGAGACTGGACCTTCAGAGCATGTGACTTTCAGCAAAGCCTGTGAAATGAGCAACCCTTAGATTTAATGAAGTTTATATATAATTAATAAATTTGAGCAGCTCATTGAATCCATTTTGATATAGGGGGTGGTACAGTTTCAACCAGTGGAAGAATGTAGAATTGTTTGTAACTAATTTGTTTTTGTCTCCAGGTTCCTCTTCTGCATTTATAAACTGTGATTCTTTTGAGGGTAGTGAGGAAATAAATATTTTAAATTCATTAATAGCAGGGTTATTTTTATTTTGCTGCAAGGCTATGGGAAAAGATTTCCAGTGACACTGATCCCCACTAGCTTCTGCCTGTTTGTTCAAGTAGATCCTCCCACACAAGTACCAACATAGACCCTAAAGCCACCGCCTGGAGTAAAGGGAGTTCAGGAGCCTGCTCGATGCTGGAAGGGAATCTGGAATTAGGAAGCCTTTGGGTCAGAGAACATTGGTGTTGAAGTGTCATCTGGTTCATCATCACCATTACCACCCCCCTCAAATTTGAGAGTGAAGAAAATTGACAGTTAATTACTGATAGAGACTAGGAATTTTCTAGAATCATTTGATTTTCTTTCATTTATTTTCTCATAAAAAAGGCTGCAGAGCATAGGAGATAGAGAGAGTCCTGGGCTTGGAATTAGAGACATCAGGGCTCGAATCTTGCCCCAAACACTTATGAGATCCGTAACTGTGGACAAGTTACTTTGCGTCTTTCTGAGGGAGCCTTAGGCAACTCCCTAAGACAGTTCTTAAGCGATGCCACACCAATGAAATCATATGTTCTCGACATATTGACATTTGGTTTATTAGTGGAAAGTCTGAGGTTATCTGTAAGCCAAACTGAAATTTCAGGCCCATTTCTACTGCCTTGGCTTCAATATATACATAGACACCTCCCCCCCCACTGGCCATTTCTCTCCTCTATCATACATGTATATAACATAGATTGTTCCTCTTCAGTTATGTCAGACTCTTTGTGACACCATGTGCTATACTGTCCATGAGATTTTCTTGGCAAAGATCCTGGAGTGGTTTATCATTTCCTTCCCCAGTGGATTAGGTCCAACAGGTTAAGGGATCCCTCCAGGATTACACACACACAGCTAGTAAGAACCTGAAGCCATATTTGAACTCAGGTCTTCGTGACTCTGGGCCTAGTACTTTATCTACTGAGCCATCTAGCGATTCTTTGTGATACATACATGCATATGATGCATATAATAGCTGCACATCTGTTGATGGATACATTTAATAAAGTTCACATGCAATGAATAAATTTGGTCACCCAGACAGGGGCCCTACAGGTCACCATGGGGGACTTAGAGAATAGAACCGAACAGAGCTAAGAGTTAGTGAGATGTTGCTGGAAACCTGTGCCAGCAGGTTTATTTCTGGGGCCGTTGGGAGTGTGTGTTTGTGTGTGTGTGTGTGTGTGTGCGTGCGCAGGCGCATATGCACGCGCACTCACACAGCCAGCAGCCTCCAGGAAGTCCCTGTGCATCTGATTACTTCATTATAGGGCCTTTCATTGACTTGACTGCACTGTGCTGATGAACTGAGACTAGGGACAAGAGCACATAATTGAGAGAAATAAATTCTTATCACAGGTCTTGCTGTAGTCGGTGGCAAGCAAACTTCTCTGTCTGTGTGTGTATGGACGGGGAGGGGGGGCTTTGTCACCCAGGCTTTTCCCTGTCAGGCCTTCAATGTCTGCAGCTTCCCAATGTCATTTCCTAGGAAAGCCGTTTGCCCAAGATCTAGAGCAGGTTGGGGAAACTGCGCCCTTACAGGCCACATGTTGCCTCCTAGATCCTTAAGGATTTGTTCTGTAGTATTTGGTTTCAGTTCAAAGGCCGCACTTAAGGATCTAGTAGAGAATTGCAGTGTTTTTGAAAGCAGTGACACCTGCCTGGCGCTAGGTGCTCTCAGTCTCTGCATAGCTTTCTTGACTGAGTTTTGATTCTCATGTTTCAGTCACTGCCCCTCCATCGGGCTGAGGTCAGGGACTGAGTGTTCCTTGCTTCCCTTCCTCTGGTGGTGTTCTCAACATTGATTTTTCTTTGGAAGTTCATTCACTTTGGCTTCTTAGAGCGCTTTCCAGGGCTGCATGGAGGTATTTTGCAGTGTCTGGTCATAGGAAAATGTAAACACCTGGAAAGGCCTAGGGCCTCCTGGTAAGTTCAAGGACTTTCTAAATGGGGAAATGCCTCACCGTAGTCAAGGACCAACTGATGTGTCAGGCCAGAGTGTCTGTGATGAATTTTGCTACCTGGGTAGAGTTTCCAGAGAGGGGATTCCACTGCCTTTCTTCCTCATTCTGATTACATTTTATTCAACTGGGAAATAAGGCCCACAGAGAAGACTTGGAAGACTTTTCCACAGCAATTAAGTTGCTGATTCTATATGGATTCAGGCCTCTAGAGTCAAATCATGTGAATTCACTGCTGTATTTTAAGAAAGAAATAGAACTTAGGAACTAATGTAGGTTATTTAAAAAAAAAAAAGGTAAGATAAATCCTTTACCATCCAATCAACCAATGACTTAGTCAAAACATAAGCCAGTACAACTAATTTTCTAAAATCTGGAAGATACAAGAATAGGGTCACCAGTCCCACGGAAGTTAGTCCTTAGCAATCAGTTCCTAGTGATCAAGGATTGTTTTGTAATGTGTTCCTGCTTAAAAACACAAACAAAGAAAACACCAAGAAAGCATTTCCTAGAATTCCAACTCAAGTCCATGTTTGCTGTGAGTTGGTGATGCACACATAATGGCCGGGTTGTGGAGGCAGGTTGCCTCAGTTACAAAACGGCATGGGTGGCGTGAAGGCAGAGAGTAGAAAAGAAATGGAGAGGGCTCACTTGACATTCTCTGACCTCAGTTGGTGGAGCTGAATACCAGAGAGCCAGGACTGAAATTGCAGTCACTTTAGATTATTCGGAGCCAAGAGAGGCAGGGAAAAAAAAGGGTCTGTTGACTACAGGAAGCTGAATTCTTCCTCTGCTGAAAAGCTTATTAGTAGAAGGGGAAAAAGCAATTACTCAGCTTCTGCTAGAGCCTCTCTACTAAAGTGAAGAGAGGAGGGCCCAGCCTTGTCTGCAGTGCACCACGGGTGCCTTTCCCCACACAGAACACCACAGCTGTTGGACAGAGCTGGGCTCCAGCCTTGCCCCCAAATCACGCTCTCCCCCAAAGGATTCTTCATGGGCCTCTGGTGCTGGAGGATCACTTGGGGTTATTTTTTACAGACTCTGCTTTTGGCATGTTAGAACGCAAGTCAACATTTATTTATGGAGCACCATGTTAGGTCTTGGGGGCGATAATAGTAATTAGGCAAAGCTTGGTCTGTGTCCTTGAAGGTTCTTACAGAGCCTAGTAGGGGATAGGAGGAGGAAAAGAGTCTCTGTCCAGCCCAAAGAGCTGTAACGCAAAGCACATGAGCATATGCGAGTGCCAGAGATAGAGTTGACAGGGCTTGGTGACCAAGGTGTGGGAGAGAAGTCAGTGACAACCTTGAAGTTTTGAATGTAAGAAACTAGGGGAGCAGTTGATGCCACTAATACAATTAGTAAAGTCAAAGAGGAAGCAGATTTGGAGGAAAGTAATTCTTTGGAACGTCCCTTCTTTGGAATCACATTTGCCTCAGGAACGGGCCAGAGTGGGGAGGGAAATATGAGTCAGTGATAAGGCAGCGGAGTGACACATTGAGGAGATACTGGTTGTTTTCCTAGCTTGGTCACATCCGAACCCCACATTTCAATGAAAGGTATTGTAAAACTCAAAAACCAGAAACTCCAGTGCTTATTGCAACAGCAACAACACCAATAATGTTACCATATATATATATACACACACACACACACATGTGCATATATGTGTGTCTATGTATACAGACCCAGTGTATATATGTATTTATACATACATTATCTATACATGTACACACATTATATATGTATGTACACACACATGTTATATAATGCCTACTCTGTGCTAGGCACTGTGCTTACACATATCTCTCTTGTTTCTTACAACAGCCTTATAATGTGGCTGCTATTATTATTCCAGTTTTTCATTTGAGGAAACTGAGGGGAGCAGACCCATCCAGGGTCACACAACCAGTAAGTGTCTGAGGCCAAATTTAAACTCAGGTCTTTCTGATTCCAGGCCCATTGCTTTATCTACTGTGCCACCCAGCCACTCTTAACAGCTCTTACAGACACTCTCAAAATACAGACTTTTGTTTTAGAGGTTTTGAGGGGACTTGCACATTGTGTGAGTGAGCACTGTGATATGCCAAATATAGGGTCTGTGATCTTGGATTCAATCGTGTGAGTAGGGTGGCAGCGGTCCCCAGGTTCTTCGGCTCTTGGTGTTACAGTGTTAGGAAGGTCATCAATAACCTGAAGAGCATCCCAAAGAGGGCGTCCAAGATGTCAGTAATCCTTGAACAGGCCCATAGCGTGTAGGGACTGGTCTGAGGAGCCGGTGACATGGTATTTGTGCCTCTCTTTGACCCCAGAAGGTCGATAGAACTGACTTTAAGTTAGAGAAAAGCCTTGGTATTAGGAAAAACTCAGTTAATCATGTGAGTTGTCTAAAACTGGAATGGGCTACAGTGGGCCCCCATCTCCTTGGAGGAGTTCAAAAAGGGTCTGGAAAGTCACTTGTCACCCATGTTATGGTGGCAGCTCCTTTTTTTGAATAAGGGCTGGACTAGTGGATGCTGAGGTCTTTTCTGGGCCTAAAATTCTGCCTTTTTTTTTTTTTAATCAGAGTCCTAACCCTCATGCGATACACATCCTAGGAGAAACATAAAGCATATAGATAAGTGCATTTCAGAGATAAGTACCTGGGCTACAGGGTGTAGCATTCCTAGGTCATTGCTGACAGGAAGGACTGGGGAAGGTTTCATGTAGGAGATGGTGTGTAAGTTGTCATCAACCAAAGATTTCTGAGAAGAGCTGAGGGAGGCCAGTGCAGGCCCAGACCCAGGAAAGTGTGAGGAGCATTCAGAGAACAGAGAGCAGCCCAGTCCAACTGCACCATAAAGTATAGAGAAGGCGATCATTAACACAAGATTTTGGAGTTCCTTGAAAATAAATGCCAGAGAGTGGAGTTTGTAACCCTTTTCCATAGGCAATGAGGAGCTATTGATGGTTTTTGAGCAGAGGAGTGATGTGACCATAGTCTTATATTCCTACTACAAGTCTGGCAGCAGCTGTATTTGTAAGATACTTGTTACCTCTATCCCAGGATGGTTGTAAGTACAGTTAGTGCTTTGTCAGCTGTGAAGCCTTATGTAGATGTGTTCTTAGTACCTACTGGGATGGTTGTTACAGCCAAATGAGACATGGTGTGGCAAACACCTTCTCACCTTAAAACCCTCCCTGAATATGATTTTCTACTTCTCTGGAAAGACTCAGGTTTGCATCTCCCCTTCTTGAGCAAGCATGTGGGATATTGCTGGACACACCAATGAGCAGGCCATCAGAAACCATTTCTACTTTATTCAGTTGATTTAATTTTTGTTCCAAACAAATGGTTTTGTTTTTTCACCTTGATCCCTTTTAAAGCTTTTATGAAGCTTGTCAAATTTTCTCCCACCCACATCCACACCCCCACAAACTCAGTTGCCCCTAACCAAGTTATTCCTAACTTGATTGTTCGGCATACTGACCCTTTTCAGCTTTTCTTCATCTTTTTTCCATTTTTCAAATTACTCAACTTTGAAAGGTCAGTTTTCTGCTCATCTGTTCAGTCTTTGGAATGGACTCTCCAGATTTCTTCCCAGCTTCTCACAAATAATTGTCAGCAGTTCCTGAACTTCATTAGTCCATCTCTTTCATGTTCTGAGATGCATTTCATCTCTGAGATAATATATGTAAAAGGCTTTGCAAGCCTTAAAGTGTTATTATATCTGTTATTGTTATATTATCATCCCTACTACTGTCTGTATTCTTAGAGTTCAATTAGAGTTTTATCAGCTTCTGTTTGCCAAGTCCTTGTTATTTATCAGTCATATAATTCTCTTTTTCTTATTTATGTTTGATTTAACATTCTCCTCCTTTCCAAGTGTAAAAGGCCTTGCCTACAACATTACTTATCATATATTAAACCCTCTGCCATGATGCCCTTCTGTTTTTTCTTAGCTTTTTCTCATCTAACATATCGTAGTTGACCCTCTAGTTTGATGTCCAAACCTTTTCTCCTACATATATTGTTGATGTTAACTGCTGGATGTCTTTGTAAAACTTCATACCTTTTCATTTGTAGATTTCTAATACTTCCTCCCATTGAAACATGGCCAAAACAGTATTTAATTGTCTGCAGTTGATTTCCTTGAAATGGAATTCCTGTAGTTTTTAAGTTTCTATGAATTCCCTATTCCTAACCGTTCCAGATGCAAACAGCCTGGCTGCTTGCCCTTAAGTTACTACTAACCTTTTCCTTTTGTTGGTAACCCATTACCAGCCAGGTGTGACCTAACACACCTTGATTTTGTGTGTTCCTGCTCACTTTCATGTTTCCATCATTGGAGAGGCTCAGTGCATAAAACATTTAGCTTTTAGAAATCAGATTTTGCCATCATTACTGCTGGTTTATTTATATTGTTTGCTGGATATTTGGTGCCCACCCCATTTGGAGATATGTGCTCTAGAACTTGTAGACCTTTTCAAGAACCACCAGTCAGCTCTGAGGGTAAGGGGAAGAGATGTAGCCAGAACAGGAGAATGGTGAGGCTGTGATATACAAATAGGCTAATGGCAGTTCTCAAAGATCCACAGGAATAACCCATCTGGTCTGAATCATTGGAAAAAGACATTAACACCTTCTTAAACTTGAAAAGGGCAGTCAGTATTTTATTGGACAAAGTTCAAGAAAGAAACTTGGTATTCAACTACCAGCATATTAATCCTCCAATATTTTGGTGAAGATTGGAGGTGAAAATAACCCCAAAACAATTCATTCCTTCTATGCTATAATGGAAAGAACCCTGGCATCCAGACAGCAGGATTCTGTTTTATTTCTGCCCCTTACTGACTGGTCATCTTTGGTCAAGATTCTTTCCCTCTCTGAGCCTAGGCCTCCTCGCTGGTAAAATAACGAGTTTTGACCAAAATGTGGTTTCTTCCAACTCTGATTTCTGAAGTGTAATAAATAGTTGACAGCTACATAAGCTAACTATTAAAAATGGCCACTCTTGCCCAACAGATTGTAAAAGATTCCTAACGTAAATGTGTATATTCTGGCTATGCATGTAAGAAGAGAATTGAAACAATTTTCTACAAAAGTCAAACCTCCTCCTTGTCTCTTGGTTAACTTGTTTTTTATTTTCATGCAGTCATAGAATCCTAGAGTTGAAAAGGATGGCAAAGCTATTCCAAACAGCATACAATTGATGGATAGAATTTTAGACTTGGATTGAAAAGAACTTGGGTTCAGTTTCTCACCCAAGATACTCATTTACTACATGAGCTTGAGCAAATTACTTATCGTCTCTGGGCCTCACTTCCCTCGTCTGTAAAAATAATTGTGTTGGACTGGATGACCCCGTCCCCCACGGCCATCCTCTGTCTACCCTGTACCAGAAAAGGACTTTGTGCCTATAGTTTATTTGGAGAGTGGTGACAGTTGCATATTTCACCTGTGTCGATATATTCTTTTGAAGCTTTCTTGACTGTGTTTCAAGTGAATTGTTAGACTCTTTCCCTTAACTTATATAATTTGTCATTTCATCTTTCTGCTTACATGCAGTGATTTGGTTCTTCCTACTGTCACTTGGACCACGTGTATCCTTTTCTACATTCACTCTAATTTTCCAACATACTTGTTTAGTTTGAAAGCTCAATGCAGTCAATTCTGACCTCTTTTCAATACTTGAGTGAGAATTCCTATAGGGTCCGCCAAGAAAAAGAGTACTTAACCAGTGCGCTCAGGATTTCCTTTCAGGCATTGTAGTCTGTAGACATCCCCTCTTGTGCTGTACAGATTGGTTCTCTGGGAAGTTCAAGTCATTGTTGGACTTTGTTTTATGAACCAACTCATCTAGTGTGGTGAATGTGAGTGATTCGTGATCACTCAGAATGAAGTTTGGTGCCCATCGGCCACTCCCTCTGCGATCCAGTAAAATAACGTTTGTATGATTTGTTTTGGGCATGTTGCAGGAGCCAAAGCCTTTTTTTGCATAAGTTTGGAAGTTCTGAGATGTGGCAGATTCGATTATAATGAAAAAGATATGCTGTGAGTTAGAACCTTGCTTGGGATCCTGTGACTCATTGTACCTCTCAGAGGTGTAGATATGTTTTCCTTGTTATATTCTACCGTTGAGAAGCAGAAATGTTCTCTTCTGGTTTTCCCCCTTTGGAGAGGAAAGAGGAGTTTGTGTACCCACATACTTATCATTCTCTTCTGCATTGTCCAGTTGTATCTTATTGAATGTCTTAAAACTTCACAGCCAGCTTTGTTCCCCCTGCATCCATCCTGTTAGCATTCCACTTATAAATGTCATCCCACAAGATCTCAGTTCTAGTGCCGCTCACCTCATGGCAGAGAGCTGATGAACTTAAAATGCAGAGACACATACATTTGGGGGCGTGATCAGTGTGGGAATTTGTTTTGCTGGACTAAGAACTTTCTTAATGAGAGTTTCATTTTTTGTTTTGTTTGTTTAAAAAAGGTGGGGATAATGAGAAAGGCAGATTATAAATGCATATAGAAATAAATGTTATTAAGAAGAATTATCTCACTTCTACCCAGTAGGATAGAATAATCATTTACTGTTGCCTCTGGTATAATTTGATCATTTCCCATACAGCTCGTTTCAAGATACTTAAGTATACATAAAGATTTTGGTTTCTTTTTCTCATCAGAGTACCTTTATCATTTTCTAATTCAGGAAAAAAATGTGATTTTTTTTCTATCATGCATAAAATTTTCTTTTTTCTTAAGCTGACAATCAGTTTTGACTCAAAATAAGGATACCTGTTCCATCTAATGAGATATGCTATATTTTTGGAAAATAATTCTCTCTTGCCCATCAGTGTTTATCTGTATGTATGCGTATTTCCAGTAGGTGGTATTAAAGATTGTTTCTTGGGCCTCATACTTGGAATGTTAGCTTTTGAGCTGCATATGTTTGTTTGTTTTTAAATGCTTCCTCTTATAGTACAGGGGGATCTTGCCCACCACACGGTGCCAAGAGCTCTTTGTCCCAGTTGGACATCAAGCACCTGACTGCTGGAGTTAGCCAGATATGAAATATTTGAACAGAAAATCAAACATTTTGTCCCAAACAGACGGGCGGCTACAGGCCTTTTCCCCGCTTTTCTATAACATCCTCTCCTAGCCCCCTCCTCCCCAACCCTCCTGCCTTTCTCTTGGCGCTCTTCTCTCCTGCCTTTACCCCTTCTAATGCCCTCCCCTTTTGTTTTTTAAATGAAATTCCTATTTGATCTCCACAAGAGATTCCAGTCTCTTTCTCTATTTCTGCCTCAAATCCTGAGTTGGATTTATTCTTTCCTCTTCTGTTTTGTCTTTGAGGAAGGGGGGGGAGGGAACCCTGCATGATTTCGTTAGGCTTACATTTTGCATGATACTCCTTTCTAGAGGATTCTAGTTTGGTGTAAGGTTAAACTGTGCAAAATACTGTTTGAAAGAAAGAGAGAAAGAGAGAGAGAGAGAAAGGAACTTGTCAAAATGCATTTGTTAGATCACATTTTAAATGAAGTACAATTGAAGGTAGTTTTTGTCCAAAGAAAGGAAAAAAATCCTGAAAATCTGCTGAGCTCCAAGAGAGTGCCCCTCCTTTGTTGTCCTTCTGACATTGAAGTGTAATTTTTCATGGTTATTTGGACTGGAAAATGGGGGGGAAGAGAGAGATGGGCTTGCTTGCGATTATTTCCCATAAATGACAACACAATCACATCACGCTCCACTACAAACATGCTCAGGGAATTTGCCTTTTTTTACATTTCATGTGTGAAAATAACAGCAACAATCATAGTTCTGTAGATATTCAAGGAAACTAATCCTTGCTGAATTCAGTCACCCTCAGAGTTAGTGCAATTTGAGATGTAGTTAGATCCTTGGATAGCGTGGAATCTGGGAGCCTTGGTGGTTAAGGCTGGTTTTTTAACAAATGAGATGAAATGGAAAACTTTCTGTTATTTCTTTTAAAAACGATCACACTCCCCTTAGAGTAACTGGTCATCAGGAAAATAACTGGCCTTCTTAGCTCAGTAAAACTAGGGGAAAAGTTTGTGGCTCCTGGTGTTGCTAAGGTTTTTCAGTGACGTGTAAGACTTGGACTAGTCGTTGAAGGTGGGTTGTTATTGTGGAGGGGGTCGCAGTGATAATGATGGGGGTGGTGATGGGTTTTTTTGGTTTGTTTTTTAAATAGAATGAAGAGCAGTAGAATTTCTGGTAACTTTTCCCATCCCCCACCTTCCCCCCTCACTATCTTTTTTGCTAATTCTAGCCTGGGTTGACACTGTCTAAATAACCAGTTGGGCCTTGCTTGGATAGATAAACATGGCAGTCATTGTCACTTCCTGCACGTTGGGAGAATTTGAGATTTGGTGCTTTGGGGTTCCTTGTCACACAGAGTATATGAGGTGGTGTTTAAAGGAGTTGGATTTTCTCCAGGAAGTTTAACAGAAATGCCTGTTTCAGACCAATAAAGTCTCTTCACCTTTAGATTCTCAAACTGGAAATAAGTTTAAATCCAAAGGCGACCTAAAGAGCTTTCAGCCTGCTCTCTTTTTTTAGAACCCACTCCCCTGCGGCCACTGCTCCCAACAGCCATAGGGAGCTCAGGGCAGGGCCCTGCTCAGAGTTGTCCTGGGCTCCTTCCTTGCTGCACAATCACCCATTTGTCTTGTGTCTGTAAACAGTACAGAGATCTTCAAATATACAAAAGCATAAATGGTCTCTATTCTTCAATTAGTCATTTTTAATAATGCCAGAGTTGGCTCTTTTATCCTAATGCCAAATTCCAGGAGGCTGGGGGTGGGGACTGAGGGCTGGGGTGGGGAGGTGGGGTGAGACTGAAGGCTGTGTTAAGGAGGGGGGGAGGGAGAGACTGGATTCTCTGAGCTTCAGGTTTTTAGCACAAAGGCTCTCCATGCAGCACCCTTCAACTGGCAGTTTTCTCCCACATTTCAAGCACTGTCCAGAAACTCCAGGCATTGTATCCTGAGGTGTATTGAGTAAATGAGAGCCTAGTGGCAAAAATAATTCTTGTGGCAAAATTTCCATTTAAATCATCACTTTACTTATAGAGCTTTTGTGATTAAAAACTCATCCATGAATAGGAAAAGTCCTTTTGATCCCCAGAGTCTGTGGTCTGTTTCTTGACATCTCTCTATCGTAAGAGTTTAAAAAAAAAAAGAAAGAAACTTGAATTTGGGTTAAAAAAATTGCAAATGTCACCTTTGTTAAAAGGTGTTAAAAGCTACTAATCTAGCTGTTTTGGTAAAAATTTGTGGACCAAGAAAAGTTAACTAGGAAAAAATATAAAGAATGAAATTTTGATATCATTGGACAAATAAGAGTTAAGTGTTGCCTATTAATAGAGTCATTGTCAAAAAATGAAAGTAAAACGGTGGAGCAGGGCAGAGAGGCTTATGTGTAGTATGAATGAGGAGTCAGTGTAGACTTTATTCTTATGAAAATTTTACATCAGGATAGTAGGCCTGTGAGGCCTTGCTTGTGATTCATCTCCATGTGCTTTTATCAGTAGTAGCAAGGTAAGCTTTCGAGCATCATACGATGTGTTGAATGGCTTACAAGATGCTAGTTGGTACCAAAACTCAGATGAAGAACATAATTTTTCATTTTCCTTGGACCTTCCATAGCCACTTCATACTTCTCCTTTACACTTATCGTGGTCCATTTTGCATAATGGTTTTTTGTATGTATTTTTTTAACCTGATTGTAAGCTCCCTGAGGACAGTCACCACGTCTGATTTAAAATTGGTAGCTCTTCAGGGCCAAACCCAGTCATAATGGTTTAGGTTTTGAAAGCATTATAATGCTGAAGTTATGTTCAGGGATTTTTGTGGGAGGTTGGAAAGCGGACAGAGCCCCTTTCAGCAGCATAGAACCAGATACTCTTTTACAACTCGGACAGTCTTCAGCAGTAGCCATGACATCGATGGCCCCAGATCCACTTGTAGGATTATAGTTTTAGAGCTGAAATAAACCTTAAAGAGTATCTGGTCTATCTGCCTCATTTAACAAATGAGGAAGAGTCCAGGATGAGACAGGTAGGGATAGAGCCATGAATGAAACCTAGTTCCTGTGATTCCAAATCCAGGCTTTTCTCAATGCGCCCTGGCTCCCCAACTTGTCGGGACCCAATGGAGCTCACATCTCTGATGACATCAACCTTCAAGAACCTAGGAAAAATAGCAATCTAGGCCTTCAAGGGTAATATGTCCACTAATATTATGGGTCCAAACCTACTAGAACACTTTCCTAAATGGTTTGAGACTCATAACTCTTGGTTCTACTGAGATTGTGTGTGTGTGTGTGTGTGTGTGTGTGTGTGTGTGAGAGAGAGAGAGAGAGAGAGAGAGAGAGAGAGAGAGAGAGAGAGAGAGAGAGAGAGAGAAGGAGGGAAGGACAGAGACAGAGAGGGAAGGAAGGTGAAAGGGCCATCAGTCACTATAGTTACACTATGAAAAAGAGAGCTGTTGTTTCTCCAGGTAGCAACACTTCCATACTTCAGTGAGTCATCAATGAGAACTTCAGTAGGGGTTATCGTGATAAGCCTTTTTAAATGGGTGACATTATAAATATTCTCGTTAGAAAGAGGATTAGTACAAGGAAAGAGAAGGAAATAAGCATTTATATGATACCTGTATTACTCCAGGCACTGCTCTAAGTGCTTTTTTATTACCATTATCTCATCTGGTCCTCATAACAACCCTACAGGGTAGGTGCTGTTGACCTCATTTTACAGATGAGGAAACTGAGGCAGGTAGAAGTTTAGTAATTTGCCCAAGGTCACACAGCTGCTGTGTCCAAGGCTCAATTTTGAATTCAGGATTTTCTGACTCCAGGCACAGTCATTCATCTACCGTACCACCAGCTATCTTAAACAAATTCCTAGACTTCTCAGTTGTAAAGCCACACCCTCAGCTACTCCCCAGAACATTTTCTATATTCTTGGGCCGTGACAGTTGATCTCAAGGGAATATATTCAGCAATGTTGCTCTTTACTATGTTAGAGCCCTCTTCTGATTCAATACCCTTGTTGGAACAAGCCAAGAACCTTCTAGGACTGCAGACAATTGAACAAATTGTTAGGAAATTGAACTATGTATTTAAAAACCGTGTTTGTCTTGATTTGTAAATTCCTTACTTGTTGAGCAGAAATGGAAACTTTTTGTAAGCCAGTTTAAGCAAATATGCATGCACAAGAGAGAGATGTATATGTTATCTATTGATATTTATACTTATCTATCTATTGATCTATCTCACAAGCAGTTTACATCCACAATGACAGCCCTGGAAAAAAATTAATTTTTTTGAAAAAAATTGTATACATTGCAGAGTCACTTTAGCTGTTAATGTACAGTTAAAGAACAGCTTGGGAACATGTGAGGAATCACCTGCTGGTGGTATCTGTCACCACTATTCAGTCAGATTATTCTCCTGACACTGAGTTCTGGCTTCGGACCCTTGATAGCTTCACTTTTTGAGTGAAAAAGAGATAGGAAATCTGGTGCTGAGCCCCCGAAGTAAAAGAGTGACACCCATAGCAGCCGCATACCATTGATAACATTCACTCAAACTGATTTAGTTTTGGTTCTGGAATCTTTTGTTAACCCTGGCCTTCCAATTTTATGAGGACAAAAAAATAAAAGCCAAACCCCAGGCCTGGAAGGGAGGGTGAGTTCAGTGATTAACATTGAGGGGTCAAACCTTAGGGAACCTTTTTGTTTTCCTAGAATTTTGTTCCTTTGAGTGTTGCTTTGGAATTAAGTGACTGGGCCTCAGAAGCCACTGAGTTCCATGATTTTGTGTGTGTGTGTGTGTGTGTGTGTGTATGCGTGTGTGTACTAGTGTGCATGAATAAGACTTTTTCATCTATACTTATAGTACAGAGAACTGTTTTATCTTCAGCAGACCAGCACACAGTCAAGGTTTCCTGCCACTGTGTGTAGACAACATGGAGTGTAGAGAAACCCCTAGATTTGGAGTCAAGAAGACCTAGATTTAAGTCTTGGCTTTTTAGGCTTAGCTGCCAAAGGCAAGTCACTGAAGCTCTTCAAAATTTTAGCTTCTTTAACACTAAAATGGAGGTAACAATGCTTAAAGCATTTGCTTCAGAGAAGTGTCCTCCACAGCATGCTTTGGAGCCTGGTAGCTAGAACTGTCACTACCAGAGGTTTGGGCGCCATTGCTGCAATGCCCCAGCATCATTCTAGCTATAAAGGTCATGGGTTGTAAATGAAGAAGTAGACTGGACCCCAGAGGTCATCTAGTCCAACCTTCTTATTTTATTGATGGGAAAGCTGCCCAGAAAGCAGAAAGGACTTGTCTAAGCTTATACAGGTAATAAGGAGTAGAACTCAGGTTTAAACTAAAGCTAGCTCTCTCTCCCCACTGCTGCATGCTCCTTCTTTTTATTAGGGAACAGGAGGAACAGACAGATAAACCCATCCATCCATCCATCCATCCATCCACCTATCCACCTGTCCATTCCCTCCATGTCATCCTTCTCACTGCATAGGAGCGAGTGATGCCCACTTGTGGCCAGCCTCTTCATGTTCCCATTGCAATTCCTGCCCTTGGGAATTTGATGAGCCTCTCTCCTTTGTGCTCCTGTGGTTGCACTTGGTTAATTAGGTTGAAAATGATGAAACAAAAAGCCTTAACCCTATCTGAAAGTAAACAGGTTGGTTATTTTATTTTATTTTTGTTTCAAAGAAGAGGTCCTATATACAATTAAAACTTACTTCTGGTAAACCTCATTCCAGGAAAGATGAGCTTTTAACAAAAGGCTTTTGACAGCTGCAGGCTATTTCATTTTTTTAATGCCGAATGAAAAATCAATACATTTTTCTGGGTTATACATATTCAGAACAGGCCTGATATTTCCATTATAATGGGAAATGGGTGTCTGTGCACATCTCGCCTGTCAGAGCGGCACCATCGCATTTTCCAACCCACTGCTAAATATTTCAAACCTGATTTGATTGTGGTTCGTGACAGCTAATGTTTCTCAGCTCTTGAGCCTGCCGACAGGGAGGGAGGCAGACACACTCCCTCCTTTCCCCCCACCCCTTCTTTCCTCTCAACCATTACCCCCTACAAAAGGGGATGGGGAGGGAATCTCATTTCTTTTGGATCATAGGTTTAGTGTATTGTTTCAATAATATGGCAGTGAGGAAGCTTAATGGACACCCTCCCTCTTAGGAGAATTTCCAGATTTGTATCAGACCCAGGTACTATGGGGACAGAGAGGGCAGGGTTCATTTCCAGCTTGTTCTTTAAAAGACAGCAACAGAGTTAAAAGTTGATTTGACTTACAGTTCTTTCAAATCTACAAGAGACTTGGAAAATATATCCAATGGGGAAAGATAAAATTGCCCTCTCTGCCCCTTCGTGGAATAGCATCCTCTCAAATGATGTTCCCTTTGAAAGGATTCTCCCTTCCAGAAAAATGGGTCCCATTTTGGGACTTGGTGCAGTACACATTTCTGTAACATTAGAGGGCAGCTTCCTATCCTGACTCCTTAATGTTTACACCTGTATTTGTGGCTGGCATTTTCTTCTACAAACCAATTTCCAAGGCTTTGTAAAATTGCTACAAATCCCCACTGGGTTGTCAGTTGGCATAAAAGACCTCTATTGGGAACAGAATTCCCCACAGATTTGGGAAACATGTACTTATCTTTATCAGATTGTTAGGCATAAGTAAGGTGTGTTAGATGATCTTTTGCATTTATGTTCAGTGAATCCACTTTTATTTAAAGAAAATTGTGTGATGATATAGTATCAGCAGGAAAACCTGAAATGAACCAGGAACTTTTCCCTTTTAGAGGATCTGGAATTCTTATAACTGGAGGCCATGAGCTCTGCCCTCAACCACTGGGACATTAATGAAGTGAACTGGCTGTACTCAGCCATGAGGCCTGAACAAATGTTATCTGTAAAAAAATTAAGTCATGAAAATAGACTTTTAAGATGACTTCAGAGAAGATTTTACGTGGAAGTTGAAGGCAGAAGAGACAAAGGAGGAATGGCCAGTTAGAAAAGTCAGGTGGTTCTAAGGAGTTTAGCTTCTGCTTCTTCAGTCATTTCCTAAGAAGAAATCTGTCTGGTGAGGAGTTAGGGAAATATTCCTGAGAAGTTTCTAGCTTCATTTGGGCAACAGTAAAAGAGCAAATTAGCTACACCAAAGTAGCAAGGCCCCTGAGAGAGAGACAGCACCACCCCACCACCCCCCATCTTGACTGCCATCTCTCCTGGGACCTTGATGGGGACCACCCAGGATCCTAAACCCAAGAGCCCTCTGCTGTCACCCTGGCAATTAGCTCCTGTGGAAATGCAGTCAGCCAGTCCTTCATGAAGGACATGACCAATGACCCAGAAAGTCCTTACCACCAGAGACTTTGGCACCATCAGATGGTTCCCCATCAGAACCTGATTGGATTGTATCAATAGAAAATGACGTCATGTAAGAGCTGTTACCATAGTCTTTGACGTTGTGCCCTGAATACCATAGGTGCTCCTTCTCTATAGGATATCTCTTTCATTAGAATCTAAGTTCCTTGAGAATGGACTGCCTTGTTATCTCCAGTTCTTAGTCTAGTGCTTTGCGTACAGCAAAGTGCTCAGTAAAAGGCTCTCTTCATTCATTCAGTAAGGAGTATAGGAGTCAGAATGGGTGATAATCTCATCCTTCTCCCTAACCTTTTTAAATAGGGAAGAATATCCCAGGTATCTGAAAGTGCTTTTCTGCCTAAAGGCAAGGAAAGAGATGAGATGACCTTAGAAGGAAGGTTCTTTTCAGCCCTATGGTTTAGTGTTTCTAGGATTAATGTGTGGAATTGTTCAGCTGGCAATAATGCTAGGGTCCTAATACTTACTTGAAATGTAATAGGATGAAAAAAAGTATTTTGACTGGTCTCTTTTTGAATTAAAAACAGGAGGAATCTCTGTTATTTTCCATAATGAACAGAGGCCCTTGTTGAAACATAGGATTTTCCAGATCAAACTGTTCCTCAAGGGTATACTTGCGTCTGACTGATAATAGGGAACAAAGTATGAAATTCCTATCGATCCAGGCCAATTTTTGTTGCTCTTATTGGGTGAAATTTCTTTCCTGGCCCAAGAAAAGGTCTGCTCTGCTTGGTACTCAATCAGTCTGTCTGTCCTACAGACGTTCTAAAAACGGAACCACGAATAGCAGTATTTCTGCCTCTCTCCAAATTAAAAACTGGATTAATTCCATCTTCCCTTTCTAATAGACACTTTCCTTCCTCTACCCTCATGCCATTTGACTCAAAGGAGGGAGAATGAGGGACCCTTCTGCCAGGCAAGGCCGCCTCAGAGCCCTTGACCCCAAGGTCCGGTAAATTTCCGGCTTGGCTCTCACTGAACGGCTTTCTTTATCCTTGGGGGATTTAAAATTTAAAAAAAAAAAAAAAAGCAACAACCAAAACACCTTCGCTGCAAGACAGCGTGGGCCCTGGAGGGGGGTGGAGGATTCTAGTTTGTGTCCTTTTTTTTCCATCATTTTTCTACCTTTATTGGTATTCATAGCTCACAGTTTTCCGGTTACCGTCAGCCCGGGCTTTCATCCATTTTAAAGAGCTATTTTCCCCCTTGTTGTTGATGATGATGGTCTAAAGACAGATGGTGTAACTGCTTATGAATGTCCTATTTTATTTCCCGAGAACCAGACAGTTCACTTGAAGACATATATTATTTCCACATGCTCAGGTTAAGCAGCCCAGACAGTGTCTGAGTTCTAGAGCCAGCTACCCCTTTGCTTGCCTCTCCATGCCGACGCTGACACCTGTAGGTCACAGGTGGGATTGCATGGAGGACTCCTTGGCCGTCTGGGGTGGGGGTTGGGGGTTGGGGGTTGGCATTTAGCATTTAGCTGGTCAAAACACTGATGTTGTGTATAAATAGCGTGTTTTCCTGACTACATCTTGTTTTCTAGGAGGAGGGTAGCCATTTAGCTAATGGGAAGAGAGAGAGAGGGAGAGGGAGAGAGAGAGAGAGAGAGAGAGAGAGAGAGAGAAACAGAGAGAATTGTTATTTTTTTTAGAACAAAGGAAAAAGAGAAAGAGAGAGACAAAGAGAGAGAGAGGCAGAGGCAGGAGGGGGGAAACTTTAAAGAATTTTGGTTAGCAATCCTTGAATAACAAGCCCTGGATGCTTTAGGCACCCTGCTGTAGTCTTCTCCTTGTAACCCCATTGGCCTTTACTACCTATCTGATGCTAGAGAGGAGGAGAGGACAAAAATTGAAGTTTTCACAAACAGGGTATAACATTTGAGGACCCCTACCTGCCTACTAAATCTGGGGTCTTTTTTCCTCCAATGAACTGCCTGTGGGACCAACCTTGCCAATCGCTGGCGGATGCACCATGTCACTGGGATGCCCAGAGTCTCTCTGTCTCTTGTCTATCTCTTTCTGTGTGTGCATGTGGATGGAGTACTGAGTCCAGGAGTCAGGAACTGAGTTCAAATTTGGCCTCAGAGAGTATGACCCTGAGCAAGTCGCTTAACCTTGTTTACCTTAATCTACGAGAGAAGAAAATGATAAGCCACTCTAGTATCTTTGCCAAGGACACCCCATAGATGCTATGGTCCAAGTACGAGGAGTCGGACACAAATGAATGATTGAACAGCAAGAGCAACAAATCTCTCTCTCTTTCTTTTTCATATATATATGTGTATATACATATGCACATGCATATAGATATAGGTATATCTTATATACACCTAGAGAGATATGTTGCTAGAGATTTAAATCTGTATATAGACATCTATATATAGATAGATGTGTCTATATACACATACATATATGTGTGCATACATAGAGAGACAGACAGATGAGATGAGACCTTGGGCATAAGAATGAAGCATCCAGATACATACATGCATACATACATACGTACGTACATATATGCATTCATATACAAATATATATAATATATAGACATGTATGTATAGATATACATAAAGATAGCTTTTGCTATATACACATGTATGAATATATGTCTGTTTTCGAAGAAAACCATGACATCGGTGAACAATGACGTGACTTACACTTGACTTTGTTTTGCATGAGGGAGGGCTGTGCAAGGTCACCAGCCTCACTTTCCCCTCCTGAGCCATCTGGATCCACTGACAGGATATTGGTGAGGATGACAGGAGATGGCTCAGGATGCACTGGGAGACCTTGGTCTCATCAGGTACTTACTTAGTTACGTAATGCCCATTCAGTGAATAGGCCTCTTTAAGAAGTAATCGGGGAATGGCCCCTTTAATGAGCAAAAGGAAAAACGGTAAATCAGGCTGGGAGGGAAAGAGCAACAGTTACCACTGATAATCACTCTGAAGCCAGGAGGGATCTCAAAAAGAGCCATTAAGTGGAATTTGGGCCGAGACTTCTTGTTGTGCAATGCATGGGCCTCAGAGTGCATTGGGTTGAAGGTTTTGGGAAAGGAAAGGAAAGGGAAGGGAAATGGAAACAGAAACGGAAAGAAATCTGGCCTGTAAATCCCAAGTTAACTGGGGGTCCTGTAGCCATCCAAATTTACCTTCCTTTGGAGAAGAGAAGGAAGGGGCTGGGGAGACAGAAGGGAGTGGATGAGCTGAGTTAAATAACTCTAAATATGTGTGTGTATGCATATAGATGTATTATATATGTATGTTTAGATAGATTTTGGAAGCATTCAAATAAACGAGGATGAGAGTGGACCGTGTGATGTGGCGATAGGCTGCTTAGCACAAAGACAAGTCCCTTTATCTTGGAATTGTCCTCATAACACCATATGGATCGCTTTCTCCCTTTTGGCTGGAACTGTCTTCTAGGATTGCTTACTCAAAACCAAGTTGAGTTTTTTTGGCATGTGATATGTTTGACATATTAATTCGATGTCTGGGCCTAGAATCAGGAAGGCTTGAAGCCTTAAACAAGTTGTTTGCCTCAGTTTCCTCAGCTGTAAAATGGAAATAATAGCACTTCTGTCCCAGGGTTGTGGGGAGGATCAAATTGAGTAATATTTGTAAATCTGTTAGCTAGCCCCTGGCATAAAGTAGATGCTTCTTCCTTCCTTCCTTCTCCCCACCACCACTCAAAATGTGAGAGACCATGGAGACTTCTTTTTGTATAATGAGAGCAGTTCTGCTGTGTTGGGACTGACATGTTAGTATTATAAGTATTTTCCATCTTTAAACATATACAAAATGTGCTTGAAGATACCAAAAAGTACATATGAAGATAATTAGCTGACATGGATAGAACAGATTGAATGGTATTGATTGAAGAAGCGTTTTACTATTTGAAGATCAATTTTGCAATTCAGATGTCGGATACTTCACAAAAAGTCAAAATAAAAGGAACATAACCTAGTATCAGGGGAGGGGGGAGTGACAATACAAAGGTATGTGTACTCATGTGTGTATGATATGCATGAAATCATACCCTTGATATGTATAAAATGACTAATATTTAACCTATTACACATTGTTTACATAGGATTGTATAGTTTTCAGAGTCCCTTCATGTCCATTTTCTCATTTGATCCTCTCAATAGCACCAACCCTGTGAGTAGGAGAGTCAGATGAGAGTATCCCCATTTTAAATAAAAAGAAAACTCAGAAAGCAAAGTGACACAATAGAGAGAAATTCTGTGTTTAAGAAGACCAGGGTTCAGATCTTGACTTTGGTACTAACTACTCAAATGATGTGGGGCAAGTCACTTTCCCTTATCTATAAAATAAACCAATGGGTTCAACCAGATGACAATTAAGTTCCCTTCCAGCCATTAATCTATGGTCCCATTAACTTGCTCAAATTCATTCAGCTTCCAGATTCAAAAACCAGACCTAGAACCCCCAGCCAGATGCCTTTCCCATTTGGTCTTATGTTCGCTCTCATAGAATCTACCTTTTCCTAAAAGACTCTCCCTATTCTGCTTTTATGTTATGACTATGGGAGGAAAAGAAATCTGGGTTGTCTTCAGTATTACAACAGTGAGAAAAAAATCGCAACATGAAAAAGTTATATGCCAAGATCTGCTCAGTGAATTGCAATTGGAGACACAAATAGGAAATACCACATTCAGTACCATGTTCCCAAAGGACATACCATAAATGCTATAATGATAATCAAAGTAAATTTTCTGATTCTCAACCCAGCCCACTTTTTCTTGGTTCCTATTGCCCTTTCAAGAAGTGAGGAAGAATTCGTCTCCAAACTAGTGATTCTCATTTCATCTCAACATGCTTTTAAAACCATATTTAGAAATAATTTCATTCTTCCTTTTAAAAAGAAATGAACTTTGTGAGTTAAAACTTAAGAGCTGCTTCAATTTGAAAGCTGTAAGTTAAAAGGCCTTAAATTCATGTTAAAATAGTGGGTATTGAAATGATCTATATTTTGATTGATCTGGAACCCCAAGCGTTGTATTTGATATCATTTTCCAGCAGTTCTTTTGGATTTTAGATCTGTATTTATATGATTTGAATTGATAAATCCGTTCAGGTTTTACTCAGTCGCTTAGAGTTGCACTAAGTTGACACAAAAGAAGTGATGGAGGCAGCAATTAATTATCATTGCCATTTTGTTTTGGAAGATAAATTTCTCTGTGAGACTTAAGTGGAGGGGTTTTTATTGTGTTTGTTTTTTAATTTAGATAGATTTCTCATATTCCTTTTCTTTAGGGGCAAAGCTTCAGTATTTTTTTTCATGTATTCCCTTTCCTATAACAAAACAGTACCTTTCTCCACATTGTTTTTTAACTTAGCCTTGGAAATAACCATTTGCCTACTTGCCCAGAAGGTAGCACTTCATGTTAGAGGGGCAGGAAAGACAATAGCTTTCATTTCTTTTACTTCCTTTCGTAATATTTTGAGTACTAGTGATTATGTACAGGCTAAAAGGTGGATTTTTGGAACAGTTTCTGGAATGACTGTCGTTGTTTAAAATCTAAGACTGACTCTCCAACTGTAGCTGTATCTGAAAGTCCCACATAATTCCATGTGTGAAAAGAGAACTCAGAGGAGCATATAAGAAATCTAAGATCCAGGACAATCCAAAGGCTTGCAGGGATTAGAAATCAGAAAGGGTCCATATGAAAGGTAGTGTGGTACAGTCAAAGGACCTTAAATCCAGTTCTGACTCTTGGCTTGTCTTGGTTGACTTGGAGCCAGTCACTTTATTTCTCTGGACCTCAATTGTCACAATTATAAAATGATGATATTAGACCTGATGACCTTCTGAGGTCCCCTCTAGCTTAAAATCTATGGGCTTATGGTGGTTTTATGTTTTCTAATATACATGCTTTACTTGTTAATTATGGAGTGTGGAGGGGTTGCTATTTAGGCAAGCTTGGTTTTTTCTTACTTCAAATATCTTAAAATCTTTATTAAAATACACATATATATATATATATATATATGAAAGTACCTATTTTCATGTATATCCCAACATAACCTTACTGATTTTGAAATATGAAGCAATTGTGTTCAGAGCTGCCCTGCTGAGCTGTTCTACGCCTCTTGGTGCATTTCACCTTATTGGGCACAACAGTCATGAATCATTGGCATCTCTGTTTTGGGCCAGAATCATTGGCATCTCCGTTTTGGCTGTTTGTCAGTTCTTTGGAATTGCTGTTGAGAGATCTTTATTTTCTGTTTTATAAAAAAGAAAATTGACGTTTGTGTTTTTTGCCCTGTTTCAGAAGAATCAATTGAAGATGCCGAAGGACCCAGTGAAACTGCTGCTGACCCAGAGGAACTCGCTAAAGATCCAGAAAGTGGAGGCGATAAAGACCAGGGCAAGTGGCCAGGTAGGTTTTGGATGCCTTTTGAACCTGAATCCCATACTGTGAACTATGTGATAACAACTGAGAAAACAGGTAGCCCAGAATGTGTCAGGTCATCATAGGAAAACTGAATTGACACTGTTTTAAGTATATATGTGTATGCTTTGCATAAATGCATTTACATAAATATATATACTTTTATATGCATTCATATTTTTATATTTTATATTAGATCACTTCTGCTATTCTGCCATTATTACATATTACATATTATTACATATTGTTACATAAATATACATGCCTTTATATTTACATATTCATATTTTTATATTTTATATTAGATCTCTTCTGCTATTGTTATTACTGCTGATACTGAGCTAACAATGAAGACCTTGTTCTCCCTTTACAGGATTTGAAAAGAGAGTCGATAGTAAGCTTAGGATAGGTCATATAGTACTTTTCACCCATAAGGGCATGGTAAAGTTTGTTGGTGAAATATTCATTGAGTGAATGCCACGTGTTCCCCCACTACTTTCTCAGTTTGAGGTGCTAGACAAAGCTGAGGTGATAAGGCTAAGCCTAAGAGAGGAGAGTGAAGGCTTTTCCTGGAGAAACTCAGGTAGCAAAAGCTGCATCTATTCTGAGGAAAAAAAGAAGGTAAAACTCAGGAGAAACATTATATTCTGACAGGGAGGAAAGGGAGAATAGAGGACCAGAAGGTGATAAGCTGCTTTTCAATTTAAAAAAAAAACACATACCATAATAACAAAAGAAAATATGTCAAGCCAAAAAAAAAGTTTCATTTGGTCAGCCTAATTCATATTGCACACCATTGTTAATATTGTAATGCCCTGAGATTTTTTTTTTTAAATCCACTTCTTAGCCAGAATGGGTCAGGACTTTGCTTCACTTCCAGGCAGGACTGTACTTAAATCATGTTCATTCTTGGGCTTCACCATTTAAACAGAAACTTGGAGAAGGTCCAGAAAAGAACAATGAAAATGAATGAAGGCTTGGAACATACTGCCTATGAGAAAAGGCTGCAGGGATCGTGGCTATTTAACCCCAGAAAGAGAACTATGAGGGGCAGGCAACTCAATTTGAAAGAAATATATTGTAGCTCATTGAATGCCACATTTCTCAGTCTACTCTGAGAATTAAAAAGCTTGAAATTATAGAACAAAATTAAGTTAGGTATTATGTAATTGGAACTTTCAAGGTATGATATCTGGCCAGGAGTTTGTAATGTAGGCCTGGAATTCAGGAGAAAATTAGGTTTGGGAATAGAGATTTTGGAGTCATCTGTGGAATGATATTTGAACCCAGGAGCATTGATGATATCACAGAGATAAATAGAGGAGCACACGTGCTTCAAGCGTAGGACGTGAATGAAGATCCAGAAAAAGAGACTGAAGAGGAAAGCTGAGACCAGCAAAGAGAGCCAAGAGAGCATTGTCATGGACACTAAGGGGATGGTGGAAGGACCCGTTGAGAAGTCCAGGGGTTGGAGAGAGAGAGCATGAGCCCCAGGGAGAGGCTATTGGATTTTACCTCTGGATCATTGGAGATAGTGATTGCAATAGAGTAGAATCAAAAGCCAGATTACCAGCGGTTGAACTATAACCATCTAAAATCCAGAGTGTTTTCGGAAATAAGGAAGTCACTGATTCCATTCAACGTTTCTTCACCTCCAGTGCTGTTTAGAAAAATGTTTTTCTTATTTGGGGATATAAAGACAAAAAAAAACAAAAATAGGAACAATACCTATGCTCAAAGAGCTTACATTCCACCTTCCACCAGGGAAGAAAATGTAAC
This sequence comes from Bettongia penicillata ogilbyi, assembly GCA_023548195.1. NCBI lineage: Eukaryota > Metazoa > Chordata > Mammalia > Diprotodontia > Potoroidae > Bettongia > Bettongia penicillata. The sequence continues at coordinate 8,582,858 of JAJHZJ010000527.1, read as the reverse complement.
CTATGCAGAGATAGGTAAACATAAACTAATTTGGAGAGAGAAAGAATACTCATCAGGAAAAGTCTTGTGAGTAGGGTGGTACTGGAGTTAAGAAAAAGATAAGGATCCTGAGAGGAAGAGATAATGATGGAGTAGTGAATTACAGGCACAGGGATGACTTAGGCCAAATGCATGGAGGTGGGGAACCTAGGGTATATAAGGAGATAGTATGGTGCAAACTAGCTAGGAGTCCCCATAGCAATGAGAAGCCATTGAAAGTTTTCAGGTGTGGTGGTGACCTGGTCAGACTTACACTGAACTAAAAGATCGTAAGGGGTGAGAGATGAACGGTCAGTAGGCTCTTTCTAAGAGTTGGACCAGGAAAGGGGAAAAAAAAGCAATAATCAGAGGGTGTGACAGAGTCAAGTGAAGGGAGGAGTGCTTTAGGTTAGTTTGAGCTGGGCATCTTTGTAGGCAGTGGGAAAGAAGGAAGTCTATAGACAGGAAAAAGTTGAGGATGGGAAAGTGGGGATGCTTGATGACAGTCTCTCAGAGGATGCACAGATGGACATGACATTGAAGGTGCAAGTTGAGGGGTTTGCCTTGGAATGGAAAAGGAACCACCTCTTCAGAGACAGCTGGATTGAGCACTGGGCCCAGAGTCAGGAAGACATCAGTTCGAATCCAGCCTTCAACATTTGTGTGACCCCAGACAAGTCACTTAACCTGTTTGCCTCAGTTTCCTCAACTGCAAAATGAGGATGATAATAATATGCAGGGCTGTGGTGAGGATCCAGTGAAATAGTATTTGTAAAGCACTCAGTCCAGTGCCTGGCACATAGTAAGCACTATGTAAATACTTATTCTCTCCCCCTCTTTCCCAGACACTAGGACAAAGGAAAAACTGAAGGTGGGGAGGGATGGGGGGCCATGAATCGAGGGCAGATGAGAGAGTGCACAGTAGGGTTATCTGATTAAGATACAGAATGGAGGGTTGTGCTGGGGGCCTAAGGAGGGAAGTAGAGGATGAGAATATCGTCCTCAAAAGATGATTTGTTTAAGGTACAGTCTTATTTGCAAGTGGAGAATAAACCAAAACAGTGATTCTTAACATCCCTAAAGACAGAATTCTGGTTTTCATTTTAATTGTGGACCCAAGTCTAGAGAAGAGGTAGAAACAAGTTAATTATATTTGCTGTATGCTAACTCTAAGTTCTTCACATATGGAACAAGGCATCTGATTAGGAATCAGCTGAAGGTCAGCCAGTTCCCAGAGAGCAACCCAAAGGGTGAGGGGGATCCCTGTTGCCATTTCACCTATTGTGTATGGTTGGGTTACCTGTTCCTTTCAGGGACCTATGCCTTCCCCTGAGAACAGGTCTGACTAAGCTCTGACCTATTTTCTTCTGTTTCAATGTTAGCCTTGCACCTTCCTGAGTTGAAGCACAAACCAGCTGTGCAGAAGTTTGAGACATGGCCCTCAAGCTGCTGATAATCCATTGGTGGCTTGAAAATTTCTCAGGTCTGCTCAGGGCATCTGTCAGCAAAGCTACTTGAAATCTCTTGAAAGATGAACCTGCAGATGCGAAGTTTACAAGTAATAGTAGTGACACATAGTAAGCTTAATATGAATGGTAGCTCCCCTTTGTTCTCACTATGAGGAAAGTTAACAGAAAGCGTGGAACATTTCCACAGACAAGCCAAGCATCTGGAAATGCTCTTGAGAGAGGAGCCTCTTCCTTTGTGTGCAGCCATTTTCCATAGCAAACTTCCCTCCCCTCCTTCATTTTGCTAGTTGAGATGTAAAAATAGTCCCTTGATCTTTCCACAGAGTAGATTTGTGTATGTGAGTAGTAGATTGAAAAACCCCTGGTGTCAGCAAATGAACAATTATCATAGCAATTAGCCAATCAATTATTAATTGATACAAACTACACAACAGATAATTAAAATGATACTTTACAACCAATAACTAAGGCGCAAATAGAAGTGGAAAAAAAAGTGATGGCAAAATGATTATCTTTGTACCCTCTTAACTGTTTTGGTTTTCACCTGAAGAGCCCTATGATGGACCTAATGAGGTTCATTTGAGACAAGAAAGCCCAGTGGGGGAAATGATGTCGTGCTTTAAAAAGGGAAACAGAAAAGAATCCAAGTTAATGGCACTGAGATTTTTGAACGGTTCTCTTCAGTTGTTTCGTTTGCTGTTTTGATCCTGACTTAGATTCTTGTTTGTGCTATTTCTGGAGAAATGACCTAAAGGGATTTTACTTCTATTTTATTAATTTTTTTTAAAGCCCTTTCGCTCACCTAATGGAACAATTAGTGCAGTGGAGTGTCCCTGATTCAAATCTATGGTAGATTGCTATTAAGGAAGGTATTAATGGGCTGGAGAGATCTAGGAAATTGTTAGAGAAAAGTATGTTTGTGGAGTATGCTGCTGGCAGGCATGATTTCAATCAGGTTTGACATGTTTAACATAAATGTATAGAGTATAGCTTCCACCATTTATGAATATTTCCTACAGGCCTGCTGCCTTTGTAATTACTGAGTTTGGGAAACAAAAAGAAGTCACGTGCATTTTGTTAGAAGTCCATTATCAGTAGGCATCCCCTCTTCAGTGTATGACTGTGGCTGCACCATCATAGTAATGCCCCCCAATACAATGTGTGAGAGAAACAAGAAGGAAAAATCAGGATGGGGGAGAAATGACGCCACTAAATGAATCTATAAAGGATTAGAAAGCAGCCTGCTAAGTAGAAAGAATATTAGAGTGGAAATATGCATACTTGGGTTCTGTGTCTCTCTGGGACATTAATTAGCTTTAAAGTTTGAATAAGTCACAACTGCCCTGGGTCTCAGTGTCCTTATTTTTATAATAAGCAGATTGAACTAAATCCCCATGGTTTCTCCCAATTCCAGCATTTGTATCTTTGTCTAAGAAGGCTAAGAAATGAATTCAATTATTCAGTGAGCATTCATTAAGCACCTACTATGTGCTAGGTACTCTGTAGGTCCTGACATAGAACTGACAGCTACCTTTTTTTCCTCTGTTCCAGTGGTATTTCTCCTCCAGGGTATGGATAAGCTGTCAGAAAATATTCATTATGTTTGGGCTCAGAGTAGTATAACTGAACTGAGAATAACTGTATTCCCTTAGCAGCAGCATCCTTCATGGCCTTGGTTCTTATATAGTCATGACCATTGCATGATGTTGTGTTACTGTAGGATGGGGAAAGTTCAAATGACCAGAGATAACGTTAGGGGTCTTTGAGTCAGTGAATTTTTCACAGCCTTGTTGTAAGGCAGAATCTAGTAGGACCCCACTTTTTCCTTGTACCCACTTTCTCCCTTACCCACCTGTTCCCCTATGTACTTAAAGACAGGCTCTTGGCACTGAAAGTTATATATGTAAAAGAACATGCTAAATATCTGGCTTCTCTGGGTCCACTCGGAGTTCACATTCTTACAAACAAAGGAAGCTGGTTTTGGTTTTTCATTTTCATACACAGTTGAGAACTGTGAGGCTGTGCTGGCTTTCACAAGACCAACTCTTCTCCACATCCCACCCCCACCCTTTTTTTCCCCAAGGTATTTTCTGTATAACTTGGCTGCTTAAATATACTGCAGGCTGAAATCTATCTCACAATAAGAAAATAAATCCTTTGGATTGTTTTTATGTAAGGAAACAAAAATAGAAGTAGGGTAGATTTCTGTCCTTTTTGGAATGCCAAGAGCTCTTAAATGACTTGACTTTCAGAATTTACAATTTACAAGCCATGATAGTAGTAGGAGCCAAAATGATATCAATGATAAATACCTGGAGTTTGCTTTTTTGCAGGAATAGCAGGGCACTTTGTTTATCCTAATCCTTATTTTATTGGAGCAGATGCCATCTCTCTTTTGCAAGCAAGGAAATCAAGAGAATGTGAATGAATGGATCAGCATTAATTAAGACCTTATATGCTAACCACCGGGATTACAAACAGGCCTTGCTCTTAAGGGGCTGATATTGTAATGTGGGGACAACTTTTCTAGAAGTAAGTCAAGTTACAAGTCAGATGGAAACATCTCATGGTTTTAAGGATGTAATGAAAAGACAAAATCACATGCAGTTCTGGTGGACCATTTGACAGTGCTGAGGACCTTGGTGGTGAGATCTTTCTTTTTCTGTGACTTCTCTAGCTCTGTTTGCTTGAGGAGGTGGGCCTTGTATCAGCTACTAGTTTGCATCTCTGTTGAGGTGGCTTTTCCAGAGAAAAACTCAGAGCGTGGGGCCAGAAACAGGGCAAGTGGTCTGGGAGGTGTTGCCCTTACAGGACCCTTGACCTCACGTGGGTGCCAGTGGGTGGTGGTAAGTCCTCCTGCACAGTGATTATTCCCCTCAGGGCTGCAGGACCCTCTGAGAACTCAATAGATCATAGCAGATGTCTCACCTCAGCCTCTGGAGGTCTTCCAGACCACACTATTAATTAGTGTGTAACACAAATTACTTTCATTATCATATAGGAAATAGTGATAGAATTTAAAACAATAAGTTTAATCAAACAAAAACAACAGCAGGCATGCATTAAGCCCTTACTCTGTGTCAGGCACTGTGCTAAACACTAAGGATACAGAGAAAAGCAAAAAGAGCCCCTGCTCTCAGGGAGCCCCAATGTAATGGGGAGATAATTTGCAAACAGCCATGTCCAGACAAGATCTGTACAGAATAAATTGGAGGTTGTTTAGGGTGGAAGTGGGAGGAGGGCACTGATAATGAAGAAGACTAGAAAAGACTTCTTGCAGAAGGCAGAATTTTAGCTGAGACTTGAAGGAAACCAGAGAAACCAGGAGATGCTAGAAATAGTGAGGGGGCCCATGCCACTGATGAAAGGGAAATATAGAAAGGAGCTGGTGAGAAAGGGCTTGAGAAGCCAAACAGGATTTTCTGTTTGATTCTGGAGGTAATCGATGGCAGCTGCTGTTGACTGAATGGGAGGGTTATGTGACATGGTCAGCCCACCTGCCAGCTGAGTAGAGGACAGCCTGGGGTGGGGAGAGGCAGGAAGCAGGCAGGCGTGGGATGATGAGGGTCCACACCCAGCTGTGGCAAAGGAGAGGAGCGGGGAGCTCCATGTCCAGCTCTCCTGGTAACCTCCTACAGTTTTTGTTTGTTTGCTTGCTTGTTAACTTTCCTTCTTGAAAAAGAGAGAAAGAATACATCTAGAATCCTAAGGAGGCCCAATTGCTGTTGGTAGAGGATAAATGCAGACCTTTGGCACCCACAGGAAAAGAAGAGTTTAAATATTCCATGCAATGTTTTTCTGAGGACATACTAGAAACACTCATGGCCACTAAGCTCTGAAATGCAATTAATTCTAGAACTCCCCCTGGATCTTTCTGGCTCAGTGAACTACCTGGAAAATATGCAGAAGGATAGACTTTGGGTTCTTGGCAATCTGAGAATTAGAAAATGAATACAAAGACATGAAATGATCACAATTTCTAGGACTGTTCATGGAGTCTCTATGGATATAACATCGTTTTTCTGTGCTTTTCCAAAGCACCAAGAGCAAATGAGTCTGTGCCCTTGGTGTTTTAAGTCTAGAAGAACATAAGAAATCATTCCAGCTTCCAACCCTGGCAGAAGATTTGGGCAGTGTTTTCTCTGGACAAAATCCTCAGATGTTCATCATGTGAATTCCCAAACTCTGGAAATTTCTAAAGAAAGATCTAAAGATCTTTCAGAAGATGCCTGAAAAAAAAAATGTTCCATCAACATTACAGTGAGTAACCATGAGCAGAACTGGGCTGGTCTTCAGAGACTACAACTTGAGCTCGTCACCAGGTTGAGGATACCCACGCGAGTTGGTGCTCCATTGTCAGAGCCTTCGAGAACCTCTACACCACAGAGCTGGACTGTGGTGGAGGATTTATTTTCATCAATTCATTGACTTAGAGATTGAGAGTTGAAAAAGAATCCATCCAGTCTACCTCCCTCATTTTCTAAAAAAAGAAACTGAGGTCTAGAGGGTTAAGTGATTTACCTAAGGTGTAATGCAGATCCCCGGTCTTAGAATTCTCCCTTATCTCTCACATAATTTCAGAATTTAATAAGGGTTTGTCAAGTTATAAATTTGGAACCAAAAACATTCTAGGGCCTTTCTGTGAAGCCGTATTTAAAATCTACCTTTTAGTAGTTTCATTGAAATCACGTTCAATACTGCTGCTGGTGAGTAACTATGAAGGAACCCATCCCCACCAGATGCATATTCTGTCTCATCCTGACTTTAGTGAGTGCTCTGATGTGCCATAATCCTGTATTGTGACTAGAACCCAAAGGGCAGTGTGGTTTTTTTTTAACCTCATGTCCTTGGTACCCACCACAATGCTTCAGATGTTTAATAAATATTTGTTGACATTCAATAGGATGCTGGGACCCAGCTCCACTTGAATAGCTCTCTCAGACTTGGCAAAAAAAAAAAATAGTAAAAAAAAAAAATAGCACCAGTTGTTGCTGCAAAGTTGAGGTTATTTTCAGAGAGGAAAAAAATCACTTTATCTAGCGTTAGGAACATTGCTCTTGGATGCCTTCTTAGGACCGCATTGTCCCCAACAGTGAGCAGGAAATAGCCGCTGGTCAGTCAGGGTCAACTCTGTTTCCTCTGGAGGCCTGATATAAAATGCTTTAAAGCCAAGTGAATCCCCCTGGATCCCACTTCGAGTACTTCATAGGAGAAGACTTGATCCTGGACCTAGTTTCCTTCTAATAAGACTACTGTGTGACATCTTCAGATCCAAGCATGGTGTGCTGGTCCTTAACTTGACTCCTTCTAGAAATCTTGCAGAGCAGACCAGCCTTTTGTAAGCGTGACCTTTGTCCCCAAGTTCTCAGCAGTGTTAGGGAAATCAGCAACCAAAGGATTCTAATCCCTTCCTTAAAATAGGAAGAAATCCTAAGTGTTTACCCTCTCTGTAAAATGACTCCACTAAGGATACCTGTTCATTGGAAGATGAGAATAATGATTGTTTTAGAAATCAGGTTTTCACTGTCCTAAATTACACTTGAGAGAGGGAGGGAAAAGAATGTGATTTTAGTCTTTAAAACTTCCAAATTTGTAAAAAAAAAAAAAAAAAGTCTGGGTTAGGATTAGGATATGTTCTCACCAAGGAATTTGCTTATTATTTCACTTTTAGCTCCTACTGAATGAGGGCATCATCTCAGCTGAGTCATCTCAACCATAGGCCTGCTTCCCCACCGTTAAGTGTGCCTAAGTATTGCCGGACTACCTTTTAATATAGGGTGACTACAGGAAGGAATGGTTCATGCTATTTGATTTGCATATTGAAGCAAATCAAGCAGCTCCACTCTTAAGACTTCTCATGGATACATGGTCGCAATATACGAACACACAGTGTTCAAAAGAAGGTTTGCAAACTGTTAACAGCCATTGGGAGACATTGTTACAAATTCCTAATAATAGAAGAAATGCAAATCAAAACAACTGCTGAGTTTCACTGCACACCTAACAAATTGGCAAAAATAAAAGACAGGATATCTAGACTCGATACCTCAGAGAGTGCGAAAAGACTATGCCCTAATATACTATCGATGGAGCTGTGAATTAATTGCTCCAAACATGATGAAAAGCAATTTTGGGATCATGCTAAAATAGGAACTAAAATGTCCATACCTTTTGATCCAGAGATTCACCTACTGGGAAACAACCCCAACAACCAAGATATTTATACCAGCATTACTTAGTAGCAAAGAACTAGGAATAATGTTAGATGCCCATCAGCTGACACATTGTCACACATGGATGTAATGGTATATTACTGAACTGTAATCAACAACAAATATAATGAATAGAGTTATTGTTTAGTTATGGTAAGATTTTTTTTCTTTGTTAAAATAAATTGCTTTCCAGGACAGGAACATAAGAAGGTGAGATAAATCTGTACAGATTTCGGCCTGTTATAGATATAAGCCATATTAAAATACAGTGTAAAGAGTCTAAGTTTGTACCAAAAAGAGGGGAAAAAACCATGTACACAGCTAATGTACAGTAGAAATCTCCATTGTTATTTCATTTTTGAAATCATAGTCCTTTGAACCGAGTGAAACATGAACTTCAGTTTTTAAAAAGCCATAATAGCCGCAAGAACTCAAAAAAATTTTTAAATAGTTGTGACTATATTAAATTCTGACCATATCAATAGCTAACAATAACGTTTCTGCTAAAGGAATACTTTCATGGTGATCTGGTCATTTCATGTGTATAGCTGGTTTTTTAAAATTTTATTTCTAATAAAGTATTTTTTGCAAGATACTTCGGGGGAAAAGTTTAAAAAATATACTTTGTAGAAGGACCTTTTAAAAGACTCATGTTTACTCTTTGTTCAAGAGAGAAAAGTAAGTGATATATTGAGGTCCTATAATGGAAAACCTCAGAACTTACAACAACTGCCTTCTACATTTGAAATAGTGAAATTCTGGTGCCAGGATGAGCCAGTCCCACTTTAGGGTTATTCCATTTCCAGTGTCAGACCTGAGTGTCTCATATCCATTAAAAAATCACTATTACAGAGCAACCAATCCCATTTTATGGTTGCTCCACTTCCAGTGTTGGATTTGAGTATCTCATGTCCATTAAAAAATCACTATTACAGAAGACAATGCTAAAAGATATTAATGAAAATTGGAAAGAAAAAGAAAGACTTCCCCATTCAAGTGATACAGTTAATCTCTTTAGACTTCTCTAGGTTAATCCCTATTTATTGGTCACCTAGGATGCGTCAAAGTACTGTCTTATCCTAAAAAGGGCAGGAAGAGCTGCTGCCAGATACCTGGAAGATCCTGTTCCTGCTGCCCTGGCATTTATAAAGCTAAGAAATTCACCTGGAATTGTAAGTGGTGTAATGGGACTGTGAATGTAGCAATGATTATGGAATTCTTTTTAACTTCTAAACCATTTTTTTATCTATTATCTCACTTGAGGGTTGGAGGTGAAAAATCAGAATGTATATAGTTACCTTTAGTTATGGAGTAATTTTTAAATATCACAGTTAAAGCATAACAAGAGACCCACTGTGCCAAATCATCCTTAGGGCATCCAAGGATAAAGCTGGAAAGATTGTGGATTGACCAAAAAAAAAAAAAACCCAGAAGACATCTCTAAAGGTTTCTATGTCAAACTTGCCCATGTACCTACCATCACAGCCCCCTGATATGTACTGCAAAAGTTACTGAAGAAAAGAAAAGGAAGAACAGCTAGGCCCAGTCTCATCATACACAGATGAGCTCCATGCTGGAGGTGACATAATTTTGAGGGTGTTGAGAGATTGATTTTCAAACTTTCTGGAACAAGAAAGAAAAAACCATCTATCTTCCCTTAGCTTTGCCCTGCAAAAGTTACTGGGAACATTTCTCACAAATGACCCATATGCTTGCTTTCCCCATCTGAACAAAGGACTTTTTTGAGAAGAATCAACTTCTACATGGTGGGAGGAGTGGGACCAGCATCCAGGATGAAGGTGTGAGAAGGCAACAGACAGGCTTTCGTAAATGGTATTTGACAGAAGTCTTCATGGTCACACAGCTGACTACTCACTATTGACAACACACCACCTTACTGCCTGTCCTCCAGCAAAGCGACTCACATGAATGCCTCTGAATCCTATGATTCCTTAAAAAATATAACAGAGAAAAATGTATTTACTCTTCTTAATATGAATCAAGGCATGAAACACGGAGACATGTTTGCCACCATTATTTAGAATTCCCAGCGTAGAATTGAAATGGCAAAGAGATTCCTTGTAGAATGTACAGCATTGGTGATAAGGGCCTCAAGATGGTCCCGTCTATAAATGACATGGTACTGTATGCATCCTGCCCAAGAATGTTACATGTGCTATTAAATGAAATCCATAAGCCCTCAAGAGTTTAATCTAACTATATATATAGGAGTAGGATATGGAGAGGTAAGTAGAAGAAGAATGTATACTACAGAATTCATTTGGATGGACACCCTGTAGAGCTGGTCCGTTAGTACAGATTCTGGATACATTTTGAGAATGGACAGTGAACTAAATCTGGAGTGAATAGGAAAAGATTGGGCTGGACTGCCTTGGGGAAATTGTGCCTCATTTTAATGACTCTATTTTCCTTCCCCCCGAAACAGAGGCCTATTTTTTAATAACAGTCTTCTTCCAGTGATGCTGTATGGAGGGAAGTCACAGAATCTTCAAAGAATTAAAGTTGTGGGTCATCCAGAGGACAGACAGTAGAGAAACGTGTAGTAGGTATTTGCAGGCAGTTGTGGCATAGAATTGTGCTAAAGAAACAGTGGAAAGGAAAGCAATGTAACCAGCTGAACTTTTGGGAAAATGACATTTGTGGCTGTGTAAAGGAGAAAAGCTGAGAGTCCAGTAAGGAGACTGTCATGGTTGTTTCAGCAAGAGGAGATAAAGATATGAAGTAGGAAGGATATTGGTCCTGTGAATGAGAAAGGAAGTAAGAGTGAGACATTCACTGGATGAATCCTGTGGAGGATTTTAGTGTTGATGGGGACATGTCCCACAGGACAAATGGACATGATGCAGTCTTCATCTTTGAAGAGAGTACAAGAATGTAGCAAGTCCCAAAGAGAAGGGAATACCATATCATCTTACTTGTCTCCTGAGAAATCTATGTGCGGGCCAAGAAGCAACAGTTAAAACATGAAACAACTGATAGGTTTAAAATTGGACAAGGAGTACTACAAGGATATATATTGTCTCCTTGTTAATTTAACATGTATGCAAAGTTTATTGTGTGAAATGCCAGGCTGAATGAATCAAAAGCCAGAATTAAGGTAGCCAGGAAAAATATCAACAATTTCAGATACGTAGACAATACTTACGGCAGAAAGTGAAGGGGAATTTAGAAGCCTCTTGTTGAGAGTAAAAGAAGAGAGTGAAAAGCTGGCTTGATGCTTAACATCAAAATGACTGATAATGGAAACTGGTCCTGTCACTTCTGGCAAATAGAGGGAGAAGAAATGGAAGCAGCATCAGATTTTACATTCTTGGGCTCCACGATCAGCGCAGATGGAGACTGCAGCCATGAAATGAAAAGACTCTTGCTCCTTGGAAGGAAAGCTATGGCAAATCCAGGCAGCATGCTAAAAAGTAAAGGCATCACCTTACCAACAAAGGTCTGTATAGTCAAAACTATGTTTTTTCCAGTAGCAATATATGGCTGTGAGAGCTGGACTAAAAGGAAGGCTAAATGCTGCAGAATCGAAACTTGAATTGTGGCCCTGGAGAAGAATTTTGAGAGTCCCTTGGACAACAAAAAGATAAAATCAGTCAATACTTAAGGAAATTAATTGAGGCTATTTACTGGAAAGTCAAATACTGAAGTTGAGGCTTAAATATTTTGACCACATAATGAGGAGACAGGAATCATCAGAAAAGACCCTGAATGTTGGGAAAGACTGAAGACAAAAAGGAAAGGGGATGAGATGGATAGATGGTGTCATGAAAACAATGATCTTGAACTTGTACAGAGTCGGAAAGATGGTGGAAGATAGAAAGGCGTGTTGTGCTATGGTCCGTGAAGTCATGAATAGCCAGATACGACTGAACAACAAACACTGATTAGGGGATTCCAAAACTCAACAGTGTAACAGTATACATATGTGCATTTCTCTACAAGTTTTAAAGAACTTTTGTAAAGGGATATTTAGAGTCTCATTAGAACAAAGCACTCGATTTGGATTCACTGTCGTTGATGAAAATCTCAGTGTTCACTTTTATCCTGCAGACCATTGCTTTCTTCTTCTATGATGATTCCTAAAAATGTCCTTGAACGTCTAGCTTGAGTGGTAGGATGGCACCGCATTTAATGCAGAAGCATTTTAACCAAGGGCAACAGAAACTAAAAAACAGGCCCTCTGTCATCATCACTTGAGTCGTTGAATGACGCACTTCCATCTTTGTTCTCACAGTCTGAGAACTGGCCCTCATTAGGCATCCTGCCTCTTAGTCATGAAAGTTCCATGCTTTTCTTTGAAAGAGCTTAAGTGCCTGATTGGAGCACTCATATTTAAAAATTAGATATGGCAGCAAAGTAGGCTTCTCAAACCTGTTTTTCTCTGCACTAGAAAGAAAGAGGTTTTAAGCTATCTTCCTTTTCAAAAGTTTCACTATAGGTATGTCTAGAAGAAAAGTATAGACCTGCCCCCTTGGGCTAAAATCACAATCAGATTCTAGTGATGATGCCAAGAGCAACGTGACCTCAGATGACATTTCTGTAAAGTAGTGACTGTTGAGGATGGAGGTTAAAATCATTTCCTTTAATTTAGAATAATGGAGACAACTATCAGAAACTTCTGAATTTCTGCTGTACCTACAACTCAAGATAAAAGACTGAAGTATATGGAAGGAAGTTGAAGCATGATTTTCTGTATGAGGAGCAATTATGAGAGAAATACAATTATAACCAAATTAAATGACTTTTTAGTTCCTCTGATGATTCAATGTATACATTGTACTTTAGGGAAAAGTTTACCCCAACCTCTTAATGTTAGAAAATAGGGTTGTGTGTGTGTGTTTGTGTTTCCTTAATCAATGGAGATAGATCAAACCCTGCTGTAAATTTCTGGAGCAGGTGGCAAGCTGGTTTACGGAATACAGGGAGATGAGAACCTCTGGCTTACGGAAAGTAGCATGAATTAATAATCATTTAATTGGCTCCTCCATTATGCTGCTGGGTTGGAAGATGGAAGTTTAGACAGAGGGGCTGTCAGTGGTACTTTAGCTAAAAGAGGCTGATGGTTCAGAAGTGGGGAGTGGGGGTGGTTGCTACTGCCTTTGGCCTCTGCATGAGGATCAAATGCCAGTCGGCTTTCTCTGGCCCCTCTGGGTACTCGCTTTGGGGCTACAGATAGGAAAAGTGTCAGCATTTTTGTAAGTACCACCTCCATGTGGCACACACTAATGAGGAGGAAATGGCGTGAAGAAACTTCCCAGCAACACAGAGATCAGAAGTAAAGGAACTTTCCTTTGGATAGACTAGACCTAAGATGATGGCTCCCATTGGCTAGCATCTTAGAAGAGAGTGCTGGGGGTGCTGAAGGAGGCAGAAATGTGTTTTGTTCACAGTAAATGGACAGCTTTGACAAAGCCGTATCTTCTCAAGAGAAAGGGCATTTTTGCCCAGTGGCCGAAATCTGAAAGTGACTTTTTCATTTCTCTTCTGATTTCATTCTCAAAATCCTTTATGGCTGAGACCATACTGCACAGGTGCTCTGCCTCACTGGCCTCCTACCTCCAGGCCTGGGTTGAGGATAATAGGGTGCCAGCTTCAGCGTCAGACATTTGGGAGGTAGGCTGCTCTTTTGGCCTTCCAGGTGACCACAGACAAGCCTGAGATTTTCTTTGTTTTATTTAATAACCTGATAGAAACTGGAAAGAGTGTCTGGAAAACTGAAACTCTTTGCATATTAACAGTGGTAGGATCTAACATGAAAGTCATATATTGACTCCTAAAATTACCATGAAACAAAATTACTTTGCCTAGGATGTGAAGGAAACGAAGAGAAATGATAAGGTATTCTGCCCTATATTATGTGGTATCAAGGTCAGCGCAGTCTTTGACCATCAGCTTCATTGACCAGATTATTACAGTTAAAGGACTGGATTAACTTGGGGGGAGAAATTATTCTTTCAAAAAAAGTCAACCTTTGAATTTTCTTTATTACAGACCAAGGGTATAGTGATATTTTCCATTGCCACCTCAATGACTTTTATGAAAACACACACAAAGAAAGCAAAACATAGTTCTGGCAGTTGATATGAACAGGCTTCTGTAACACAAATCATGTTGGGTTTCCATGTGTGTTTGATCTAGAATTTCGCTGGGTTGTAATATTCTGTTCACCTAATAACAGCATGGTGGAAAATCTTTTCTAGAGCACATGAGTTCACGTGACTCCCAGCCATGTTTTTTATCCTTTCTGAAGTGCCAAAAGCAACCCAAGATGTATGTGGTCAGTAAAAGATCTCTTCTATTTTAACACATCTTACTGAAAAAGACAGAGCTGTTTTAAATGAGAAAAAAATGACCAAACCTAATAAACTTACACATTCTTTGATGGTTTTATACAATAATGTGGCCTCAAAGACTTCAGATTTTTTCATGGTCAGTTATCGTTCGTGGCTTTTTGTGTCAAGTAGAAACCAAACGTGGAATAGCTTATCACCAAAATGTTCATTTTTCCATGGGTCTGTTTCTTTTGTATTACTAAGAAGCCATTGTGTGGTTAAAATGACAAGTCATCTATGGATCTACAAAGTGGGTGTTCTGCATTGCTCACCCCTGAAGCTCAAAATGAAGTTTAGAAATGTCTCAACAAGATTAGTAGAAAAGAGTAAGCTGTCATTTTTTTCTCTTCCCTATTTACCAGTTCAGTTGACAGTCATTTAAATCCAAAAGGTTATAAATAGAGACTGAAAAGATTGAAATATTAGTTGATATTGAGACCTTGTGTCATCTGAAACTCAAGGAAAAAGAAGCTTGAGTAAATCCCAATCCATCCCAGGTCCCCTAATATAAATCCCATCCACAAAGCCCGGTGGGCAGCTTCCCCCTAGATTTCAACTCACTCTGCCCTGATGACTCATTTCCTGATTGAGATTGGCATTTTAATGTCCAAGGTCATCCTGGGGAGGGGACTGTGTCAGCTGTAGTTAACCTGACTGTTGGAACCACTCCCCTATGATCACCCAGGGACCAGCAAAAAGACTTGAACTTGGGATTTAACCAGGATTCAGTGTCCAGGAGAGCTTTTTGACTTTAATTGATGAAAGATCTGCTGAATAGCTATTACCACGAGCCACAAGAGTAACCCATATCTGAGCAGTTGTATCAAATGAAAATGATAGTTTTCCTTAAGAGCATTTTCCCCTAGGAGGCATGGTTTACTTTGTAGTAGGATGGTTGTGTTACTGAAGAAGGGGAGAGTTTAATTTTAAAGGGGAAAAAAAGTCTACATATATGGAATCCTTAGCTTCCTCCTGCGAAAGAAGCTTTGGAATCCCAGGCAGGTTTGGGGTGGTGGGGGTGGGGAGAAAGATCGATGCTCCCTTCCTAGAAGGGAAGAGGACAGTAACTTCTGAAACCAGAATTCTCATCTTCAACTTTGCCACAATGTGTTCAATTCTTAAGTAGTGAGGGGTTGGGAAGTATAAAGAAAAAAGTTGGGTAGACTTTTTTTTTAAATTCTACAAAAAACTAGGTCTCTACTAGGTCTTATAGAATTGAGTTGTCTACTGTGCTCAAGTGAAATACATTCATTCATATCACCAGTTGGTGGATAAGCTTTCATCAGGGAAGGCAAAAGGCAGACTGGCATCTATTCACTGGACTGGGTCATAGGTTAGGGGTAGGGGTAGGGTTAGAGTCAGAGGGTTAGAATTGGAGGCAGAGTTGAAGGCATTTAGGGCTGCATAGTCTTGTAGCAGCAGGGAGTGCTACAGATCAGAAAAGTGGTCAAGGACAGAGTTGGAGGGGAATGATACAATAGGGTGGGACCTGATTCGAAATTCCTACCTTGTCTTAAAAAATTGTAACAGGTCTTTGGCATGCTCAGAGACTAAACAGATCCCTCCTGTAGTTCTCACTAATGGCTGTGAGGAAAAGCATGAGAGGAGAAAATATGAGGTTCATTACAAATGGACATCCAGTCACTTGAATCTTTCACATCTATTTAAATTTCTAATACTTTTGTCTGCTTTTAAATGAAGCACTACAAAAAGAGAGCATTGTTTTAGACTCAATGTGGAAAAGTGACATCCTTTGGAGTAAAATGTAGTAGTATCAGTAAAAGGTTTTCTATCACAGAAGAAATAAGGCTCAAGAGTTCCCTGACTTGATCCACCAAAGACCAGGAAGAAAAGAGGATTCTGCAGGCTCAATCAAGCCTACAGTGGGGATAAGAGATGGGAAGTGGGCCATGGGGGAACCAGCCTAGAATGTTACAGCACCTAGTTAATCGGCAGCCAATCCATCACGTTAAATATCCAGCAGTCATGTATTACCTTTCAAGTGAAAATGAATAACTCCCATTAAGAGCGAAATGGGTTTGAAGTCGATTCGAGACAGATTAAAGTACTGTTATGAATGTGTGTGTTGGGAGGAGGAGGGGTCTCTATGTAATATGCTTGTCTTTGTAGTTTTTAAATAATAGATGCCTTACAAACTTATGTAGACCAAGTTACCAAGATACTGGGGTTAAAGGTCACAAGATATGCATTCTGGGAAGAGCATCAACTTCCTGGAATATTTCCTGCATTTAACATTTTTTAAAAATATATTTTGTGGCCTTATGGTTTTAATGAATAAAATTGATTTTCTAAAATTGTTTATTAAAGTACATGTACATAAAGACAGCATCTTGGTGTCCATGTTAAAACAAATCCCAGAGCTAAGCATAAAGTAGAAATGTTTGTGAGATGGTTAAGCAGAATGAGACATAGCATAGTTTTGCTAAGGAGCAAAAATCAGCTTTTTCTTAGTGTATGACCCAAGTGCCAAATCACATTAAGCTACAATGAGCCCTATGGTCTCCAGAAAGAATTCTCTAATTTTCTTCTTCCTCCTCCTCCTTCTTCTTCTCCTCCTCCTCCTTCTCTTTTTTCTCTTTCTCCTTCCCTCTCTCTGAGGGAGATGGTTTTTTATGACATTTTCTTTGACCATTGACATATTGCAATTGGTTGTAGCAAAAGTCGAAAACTTTTAGCTATCAAGCAAGGAAGGTTTGTGATCTGAGTAACAAAGAAGCCAACTTTTAGGGACTTTCTATGACCATACTTAAACCCACCCAGTCAACTTACAATCTTGGCATTTGTATCATGCTATGATAGAGAAATTGTATGTGCTATGAGTAAATAATTAATTTTTCTAATTTCATGTAAAGGAATCTTCCAAATCATTCACAGAGCAAGATTCCCTCCACCTAGTTTTGAGATGGTTCTCCCTCACATTAATAACTGAATAAATAAATGAGTGGATTTAGTCAACAGGATAGAAATGTTTCTCCTCAGAACTAACATTCAGGCGAGTTTTTCCCTAGAGCATCTACTAGAATATGATCCAGGATATTCCTATTAGCTCAGAACAAAGCTCCCTAGTGTAGACACCCCCTTCCCCAACCCCATTCATCTTGTTGATATCTTGCTTTGGGTGTTTTTGTTTTCCTGTTTTCTCCTCCATTGGACTGGGAGCTCCTTGAAGGCAGGGTCCGTCTTGTACTTCTTTTTCTATTCCCAGTGCTTAGTATAGTGCCCATCTCATGTAGAGACTCAATAAATACTTGGTAATTTGACTTTCTCTAGAGGTCCACTTCTTTTACTACAGTGCAGAGCTTTAGGGACAGAAAAATGAAGGGCTAATCCCTATGGGTGAATGAACCTAATGAACCTTAATGCCAATAGTAATCACAAAGAACCACTTGCCCTCTCAACACACTTACTCATGATGATAATAATAAAAACAGTATTTATTAGCACTTTAAGGTTCTGCAAAGTGCTTGGCACATCTTCTCTCATTTGATATTATCCACACATGCTCATAAACAAGAGCTTAGATCCTGATCGGGGGAGTCGGGGCCGAATTGTGTGTTTTTAGCTTAGAGCCAACCAAATCCCCTTCCAGGACTCTGTATCCCAGCTCCTTACCTTTTCCTTTCCTAGACTTCGGAAGCTTAAAGCACTGAGAGTGAGAAGAAAGTCACTTCCTTTCCAACATGTTTGCCAGCCTGGATGTTCATCCTCCTGGAATCTTGGTTTTTCAAGAAATCCTATGCTATAAATGGATATTGGTTTTCACCCAGCAGCAACCCCATTGCAGCTTGCCCAGCACAGATACCGTAACATAGCTTCCATTTTCTCTTGTAGCATCGTCCAGCCAAGCAGACAAGGAGCTCCCAGACTGTCCTGCAGCCTCCAAACGTACATCCTTCCCAAGTAGCTCGGAACCCCCCCTCTCTTCCAAGCGACCCAAAACATCCGAGGAGGCCAGATCAGAGCAGGTGAGGCATGCTTGGCCCTGTTTGGGAGGCCAGGGGCCCAGGAAGCTGATCTCAGCAGCGCTGATAGGAAGCGGGGTGGGGAGGAGGAGGAGGAGGAGGAGGTGGGCACGGTGCTGGTTGGAATCTATCTCCCTCCCTTCTCATACAGATGTTCCAGTGTCCGTACTGTAAGTACAGTAATGCTGATGTGAACAGGCTTCGGGTGCACGCCATGACTCAGCACTCGGTGCAGCCCATGCTGCGCTGCCCACTTTGCCAAGACATGCTGAATAACAAGATCCACCTGCAGCTGCACCTCACTCACCTCCACAGTGTGGCCCCAGACTGTGTCGAAAAGCTCATCATGACGGTAGGTCAAGGCACCCACCACTTGTTTCCCCCAGAACTGATGGGGAAAATGATAGAAAATACACTAAATTCTATAACAAAACAGAACAGAAGCCATCCAAATCCTAATTCTCTCTTTCCCTTCCCCTGGGACTGAAGGAGCTTAGCCTTAACATGTCCTCACTGCCCTGTTAGATGTGAATTTGTATTTATTTACTAAACTCCCCTCGATCCTTGCCTCCTGTCAGGACACGGGCAAGACATCTGGCTAAGCATTTTAGGATGCAATATCTTCAGGGGCTTCTCAGAGGCATGGTGCAAGTCAAACTTGTCCATTCTTCATCAATGCAGAAAACAGCTAAATGCCTGTGAGGGGCCAATTTTCCCCGGTGCACTATGCATGGGAACACGGATCGCTAAGATTCTTGGAGAGCATTGCTGAAAGTTATCACTGAAATGCTAGACAACCTCACAATCTGAGTTCAGAAGTCTTCAGAGATAATGTAGGCCAGTCCATCAGTACCTGAAAAAGAATCCTGTCTATATCACATCCAACAACTTGGTCATCGGGGCTTTTAGTAACCTTGAGTGACAAGGGAGCCTATCATCTCCCAAGGCTACTTGTTTCTATTCTTAGATGGCTCAGATTATTGGGAAGTTTACCCTTTCCTCAATCCTCTGTATTTGCCTTTTTGCAACTCCTCCCCATCATTTCTAATTTGGTCTTATCGCGCTGACTGTCACTCTCCCGGTCCCCCGTCGTACTTGTAGCACTTCAGATACTTGAAGATGGCATTCGTTTCCTATTTTAATGGTTCAAGTCACTTATTAGAAAACTGTTCAGATATAACGCAGGCAATGCCTGATGAGTTTTCTCACCCAAGTAGGGAGGGCTGCTATCATATACACCTCTTGAGACATCTGTAAAAACACCAAAGGAAACAAATCATCCATAGTTAATCGGTAAACAATGCAATGCTAGAAAGTTGTCAGACACTTCTCTTAATACGTGGCTGTGGTGACTTAGGTTGTCTAAAAGTTCACATTATGATGTGAAAGCAGCACAAATATAATTTGTAGGCATCCCCTGGTCTGTTACTTTTCTTTCTAAATTATTGCATTTATTTGCTCTCCAGGTATGAGTATTCCTTGTTAAAGTTACCTTAGTTAGTAGATCAGTGAGAAGTTCTCACACACAGTCCTCTTAAAGATATCTGGAGGAAAATTCAATTCTAGTTTTTTCATTAATATTTTTAATGGCGCTTTTCACATAAACTTGTGGAAGTCATTGAAAAGTAGAGAGAGAAGTAGAGGCTGCAAATGTGAGAATAGAACTCAGAATTTGCAGCAGTCTTGTCACTTAGCAGGCTCTTTACAATGAAGCATCTGACGACTGGTGAGCCTTGGTTGCCAGCAGAGGAACGCTGCCAGAAGCAGTGTTTTCAGCGCTTGTTGGAGTTTGTGCTTACGCTATGATTATATTATTGGTCTAATTTCAGTTGGGGCTTTGGGCCCGTAGTACTTTGTATGAGAAAAAAATCACCTCCTTTTTGCTGGAAAGGTGAAAATAAGAAAGTAAGTGTGAAGTGTAGGAAATCAATAAAGCTACTAAAAGCTGGCTAACGCGCCTCATTCTGTAAGCCTTGCATCGCCTAGTTTATAATTGTACTAATAAAGCATATTTCATGTTAAAGGGAAATTCTTTTTCATGTACCTTTTATCCCATCCTGTCTTTTCTAGCAGACCGCCCCCTCTGTGATCCCCCTTCTCTCCCTAATCTTCAAGTAGTCCCTGTCTTCTGACTGCTAGCCTGCTGCCTACAAGTATGCCCATATCTCTACCATCCTTTAAAAACCCTCCCGGTCCCTGTTAGCCATCATGCTTTAACTCTCCTTCCTTTCATGGCTGCGCTCCTTGAGAAAGCCATCTACAGTCAGTTCATCTGTTTCACCACCTCCCACTTAATTTTCAGCTCCCTGCACTCGGTCTTTCAGCATCATCTTCCCACTAAAGTTGCTTTCTCCAGAGTTACTGCTGATCTCTTAAATGCCAAATCCAATAACCTTTTCCCTGTCCTCCTCCTTCTGGACCCAGTCTGTGGCCTTTGATACTATCAGTCATGCTCTTCTTTTGGACACTCTCTCCTTTAGGTTTTCATGATACTGCTGTCTCCTGGTTCCCCTCCTTCCTATCTCACCATTCCTTCTCATGTTCTTTTGATGGATTATCATCTCGGTTGTGCCCACTAACCATGCATGTTCCCTAAGGTGGGAAACTGAGCCCTCTTCTCACTTATTGACCTCATCATCCCCCATGGGTTCAGTTATTATTTCTATGCTGATGATTTCAAGAGCCATTTACCCATCCCTCACCCTTTTCCTGAGCTCCATTTCAGCTCATGTCATCTGCCTTTTAGACATCCTACATAGTGAGCATTTCAAATTTAGCACATCCAAAGCAGAATTCATTATCTTTCCCCCAAAACTCTGTCCCCTCCTGAATGTCCCTATTACCTCCAAGAATGCTACCATCCTTCAGGTCACCTGGATTCAAAACCTACATTCGCTTCTTGATTCTTCACTCTCATTCGCCACCTTCCTCATCCCACCCCATATTCAGTCTGTTTGCCAGATCTTATTGTATCTGTCTCTACAGCATGTCTTTAATTCACCCCTTTCTCTCCTCTGTTGCTGTCCCTACCCTGGTGCGGTCCTCACCCCCTCACATCTGGATTATTGCAGTGACCATTAGGGAGTCTTTTTGGGCCAAATCACTTCTTAGTCAAACCATCCTCTGAATGCCAGAACCATCTTCCCAAAGCACAAGTCTGACATGTCATCCTTCCACACGGTCAGCTGTAGTGGATCCCTGCTACCTCCAGGACCAAGGACTAAGTCCTCCCTTTACAACCAGGCCCCTTACTTCCTTTCCAGTCTTCTTATATTTTACTTCCTTCCACATACTCCACAGTATAGTGTTGCTTGCCTTCCTGATGTTATAGGCACACAGTGTCTGAGACCATTTATAAACTCAGGTCTTCCTATCTCCAGGCTCAGTGCTCTATCCACTGCACCATCTAGCTGCCTTTTTTTTTTCTCTAAGAAAGCTTGCTTTCTCATGGGTAGAGATATGGAAATAAAACTTTCCAAGGAGAGGACTAACAACCTTCTTCTGTACCTGTTTGGCATTTGGAAATTTTAACCTTATCAGTCCACTCTCTCATAAAAGTGACTATGTTTGGCTTGGTAAGCCCCTCGGTCAGCTGATAAAAGGCCTTTTGGATTTTATGACTTTCTCTTTTGACTATATTTAAATTACAGATTTGAGATGCCCTTCTTAGTGTTCAGAAATGGGATAGCTAGAGCTCAAGATGGAAAAAGACGAATTCTATGGGACCCAAGTCTCAAGAGTTCTGTTGTGTACCTCAGTAGACTATTGTTTCCTTTGGTGTTACTGAAAAGATATCAGCGGAAGAGAAGGGATGGCCTCTTTGTCATTAAGAGAGGGTTTGTGACCCAATTAGATATTTCCTTCTGCTGCAGAACAGAAAAAGACACAAAAACCCAAAAAAAAGACAGTCCCTCACAAACCCACGTATTGTCTGGGGTGTATAATTCTGTTAATTCTCATAAATATTTTTGCCCTCTTGGTCTGAGACCTCAGAATCAAGCTTGAAACAGATTTCATTCCCACTAAAAGTTAATTCCCCCCCGATAAATGGAAGTAGATTACTTTCTACACAATGTCTTTCCGTTCAGTTGTAAATGGAGAGTGTTTTGAGGAGGCTTCAGTTAATAATACCTTATCAGACAGCTTTCAGGAACCTACAGTGTCTAATATGTCTGTTACCATGGTAACAGCTGCTTGCTTATGCTCTGCATCTCATATCTGTGTCTTTCATGGGCCCCCTTCTTTTTATACCAACAAGGAAGCTGGAAGAATATATTCTGCTGGGAATGACTGAGATTGGCCCCGTCCTTGGAGAGTTGCGCCCTTCCTACTCTCCGTATGGCCCACCAACACCAGAACCCAAGGCACTATCATTACAGAACATCTCTGAAAAGGGGAAGTTTATAAAAACTGGGGAAGATGAGAGCAAATGACTCTGAAGATACCATTAGGGAGTCAGAATCTGAGTTTTTAGTTTCTCATACTTCTTCCTACCTGTCTACCTGCCATATACAGTAGGTATCAATGAATGCCATACTGTCCTCTCAGCCCTTGGGCCTGTGACTCCTGGTGGGGCATTTGTTTGTGTTTGTTTGCAAGGGAACGGGCCCCAGTTAGTGGGGTGTTGTTACTGACCAATTAATTAATTTGAAAAAGACTGTTTTGATACTTCAGTGCTCAAAACTAGCTAATCCTCTTTTCAGTAACAGCTACTTCACTGTAATTCTGGAACCACATGGCTTCTGCAGAGAGCTCCTTAAATGCAGATGAGATGGGGTTTATTCCATGTCTACCCAACCTCATGGATTGAGTCAGAAAGGAAGAAGAGATTAGTCCTTGAACAGCACTCTCCCTCCCCCACTAACAACTTGATCTTCACCCTTCTTTTTTCTTTCCCTTTTGTAGTGTTTATTCAGGGTTTTTTTCCCCACTGTGTTTTTCTCCATATAGCCTCTCCAGCTTTCTGCCCCATCAGCCGTTGTTTTCTCACATCCCCGTTTGTGGCGCCTATGTAGAATTTGTTTTCAAATCTTTGTCTTGCCCTCTCCTTTCCTTAGCTGTTATTTTATTTTTCTTAAGTAAGAAACAGCTCAAGACGACTGGTTTTCAGATCTTTCTTTTCTTTTCTGTCCGTGTCTCAAGAAGAGTGTCTCACCTGTTCACAAGAGACTCTCGTAACCCACCCCTCCGGCTTCCTTAGCGCGCTTTGTACTCGCTGTTTCACTCTTTTTCCATCTTAGATGAAGGTAATGAAAATAATCGGGCTTCATTAATTCTGAGCCCTGTGAGATGATAGCCATTTGGAAACATGTTTGCCAATTAGATGGGCTAAATTAGAAGTGACCTTGGTATGCTGCCATCACTTGCCTCTCTGACTCTAATGAAGCTTTTCACTCGAATCCCCCTCATCTCTTTTCTCGGTTTGCATTTCTGTCACTGTCTCTCCTCTCTTCCTGTCTCCCTCTCTTCCTTCTGTCCCTCTTGTTCTGGTTCCATGTGTTGGACCCGTATTCTCACCAGTGTTTTTCCAAATGTTCACATAATCCTTTGGAGTATATCTGTAGGTGTTATGTCTAAATACTGTATTAGGGATAATGAGATTAACTGGGATCTTGAGAGGAAAAAAAAGAGAATGAGAGAAATGGAAAACTCAAGGATCTTAAGGTTCCCTGGCATTGTGCCCAGTCTGGCATAGGTAGAAAACTAGGCCAAGAAAGGAATGCCTTCTGCCTCCTTTGCTACAAAGCAAAGAACTGATTAGTAGTTGTGGATGCCAGATTTTTAGGAAGACCAAAGTGAAGTCTATCAAGAGGATAGTGACCAGGACAGTGAGAAACCATGCCATACCTGGCTTAGTCTGGAGAAGAAAAGACCTCAGAGGAACCTGTTAACTGTTACTGAGTGTTCTATGGAAGCTGAAAAGTGAATGATGTCTTAGAATACATTAATGGAAGCCTAGTGTCCAGAACAAATCGAGATGAGAGGTGGTTACATTGGAGAGAGTGAGGGGCTTGGAACCCCAAGATCCGAATTTGAATCTTACCCATGATACTTCTTATCTGAGCATGCTTGGCCTCAGTTTCCTTATCTATAAAATGCTTTGTGTCCGGGTCTGTAGGAAGGACATTAGTAAGCAACATTAGTTAGACATTAGAGAGAACGTATCCAGACGGAGGGAGATCAGAACAGGAAGGTGACTAAATAGCATATCATTCAAGGACTCACTGAGGGATCCAGGTCTGGTTTGCCTGGTGCTGAGTTACCAGACATGCGGCCCACAACACTCCTGAGTGGTGCCAAACCAGATTAAAATGTAATTGGGAAATAGTTAACAAAATAAACAAAAACACAATAGAGCATAATGTTACGATGTGGCTTTTTAAGTCAATACAGGGCCCACAGAGGTCCTTAGGTACAATTTAGTGTTCTCTGCTTCTCTTTGAGTTGGATACCATTGGTCTAGAGAACAGAAGACGTGTGGCCAGGAGGGGTGATTCCTGTCTTCAAGTATGTGAGGACAACCATCTAGAGGAAAAATTAATCTCCTGAGATTTTGTTCCAGAGGACAGAAGTGGGAGCAATGAGTAGACATTTCAAAAAGGTAGAATTCAGCTTGATAAGAGTAAAAAATTCCTAGTACCTAGCAACATTAGTGCAAAAGGTGGTGACTTCATCACTAGAGGTCCTCAAGCAGAGATTGTACACACACTCATCAGTGATGTTGTGGGAAGTGGAGGCAGAGGGAGCGTCCTGCTGAAATTCAAGATGAGCTAAGTGATCTCCAAAGAGTCCCTTCAGTCCTCCTCCTCTTCTCTGACTAATGAGGATCCAGCTCAAGTTCTGTATGTTTGTGGGACACATTGAAAAAGAATTCCAAAGTAATCTGCTGCAAAGGGAAAAAATGCTTTGGATTTTCCTTTAATTATTTAACTTTAAAGACATCAGTCTTATTACTGATCTTGAAATAACTAGGTCATATGGTTAAATTATATTGACATTTAGGTATGGCATATGAGTAGGGAGAAGATGATTATGGAAACCCGTAGACTAACCTAGTATATAACAGATTATAGGTTTTACTAAGACTGTCCTTTTCCTTCCTTCCTTCTTTCCCTACCATTCTGTTCTCCTTCTCCCTCTCCCATTTGTATTTATTCCATATATCCCCTTTTTACTAGCAAGTATGAAAGACTCAATGCTTTTTCAATAAACGGGACCACTTGGGGACATTTTAGAGTTTTCATTTTTTGGACTACCATGACTTTGGTGGGGGCAGGTACAGGATGGGGGGAGTGGAATATTACCTGCCTTAAACTTGACAACCATAAGGTCTGAAAAACCAATTTCTTCTTTAGCAGCAGTTATAAGGATTTTCTTCCAAGTGAGGCAAATCTAAGGTACTGTCCAAGGCTATATCTGTGTCTAGATATGTTTGTGTAAGGTTGAGAACAACATTCAGATGTGAAGTTGCCTGGGTGTGAACTCCACAAGGACAGAGTCAGTCTCGAAAAGAAGGAATGATCTGTAGTGGTAACCCCTTGAAAATGGAGCAGGGTGCCAGATTTAGTTGTTCCATAGTTTCAATGAGGGGATTGAATTTCATCCGGATCGCTCCTGTTCCCTTACATCAAGAAAGAGTTCAGTATCAGGGTGGTTTCTCCAGGTGGCGCAACTGGGGCTGGGTTTATCTCCATGACTACAGGGCCTAGAAGGCCTGGAAGCCTGGATGTGGGCAGCATGCACAAATTTTTCTTCTGCATTCTTCAGCCCTTGAGCTGATAGGCAGTTCCAAAAATCCATGCCCAATGCAGAGGGCCTAGCTTATTCCCAGTTACCAAGTCAAGTCATCAAGCAATATTAAGCACCTACTAGATGCCAGGCTAAGTTCTGCAGATACAAAGAAAGGCAATTAGCAGTCTTGAAAGGTGAGGAAACATATTGTTCCCACCTTATTAAAACCAACCTATAACAATGCCAGGGCTTAGAGCAGAAGGATGAAGTCCTTCTGTGTGTCTCCACAGCCAGCAAATCTGAATCCTCCCAGGAAGTTCACTATTTAACACTGCCTGTATTGTGCAGATGGCCAAGAGTTGTCTAAGTTAAATATCTAAGCATTTCTACCATAATTCCAGGCATCAAAAGCAAGACTGTGGGCGTTGTGAGCACCTGTTTTAAAGCTCACTTTAGTGACATGACTTTTCTCTCTAAGCCAAGAGTCATCCACCTGGGTCCACAGATATATCTATCTGTGGATATATTTCAGGAGGTCCTTGAACTTGGATGGAAAAAAAAAATTTACATCTTTATTTTCACCAACCTGTAACTGAAATTTAGCATTTCCATTGAGTATGAATGCAGGCAACCCATATGATTCTGAGAAGGGGTCCACGGACAATCTCAGAAGCTTCTCCAGGCTGCCACAGGTACCTATGACCCACACCAAAAAGACCCTCTTCCCATAGACATCTCGTCCACCCCCATGGATTCAGTTACCCTTTCTGGGCCCATAGCTTCTATGTATTCATGCCTGATCCTCTTTTTCCCTCCCACTCCCCTGGCATTAGCACAGTGCCTGGCACGTAGTGGGCTGTTAATAAGTACTTGTATGTTTCCTTTCTTCCAGTCCCACAAGTGCATCTGCTAGGTCTCTCTAGCTCGATATTTCCAAAACTGTTTATTCATCATCTCTCCCTCAAATCTACCCTTCTTCCTACTTTCCCTTTTCTTTTGATGACACCACTCCCTTCTTAAGGTTTCTGAGCTAGAAACCTTAAAGCCATCTTTAACTTTCCTCCTATCCTTACACCCAATGAACTGCCACACCTACCTCTACAGTCCCCAACTTTACTGATGTAGCTGAGCCAAAAGAAGGCTCGCTAAATGCCTCCCCCAATACCTGTGACCCAGCTAACACAGGATGAGGCAAAGGAAGGAAGCGTGCCTAGCTGACATAGAAGAGCCGAAGCTTCGAGGACATAGTTTGGGCCACATGAGTTAAGAAGCCTTGGCCTCTTCTGTGGCTTGTCTCCCAGTATGACACTGGCCTCATGGCCCAGATTTATCTCTGTACTGTTTTCCGTTTCTGCCTTAAACTCTTGGATTCTGACCCTTGATAAGCCCTCTTTTCAGTTTGAGCTTGTTTGGATTCTAATGGGCAGCCTCTGCACTCAGACTGCTGCCAACCTAGACACATGCCTTACCTCTTCCACACACTGATGTGCTTTCTGCTCTCTGCCTCCAGGTGCTCCCTCCTCTCTAGTCCCTCCTACACAGGTGTCAAAATAATCTACCAGAATGCAAAGATATGACTTTGCTACTCGCATCCTCACAAACCTTCCAAGACTTCCTGTTGAATGTGAGAGGAAAAAAAAACAAATGCATTCAGCCTAATCTTTAAGGTCGTCAGCAGTCTGGCTTTTAATTTGCCCTTGCATAGTTCATTCCTCTGTCTTTCATGCAGCTTGTTCCAGCTATGGGAACAGAGGAAAAACCACTGGATTTAGAGTCAGGGGATTCTACCACTTCCTACCTTTGTGATTTCAGACAAGCCACTCACCCTCCTGGGCCTCAGTTTTCTCATCTGCAAAAAAAAGGGGTTGGCCTTTGAGCCTCCTGCCATCCTGAGAGCCATCAGCCATTCAAAGTGATGGATTCTGAGAGGTGTTGGCATGGAGGGGTCAACCTGTGGACACAGAATCAGAAAATAGAACGTCCAATTTGTGGAGCAGCTAGTGCATAAAATTGACTGGAATGGAGAGGCCATGAAGGTTTGGAGCTGGGCGGGGGGAGAGGCAGATACCGAATAAATTAAGTGAGATCCAGATTATAAAGGGCTTTAAATGCCAACCTTAGGCATTTATTTTATTCTGAGGGCCAAAGGAAGGCCACTGATGCTTTTTTTTCAGTAAAGGAGTGAGGTAGATCAGTGTTTTAGGACTACTAATTTGGCTATTTTATAGAGAATAGATTGGAAAGCAATTAGGCTACTGAAATAACGCAGACTAGAAATGATGAGTGCCTGAAATAAGATAATGACAGTATTAATGGAAAGGTGGAAGAGATCATATAGATGGTATAACCGTGGCCTGGGTTGGCAGAACCAGATTCAAATGTAACTGGGAAATAGTTAACAAAAGAAATAAAAATGCAAATGGGACATAGATAATGTTAACATGTAGTTTTCTAAATCAGTATGTGATCCACAGAGATCCTGAATCCATTTCTATTTGAGTTGGGCACCATCAATATAGACATTGACTCAACAGGTCTTGACCACTGATTGGCCATAAGTAGTAAGGGGGAAGAAAGAGTCAAGTGTGATGGCCCAAGATTACATGGATGTTTGAGAAGGGGTGGTGGCACTCTTCAGTGAAATGATGAAGACAAGAAGGAGAGACAGGTTTGGGGATGGGAAGGGAGGAAATAATACGTCCTCTGAAGGATTTATTGAGTTCCTTCAATGGTCTAGTGAACCATCCAGGTAGAGTTAGGTGGTGCAGAGCAGAAGTTTAGACGGTATTAGGGATAGATAATAGAGATCTGAGAATAATCTGTGTAGAGATGATGATTGTACTGTGGGGGCTGGTGAGATAATCAAGAGAAAGTATAGAATAAAGAGTGGGCTTGAGTAGAACATTGGAGGACAGTTTTGGGAAGGAGTGTTTGCCCATGGGGAACATAGTGGGAAGGAATTAGATAATGATTCAGCTGAGGAGACTGAGAAGGATCCATCACAGAGAATGAAGGAGAGCAAAGGCAGAGGAGAGGCATGGAAGCTAAGGGAGGACAGAGTACCCAAAGAGTGGTGGTCAGTGTTAAAAGCTGCAGAGAGTTCACATAGAGAGGACAGAGAAAGGGCCATTGCATTTAGCAGTTAGAAGATTGTGGATAATCATGGAGAAAGCTTAATAAATGCTGGTTAGTTGGCCGACTGACGATGGACAGCCTTCATTTTTCTCAATAAAACAGAAAACAAAGTCTTCTCCTCTTAGAGATAGTATGTTATAGAGGTCTTGAGCAATGAGAAAGTTTAGAATAGTTATTATGAAGAGTATGTTGAACCGTCAAGGAAGAATAAAAGGATTGCCATGTAGCAGTGAGAGCCCAGATGAGAGACTGGGTTTTGTAGCAGATACAGTCAGCATAGTTGTGACCTACTCCAGCTATTTTCAGTAGCACACAGGTAGGAGGAGAGAAGGAAGGGGTAGAAGGCTACAATAAAGGCAGAGGGAGAAATGGAAATAGATGAACTTATAGTATTATAGTAAGAGGATTTCAGGGTGAAGAGAAGAAACAGCAAGAACAGTTAGAGTTAATGGTGAGATTGAGGGTCTGACAACGCATGTCAGTAGCAGAGGTGGAGTGACAAAGTAGGTCATGGGAATTAAGAAGGTTGATGAACCGGGAAACTAGGGTATTCAAGGGGACGGCATTCATGTATAGAATGATGTCTCCCAACATGAGAGCAAAGGGTTGTGATTTAAAGGAGAACTATAATCCCAAATTTGAACTCTTTGACTAAAAGAAGTGTGAGTGGGGGCGGAGAATGAATGTGTCAGATGCCACATGAATGGGACAAGGATTCCGTCCCCTCTTCCTCCAGCGTGTCCCAAGTTTTTGATCTGTCTTTTACCCTGCTTGGAGCCTGTCTCTTCCCTGCTGCAAAAACATCAGTGGTCCCTTATCTCCCTTGTCCATACTCCTCAGCTTGGCATTCAAGGGCCTGTACAGTTTGGCCTCTGTCTAACTTTCCTTCTCAGTCTACCATTGTTTTTCTACCTGATTCCTACAGTTCAGCCAATTTGATCTATTCGACTTCTCTAAACATGGTTTCCACTTCCCAACTCTTTGCCTTTGCAAATGCATTTTCCTCCACCTGAAAATCCTCATTTGATCTCTGTCTCAAGCCTACAAGTTACTTAAGGGCTGGTAAAATGCCATTTCCTGACAGTTTTCCTTTCCCCACCCAAGCTGGAAATGATATCTCCCTCCTCAGCCTCCCATCTGTTCTTACTTCTTAGAATACTTATTTGAGACTGCTTTCAGTTATTTATGTGTATGTCCTGTCCCGTAATAGAATATAAGGTCCATACAGGGATTGGGAGCCTCTCTTACTTTGTTTATCCATACAGTGCCTAGCAAAGTGCCATGCACATGTTACCTACTCAGTAAATATTTGCTGAATTCAAGAATGAAAGGAAGTTATGGTTGGAGATGCTTTATTCCCAGCAGAAGGGATGATTTGGCGTGACCAAAGAGTTGAGCTCTTGTCAAGTAATGTTAAGTCAACCCAAAAGCAGCTGTGGTGTTAACGCTGTTCCCATACACTGGAATCACTTTCTTTGTTTCGTTACAAAATATTAAGAGTATTAGCTGCTGTTTTATCATTTACTGGCTAAAAAAGCCTGGTGGTTACTCTGTCAGGCAACAGGATTTTGATCTGTTAAGTCTTCCCCCTGTTCTGTCATTGCTGATCTAGAGAAGCATTTAGATCACTTCTGGTATGGGTTTTGAGACGATGATAGGCTTCTGCAAAAGATTGCCTGTTGTTCCTCATTTACAGATTTACCTTACAAACTTACCTCGTACTAACATGAAACTCCATTTCACCAAAATGCTTGGAAACAGGGGCTCAGCTTAATTACCACTTTACTAGAAAACCTTACTGGTTCACCCCTTGCTGAAAACTTTGCAAAAATTTCCAGGTCTCCTTTTCTGCATTTAGTGGCCTATGGGGGAAAATATCTGAAGATTTCCTTGATTGTGGCTCTTACAATAACATAGGGTCCCAACTAGGGCCCTTAGTTCTCTTTATACATAGTAGATGTCGAAAGTATAGATAAACTGATATATTCTTAGAGGTTATTTTTAAAATTAGTTCTTCAGATTAGCTTCATGTTGTCATATTCCCCTTTGCCAAAGGGGGAGGCAGAATTGTAACTGTAGTTATTGGAGGGTCCCATTTCATTCGGGACTGGTTCATTTAGGAAGGAAGCCTAGGTATCTGTGTAACCTGCGGTGGGAAAAGACTTTCAAGGTCTGGGACCTGCATAGTCTCCCACTGCTTTGGTCTTTTCTTTTGCAAGCTGTTGCTGAGCCAGATGAGTTCCTACCTGTAGTTGATCAGTTAAGCATGCTTTGACTATGAGGGAGGCAGACAATTTTAGTGAAAACCTGTACTGGCCACTTTCCCTCATTTCTGTCAGAAAAGAAGATACTCTTTGGAGAAATAGATGTAAGCAGGATTATTTTTTAAGAGAAGTCAGAGCTAAGTTCCTTTGAACAAAGAATCAAGAGTAAAGCTTCTAAAAGGCAGAATGTAGCGTAAATTAGCAGAGCAGGAAAAAATGAAAACAGGGGCTACAACATTTGTGCATTTGAAAATGAAATCAGCTACCAGAAACAGGTTTCTAGAGACATCTTCATCCACCATCTCTTTGCTCAGAGGCATACACAAACCTACCCAAAGAGGATCTTTGGACTCCTCTCCCTTTCCTTTAGGCATCTTTCTCTTGGCCTCCTGGGAATTTCCTGCCTGTTACAATCTCATATACCAAATCATTTTTTCCCTGGGGGCAGGGAGGGAAGAGTATACGGCATATGTGAAGATGCAGGTAGATAAAGGTAATTACTTAAACACATATAGGGCAAGACTTCTTGGTGTGGGGGCCCCGATTAAGATGCAGAAGAGCATGTGAGGTTGATGATTATATTTCGGGGAGAGTTAATTGACGAAAGATGAAGGCAGACAAAGGACTTCTGCTTACTGCCTTCTTGAATCCCAATCAGGAATTATGATTAAAGACTCCACGAGACAACAGAGGGCTGATGAATTGGTGTCTCTTTTTTTTTTCTTTTTTTGCCGTCATTCACACTTGATTGACTTCAACCTTTCAAGTGCAAAAGTCTCTCTTTTCCATTATTATTCATAGCCATCTGAGTTTTTCTAATTAAAGTGTATGAAAACAATTACTGATCCGTCGTACTGAGTCTGTTAGTGGGGATGTCTGCCTTACTGTAATGTGTATAAAAAGCTCACAGTTTTCTATAATGATGTGCAGCTGAGGTGTTAGATAATTTTATTCTTTTTTACTCTGTAGGGTTTTTTTTTATTTCTCATGATTTATTTTTCATAATTCCTAAAGATCCCAGGAAAGGACTGATCCTGCAGCTTCAACTGAGAAGGGGCAGGAGAGAATATTCATTTTCTTTCTCTTTTTCTCCAACTCAGCCCCCCCTACACACCCACACCCCATTTCCCACCCCCTCTTCTGAGGCTGGTTACTATAAATTAATCGGTGACCTTTCACTTCTTGAATTCCCACTGGACTCCTGAACCACACTGGTCAGAAATGCCTTCTATTAAAAAGAAAATAGATGGAATGAGTTTGGCATTCTCAGCACCATTGATTCATCAACCCCTAGACTTAACTAGCTGCTGTTACATGTTATATTGGGGGGGCAGATGTCTATAAGAGAAAGAAATGCTGTCTCATGCAGTCTTATTCACTTGTACTGCACCTGTTCTTTAGCAAGCAGATTCTCAGAAGTCTTTAGCCTCAATTCATGCCATTTGGTGAACGTAGAGTTTGGTGTCTGCCTCTCCCTCACTGTGCGCTATCTTCTTAGTGCCCATTAAATCATTATCTTCTCTAGAGGTTTAGTATTTCAACCATAACCTAAAGAGAGACTTGGGTGATGGCATTGAATGTCATCAGCTGTTTGGAGAATAGCTCAGGTCTTTCAGAACCAATAGTAATGTTGAATACCAACATTGATCTGGGTATTGTCCCAACCTGGAAGATGGACTGGAAAAGGATCTGTGATTTCATTGGCATTAGTAGTTCCTGGATAAGGAAACTCCTTCTCCCAGTCCCTGCAATTCATAGAGAGTTATCTATGGAGGAGATGTCAAACTCAAATAAAAATGAGGCCACTGGAACCATACAGAAAGATCTCTGCTGAAGCTTATTGACATTGAAAAACCACACATTAACATTATATCATTGTATTTTTACTTATTTTGTTAAATTTTCTTGATTATGTTTTATTCTGGGGTACTTGATTAACACTCCTCATCAGAGATTAAGTGGCTTGGCCAGGATCACATAACCAGTTTCTGTCAGAGGTAGTATTTGAACCCAGGTTATCTTGACTTCAAAACCTGCTTTCTATCTACCATCTTGCCTCTCATGTAGAGTTGACTTTGTTGAAACAGTTTGTCTGTGAAACATCATTTTGCTCGTTGGTGATGGGTACCAAATAAAATAGCTGATGATTATTTTGTATTTAAGATACAAAAATATATTAAAAATTTATATATTTATTTTTATTTTATAATATACAAATATATACATTTTATTTTATATATTTATAGAATATATGAATATAAAAATTTCTGTTTTGTGCATTTTATTTTATAAACATATAAAAATAATCTTCTAAATCCATCTTTCTGGCTATGGTAGAAAAGGTGGGAAACTTTTCCAGTTACATTAGAAAAGCATGTTAATGCAGCACTTGTATCTTGTTGTATAACAGCAGGCAAAGGTGAGGGAACGTGGTGTGTAACCATGCCTGCAAGTCAAATTGGGCATCCCTCCTGTTAGAACTAGAGAATTTGAATGCTTATGTTGGATGTTGTTGTGAGGCCACATGGTTCTCAACCCCAGAGGACCAAATTAGGACGCCTGTCTTCAGGGCTGTGTGGGTGGGTGTGTGGCAAGGTGGTGGGAAAGGCCGAAGCAGAGAGAGGAACCGGATGCGGAATGGAGGCTCTTTTTGATCCAAGCCACTTGACTGAGCCCCACAGTGTTTAAGGCCAACGACTGAGAACAGGGTCAGGTCCTCCCCTGCTGGCAATATTCCACGGGGCTGGCTTGCTGGCGGCAACATCAGACACTGCCTTCTGATGTCTTCTGCCCATGGCGGCCCCTCAAGAAGAAATCCTTGACTTGAGGGAGGCCCGGGGAGTGCTCCTTCTCTCTTGATCTGAGTGTGTAAAGGGTTACAGAACGTTGTTTTCCTGGAAAATCTGCCAACTTGTCTGCCTGTCCTCATCCTTCCTTTTGTTCCCCTTTCTTATTCTTACCCTTTCCTTCCCTCTCTTATTCCCCTCCTTTTCTTGCCTGAATACATTTTGAAAACAGTACTACAATGCTCCCTGCTTCAAGATTACAGTGTACTTTACTAGGTATGATTTAATTAGGGCCCTTATTATGTTTTCAGCAGCTTAAGGTGGGCCTTTCAACTTATCTACCTAATTGGCTGCACAAGAAGTTTCACAACCCATGACAAAACATTGTCAGTGATCAAAGTCAAAATTCTGCATAAAGGAAAAATATTAATAATAAGATTATTCTTCAAGTGTGCACTGCTAATTATGTCCAGAATGTAACCGTAGAAACACTTTTGACTGATGCGAGCTTTGTCTAATAAACATGAATCTTCAGTGAGCTATGAGAAGTGACACCTCCGCCTTCACACTGGGGAAGGCTAATTTTGCTTATTAAAGAATTTTTAAACCTCTGCCCATTTTGTTTCCCCTTCCTCCCCATTTGCCTCTCTTCATTTCTCTGTCTCTCCTGCCTCAGGTGACGACCCCTGAAATGATGATGCCCAGCAGCATGTTTCTCCCAGCCGCTGTTCCAGACCGAGATGGCAGCTCCAACCCGGAGGAGTCAGGAAAGCAGCCTGGTCAGTTTCTTCATTCTTGACTTCCGAGAATTGACATAAAATCAAACCCTAAGCCAAAAGCAGCATCCTTTTGAGGTCTGGAGGATCACTTTCAGTCCACAGAGCTATACCTGTTGAGGAAATGGGAGGATCATGTTGGTGGTCCTTTGCCTTTGACATTATCTGTGTCTTGCATTGGCACGTATTTGTGCTTTATTCATGTAGTTTAAAGATGAGAGACAGACGATGGAATTTTGGTTTCATTCTCTCCCTAAGTGGATGTGATCAGCTTTGTGACTCAAGTATTTTGAAGTGGGCATTAGCACAGAATCTGTAGGGACACACTGTGTGTGTATGTACTTGTCCATGTGTAGCTCTTATAAACAGTATGGAGTTGATAAACCAAGTAGCCCAAGCTTCCGAGATTCAATAATGAAACTTTGAGTCTGGTAGCACTAGGTGACTAGATGGCATTTTCATGAGAAAGTATCCCTTTTAGGCCAGGGGGACTTCCTGAAATGACTTCGGAGGCACAGACTTGGTGCCATCCTGCTTCTCAAGGAGAAAGTTTTACTTGCCTCGGGTGAAGGATAGAGGGTCTCTATAGATGTCTTCTTGTAGGAGTTTATGCTTCTCTTTCCTATTTGTGGGTATCTCCTGCTTTGTGGCTAAGGAGAGATCTTTAGCTTGTCACACTTTCCATCTTTCACCCCTCAAGATAGCCAAGTGGATTCTAAATTGTCTTATTTAAGAATTAAATCTAATGAATGAACTTACCATAACCAAAACATCTAAAACTGTCACAGCACCATCAGACAACCTCAGATGATCAGCTTTCCCTGCCTAATGTGGAGAAACACTGAAAAGATCTTTTTTTTTTTCAGAGTGAAGGTATTTTAAGTCTTACAGTCCCTAAGATGCAGTAAGAAATTAATTCTATCAGGGACTATTCCCTGTTATATTGTGAGACTTAGCGAATTGTATTGTGAGAATAGATTACTTGATTGTAGATTATCATGGATGACAAAATATTCAACAACCAGATTTCAACCAAAAGTAGAGTAGCTTAAAAGAGACTGTTTTTACCTGACTTTATGAAGGATAGCAATACTATTCAGTGTATACCACCCATTTTCCTCCTTTAAAAAGAGAGAGAGAGAGAAATAGTCCAGTAAAATATTCTCAATTTGAACAGAAATTATATGCCAATATGCCAAACCCAATATTATTCAACTTGAGTTTTTAAGAATCAACATTATTTTTTTCCCTTTGAAAGTTTTCTGGGGCATATATGGAAAAAAGAGATCCAGACCAAAGTTAGTAACTATTTCAGACCCAAGGAAATAAAGGCCAAAGAAATAAAGGATTATTTCAGCGTGCCTTCAACTTCCAGATTGATTCTTAAGTTTATTGCATATGTTAAAGGTCTATTGTAAATTGTAACTTCTTCGTTAGTTGTTTTACTCTGCATCTATTTGTATCTTGTTTTATAAGATATCACGCTTGAAAAGTAATAAAACTACATCTTTAAGAAGATTCACTTGTTCAGACTGGCTTCCCCCACCCCTTCCTTGATCATGTTGCATTAATAAGCCATTATCCCAGTGGAAGGTTCTGGATGACATTTCTAATGTTTTTCATTTCTCTTTGGGGTTTGATATATTTTGCAGAAACCTCAGAGGATCTGGGAAAGAGCATCCTGCCGTCAGAGAGCGCGGAACACAGCGGAGAGCTAAAACCCTCCCCTGCGGACCCAAGCTCAGCCCGCGAGGAATCCGGCTTCCTCTGCTGGAAGAAGGGATGCAATCAAGTTTTCAAAACCTCTTCGGCCCTTCAGACGCATTTCAATGAGGTCCACGCCAAGAGGCCACAGTTGCCTGTGTCTGACCGCCATGTGTACAAGTACCGTTGCAATCAGTGCAGCCTTGCCTTCAAGACGGTGGAGAAACTCCAGCTCCATTCGCAGTACCACGTCATCAGGGCGGCCACCATGTGTTGCCTGTGCCAACGCAGTTTTCGGACTTTCCAGGCTTTGAAAAAGCACCTGGAGACAAGCCACCTGGAGCTGAGTGAGGCGGACATCCAGCAGCTTTACAGCGGCCTCCTGGTCAATGGTGACCTCCTGGCCATGGGTGACCCATCATTAGCAGAAGACCACACCATCATCGTTGAGGAGGACAAGGAAGAGGAGAGTGACTTGGAGGATAAGCAGAGCCCTGCTGGCAGCGATTCTGGGTCAGTCCAAGAGGATTCAGGCTCAGAACCAAAGAGGGCTCTTCCTTTCAGAAAAGGCCCCAATTTCACAATGGAAAAGTTTCTGGATCCTTCCCGCCCTTACAAATGTACAGTTTGCAAGGAGTCTTTTACCCAAAAGAACATTCTGTTGGTTCACTATAATTCTGTCTCCCACCTGCACAAGTTAAAAAGAGCCCTCCAGGAGTCTGCAACAGGTCAGCCTGAGCCCACCAGTAGCCCTGACAACAAGCCTTTTAAGTGTAACACCTGCAATGTGGCCTACAGCCAGAGCTCCACCCTGGAGATCCACATGAGGTCCGTGTTGCATCAAACCAAGGCTCGAGCAGCGAAGCTGGAGGCTGCAGGGGGCAGCGGGGCCAGCAATGGCACAGGAAATAGCAATAGCATCCCACTGGGAGCTTCCACACCAAGTCCTGTCAACACGAGTGGGAGCAGCACCACCTTCCCTACGACCAGCACAGGAAGTGCCAGCACGGCCCCAAGCTCCAGTTTACTCAGCCAGGCGACAAGTGACAGTGTCAGCATGCCACCCCTTGGGAATCCTGTGGCACCCAACATCGCCTCCCCTTCCGAGCCCAAGGAGGTCAACCGGAAGAAGCTGGCAGACATGATCGCCTCAAGGCAGCAGCAGCAGCAACAGCAACAACAGCAGCAGCAGCAGCAGCAAGCACAGACTCTGGCCCAGGCCCAGGCCCAGGTTCAGGCCCACTTGCAGCAAGAGCTGCAGCAGCAGGCAGCCCTCATCCAGTCCCAGCTGTTTAACCCTGCCCTCCTTCCTCACTTTCCAATGACCACAGAGACCTTGCTCCAGCTCCAGCAGCAGCAGCATCTCCTCTTTCCTTTCTACATCCCCAGTGCCGAGTTCCAGCTCAACCCGGATGTGAGCCTACCTGTCACAAGCGGGGCTAGCCTGATGCTGACGGGGACTGGCCCTACCCTGCTGGAAGACTTGAAGGCTCAGGTCCAGATCCCCCAGCAGAGCCACCAGCAGATCCTGCAGCAGCAGCAACAAAGCCAACTGTCCCTGTCCCAGACTCACACTGCTCTCCTCCCACAGGGCCAGCATTCAGAGAAGAAGAACAAGACTGTGGTCAAGGAGAAAGACAAAGAGGGTCAGCGGGAAAGGGAAAATGTCGAAAGGGGAGATGGGAATGCAGGCCCTAAGGAATCCCTGCCAGACACCTTGAAACCCAAAGACAAGAAAGACTTTGCACCAGGCAGTGTTTCGGAACCCTCAATGCTCCCCCCACGCATTGCCTCCGACGCAAGGGGCAATGCCACCAAGGCCTTATTGGAGAACTTTGGCTTTGAACTGGTTATCCAATATAATGAGAATAAGCAGAAGGTGCAGAAGAAGAGTGGGAAGACAGAACCAGGTGACAGCTTGGAAAAACTGGAGTGTGACTCATGTGGCAAGCTGTTCTCCAACATTCTGATTCTCAAGAGTCACCAAGAGCATGTTCATCAGAATTACTTTCCCTTTAAGCAGCTGGAGAGGTTTGCCAAGCAGTACAGAGAACACTACGATAAGCTGTATCCTCTGAGGCCACAGACTCCAGAGCCGCCTCCTCCACCACCTCCCCCACCACCACCTCCTCCGCTCCCTGCGGCCCCTCCTCAGCCAGCCTCTACTCCTACTCTTCCCACACCAGCCCCACCCATTGCTTCACCCACCATCACACCAGCCCAGCCATCTGTGCCGCTCACACAGCTCTCCATGCCAATGGAGCTGCCCATCTTTTCACCGCTCATGATGCAAACCATGCCCCTGCAGACGTTGCCAGCCCAGCTGCCCCCTCAGCTTGGGCCCGTGGACCCTCTACCTGCTGACCTGGCCCAGCTTTACCAACATCAGCTCAATCCCAGCCTGCTCCAGCAGCAAAACAAGAGGCCCCGCACCAGAATCACTGATGACCAGCTCCGGGTCCTCAGGCAGTACTTTGACATCAACAACTCCCCCAGTGAGGAACAGATCAAAGAGATGGCGGACAAGTCTGGGCTGCCCCAGAAGGTGATCAAGCACTGGTTCCGAAACACATTGTTCAAGGAGCGCCAGCGAAATAAAGACTCACCCTACAACTTCAGCAATCCACCCATCACGAGCCTGGAAGAGCTCAAGATCGACTCACGGCCCCCTTCCCCCGAACCTCAGAAACATGAGTACTGGGGGAGCAAAAGGTCCTCCCGGACACGCTTTACCGACTACCAGCTGCGAGTCCTGCAGGACTTCTTTGATGCCAACGCTTACCCGAAGGACGACGAATTTGAACAGCTTTCTAACTTGCTCAACCTCCCAACCCGAGTCATAGTCGTCTGGTTTCAGAACGCCCGGCAGAAGGCCAGGAAAAACTACGAAAATCAGGGAGAGGGCAAAGATGGGGAAAGGCGCGAGCTTACCAATGACAGGTATATCCGAACAAGCAATTTAAACTACCAGTGCAAAAAATGTAACTTAGTCTTTCAACGTATTTTTGATCTTATTAAGCATCAGAAAAAGCTGTGTTACAAGGACGAGGATGAGGATGGGCAGGACGATAGTCAAAATGAGGACTCCATGGATGCCATGGAGCTGCTGACTCCCACCAGTTCCTCCTGCAGCACCCCGATGCCCTCCCAGGCCTACAGCGCCCCAGCCTCCTCGGCCAACGCAACATCTTCAACCTTCCTGCAGCTCAACACGGAGGCTGATGAATCCTCCACCTTTGGCTCAAAAATAGAAGCTACAGATGAGAAACCAAAGCAGCCTGAACCTCCCAGTTCACATCCAAACCAAACCCAAGAGAAGCAAGTACAACCAAAGCACGAGTCACAGCAGCAGCAGCAGCCACCACAGCAAGACCAGTTGGAACAGAAGACCAGCGCAGCCCAGCAGAAGAACCCTCAGCTGTCTTCTCCTGCCCTGCAGCAGCCGCCCCAGCAGGTTCCTCCCCCTCAATGTTCCCTGCCCCAGTCAAGCCCAAGCCCATCCTCGCAGCTCTCGCACCTGTCTCTCAAGCCTCTTCACACATCCACTCCCCAACAGATGGCCAACCTACCTCCTCAGCTTATCCCCTACCAGTGTGACCAGTGCAAACTGGCATTCCCCTCCTTTGAACACTGGCAAGAACATCAGCAGCTTCACTTTCTAAGTGCACAGAACCAGTTCATACACCCCCAGTTTCTGGACAGGACGCTGGACATGCCTTTCATGCTGTTTGACCCCAGTAACCCGCTTCTTGCGAGTCAGCTGCTCTCTGGAGCCCTGCCCCAAGTTCCAGCAAGCTCGGCCACTTCTCCTTCAACACCAACCTCCACGATGAACACTCTGAAGAGGAAACTGGAAGAGAAAGCCAGCGCCAGCCCTGGGGAAAATGACAGTGGGACAGGAGGAGAGGAACCTCAAAGAGATAAGCGCTTAAGGACCACTATTACCCCAGAACAGCTGGAAATCCTCTACCAAAAGTACCTGCTGGACTCCAACCCAACCCGGAAGATGTTAGATCACATTGCACATGAAGTAGGCTTGAAAAAGCGAGTGGTACAAGTTTGGTTTCAGAACACCCGAGCTCGGGAAAGGAAAGGACAGTTTCGGGCTGTTGGCCCCGCCCAGGCTCATAGGCGGTGCCCGTTCTGTAGGGCGCTTTTCAAAGCCAAGACTGCCCTAGAGGCCCACATCCGGTCCCGTCACTGGCATGAAGCCAAAAGAGCTGGCTACAACTTGACTCTGTCTGCAATGCTGTTGGATTGTGATGGCAGCATACAGATGAAAGGAGACATTTTTGATGGAAGTGGCTTTTCCCACTTGCCACCAAGTGCCAGTGATGGCCAGGGTGTTCCCCTCTCACCAGTGAGTAAAACCATGGAACTGTCCCCCAGAACCCTGCTTAGCCCTTCCTCCATCAAAGTGGAAGGCATAGAAGATTTCGAAAGTCCCTCCATGTCCTCAGTTAACCTAAACTTTGACCAAACTAAGCTGGATAATGATGACTGTTCCTCTGTCAACACGGCCATCACAGATACCACCACAGGAGATGAAGGCAATGCAGACAATGATAGCGCAACAGGAATAGCAACTGAAACCAAATCATCGTCAGCGCCCAATGAGGGTCTGACCAAAGC
The DNA here is from genome assembly GCA_023548195.1 of Bettongia penicillata ogilbyi. Taxonomy (NCBI): domain Eukaryota; kingdom Metazoa; phylum Chordata; class Mammalia; order Diprotodontia; family Potoroidae; genus Bettongia; species Bettongia penicillata. The sequence continues at coordinate 8,541,795 of JAJHZJ010000527.1, read as the reverse complement.
CGCCATGATGGCAATGTCCGAATATGAAGATCGGTTGTCCTCTGGTCTGGTCAGCCCAGCTCCTAGCTTTTACAGCAAGGAGTATGACAATGAAGGTACAGTGGACTACAGTGAGACGTCCAGCCTTGCTGATCCCTGCTCCCCAAGTCCTGGTGCAAGTGGGTCCGCAGGAAAGTCTGGAGATAGTGGAGATCGGCCAGGGCAGAAACGTTTTCGGACTCAAATGACTAACCTTCAGTTGAAAGTCCTCAAGTCATGCTTTAATGACTATAGGACGCCAACCATGCTGGAGTGTGAGGTCCTGGGCAATGACATTGGACTGCCAAAGAGAGTTGTTCAGGTCTGGTTCCAGAATGCCAGAGCAAAAGAAAAGAAGTCAAAGCTAAGCATGGCCAAGCATTTTGGTATCAACCAAACGAGTTATGAGGGACCCAAAACAGAGTGCACTTTGTGTGGCATCAAGTACAGCGCTCGGCTGTCTGTACGTGACCATATCTTTTCTCAACAGCATATCTCCAAAGTTAAAGACACCATCGGAAGCCAGTTGGACAAGGAGAAGGAGTATTTTGACCCAGCTACTGTACGTCAGTTGATGGCTCAGCAAGAGTTGGATCGGATTAAAAAGGCCAATGAGGTTCTTGGACTGGCAGCTCAGCAACCAGGAATGTTTGACAACCCTCCTCTTCAAGCTCTTAACCTCCCCACCACTTATCCAGCATTACAGGGCATTCCCCCAGTGTTGCTCCCTGGCCTCAACAGCCCATCTCTACCAAGCTTCACTCCATCCAACACAGGTGGGTTCTGGTACAATCCGTGGATACTGCTCCTCTTCCCTGTCCCTGCGTCAGTGACCTAAATAATTGACTTTTCCTGAACCAGTCTGTCAGGATTGTTGTTCGGAATCTCCTCAGGAGATAGGGAGCCTACTTCTCTGGGAGTAAGGGTGGGTGTGGACAGGGTTAGAAGAGCCATACTGATGCTTCTTCTCCTTTGCTAAGATCTCAGGGCATCAAGAACTATTTCAGAGCTCTCCATCCCAGCCATTGGGTTGCCAGTTCTGTCCAAATGTCTCTCAACCATGAAAGAACCCAGTTATTATTGGTGGCTAGGTACCAAAACAGTATGGAGGATTTGTTAAATTAAGTGATTTTTCTCACCTGTGGTCCTAATCCTGCTTTGAGAGCCAATTGAAAATTATCTCACCCCGGAACGATTCTCTCTCTCTTTTTTTAAATAATGCCCTTTGTTTCTTAGTCTGACTGGTAGCTGCTATCTTAGAAGCTGTTGAGAAGTTTAGCTCTTTATGACTAACCTTGCAGTTTGACCAGACATCTTATATTAGAGAAGGAAGTAAGGAATTTCACATCCTGTGTTTTGCAACATAGTACTTAATAAATGAATATCCCCTAAAATAACCTTTAGAGATGTGTTTTGTTCCCTCTTGGAGCCCTCCTTCCTTCATTTCACCATGTTTCATGCTTTTCTCTCTCCTTATTTAATGAGAAACATAGAATCTGAGATGGAAAGAATCCCAGTGGCCAACTAGTCTGACCCATACCTGAACAGGAATGCTCTGTGTCACACATCCAACAAAGGGCCAATCCAGACTTTGCTCGAAGAGCTCTAGTGAGGAGAAATCCGTCACTTCCCAAGGCTGCCCATTATTCCATTTTGGGGTGGTTCTAGCTGATAGGTTTAACCTTTGGGGCATGGACCCCTTTGGCAATGTTGTGATGTCTATGGATCCCTTCTCAGAATAATGATTTTAAGCATATAATATAAAATAGTCAGGAGTACAAAGGAAACCAAGGATATTAAAATTCAATTATCAAAAGTTGATGAAGTTCAGGTTAAGAACCCCTGACTTAGTCAAGTCTAAATCTGTGACTCCCATTTCTAACCAGCACCTTTCGCTCTGCCTTCTAGGATCAAACAGAAGGAATCTGATCTCTCTTTGATGTGACAGCCCTTTAGATACCTGATGATGTCTGTCATGACCCTCTGAGTCATACCTTTAACAAGATAAACTTTCCCTACTTTATTCACAGTCCTTATCAGGCTTCCTGGTTGCTCTCCTGGGCGTTCTGGAGGTGATCAGTGTCCTCCCCCAAATGTATTGGCCAGAACTGAGCATGAGATTCCAGGTGAGGAGGGTCCCCCTCCATCTCCTTCTAGAAATGATGCCTCTTTTAGCTTTTCTGGCTCCTGTCTCACACTGACCTGGTGTTCAGATTAACTAACCAAACCTCCCTCACTTTGTACTTGCAAAGTTATTTCTCTTTTTTTCTTTTCTTTTTTTTTTTTTAAATGTAAGACTAACTCCATTAAGTCAGGAAGACTTGAGTTCAGATCTTCCCTCTAGCATTTCTTGGCTGTATGACTATAGACTGTAGACTAGCCTCTTTGCCTCTCCTTGCCCCCAGGCAACTCTGAGACTCTTCAGTTACATGCAAGTTGCAGGAGTTCGACACAGCATGTCCCCTCAGCTGTGTAAGATCCCAGATTCGGACCCTTGCCTCCCACATGCTGCTATTTAGCACAGTACCTGACATGTAGTCGGTGCTTCATAAATGTTAGGTGACTGACTGATCCCCAGATACTTTCCATCATATTTCCCTCATCTGTCTGGTTCCTAGATTTTGTCACTTGAATCTATCTCAGTATACAGCACTGCACCCTGCACATACCACCTTACACATCTCCTTTTACTTTTGAATGAGGTATAGCAACATCCCAGCCATGAACTTCATCACACTAAGCCCCAGTGTTCTCTTTGAGGTCAAACAATTTTATTTGCCTTCTTGCCTTAAGCTCTCTGTCTCTGTCTCCCTGTCTCTCTCCCTCTCCCAGTGTCTACCAGTAGACCCTTGTACATACCAAGTGCCTAGAAGGTAGATCCCTATTGAATTACATTCACCTTGTTGTCCAAACTTTGTGTATTTATGTATAGATTTTCAAGGCCATAAGTTTTATTGTTAGTTCCTCTCTTGAATTATATCTCTTGGAAATTGCTGATCTTTTCTACTGCTGTTCTGGATATACCACAGATTTTCTTTCTTTCCTTTCTCCTCCTCCCTTCCTTGTCAATTTCAAGACGTTTTGATTTGATTTGAAGAACTCCAGGCAATCACTTCCTTACCAGACCTTGTTAGGTGGACTTCATCCCTCTCTGGGAGCAGGTCATTGCCATATTTTAAGCAGTGGCCCAGAACTCCTGATCCTATTCTCAGATATCATCTCTTTACCCAGCTATTTGCTTTCAAATTTGCCTTTGCCTCTGATCAGTGGCAATGTCCAAGACATCATTTATGCCCCTAAGGTCTTCTGTTTCTTGCCAAAGATTTAGCCATTTTTAGTAAAATTCTTTAGATCCCTCCTGTCATCCATGGAAATCACCAGACACATAGACGGTCATCTGATTTGACAAGTTTGTTCATTTTCATTATTTCAGTGACTGATTTCACTAATGAGGAGGGTCATTCCTCTAGCAGCAGTCATCACAGCCTTCTTCATCTGTTGATTATCATTAATAGTTCTTTATCTTCCACATATCCTCCACAGAGGATCTCCCCAACATACCAGAAGCTTTCCTCTGTACCTTATGAATAGTCCATGGCAACACCGTTTATTGCTCCTTGCTCCGCCTTTGATAGATCCTTTGGGTCATTCACAGGTTCCTGTCATTGTCATCTTGGCTGAAATACTGCACCCTACTGACATGCCATTTGATCACCTGCAATTTTGATAGATGTAAAATTACAAATAGATGACTGCAGTCTTCTGTAACTTGCATTTATTACCTTTGAAAGGATTGGTTTTTCTGTCAGGTAGCAGCAGATGACTATTGAAAGCATAATATAGTCATCCAGATGCAGTCCAGTTTGCTCTCTTCTGCCTTTTTCATCCCAGATCCAGTTCCTTATCCATCTGCACTGTCTGTCCAGGGATGTGTATTGATAGCCTAAGCCCATTAGCTGACCATTCACTTAATTATTATAAGGAGTGAAACCGGTATTCTTTATCCACTTGGTTTTTCCTGTATGAATAGTAAGCTGAATTTCTTAAGTAGTTTGAGGAGACCCTATGGTATTTCAGGACTTAACAGGGTGTCATCCTTAGACAAGATCATCTGAAAAATCTTAGGAATCACAACAAACCCTTCTTTGCTAATAGACAGTCATTTATTAAGCATCTACTGAATGCCAGGCACTGTGGCAATACAAAGAAAGATATAAGACAGTCACTCTTTTCAAGGACCTCACAGTCTAGTGGGGGAGACACGTAAATAACTGTATACAAACAAAATTCAAACTAGACCAACTCTGGTCATATCCTCCATAATGCTGAGAAATGCCTTTGGCAAGCAAATATTTTCCTGTCTTATGCTTTGTTTGATATTAATTATAGAGAAGGAAGCAAGGAGAAGTATAAGAAGTGTTCTTAGAGTCAAGAGAGACCCATATGACCATGGGCAAAGCATTTTATCTTAGTTTCAATTCCCTCATCTGTAAAATGGGGATAATACACCTATAATATCTGTCTCACCAATTTGTTATGAGAATAAAATGAACTAATTTAAATAGAGAGATATATAGATCTACCTATATATATATATATATATATATATGTATGTATGTACAAATACATATGCATGCATATTCATAGCTAGAGAAATAGATATGGATAGCACTTTGGAGAACCTACATAAATTATAACATACTAATAATAGCTAGCTTTATATCATCATCATTATGTAACTGTCTAGCACTTTACAAATATTATTTTATTTTACCTTCACAACAATCTTAGGAGGTTGGTGCTATTGTGGTCCCCATTTTACAGACAAAGAAACTAAGGCAGACAAATTAAATGTCTTGCCCAGGTTGACCCAGCTAGTGTGAGTTTGGATTTGAACTCATCTTCCTGACTTTAGATTTAGCCTTCTATCCATTCTACCACCTATCTGCCTATATCAGTATAAGCTATTATGATCAAAGGATCATTAAAGTTTTCTCTGCAATTGTTTCTGTCAAGGAATTGTGAGCAATCTTAACCCACAAATGGGAGATCCCTTATTAAAGGAAAGCGTTTAGGGCCAAGTTTTCCAGTCAAATGATGTTTGTTTGTTTTGGCAACGAAAACCCAATAAGCAATGGGATCTTTTGTTCTCTATGCCTCCCAGTCTATTGCTAGTAGCGAAAAGGTCATCTCTGGATTGCATCTAGCAAGGTGCCGGAGTTTAAAATGGCATATAAACCCAGATTTCCTTTTCTGCCTCAAAAAAAATAAAAAATACTCCACATGAAGCAGAAGAACAACAGTGAAAAGAGGATGATGTACATAAAGAAGGTCTTACCAAGTAATTCCCTGAGGAAGAATGTAAAACAGTAAATGACCACCCTGTTGGCACTCTGCTTTATTCAATCTGTGTTTTATACTCTTATTCTCACTGTGGAGCCACATTATAGACTCTGCTTGGTCACATGGTTGTCATAGTTTCAAAGGCAGGAAAAAGTCTGAGACTGACAGCAGGTAGGACCGATTTCCCCACTACCACCCCCAAAAGCATTCTCTCATTACCATTGGCTCCCCACTTCATTCTGAACAGTGTACCTGCTACTGATTCCATGTAGTGATGGTTACAGAGACAAGAGTCTGTTAAGTTTAACAGCAAGTAAGCCTTGAAAAACTACCCGCAACATTGCCCTTGGCTCTTATCTCATCACTCTGTACATCTTCTTCCCTTCTGCTCTCAGAGCCCTGTACTATAGGTTGTCTGGGAAGGTACTTACTGTACCTGAGGAGATAGATGTCTGCCTTTGGAACAGACACACCCAAGGGCTGTCACTGGCAATAACATCTGTTCTAGACTTTTGGAACTTCTTGGCATCAGTTCAGTCAAACTTCTCTACCTCTCAACAGGTGGAGGTTGGGGGAAGAAATAGAGAAACTGGAGAAATCAGCAAGAAAAGAGAAACTCCTTTCACAGTAATACAATGGGGTACCAGGGTGGTTGAAAGACCTAATGAGAGGAATAAGCATTTTTCAAGCACCTACTGTGCACCAGCCACTAAGGCTAAGAACCTTACAATTATTATCTCATTTGATCCACAACAACCCTAGGAAAGAGGTGCTATTATTATCTCCATTTTACAGCTGAGTCAACTGAGGCAGGCAGAAGTTAAGTGACTTACCCAGAATCATATAGCTAGTAAGTGTCTGAGGACAGACTTGCACACTGACTCCAGGCTTGGCATTCTGTTCACTGCACTACCTCGCTACCTCTGATAACAGAGAAAAGTGAAGAGATAAGGAGTAAAATTAGTGCTCTTAATTAAAAAGAAAATCAGGAGACCAGATGTCTTAGAACATATACTAGAAACCCTTAGCAAAGCAGTGGGCACTTTTGCGGAAGTGGAAGAATAAATGGATGAAATGGAAATAAAAAATTAAATGGCACAAGAAATAGAACTAAGTTAAAACACCAAAATTAGAAGAGCATATATAATAGTCTTTTATCAAAACCAACCAACCTGGAAAATAAAGAGACGATATAAGAACCTTCAAACTCATGACAGAGCATGATAAAACAAAAAATCTGAATACCGTAATTTCAAGAAATTGAAAATAAAATTGCCTAGAAATATTGGAACCAAGGAACAAAAGTACAGAGCATGCTCAGAAATGTAATTGCCATGCTTAAACATTCCCAGATAGAAGAAAAATATTGTGAGCAGCTAGTTAGAACTAGATTACACGTCAAGGAACCATAATTACAACACGTGATACTTTATGTCAGCGATGCTAAAGGAAAGGAGATATTGTATACCAAAAATCAAAGGAAAATAACCTTTACCTAGGAATCATGCAAAATTGAGCACAATCCTACATGGAGAAAAAAAAATGACTTTTAACAGTAACTTCCAAGCATTCCTGTTGAGAAAAGCAGAGCTGAGCAAAGTTTTCAAAAGGCAACCCAGCAGATCAGACTTTAAATGTGTTAGCTTGGGCAGCTTCACTTCTACAAGGGCCCAGAAAGCTTTTCAGAAGAAGCAGTTTCCATTTGTTCCCTTGTAAAATAAAATAAGTACAGATTAGACCACAAATGAGTAACCAAATGCAGAATGATCACCTTGTCATGCCTTCAAAACTATAGAACATTTTTAGAGATGTGAAATAAATGTAATCGTGAAAGACAGCTAAAAATTATGGTTTATTTTTGGTTGGTATTATTCCTTTGTTTCTCAGTCAACCAATAATTAAGTGCCCTCTTTTGGAATAACTCTATGCTAGAAAACTTTGGGATTGGGGAGTAGGCGGAAAAACTCTTGATGAAGTCTGGAAATAGAAAAAAATGAGTTTACTTGTAGGTCAGGAAAGGATGCTCTAAAAATAGAACTTTACCATTCACCGTACCAATTAAGGTCTGAGGTCCATCATATGCTACTGGATGGCCTCATAGTTAGAGCAACCACTTATAAGAGGACACATGTTCTATTCCAGAATGCCAAGGGCTTTCATTGCCCTTTTTTTATTTTTGGCTCAATCAGAACCACAGGATTTGAATTGGAGAGGACCTTATAGATTATGGAACCCAACCTCCCTTCATTTTACAAAGTAATTGCAATTCAGATAACAGAAGCAGTTTGCCTTAGTTCACACAGGTAGCAAATGATTGTCTTAAATCTAAAGGTCTTTCCCTTGCAGTAGGCTGCCCATGAGACAACAGAACAAAAGATGTCACTAGATAATATAAAATCACATGATAAGTGGTACAAACTAGTATATGGGATATTTGCAACAGATGTTCATAGGAGAGAGATTATGATGACATATAGTAGCCAAAGAACACTACCGTGGGCCTTGAAGTATGATTGGGAACTAAGAAGGGAAAAATGTTTATTTAATTGCTCGTGACATTTAAAGCTAAAACAGAAAAATCAGCGTTCTTTGTTGGTGTGTGTACTCCTCAAGACTCTGCCAGAGGCCCTCTCTACCCCCTTCCTCAGTCTCAGTGCAGGTCCCTCTTGAGCCCTCACCTCATCCCCAATCTCTAATGTTTAGATGTCTCCAGTAATATGGTTCCATAGGTATCTCAATCTCAGCCTGTCCAGAAGAGAATTCTTCTTCCCAAGCCCTTCGCCGGCTGCCTGGCCTCTCGGGTTCAGGGAACTGCTGTCTTTCTGGTTACCCAGACTCGCAGCCTATTCTAGAATGCTCGCTCTGCCTCCCTCATTGTCCCCAGCGATTGCCAAGGGTTACCCGTTCTCTGTAGACACCACCTCTAACCTCTGTCCCCTTCTCATTACTCTCTCTAAGACCAGTGCCTCAGTTCTGGTCCCCTCCCCTCTTGCCTGAACCATGTCAGCATTCTCCTTGTCAGTCTTCCTGTCTCAAATCTCTTCCATCTCTAATTCATTTTTTTCACAGCAGCTAACGTGGTGTGTGAGTGCGGGTCTGACACTGTGACTTCCTGCCTTGGGGAGTTGTTGCCTCTAAGACTATTAGTGCTTAGAGCTAATGTGTGTAGCACTTTAAGGTTTTGCAAAAAGTATCTCATTTGATTCTCATTTACAACAACCCTAAGAGGTAGGTGCCATTATGATCCCCATTTTTCAAATGAGGAAACAAGCAGACAGGTTAAGTGATTGACCCAGGGTGTCTGGGATAGGACCGGATTTGAACTCAGGTCTTCTTGACTCCAGGCTCAGCACTCTGTGCACAGTGGCACCATCCAGCTGTTTGGCATTTAAAGTGCTTCACAGTCTGAGTCCAGCTTACCATTCTGCATCTTAGCTTTTGTACAGTGTCCCCTGTATCTGGAAGGCATTCCCTTCCTCACCTCCACTTCTCAGCATCCCAACTTCCTTTCGAGCCCAGCCCCAGTGCTGCCTCCTGTATGAGACCTTTGCTGATTCTGGCCCAGCCCCCACTAAGCTGCTATTGCCACCCTCCTCCCACCACTACCACCAAAAAAAAAAAAAATCCCTTGTATTTACTTTTTGTATTTTTGTATGTTTCTTGAAGTATTCCTGGTGTTTCCCCTGATAACAATATATCTCTTTCAAGGGAGCAATCGTTTTGTTTTGATTCTTGTATCCCCAGTATCTAGCATACTGTCTAGAACATAACAGGTGCCTAAAAATGCTTGTTGACCAATTGTTTTTAGTTAAATATATTTGCCAGATATAAAACAACTGTCCAGCAATTAAGGCCACACCATGCAGGAAGATGGTTCCCCTGTGTTATCAGATACATTCTCAGAGAGGCAGCCTAAGGTACAGATACATGATATTGGAAGGCAGAATTCCCAAAACATTAGCCTTTCCAAAGTAAGATTGTCTTGTAACTGTGGACAAGTCATCTAACCTTCAGGAATGAAAAATATGAATAATAGCATGCAAGGGGCTGTTCAGAAGCTCAGACACCACGGTATGCACAGATGGTGAAGTTCTAGTTCTTCCTGTTATTCTTCTCATATGACCTTTCTTTGGAATGTCAGCCACCCCCGAGCCATGGTTCTCCCCTTTTAAGTGGAATCAGTAGTTTAGGACAGCTTGACCCTGACTTTTGCACCTTTGCCTTTATCTTTTGTGATGCCCTTAGCCAGTGAATGCCTGCATAACACAAAGCATCCTTCCTGACAAAGTAGAGTATGACAAAGTGTTGTATGGTATTTATTTTAATATATTAAAATTAAATTGTAAAGAAAAAAGAAGAAAATCATCCACAGAAGCCTGCCTTTTTTTTCCTTTCCAAGTGTTCAGACAGGATGCCCTTGATATGTGTGAAGACCATTTTCATAAACATTTTATAGAGATGAGAAAGTAGACATATAGGTCAATAGTTGGTAATGTCTTCTTAACAGGCTCTTTTTAATAATAATAATATCATTTTTTTATCTCTTCGTTCTTTTAGGCTCTTCCTCTCTTTGATATATCATGAAACGTGATCCATGAATACCTTGGAAACCACTCCCTCCAGCATAGCTTTCTTCCCCATATATTTAGGGAGAGCTAGCCACTCTTTACCATTTTTTTCCAAAGTACCCTTTCTACTTTTGCTCTTCCGGCCCCAGATGGAGTGATCCAAGTGTCATCAATAGCAAGAGTAGATTACTAACAGAATGCTACAAAATCTGCTCCACTTGATGTCTGTTTATTTTCCCAAGAGTGACTTCTACAAATGTTCCTGAGATGATATAGCTGAGGTTCATCTTGTGCCAAACTTTCTGCAGAATTGTTTTTTTCTGTATATTCATGGCCTTTTATTATTTAAAAAAAAATTTGTAATTTTCAATCACATTTATTTATTGCGATCACAACTCACACATTTTCACTTTTCAGGGAATTTTACAAGCATCCCTGTCTTGTTCTGTCAATGTACTTCTTTCTCTGGGCACTTTCATATCTGAATCTACTCACCAAACTTAACAGCAACAAAAATCATAACTAACATTTATATAGATTTTGCTACAAGCCAGGAACTGTGCTTTACAAGTATTATCTCATTTGATACCCCTTGGCATCGCTGAGAGGTAGATCTACTTCACAGATATGGAAACTGAGGCAAACAGAGATTAAAGCGACTTGCCCAGAGTCACACATCTAGGAGGGACTTGAGACTGGATCTGAAGTCGGGTCTCACTGACTCCAGGCTTGGTAGTCTATCCACTGTACCATCTAACCCCAATTCCACTTAATAAATAACTGGAGAAGTTATTTTTTGGAATCTTTCTGATCAATCATCCTTGGTCCTAAGCACAAGATTCATCAGTTTCACCCCATGGCCTACACATGAGACTTTGTTAAATTCTAGTCACTTTATACATTGTATCAGACATGTTAAATTCTAGTCACTTTATACATTGTATCAGCAAAATGTCCATTTCATCAAGAGTTCCTTTGCTTACCACAACTAGAAGATCTTGTTTTTTCCTAAAGTAGGGCCAGTTTCTGTTTGAATTCTGGACACTGTTGCTCTGTCATTGTCTCCCAGCCATGTTTCATTCCCAGCCCCTTCTCTTTCTCTCTCTCTTTTCTTTGGATGAAGCTCAAGAAGGACAGCTGCTTGGGTTAGACTGGATTGGATGCTAAGATTTAGCTAGACATCTTGTGGGAATGATTCACTGTCATAAAATGTTAGAAGTGGGGATGACCTTGGATACCACCCAGTTCAAGCTCTACAGTTTACAGGTGAGGAAACAGAAGCCCATACAGGTAGTATAACTTAGTCAAAATCACCATGGCAAGCATAAAGGCCTGCTTTGTCTGTTTGTAAACCACCACACTGTCTATAAAAAGTACAACAATTTGAGAGAGGGATAAGGGGAAGTTTTACATGCCAGTTAGGCCAGTTGGTCAACCAGTAGCATTTTTTAAAGAATCTGCTACATGCCAGGCACTGTACCAAGCGTTAGAGATGCAATGAAAAGTGGGGAAAATATCCCATTTTGGCAGCTGAGTGCACGGTGGACTGGAGTGGGGAGAGACTTGAGGCAGAGAGACCAACCAGCAGGCTATTGTAACAGACTAGGAATCAGGTGATAAGGGCTTACACCATCAATAACTACAGTGTCAGAGAGAAGGGACCACACATGAAAGTACAAAGGTAGATAAAACAGCATCTGATATCTGATTGGATATGAAAAAGGAAAGAGTGACGCCTCCCCTGTGAACCTAAGTGACTAAAAGGATGATGGTACTCTTGGTTTGTTTTCTTTTGTGATTGAATTTTATTTTTTTCATCTTATTTAAGATTTAATTTTTTTCCAAATTACACGCAAAAGAAATTTTAATGCTTTTTTTTTTTTACAAATTTTGAGTTCCAAATTCTTTCTCATTGAGAAGGCAAGCAATTTGACATAGATTATACATGTGTAGTCATGCAAAACACATTTCCATGTAAGTCGTTCTGTGAAAGAAAACACAAAAAAACAAGAAAAATAAAGTAAAAAAAAAAGTATCTTTGATCTTCAGGCTCTACCAGTTTTCTCTCCAGAAATGGACAGTATCTTTCATCATAAGTCTTACAGAATTGTCTTATTGTTGAAAATAGCGAAGTTATTCATAATAGATAATAATACAATATTGCTGTTACTGTGTTCAATGTTCTGGCTCTGATCATTTCACTTTGTATCAATTCATGTAAGTCTTTCCACGTTTTTCTGAAAGCATCCTAAAAGCACAAAAGTATTACATCACAGTCATATACAACAATTTGTTCGACCATTCCCCAGTTGATGGACATCCGCTCAATTTCGAATTCTTTGCCACCACTAAATGAGCCACTGTCAACATTTTTGTACATATAGGGCCTTTTCCTTTTTGTTTTTTATCTCTTTAGGAAACAGACCTAGTAGTGATATTACTTGGTATAAATGGCTTTAGAGCCTTTTGGACATAGTTCCAAATTATTCTCCTGAATGGCTGAATCAGTATACAACTTCACTAAGTACTATATTAGTGTTTTAATTTTCCCACATCCACTTCAACATTTGTCATTTTCCTTGTCTGTCAGATTAGCCAGTCTGGCAGGTATGATGTAGTAGTAGCTCAGGGTTGTTTTAATTTGCATCTCTCATCAATAGTGATTTAGAGCATTTTTTTCATATGACTATAGAGAGCTTGGATTACTGTCTGAAAACTGGATGTTCATATCCTTTGTCCATTTATCAGTTGAGGAATGGCTCTTATTTCTATAAATTTGACTCAGTTTTCTGTTTTGAGAAATAAAATATCAGAGAAACTCACTAAATTTTTTTTTCACAGTAAGAGTTACTAAGTATGTATTTCCCTCCATCCTATTTTCCTCCTGTTTATCCTACTCTCTCCTTTTGCCCTGTCCATCTCTTAAGTGTTTTGCTTCTAACTTTTACCTCCCCCAAACTGCCCTCCCTTCTGTCAGGTCCCCACCCTCTTTCTCTTAGTGCCTTTCCTTCCTACTTTTCTGTCTGATAAGATAGATTTTACTCCCAACTGGGTGTGTGTATTATTCCCACTTTGAGACAATTCCACTGAGAGTAAGTAAGGTCATGTGGTCCCCTCCCTAATTCCCCATTTCCCCTCCACTGTACAATCTCTTTCAGGCCTCTCTTATATCAGATAATTTATCCCATTCTACCTCTCCCTTTCCTCTTCTCCCAGTGCATTCTCCTTTCTCATCCTTCAATTTTATTTTTTTAGATAATCATACCATCACATTCAACTCACACCTCTGCTTTCTGTGTATACTCCTAACTGTCCTAATAATGAGAAAGTTTTTAGGAATTATAAATATCATTTTCCCATGTAAGAATATAAACAATTTAACCTTATCAAATCCCTTATCATTTCTCTTTCCTGTTTACCTTTTTAATGCTGCTTTTGCATCTTGTATTTGAAAGTCAGATTTTCTGTTCGACTCTGGTATTTTCATCATTCATCAGGATTGCTTGAAAGTCCTTTATTTCATTAGATATCTATTTTTTTCCCGTGAAGAATTATACTCAGTTTTGCTGGGTAGGTGATTTTTGGTTGTAATCCTAGTTCTTTTGCCATCCAAACTATCATATTCCAAGCCCTCCAATCCTTTAATGTAGAAGCTACTAAACTTTATGATATGCTAACTGTAGCTTCATGATAATTTATTTTTTTTATTTTTTTATTTTTTGCTGCTTGCTGTATTTTCTCCTTGATCTGGGAGGTTTGGAATTTGGCTATAATATTCTTGGAACCATCCATTTTGGGATCTCTTTCAGGAGGTGATTGGTAGATTTTTTTCAATTTCTATTTTACCCTTTGGTTCTAGAATATCAGGGCAGTTTTTCTTGATAATCCCTTGAAAGATGATGTCTAGCCTCTTTTTTTATCATGATTTTCAGGTAGTCCAGTGATTCTTAAATTGCTTCTCCTGGATCTGTTTTCCAGGTCAGTTGTATTTCCAGTATTTCACATTTTTTTCTATTTTTTTCATTCTTTTGATTTTGATTGTTTCTGGGTATCCTATAAAGTCATTAGCTTCCACTTTCCCAATTCTAATTTTTAGTTCTTCCCTTCAGTGATTTTTTTTTATATCTTTTTTCATTTAGCCAATTCTGCTTTTTAAGGCATTTTTCTCTGCATTAGATTCTGTGCCTCTTTTACCATTTGGCCAGTTCTGTTTTTGAAGGTATTATTTTCTTCAGTATTTTTTGTGCCTCCTTTGCCAAGCTATTGACTCTTTTTTTCATGATTTTCTTGCTTCACTCTCATTTTTCTTCTCAATTTTTCCTCTACCTCTCTTACTTGATTTTTAAAATTATTTTTTGGCCTGAGACCAATTCATATTCTTTGAGGCTTTGGATGCAGGAATTTTGACTTTTTTGTCTTCTGAGGGTGTGTTTTGATCTTTCTTGTCACTATAGTAACTTTCTATGGTCAGAATTTTTTTATGTTGTTTCTTCATTTCCCAGCTTATTCCTTGACTTTTAGTTCTGTGCTAAAGTAGGGCTCTGCTTCCCAAAAGGAGGGGGCAGTGTCCCAAGCATCAGGTGTTTTGTGCAACTGTTTTCAGAGATAATTCTGGGGAACTATAAATTTTTGGCTCTTCCAAGGTGATATGATCTAGGGAGAGGTATGTTTACTACTATTCTATACTGTGCACTAGTTGTGTGCAACCACAAGCACTGGAACTATGACCAGGGTCCCTGCTCCCCTGCAGCTGCAAACTGTGCTATGTTAGTGCTCCTCCTCTCACTGGGACTAAGACCCAGAACTGTGACCCAGACCCAAGTATAGGCAATGCAACAGAATCCTGCCCCTGGTGCCAGCAAAGGGGACCCCTGTAAATCTCCTTCTGACCCACTGTCTGATCCCCTTGACCATCTTTGGGCTGAGAGATCTGGAAACCACCACTGCTGCCAGTGATTCAGTTGCCCTGAGATCTGCTCCTGGTTTGCTGATGCCCAGTTTGTCCTGGATTGTGCTCCTGCCTCACCCTGGTGACCTTTCCTAACAACCTTCTAAGGTGGAAAATTGTTTTACTCCATCTTTTTGTGGATTCTTCCCCTCTAGAATTTGTCTAGATATTATATAAAGGTATTTGGAGGGGTTTGAGAGAGAGCTCCCTGCCTTAACTCCACCATCTTTGCTCCGCCTCCTCTCTGTGATGATGGTACTCTTGACAGTAACAGAGAAGTTGGAAGAAGAGAATATCAAGAGGAGAAGAGATTGACTGACTGTGTCAAAGACTACAGAGAGGTCATGAAGGATGAGGACTGAGAAAAAGCCTTTAGATGCAGTGACCTTGGTAACTTTGGAGAGAGCCATTTCTGTTGAATAAGGTTGGAAACCAAACTGCAGAGTGTTAAGAAGAAAACTAGAGGGAAGTAAATGCAGGGACCTGTTGTAGATGGCCTTCTCAAGGAGTTTAGCCACAGAAGGGAGAAGAGTAGGACAATCCCTGTTGGGGAGAGATGGATCAAGTGAAGTTTTTGAGGATAGATGAGAAGTGGATATGTTTTTAGGCAGTAGGTATGCAGCCAGTAGACAGAGGGAATGAAGATTTAAGTGAGAAGGTCAGGATGATAGATGGGGCAATGTAAAGAGAGGGTAGAATGTGATCGCTTGTGCATGTGGAAGAATTTGTCCTGCCAAGGAAAAGGGTCACCTGTGAGAGAGATGGAGATGATAGTGGCAGAAGGTATGTGGAGTCTGTCCCTAGCAATATAGCAGGCCAGATTCTAGCCATGTGGAATTAACAGTAAATTTTGTATAGGTAGATGTTTAGCATAGTTTACTAGAAAAATGCACTCTCCTAACACCCAGCTCTGCCATGCACCTATTACACGGACTTGTCACTTTGCCTCAATGGGACTCAGGGTCTTCAGCTGTAAAGTGCTACAGTTGGATTGTGTGATATCTAAGGCCCCCTCCACTCCTAATTATCTATTAACTCAGTGTCTTATGGGTTTTCAGAGAATCTAGATGATCTTTTTCCCTAAGTCTTAGCTCAAAGGATGCCCACTTCGTGTAGACCTTCTGGACCTTTCACAGTTGGTGCTGGTTTTGGGCAGTGGGAAATCACAGGAGATCTCCTTCAGATTTTGTCCTAAAGGGCTTATGGCAAACAAATCCCGGGTCAAAATGGAATGACAAAGGAGGTAGGGGAATAAGCCTCTGGAAATCTGTCTGGCCTATGCCAAGCCTTGGAACAGTGAGTGGGAAAACCTACTGCCCTATGGGAAACAAAACAGTGTGTCTTTAGGAGGCATGTTAACAAATGGGCATTCTTAACTTAGAGTTTCTCTATCTTGGGATTCATAGTGGAGTGGAACTACTAAAATGATCTTTTAGTTCATAGAGTGACTTGCCCAAATGGCTTCATATGTAATTGCCTGGCCCCCTCAATTTGAGTGAAAAATGTAATGTCCAAAGATGCTTCCCCTTTGGCTACCAAAACATTAGCTGTTTTTCTGCAAGGTGATGAAGAAACCATCTTTTTATTTTCATCTTTTTTGTTTTGAGTATTTTGAGACATGACAATCCAGTGTGCATTTAATTAAAGTGGCAAGTAGGCTCATTTTTTTTCTGGCCCCAGACCAAAACACAGAGAATTCCCTTTGAAAGATAGTTTTCCTGGTCAGGGCCAACTTTCCTATGGGTACCTGTCCTAGCTTCATTGGAGAACAAGGGACTTACAGGAGAGAGTGAGCACATTGTATATTTCTGAGAGCTTATTTGATATTTTGGAAAAAGAGTTCATTCTTCTCTTTCTAAAGACATCCCATAAAACAGGGGGTCTTAATCTGGGGTCTGTGAGCCTGTTTTTCTAATCTTTTTTATAACTCTGGTTCCATAGAATTAGTTTCCTTCATAATCTTATGTATTTTTATTCTATGAATTGAAATACATGATTCTGAGGATTCCATGGGCTTCATTCACCAGACTTGCGTGCAGGAAGGGTCCAGGACACAAGGCTACGAACCCCAGTTTTAGAGCAGTGAAGTCCTGACCAGATTCTTTAATGACGCAGGTTGTACCAGGTAGAGGCAAGCATGCTAGAAGACTACCCACATTCCCCTGTATTGGTCTTCTTTTCCATGACATCTTTGCTTCTCTCTCACATTTGCCCTATTTTTCATTGCTGTTCTGATCCCTACCTCTCTCCTAGCTGGGGGTATGACTCTAGTTCTACAAGTCAGCACCAACCAGAATGAAGCAGCAGTGATCAGATGACAAAACTGAAGTGTGTGTATGTGTGTGGTGGGGGGTACTCTTGGGGCTGAGACACAGAAGAAAACTTGTCCAGTGGAATTGTTTAGCCCCCTGGCAAAAGAAACAGGAGTCATAGCCAAATGTGACCAGAATAGGTCCTGAAGGGTAAAGCCTTGGAGCAAGTCATCCTAGAACCCCTCATAGGCCTCATGTGGCCTTTGGGTTACCACATGGAGAGTTCTGCCCTAGGGAGAAATTTCTGCTCTTCAGAGAAAAGGCTGTGTCTTTCAAATTGGTCGTGTCCATCATGTTGCATCTAATAATGGTGGCATCAGAAACTGTCAACCGAAGGAGGGCATCTCAAGTGTTCTTCCCAACTCTTCCACCAAACACCCAACTAGTAGCTGGGATTGGAATCACAGACACTTGGGTCTAGAAATTCAGATCAGCCCTTAGTCCTGATTGACTGGATCCTCCAACGCATTATTTAAATAGTTTAGATGAGTCAGGGGCAGGATCCATTTTTTCCTGGACTGTGTTGTTCTGCTTCCAGTCTCCAGTCCTTCTCCTCATTCCCAATTCTAGCAGCGGTATGGAGGGTCAAGGTTAAGGGCTGTATAGAGCCTACCACACTTGCACTAAAAAACGGTGTGACCTCAATGACCAGACAAATTCCTGGCCTTCTCTCCTCTTCCATTTTCTCTAAGGTTATGAGCTTGGCTGTGGTGTACAGGGGCTGAATCAGTATTGTCCTAATGCCTCAGCACAACCAACAGACCTTTGATTTAAGTGGGCTAGCCAGATGAGTTACAATGAGAGCCCCAGATCTTAATGGGCCTCACACCCTGGGCAGGCTAGGGGGGAATGGTTTTGTTTACTGATTATATAGTTGATTCTTGTCCTTTATTCTGGAAGAGGAACAAAATAACGTCACTGTGTTACATCAAGTTACGAATAGTGGACTGTGGCTAATCAGATCAGTAGGAGCTTGGATCCCCTCCCATAGGTGGAGCACAGGTGACTGTTTGGGATGGATTCTCTAAATTGTGCATCTTGAGTTTTCACGTGAGCTACTTCTGGTCGGCTTCCCTCATAGAGCGCGGCTCCTTCTCTGATGAGAGCGCACCATGCTGGGCCGCTCTGTGTAGGCTCTGTGCCAGTGTCTCCCATTCCCCGCAATCAATTCCAAAGTTCTTCAGATAAAGACTGAGGAAGAGAAGGCGGCATATGCTGACGCCAACTTGAGTTTCTCAGGACTAGAGGTTGAGATCCAAAGCTATTCCGCCAAGTTCTTTTGTAATCTTTTGATTAGTGTTTACGGTTAGTGGGTGTGGGGTGGGGCTAGATCCCTGAAGCCTCAGCTTGTACCGGCTGACATAGGCCACGTTCTGATGTTGGAACCCGTCCGACTTGGCTGATGGCCTCGTTTTGTCTCCATTTCTTTTTAGCTTTAACTTCTCCCAAACCGAACCTGATGGGTCTGCCTGGCACCACGGTCCCTTCACCTGGCCTTCCGACATCTGGATTACCAAATAAACAGCCGTCAGCCTCCTTGAGCTCCCCAACCCCAGCACAAGCCACCGTGGCGATGACCCCACAACAAACCCCCCAGCCCCAGCAGCAGCAGCAGCCGCCCCTGGTGCAGCAGCAGCAGCCTCCACCACCAACACCGGTGCAGCAGCAGCAACCGCCACCCACGCAGCAGCAGCAGCCTCTGCAGCAGCAGCAGCGCAAGGACAAGGAAGTGGAGAAAATGAAAGAAAAAGAAAAGGCACATAAAGGGAAAGGGGAGACCCTGGTGGGCCCCAAGAAGGACAAAGGAGAGGCCCCCGCAGCCACCCTCTCTGCCCCGTTACCCGCCATGGAGTACGCAGTGGACCCGACGCAGCTGCAGGCCCTGCAGGCAGCCCTGACCTCGGACCCCACCGCCCTGCTCACCAGCCAGT
This sequence comes from Bettongia penicillata ogilbyi, assembly GCA_023548195.1. Taxonomy (NCBI): domain Eukaryota; kingdom Metazoa; phylum Chordata; class Mammalia; order Diprotodontia; family Potoroidae; genus Bettongia; species Bettongia penicillata. The sequence goes on along the minus strand of JAJHZJ010000527.1, from coordinate 8,522,675 downwards.
TCCTTCCTTACTTCGTCCCCGGCTTCTCTCCTTACTACGCCCCCCAGATCCCGGGCGCCCTGCAGAGCGGCTACCTGCAGCCCATGTACGGCATGGAGGGCCTGTTCCCCTACAGCCCCGCGCTGTCGCAGGCCCTGATGGGGCTGTCCCCCGGCTCCCTGCTGCAGCAGTACCAGCAATACCAGCAGAGTCTGCAGGAGGCATTGCAGCAGCAGCAGCGGCAGCCGCAGCCGCAGCACCAGCCGCAGAAGGCGCAGCAGCCGGCGCCCCAGCCGCAGGCGCAGCCGCCCAAAGCAAGCCAAACCCCCGTCCCCCCGGGGGCCGCCTCCCCCGACAAAGACCCTGCCAAAGAATCCCCCAAACCAGAAGAGCAGAAAAGTGCACCCCGCGAGGTGTCCCCCCTCCTGCCGAAACCCCCCGAAGAGCCAGAAGCGGAAAGCAAAAGTGCGGACTCCCTCTCCGACCCCTTCATTGTTCCAAAGGTGCAGTACAAGCTGGTCTGCCGCAAGTGCCAGGCGGGCTTCGGCGACGAGGAGGCGGCCACGAGCCACCTGAAGTCCCTCTGCTTCTTGGGCCAGGCGGCGGCCAGCCTGCAGGAGATGGTGCTCCACGTGCCCACGGGCGGGGGCGGGGGCGGGGCCGGGGGCGGCGGGGGCCCCTACCACTGCCTGGCCTGCGAGAGCACCCTCTGCGGGGACGAGGCGCTGAGTCAACATCTCGAGTCGACCTTGCACAGACACAGAACAATCACGAGAGCAGCAAGAAACGCCAAAGAGCACCCTAGTTTATTACCTCACTCTGCCTGCTTCCCCGGTCCTGGCACCGCATCTACCTCGCAGTCTGCCGCTCACTCAAACGACAGCCCCCCGCCCCCCTCGTCCTCCTCGTCCTCCTCCTCCTCCGCCTCCTCCGCCTCCCCCCACGCCTCCTCCAGAAAGTCTTGGCCTCCAGGGGTCCCTCGGGCTTCGGTTGGGAAGCCTGCTTCTTTTCCTCCTCTCTCCTCATCTTCAACGGTTACCTCAAGTTCATGCAGCACCTCAGGGGTTCAGCCCTCGATGCCAACAGACGACTATTCGGAGGAGTCTGACACGGATCTTAGCCAAAAGTCCGAGGGGCCAGCCAGCCCGGCCGAGGGGCCCCCGGCCCCCAGCTGCCCCCCCCAGGACCCTGGTCTAGCTAGTGTAGGAATGGACCCCTTCAGATTGTAAGCTTTGAAGATGAACAATTGAAAACACACACACAAACACACACACAAATGAATTTAAATAAAAAAATTAATAACAAACCAATTTCAAAAATAGACTAACTGCAATTCCAAAGCTTCTAACCAAAAAAAAAAAAGAAAAAAGAAAAAAAAAAGAAAAAGCGTGGGTTGTTTTCCCATATAACTATCTATGCCGGTAATTTTACATTCTTAACCTTTTCTTTTCTTTTACTATAAAATACCAACTCTGTTACATTTGTCCTTCTGAAGGTACTATTGGTCTGGGAGACAGAAGTCCACAGGGCCTCCTCATTGTCTTTGGAGCTTACACCCCCTTGTATATTGCCCCTTTTCAATAACGCCCCAATTGATAGCACAGCAGAGTCCGGCACGCACTGTATGGGAAAGCAGTCCACCTTGTTACAGTTTTAAATTTCTTGCTATCTTAGCATTCAGATACCAATGGCTTGCTAAAAGAAAAAAGAAATGTAATGTCTTTTTATTCTCAGGTCAATCGCTCACACTTTGTTCTGTTTTCAGAATCATTGTTTTATATATATATATATATAAATATATATATTTTCTTTTTTTTGTTCCAGAAAAGATTGTTTTGTTTGTTAATTTAAAAATGGGCAGAAAGTATTCGAGAAAAAAAAAACAATGTGAACTGCTTTAGCTTTCTGGGGATTTTAAGGATAGCTTTTCTGCTGAAGCCAATTTCAAGGGGAAAAGTTAAGCACTCCCACTTTTCAGAAAAAAAAAATAATAAACACACAAAGAGTGTTGAGGACTTGTAGCTAAAAAAAATAAGTTTTAAAAAAACTGACTTTCTGTATTTATGATAGATATGACCATTTTTGGTGTTGAGTAGATTGTTGCATTGGAAATGAACTGAAGCAGTATGGTAGATTTAAAAGAAAAAAAAAACCTTTTGTGTACATTTAGCTTTTGTATGGTCCAGCTGACAGCTCCTCATTTGATGTCGTCTTGTTCATTCCTAGCAGATAGATTGCAATCCGTTGATTCGCCGAAGCTTTTCTCCCCTTTGTCCCTTTATCCCCCATCCCCCATCCTGTAATCTTCCACTTAAGGTGGCTGCCTTCATTTCTTAGAGGGTGGCTGCATAATTATTTTATAAAAACTAAAGAAAGAAGTTCAAAGGGTTTTTGGGGTCACTAGGATCCTCACAGAATATTTTTGGTTGGGGAGTTGAAACTTTTTAAGGCGTATACATCCTAGTTACCTATGTCTGTTACCTTCGTGCACTTATATTTTATTTTTCTTTCCTCTGTTTTTTTTTTCTTCCTTCCTGTCTTCCTTTCCTTGTTTGGTAGATGCTTCAAAGATTCTTTTCCTAAAACGAAAGCATTTATTTCTGTGTGTATAATTGGGCTGCGCACTTTTTATTTTTCCAAACAAATTTTTGGTTAGGTGTTTGTTTTGGTTTTGGTTTGTTTTGGGTTTTTTTTTTCCTCTCAGAAAAAAAAAAAGAAATTTCATGCTTTAAATAAAATCCAAAGACACACCCTTTCACTGCTGGTGCAGGAAGAGGGGGAAAGGGTTCTTGTTACTTGAGAATTTGTTTCTGAATTAAACAAAACAAGACTAAGTTTAAATAAAGGAAAAAAAAGAGATAAAGATTTCCCAGGTTGCTATCTCTGCTTCTTGTGCAAGCAGAGAGGCAACTGTTAATGACGATTCCACATACCAAAAGACACGTTTTTACTTCAGAGTTTTGTCCTTGTGTTAGGCAGTCTGAGCGGTGAATGATCCAGAAGGGGCAGCCAACCAAGAATCAGATAGCAGTGTACAGAAAAACAAAACCCAACAGACAAAAAAAAAAAGGAACCGGACATAAGGCACTTGTGTTTGTTAATCTCTGTATTCCTGTAACAACACAACACAATGCAACGCGCCCTTTCTCATCTTTAAAAGTCTGGACTTTGAAAGGAAAACTTTGTGCTGCTAAAAATGTAGATTTCGGAGACAAATAAATGCTTTGCTGTTTCACTTTCGTAGCCAAAAGTCAACAGAAACAATCTTCCCCCATCCCACCCCTTTGCCCGGAAAGTGTGAGATCCTCCTCCCCACCCTCACCCCCATCCCCACCTCCCTTTGCTTTCTCCTCCTTATGTTTCAAAAGGGAACTTTGAAGACTGTGAACCAGGTTCCATTGGTGTGTCACCTTTCCGGCTGCTTTCCCCAGTGCTGAAGCCACTCATTCATCGGCTTTGCAAAAGACTGGAGCATTCCACGATAGGAAAATGGATTTCATTTTTTTTAAGCCGGGACTGTTTTTATTTTTATGAGGTTTTTGTTTTTAGTTTAATGAAAGAGCAGATCCTGAACTGTTGTACATATTTCTAACTAGGCTGATGCACAGTGCAAATTCCTTTTTTTAATTTTTTTAAGTAGAAAATACTAAAGAGTACCATCTGAATATTCATACCAGTATCCAGTTGTAGCATAAGGTGTCAAAAACAAATACACAAACCATTTGCTGTTTTAACAAACTGTTTTCTTTTAACAGAAATTCTTGTATTTCTCCCTGTGTTTGAGATGAACATTTTTTAAATTCTAAAGTTGTACAGTTTTTTTGTTTTCCATTATTTTATCTTGTTTGTAATTCTATGAAATATATATATATATATTTTTTGCCATTTAACTGTTGTATGTTACTCTGTGTCTGTATCATATAGAATTTTTTGTTTGTTTTTGGTTCTCTATGTGATACCAGTTAACAATTTAACACTAGCTTTATCTGTCAAATTCTGCTAGGTCTCTTCTGAAACTTTTTTTACATGATGTTGCTTGGTAATAGTGCAATTTCTCCCCCTACCCCTCCCCCAACTTTTAATTCATTTCCTTGAATTTTTCCCACCCCTCAGAATTTGGAAGATGTTCTCACTACCCCCCCCCCCCAAAAAAAAAGATTACATCCTCCCCTTCTGGCAGATCAGATGCTGTAAGATGATGTTAGGGCCCAGTATGCAGGCAGGGACCAGGTACTCTGCCTGGCTTTCCCTGGCCTGTGTGAGCATTGGCAAACAGCAATGAGGTTGGGGAAACCTCAACTTCCACCTAATGATTGTTTCCCAGATGTTAATGTGACTAGCCAAACTTAATTTAATCCTGAGTAGGATGCACAGAGTAAATGATTTTTCTTCAGTCACAAGAATTCTCATTAAAGAGTGCCCACTAAGATGCTTCTACCCAAGGTGGCTGATTAACCAGTGTGATGGGTTTTTGTTTTTTTGTTTTGTTTTTTAAGCAAGCAAATGAACTTCGAAATTTATTTGTGAATAGACACATATCTTGATTTCGGTTGAGAGTGTTTTTCATCTGGGAATTAGTCCTGTCTGCTGCCTGGTAGAAGGATGAGTGTTATTCTGTAACCCCTTTTTTCAAAATCAGCCCCTTCAATTTTTTTTTTAATCCTGAACCACATGGTTTCCATACTTCACCCCAGCCAGAAGGGTGATGATGCTGGATTGGCTGGAACTATTTTGTCATAGTACCAAATGAATCCAAGGAGTTCCCCTTCTTTCTTCCTCCCCTCGAAAAGGGTGGGAGAAGATAGCCTTCCATGTCCCATGCCCCTTCCCCATGCACACACCCCTAAACCCTCACAAAATACAAGGAAAAGACTTAAAACACTTAGCAGATTTTTCATTTTGTTTTTAAATTAAAAGCTATTTAAAGAGATGAATGTGGCCAAAGTTTTACACAATTGAAAATAAAGTAAAACAGTTGGCATGTGTTAAAGAAACCTGAGTTTATCAGGCGTGTCAGGAAGATGCAGGAGAGAGAGAGGCAGTAACCCAAGCCAGTGCACTTGATGTTCATGGACATATATTTTTTTTAAATAATAAATTAAATTAAAACATTTTAAATAGAAGCAGAAATTGAGTTGGTTGGTCGGTTTGTTGGCGCTGAGATACTGCCCACTGTGAAACACAAAGCTTTGACTAGTTTTTTGTTTACTTTCTTTTGTGGGGGGAGGGGGGCAAGTTTGGGTAGGACAGAAAACGTAAATGAACATTACCCTGAGGTGAAGAGGTATATGAACAGCCTTTGCAATGTACAAAAAAAAATAGAGCAAATGAAACCAAAAAATGATGTTCTTGGTGTTTTTCTATAATGTAGTCTTGTTAGCTTTTTTTGTTACTGTAACAATGCTGATCTCGAACTGTACCAAAATACATGGAGACTAACAGAAACAGAAACCACATGGAACTTTCAAAACTTAAAAAAAAAATTTGTCACAAAAAAACTTTGTTGTCATAGTTAAGTTGATTGTAGATGGTAATTGAATATACTCCTTTGAAAATATTTCATCAAGTATGTTTCCTGCTCATTGTGATACATTAAAAAAAAATATGAGCAAAAAGCTCTTGTCTCCGATGTCACCAGGTGTGTGCTCTGGAATGGGGTGAAGGTGGGGCTGAGTGGACTGCCTTGACTGGGGATGGGGGAGAGTGTGCAACTGATAGGTACACAGATGTGTGTCCAAGTACTTAGGGACGGACCATGAAGGATGTGTTACCTTTCCCTAACCCCTGGCACTGGTGGAGAAAGTAGCAGAGAGTGTAACTGTGACTCAGTCCTGTCTGTTTAATTGGAAGGGTTGGACCCTGAGACTCAAGTTGTTAGTGGATAGTTTCATTTGATTTAAGGAGCTCTATAAGAATCTCAGAACCCTTGCTATATAACTAGGCAAAGGAAAACAGGATGGCTGGGAGGAAAAAGCAAAACAATTCACTCAACTTCTATGAAACAAACTAGATCTAGAGTTAGTAACATTTCTTCCCTCTGATTATGAGAGAGGAAAAGGGAGGGAAGGAAAAAGAGAAGGGAGGGAATATTGAAGAAATAGGGGCTTGACTTCATCCCATTCCTAGCAAAGCCCTGCTTGGTGGACCACTGCAGAGCAGAGTTTGGGAAAGGCTCAAATTTGCAATCCGGATTCCAACAGACTGTACTGGTTCTTCTTATTAAAAAAAAAAAAAATCACCCTTCACAGAAGAAAGTGCCTGAAATTCATTAATAAGGAACCCATCCAAGATGAGACCCAGAGGCCTTGCACTCATCTCTAATTTATAGCTGCAGCTGATAAATAATTTACAAATCTATTGCAGCTGGGATTGGAAGACCCCTTGAACAGTCCATGTCCTTGGAAGGGCCGTCATTATCTGCCCTTGGACAGCAGGGGGCCTTTTCTTCCCTGGGGCTCGGGATTGACCGATTCCTGGGGGCTCAGCAGGACATAGCGGTCCCAGTTTGTTTCCTTGATCCAGAAGATGGGCAGCTGAGGGAGAAGAAGCAACCCTACTAATAACTTGGGAATTTCATAGGATTATTTTTTTTTCTTTAAAAGCTGGAAGTGAATCCTCAAACTTGCAGGATCACTATTTCAGAGGACCATCTAGTCCTATTAGCACCCACCCCCATTTTACAGTTGAGGAAAAGGAGGAAACAGAAATAAAGTGATTGACCCAAGGTCAAACTGGTATGAAGTTCCAGAGAGATGAATCAGACTGAGGTCCTTATCTAGTCCAAGAAAAAGAAAGGTTCCACACATACTTGGTTAGGGTGAGAAGAATCCAGGGGTTCTGATCCCCCAGCTCAGAGTTGTTGCCACTGTGACAAGGAGGCAGCTTTGGGGGTCAGGCTTCTCACCATTTGTCCAGTTTAAGTTGAGGTCAAGTAATCTTGTCATGCCAAACAAGTGATAAAAGTACAAACTTCCCTCAGAAGGTGTGCCTCTGAGCATTCTCTTGGAAAAGACCCAAGACCTCATGGGTTGTCTTGGCATACAAAGAGTTAACATCCCCAGCTTCTCCTCCTCATGCTGTACCCCTGAAAGCAAAGACATTGTGCCTCAGTTCAAGAACAGAGCTGGCTCCTTGGGCCAGAATTATTTCAGGACCTGACAGATTAACATGGCAACTTTTTAAATGAATTTTTTAAATAGAACTCATTTTTGCACAGAAATTTTGCTGCCTCAGCTCTTTGTGGGAAAAAATATATATAAATTTAATTCTTCTTCCTCCAGATACTACATTTCAGTTAAACAGGGAAATAAGCTTCAAACCCTTGGTAATAATAGTTGAATAGAGAGAAGGAGGGAAGGTGGCAAATGTACTAGATATGGAAGAAGCTCTTGATTTCAAATATTGGCCCTATGACCTTGAGGTAGTCATTTGACCTCTAGACCTCAGTATCCTCATCTGTAAAATGGAGAAGTTGAGACCACATGATCCCTTCCAAACCGGGGCTCTCTAAACTCAAGTTTAGGAACGGTGTGTGTGTGTGTGTGTGTGTGAAATAGGCACATATTCTTACTATCCACAGTAAAACACTTCTCATCTGGAACAAAGTATAGCTAGACTTTCCCTCTAATCTGGCTTCAATATTGCCCTGATGTGGATATTAATCATGGGGTTACCAAAGAGGTTTATCTCCAAAATGTGGAATTGTAACATCTGAAAAAGACTCATGTCTGTTTAGTCAAGTGGCTGTTTCTAATTTTGCTTTAAAGAAATGTCTGTAGTGGCTAGCCCACGTAACATGCTAATGACCTTCCAAATTTCACTTTCAAAAAGAGAGTGGGTTTTGAGTTACACCGAGTACAAGCAGCTTAAGAATCAAATTGAAAGATGAGAGGTTTGCACCTGCTGCTCCCCAACATTTAATTACAGCAGGACAGATGTGCTAAGCCCCCAGCCTCCATCTAGGGCTGCTGAGGCCTTGGCTACCCTGGCCAAGGCATTACTATTCTCCAGGCTTTCAGTGCTGGGACAACTTCTCATTGTTTTTCTCCTACATCTGTGGTGAATGTTTTTAACTTCTATAATAGATGCAGGCTGCCAGCCCTTACTGGGTACTCTCCAGTCCAGCCTGAGGCTTGCCTCTTGAATCAATGAAGAAATAAAGCATTTATTAAGTGCTCACTATGTACAGAGTGCTGTGCTAAGCACACTGGGGATACAGATTAAAAAGTGAGATGATCCCCCTCATCTTAAGGGGCTCACATTCTAATGGAGTGAGGTGTCAAACTCTGCCCACCTGCTAGTGGCCACAACCAGATTAAAACATACTTGGGAAATGTTTGACCAAATAAAAATAAGATACAACATAGATGATGTTAGTTTGTGGTTTTCTAAGTCAGCATATGTCTATTTGAGTTCCATACTTTGGGTCAACACATGTGAAAGGCCTTAGATTCAAGTAAAATGGTAAGGTCCCATAGCCCTTAGGATACAGCAGCAAAGTAGATGATAATGCCTCTTTATTCCCACTTATCAAAGCGATAACTATTTCTGATGATGAACCATTCGATGGTGCCAAGGTCTTCGGTGGTAAGATAAGAACTCTCTTTTCCAGGTCTTCACTAGCTGGGGCTGGGGCATTCAAAAGAGCAGACACCAAGCGGCATCTGCCCAGGAGCAGCTTCCTAGGGTGATGTCTGATGACCCTAGCCGTTGTTGCCAGTAATGGTTCCTCCCCCAGTGAAAACTTAAGTTTTCCTTGTCGGATCCCTGCCTTTGACTTAATCTTGCACCCAAACACCTCCTTTTTTTCTTTTTTTCCAACCCCCACGTCTGCACCAGGCCCCCTGGGAGCCTGACCTTCAGCTTTTTTCACTGAAAAACAAATCTCCTGGAGAACTTTCATTAAGCTAGGCAGCCTGCCCCTATTACAATTAACTAGCTTAGACATCATAAAAGCCCATGCTTCTATGACCAGATTTGGGTTCTGTGGATATGCAGCCTTCTCAAAAATTGCGATTATAGGCTCAAGAATAAATTTCCCTTTGATCCTTTATGACTTTCTCATTCCTTATCCCATGTGGGATGTACAGAGGAAGGAGCCGTTTAATCCACCTCTTGGCATTCTTATTAACATGGGAATGGCAACTTTGGGATTAGCTGTCTTATTCTGGCCTAGGATCCCTGGGCTTGGAAAATGAGCCTTGAAAAGAGACCAGGAGTGGTGATTGAAAAAGGGATCAGGAGTTCCTCGGCCTCTTAAAAGAAGCTTGCACTGTTACAGCACTTTCTTGTTCTCTCTTTCCCTACTTTCTTCATTTTATTGTGTAGCTGTAACATCTCAGTAACCGGTACTTTGTATCCCATCCTCTCTTACTTTATCTCCCCAAATGTCCTAACATCAGTTGAATTGGCATACTATAACTAATGTTTTCCAGAGAACAGACTAGGCATGGTAGGGAGATGAATTGATCATGGCCCATTTGTCTTTTCCATCACTTGGCCCTTAAAGAGTTTAGCTGCACAGAGAGCCTGGGAGTTGTGGTTAAGGAATTTGGGTCTCTTTCATAGTATTCAGAATAGCTAGGGGCACAGTGGGTAGAACTCCAGACCTGGAGTCAGGAAGACTCATCTTCCTGAGTTCAAGTTTGACCTCAGGCACTTGCTATCTGTGTGACCCTGGGCAAGTCACTTCACCCTGTTTGTCACAGTTACCTCATCTGTCAGATGAGTTGGAGAAGGAAATGGCAAATCACTCCAGTATCTTTGCCAAGAATACCCTAAATGGGGTCACAAAGAGTCAGACATGACTCCACAACCACCTTCCTGTTGTCTATACAGCATTTCAGAGGAGTCAGTTGATTCATACCAGAGTAGTGCTACACTGGCTGAACTGGGGGAAAGTATTTTCATTCAGTTCCAAACAGGGTAGGAGTGATATAAGTGGAATGAGCAAAATAATTGTTTTCCCTCTTTAGATAGGTTAGGCAAGGAGCTGCTGTTTACTGTGTCTGACCCCATTTGGGATTTTTGTGGCAAAGGGATAGGCATGGTCTGCCATTTCCTTCTCCAGCTCATTTTATACAAGAGTAAACTGAGGCAAACAGGGTTAATTGATTTGCCCAGGGTCACACAGTTAAGAAGTGTCAGATTTGAACTCATGAAGATGAGTCTTCCTGGCTCCAAGTCCAGTGTTTTGTGCACTATGGCATCCCCTGTCTGCTCTTAGGCAAGGAGACCCATTGCCTATGGTTAATTCAGTTTGTAGGGTACTTTCTAGTAGAGTCTGCCATATTGGAGAAAATGTTACCAACTCTTAACTCCTCCCACTGCTTCTGCCTAAATGAAGCCAATGCAGACAGCCCTGCCAGCAGCAGGAACATTTTAAAGGGCCTCCTGAGACTAGTGCAGGCACACGTACCCCAGATGTATGAAGGACTGGAGAACTGAGGGAGGGCAGTCAGGGCATTTTCCCTCAGAGAAGCTGTTCAGAAGAGAAGGAGAGTAAAACCAGCTGCTCTGGGAAACAGAAGAAGAACAATAAATAAATATTTGGAGAAAAAATAATTCTTCCATAAGTAACAATTAAATCAGCATGGAGAGAGAAGCCAGAATAGTCAGCAGTTCTATACTGTAACCAACCTGCTATCTAGTAAAGAGATTTTTCCCTACAGTGCGGAAACAACTTTTGCTCAAAATAATTTTGTCCTGTCGAGTCCATGTGATCAAAGCCATTTTTATAACCAAACAGAGGAACAATCTAGACCAAGGGTGGGGAACCTGGGACCTCGAGGTCACATGTGGCCCTCTAGGTCCTCAAGTGATCCTCAATGCACTTAAGGATCTAGAGGGCCAAATGTAACCTTGAGTCTGCAGGTTCCCCACCCCTGGTCTAGAAGTAAGACTGATGATGATGATGGCAAGATCTTTGGCGGTAAAAACCATTCAAGTTGAATGTATGATCTTTTACATTTTTTTCTCTGCCTTCAGGGTAGTAGCATCCCATAAATGTAATTTCTAGAGGGAGCACATTGCACAGGCATGAGGTCATCTTGGGGTCCTTTGGTCTGTCTGCCTTGCTGCTGGGATGGGAGCTCTTCATTCTTTTTAGTAGCTCTTCTCAAGTCTAATTTGGAGATAATGAAAATGTTTCCAGCATGTAACTGTGCTCTGGGCCTCATACCTTCTCCAAAGCACAGCCAAACCCTGTGAAATTTCTCAAATGGTTTGAATTAAGGGATGAGTCTGTAATTTCCCTTTCAGACTCTCCTTGGCTATGATATGGTTCTGATTATAAATAATATCTTGCTTCTCAGGAGCCAGGGTTCCAAGTAATGCAGCCTCTTGCCTGTAGCATTGACCATTGACTAATGCAAGCAAGGCATGTAGCCACTCTGCTCTAACTGGGGCAAAGGAAGAGGGCCACCCCCCTTTTCTTACTAGTCCTTGCAAGCAGAAAGCTGCCTGCTTTTTCAGTACTTACTCCCTCTTCCCTCCTTAACTGTAACATTAGCAAAGTTCAAGAAGTCCTCAAGATGCATAAAAAAGACTTTTCTTATGGCTTCCTTTCGGCAGGGAATTTGCCAGGTCAGCTATGTGTGGTCCAAGGAAAGCACCACTTCTTTGATACTGACAGTAGGTGTAGCCCTTATCTGCTAAATATTATTACATATTATTATTACATGATGAACAATGAGAGAGAACAAAGACACATGGCAATGGCCATTCTTTTATGTTCAGATTCTTCCTTTCCAAATATTAGATGTGGGGAGGGAGTAATGGATAAGGGGTGAATGGTAGTTTGCCCCCAGCTCTCTCAGAAGAACTGATAAAGGCAACATTAATTTAAGCTAAGACTAGGAATTGTATTTTTAATGTATCTGTCCTAAGGGAAGCATATTAACATATATATATATAAAATATATGTATTTGTATATATGTTATATTGTATAATATATAATTATATATACATATATTTATATGTATGTATAATGTGTGTATATGTTGTATGATATATTATGTTATATATTATATAATTATATATATGTATGTATCCCATTTCTATGTGTATTTATCAAACATTTAGTGATAAAATGCCAGAGTCCAGGAATATGGGAAGGAGACTGTCCCAAAGCAGAAGTAAGTCTCATAGAAATGAATACCCTGAAACATGAAGTGGTTGCTTCATATAAGCCATATATAAGAATGTAGCTGGAAAGAACCTCAAAAGCCATCTAGTTCAATTCCATCATCTTCTAGATGAGGAAACAGTGCCAAAGTGGTTTCATAATCTGCCCCATGACATCTAAGTAGTAAGCATCAGAGGCAGAATTAGAACTTGGATCTTCTGATTCCGGAGCCGGTAGTTTTTTTCTTCTCCAATGAACCACCATCATTAACAAGTGTGCTGAGAACTGGGGATCTAAACAAGGAAAAAAAATGAGAAGGAAGGAAATAGGGAGAGAAGGGGAAAAGGAATGAAGTAGAGAAAGAAAGAAGGAAGGAAATAGGGAGAGAAGGGAGAAGTAGAGAAGGAAAGAAGGAAAGTTGAAAAGAAGGAAATAGAGGAGGAAAGAAGGTTTTATTGAGGGCTTACTATATCTCAGTCACTCTGCTAAGAGCTTAACAAATAAATATTATCTTATTTTGCTTTTCCTAACAACCCTGAGATGTAGATGCTAGTATCATCCACGTTTTAAAGTTGAGAGGACTGAAATGGACACAGTTTAAGTGACTCACCCGCTGTCAAATAGATAATAAGTGACAGAGAGAGGGCTTTCATTCAGGTCTGCTTGACTCCATGCCTAGCACTCTATCCAGTGTGCCTCTCAGCTGTCTCTAGGTGCTGAAAGAACCAGGGCATAAGTGGTCCTAGTCTCTAAAATTTTGTGAATTCTAGGTTTGCTTTGGATTATTCATATGAGTCATTGAGGTACCTTTCTTATATTTTTTCAGCCTCATATTTTAAAACTTTCCCAGACCCTAGTGATCACCGGAGGAAGAAAAAAAAAATCTAAAGATGAATGCTGTGTGCTTAAGATTGTTTGAATGCAGAACATGTTACTATTTAAGATGTAGGAAAAGTAAGGAAATTTTACTTACTATATCAAGTTAGTTTCACTGAGGGTACATGTTAATCCTCCTCCCTCACAGTTCATTATGGGCATCTCTTCCCGCAAACTTGGATACCTACATGGATCTTTCTGCACCTGAATTCTTCAGTTCTCTTTGCTTCTTTGCGTCATCTCAGTCTGTTCGCAATCACTGTTTCTCTATGAAGTCTTTCCTTTGGAGACACCAAGATGATATAGGGTGCTCCCCATCTTTCCTCTCTTCTCGTGCTGTTCTTAATCATGATTCAGCTAAGTTACTCAACTCCCTGCTGAAACTGGTCCTGAAATGATCCTTTAATTTCAAGTGTTCTTAACCATTTTTTGTTGGTCAGGAAGGGAAAGCCTATGGACCTTCTCAGAATTATGGTTTTTAATTCATAAAATAAAATACATGGGATTACAAAAGAACCCTAGTATAGCAAAATATAGTGATCAAGATATTTTTTAAAAAAAGATTCATGAAACTCCTACTTTGAGTCATTATGATAAACATTTACCAAGTGTTTACTATGGGCAAGAAACTTGAAATGCAAGGCTGAGAAAGTACAATTATGCTTTTAAGGAACTTTTTTACAAAAGTATTTTATTTTTCATTCTTCCCTAGTAACATGTAAAAACAACTTTTTACATTCATTTTTAAAACTTTGGATTCTAAATGCTCTCTCTTCCTACCTCTCCCTCCCCCCTCATCGAGAAGGCAAACAGTTCAGTATAGGTTATACATGTGTAGTCATGGAAAACATTTCCATATTAGTCATGCTGTGAAAGAAAACATAGGAAAAAACAATAAAATTTAAAAAGTAAAGAACTAAATGTATGATTCAATCTGCATTCAGATGCCATCCGTTCTTTGTCTTGGGATGGATAGCATTTTTCATCATAAATGCCTCACAGTTGTATTGCTGAGAATAGCTAAGTCATTCATATTAAGGAACTTCTAATGAGTGGAATGCAATATGCATAGCTATAATTAATCAATAAGCTTTTATTAAGTGCCTACTATGTGCTGGACCCTGGGGATACTACTGTAAAGATAAGTATAATGCCAAGTAAAATAGAGTAAAAGGTAAAGAAAAAATCCAGACAAATCTCTGGGGAAGGGATAACTTGGAACTGTAGGATTCAGGTTTCATGGAGGACATGACACTTGAGTATGATCTTAAAGAATTTTATTATCGATCAGCAGGTGTTTATTAAATATTTACTATGTGCTAAGCACTGGGGATCCAAAAAATTAAAAAAAAAAAAAGGAAAAGTAGTCCCTGTCCTGTATGAGCTAAGGGGGAGGAGGAACTGGGGAGAATGCATGCAGCTATAAATATGAACATCTCTACATAGATAAGGTACAAGGTAAACTTGGAGGATAAAGGCTCCTGAAGAAGCTGATACTTCAGAAGAAAGCCAGGAAAGAGAATGTGGAAAGAGAGCACTGGAGGCACGGGAGACAGTTCTTTTACAAACACGGGGATGTGAAGTTACTAGGTGGCACAGGGGATAGAGCCCTGCTGTCAGGGCTGTGTAACCCTGGGCAATTCATCAATTCATTTAACCCTGATGGCTATCAAAAAAGGAGGAGGAGGAGGAGGAGGAGGAAGATGAGGAGGAAGAGGAGGAGGAAGAGGAGAAGAAGAAGAGGAAGAAGAAGAAAGAAACCAAGCAGGTCAGTACAGATGGAGCGCAGCTTAGGCAGAGTGGTTTCTATTTAATTCTAGAAGTAAGAGAGAACCACCTGAGTTTATTAAGTAAAGTAGTGACATGGTCAGGCCCCTGCTTTAAGAAGATCACCCATTGTCAATGTATACATATAATTGTTTGAAGGCTGGATTGGAAGAGAGGGAGGCTTGAGGCAGGGAAGACAACTGGGAGGATTTTGCTGTACTCTAGGTGAAAGGTGATGATGGCTCTAATTATAAGAGTGTGCCTAGGAGTGGAGAAAAGGATATGTGTGTGTGTGTATACATATACACATGTATATATACACATACATATACACATATGTATATGTGCATGCAATCCACACATACATACACGTGTGTATGTATACACATACACACGTATAGTATGTGTATATATGTATGTGCATACATAAGCAGGTATGTATATATCACACGCATATAAAGTATTGTGGTGCTAGAAATGCAATCTGGCAACTGTCAAATTTCCTCTCTAGCTCCTCTCCTAACTCTCCAGGCTTTCTCTTCATGCTATAGGAGTTTCCTCACCCTGGAAGTTCATTCCATCCCTGGACTTCTCACTTGGAAGTACACTACATCCTTGAGGCACCTTCCTCT
Organism: Bettongia penicillata ogilbyi; assembly: GCA_023548195.1. Classification (NCBI taxonomy): domain Eukaryota; kingdom Metazoa; phylum Chordata; class Mammalia; order Diprotodontia; family Potoroidae; genus Bettongia; species Bettongia penicillata. The sequence continues at coordinate 8,507,296 of JAJHZJ010000527.1, read as the reverse complement.
GATGAATAGGTTCTCCCTAGTACCTTCACTTTAAAGGAAAAGTCCAGCCATGCCTTAATTTCCCTTCAGTCTCCATTTTTGACCCTCCAGGCTTTCTCTGTTACATCATACAAGTCTCCTTATCCTGAAGTACACCCTGATTCTGCATTCCCTTCCTCTGATTGGTTGTTCCCTCTCAGAAGCTCCATTTTTAGGAAAGCACCCAGGCCAGCTATGTCTTTCTATCTCTCTAGGCTCTACTACTGACCCTTTAGATTTTCTCTGCTGCTCTTAGCTCAGTCACCTTATTCCCTTCCCACTGCTTTTCAGCTTCCCTTTATGTATTGTCTTCTCTCATTCCAACATAAGCTCCTTGAGGGCAGGAACAATCTCTTTCTGTTTGCATGTCCCATGTTCAGTCTAGTGCCTGGCACATTATAAATGTTGACTTGATGACTCAGTTGGATATATGGAATGAGAGTGAGAAGCTAAGAGTGACTCCAAGGTTGCAAACCAAGGGAAGGGTGGTGATGTCCTCTAGAGTAGTAAGAAAGTTCAGAAAAGTAATAGGTTTTGGTGAAGGTTGTGGGTGGAGAGAATGAGTTCTGTTTTGGATATGTTGAGATCTGCCTCCAGAACATCCAGTTGGAAATGTACAGTATACCATTTGTGATGCAAGGAATAATCTTTATAAGGTGATAACTGAATCATGGGAATTGATAAGCTCGCCAAATAAAAGATCATAGGGTCTACCTGTGCCCCAATGCACAGGGACAGGAGAGTACAAGGTGAGATTAGGGATCATCTGATGACCTGTGTTGCCTACAATGCAGAGTGTAAAAAGGGGAATATTGTGAAATCAGATTGGAAATGTGTGATGGAGCTACCCTGGAGAGGCATTTATATGTAGTGTTATAGGTAACGGGGAGCCACTGACAGGTCTTTGAGTAGGGAAGGGATACAATTACCCCTGAACATTAAGGAAGCCCATTGTTGCATCTGTATGAAGGAATGACTGGAGATGTAAAAGACTTGGAGGCAGGAAAATTATTACAATTGAATAAATGGAAGGGGATAAGGGGAAACATCAGGGTAGTAGCAAGATAAATGGATAGGATCATTGCATGCATTTGTGGTAGTATGGCAAATTTTGCCATAAATGATTATTCTGAGAAAATAACTGTTATAGAAGGAAATGTGATCTTTTAGTTATCTCATTGTTATTTTAATATCACTTTTTTTTTATTTAAAGGCCCACAAATGGAGTGTGGAGTGGCACTGTTATTAAACACGAAACTGATTTCCCTTCAGACTCAAGAGTTTTTCCCAATCATTTCTTTGGTTGTGATAACAAACTGCAACAATTACAACTGAAATCCAAGAGAGCTGATTGATACCTACCAAAGGACCCACATTTGCCGCTCAATTTCAGAGTAAAATGTTGCTACTGAATCGGCAACTCCAACTCTTCTTCCTTAATTTGTTGTTATTTGTAGTGACCCTGTAGGTGAGGGAGAGATGATTGATTCCAGGTTGTGAACTTGGTCAACAAGTCATTTCGTACTAGTGAACACTCCAGCTTTGGAATGCATTTGCCCTTTTGTGAGTCGCCACCCTGTTCCTCTCCCCTCTGCTCCAATCCTTGAAAAGTGATGAACTGTATAAATCTAGTCTGGGTTCCCCTGATTGCCCAAGAGAAAAGTACGGAGGCAGAGAGCACAAAGCTAGTCACAGCCCCTATTATGAGCTACTCAGTGGAGCTGGCGAGGCTTTCTTAGCAAGGCCATGGGTCATCTTTGACTCTGAGGCAGACAGCTGAGAGAGAAGAAGCTGCTTAGTAGCTCTAGCAGACAGCAAAAGAAGTACTAAGTCCCAATTGGATATGCAATTAATTCACTCTGAACTGAGTCTGACTACACATAATGAGAGAAATTCTCTAATAAACAGCTTACTGATGTTGCTCCCTTCTTCTTGGTGTGTTTGATAATCAGATACAATGAGTTTTGTAAATAGTATCTATGCCTAGAATAGGGGCTCTCTCCTTCCTTCAGGTAGAGACACCCTTAAGATGTCATTGTGTTTTGACAGGATGCCTTCCTGATGTCTTGCAAAAGGCAGCCCTGAAGGGGATTTCCCTCAGTCCTTATTAGGAGGTAAATAGTTTTTAGAGTTGTCAAAAAGCAAACAGTCAATGGCTAACCGAGGATTTTCTCCCTCCTACTTGCCTTATTTTCATCTATTGGAGAGCGCTAGGGTCTTTTATGACATTTCATAATCTGTGACAGACCATCTCATCAGTACTTTCCAATTTTAGATGGAGGAGATGATGGAGACTTTTTAAAAAAGAAATGTAGCAAGAACAGGACTGTTCTTTGAGACTACAAATCCCAGAATTCCCAGTGACGTGGAACTAGACAGAGTAGAACCCAATAGATAGAGCTGGAAAACTGATAATTGAACCATGCTAGCTGATGAGAGATCCCTGGAGGGTGCCTACATGCATGCACAGAAACAAGAGATACACTATGATATTAGAGAGTATCAGCTTTGCCTGAAATGTGAAGTCCTGGTTAAGACTCTGTTAGAGAAGCTCATGTTTCCTGGAGAGTCTTTTTTTTTCCATGTGTGTAAATCTTGTAAATAGATCTACTACTGGGAGGAGACCTCAGAAGCCAGATAGTGCAACCCTCTTATTTTATACATAAAGAAACTTGGACCAGGAGAGGCTGACTCACCCAAAGTTCCACTGTTAGGATGTGTCAAAGCAAGGATAAGAACCCAGGCCCCCTGACTCCAAAGCAGGAATTCTGAACCTTTCCTGTGTTATGGACCCAATGAAGCAAAGCCTTTCAGAATGTTTTCAAATTCATAAAATAAAATACACAAGGTTACAAAAAAAATTAATTTTATTGAAAATGCAGTTATCCAAATATTAAAAAAGCATATTCACAGACCCCGGGGTTAAAAACCCAGGTCTAGAGCCCGTGTCCTTTCCAGAGCACACCAGGAGAGTTCAAATTTCTGCCTGAGCCTAACTGACTTTCTATGAAGTTTCAGACACATAACATTCTATGGCTGAAAGGACCCTTGAGAACCCATCTAGACCATGCTCCTCCCTGCATAAAGGATTTCGATCAAATTATTCCCAAAAGAATACTGCCCATTCTCTCTATGCTTTCCCAAAGCTCTTTCTGAACAAATGCTTCTCTGTGGGCCCCAGTCAAGTATTTTAACTCCAAGTCCTAGGTCCCCAGCTAGGTTTATTAAAGTTTCTTAACTTTGCAGGAATGAAGCTACCCTTGAATCCAGTGCCATGAATAGGAAAGAGTCTTTTTGGGCTCAACAAGAAGTCCCAGAAAGTCTTATTCTCTTGAAACTTGACTTGTTTCCCCTTTTTCCCACCTAACCAAACCTTTAGCCTGGCCTTACATTGACACTGGCTCCCTCATTTCCCAATGGAAATCCCATGAGTAGAATTGGAAGGAGACACTAAAGGTCCTCTTGGCACTCTCTTGTTTAATAGCATTATGGGCTGCTCTGTTGTGAGCAGCAACTCCACATAATGAGTTAATGCTCCCGTTAACTAGAGGGAGCCCTAATTATTTCCATGTCTTTCCCCCTGTGTTTCCCTAACTGGCTGTATGAATCGGATGCAGTTCATTGATTGACAGGGATTGGAAAAGTCACTGGCCTCCTATGTTGGCAACGAACCGAATTCTGAAGCGCCCGTAATCCGTGGCCAGAGTATCATGTCTCTGAGTTTTTGCAGCACCTTCTGTTTTCAGTTTACTAGTGAACAGGGCACATCAGAAGGACTTGGAGTGAGGCTGAAGCCAAATCAGACTTGACAGAAAATTATTAGCAGGGTACAGAAGGAAAAAAGATCCCCCTTCCTTTCTGTAATCAGGTTAATATGTGCATGGAATGTTTCACTTAAAAAGGTAGTGTGTTTTGGCAAAGCTGGTTTCTTAAGTAGAATTTCAGTTCCCATTATGCGAGGCTATCCATTCCTGTTCTGGCAAGGCCTTTGATCAGTGAACTCAGTGGGGGAGAAGGACAATAGGCATATTAATAACTTCAACATGTGGCCCTTCGGCCCAGCTGTACCCTAGCCTTGGAAAATGGCCAATTGCAAAGGGGATTTCTTAACACAATCTCTGTGTGTGCATTTTAAAAGAGGGTGGGGGAAGAGGGAAGGTTTGGAGGGGTGAACGGGGGTGTGGTGTGGTTACAGAGGTTCAAAGAAGGAAATCAAATCTGGTTTGCTGGTGGTTTGTTCTCTGTCCCCCTTCCCTGTTTGGGTCACTCTTGCAATTGCAAATTTGGATCTCACGGACTCTGACTCCATCTTCAACTTTTACTCTCTCCTCCCCTTCTTTTGGAGTGATATAAAGATTAAAGCTGCTGGTTTAATTTACATACCAGTTCAAGACAAGGCTGAGAGAGGGAGAAGGGTCTGTACTGATGGGAGACTAATGGGAACCAGGTGCCTGAAACAGGAGCCAGGGGTCCATTTTGCTGGGACTGTATCTTTTGCCCTTTCCCCTCTCCGCTAGGATTTTGACTGTTTTATTTTATCCTGTTAACAATCTCAACCTTTAGTCAATTACTGCCTTGAACTAGAGCCTTGACTGTTCCTTCAGGTGCATATCCTCTGGATTATTTCATGCCATTGCCTCCTTCCCACTCATGTCTCTTCTGACAGCTCTTGTCGTCTGTCACTATTTGATTCCAAAGAGATTCCTAAGGAGGAGGACTCAGTGCCTTTTGTTTTTTTCTCTTTACAGTCATTTGCTGGTGATGGCCTCAGTTGACCTCTTTCCCCTTCTCTGTTGTTCTAGAAAGTGCCCATTCTATCTCATCCCTCCCTTCTACGTTTTCCGTTCCCATCCCCTAATTGTTCAGGGTGCCACACTTCAGAAGGCCAGTCCTACTGCTGCCTCTATACAATATGGAATGTTTAGAAAGGAGCAGTAGGACTTTTAAGTAGTACCTGCTACACAGGGGTTCCCTATTGAGTAGTGTCAATATCTATTCCATAAGGGAAGTAGTGATAGGGAACAGGCCTTTATATTAAACACTTACTGTATGCCAGACTCCTTATGAATTTACATCATTTGATCCTCGAAGGCAGGGGCTATCATTATACCCATTTTACAGTTGAAGAAACTGAAGCTGACAGTAGTTAAGTGTCTTGCTCAAGGATACAAAGCTAGTAAGTGTGTGAGGCTGGATTGGAATTTAGATCCCCCTGACTGTAGGCCAAGCATTCTATCTACTGTGCCACCAAACCTCTGCTATGAGCAAAACATAGTGCTGGGGCCTGGAAAGAATATAAAGATAAATGAGGCACAGTCCTTTAATGAGTCGAGTTGGGAAAATACAACGTTTGCAAATTACTTTAACTGCTAGGTAGTACTGCTATCCCCTAATCTCACTGTCTTTGGCAAGGACCAACCATTGGATTAATCCTGCCATCACCATGGCATCTCTACTGAGCAAAAATATTGGGGAAGTGCCATGTACTCTCATGTCATCTTCCATCTAGCCTCAGCAGCTGCCTTGCCACCCACGTGTAACATCATGTCCAGGAGGTTTTAACAGATTCATTTCTGGAACTTCTGCCCTGGGTTCTCACTATCCTGATTGGTGACCGACTCTCTTGGCCCATTAATTCACGATCTTTCTCCCATGTACCCACTATGCTTCCCAGTCATCTCTCCATCTTTGCCAACCCTCTTGATACCATGCATGTATCTTTTCCAATCCTTATCCCAATTCCTCCAGTTCTGGAACTATGATAAAATCAAAGTTGCCATTGTCCCATTCACTGTCTATGCCCCCTTCCATTATTCCTTTAACTTTCCCAACCAAACTGGCCCTCCCTGACCACCACACCTTGATGTGTGTCATCTTCTCTTATCAGAATGCCAGGTCCTCCAGGGCAGGGATTGTCATTACTTGCCCATTTGTATCTCCAACACTTTGAATAATGCTTGGTGTGAAATCAGCACTTAATAAATGCTTTGCTATTCATTTTGCATCTTAGTGGGTGTGATTAGCTCTGAGCCTTCAGTCCTACTGGAAAAACTCAACTCTTTCCACTGAGCCCTAGACAAATGACCTTGGAACAATGAAGTTAACCCCCACCTCTCCAGGAATGGAAGGCATGCTTGGCTACTGTATCCTGCTTAACTCTTGCAGAATCAATAATAACGGTGATGCAATGAATAATACAGCATCTGCCATATGACTTCATGTCTGTGGTCTCTCCTAGATCCTAGGGACCCCTGGATCACACACACACACACACACACACACACACACACACACACATATGATTGATTGCTCCAAACCCAAGAGTTCTAGAGAAGGTTTAATTTTAGTCTATTTAGGCACTCAAGGTCCCTCCTTTGAGTAGCCAAGAGAGTGTAAGAGACAACACAGTTGCCAACTTCCAGTCACACAAGTGTTAAAGTAATTTCCAAACCTGAAACTCAACTTTTTCTTGAGGCCTCAGTGGTATGAACTCAGAATCTGAAGGCAAATGAAGCCATTGGTGACCACCACTTTCCAATTTTGTGTCCTAACACTAGCAGAGACCTCAGACTTTTTCCCACCAAAATAGTTCATCACTCACAGATCGGGGGTATCAGCACTCCTGCCCCACTCACCAGCTCTGACCTCCCTCTGTCTTTAATGTAGATCCTTTGAGTTCAAGTATCTGACAACAGAAAGGTATGTGCCACCTCTTTCTCTAAGCCCTCTACCTTTTCGATCTCTTATAACTGGGCATGCACACTTACTCCTTTGCCTCCCTAGTATCAGCCAGTAGAAGACACAGACAGAGGGAAAGGAGTCTATGGAGGCACTGCCCACTTGGTTTTACTCCTACCTCTCTGATCATGCCTTCTTGGCCTCCTTCCCTTTGCTTCCATTATGATACCTAGTCACAATTCTGTCTCCAGCCTTGATCTCTCTTCTGAATCTTAGGTAGGTCTTCATCTTAAACTACCTATAGGACATGTCTACCTAAATGACTCTCTGGCATCTAAACCTTAGCATGTCCAAAGCCTCGCTTATTTCCTTGTTTCACCCTCTAGTGTTCACTATTCACTCATTCATTATTTTATATTTAAGGCCTTGGAATTACCTTTGATTCTTCCCTACTTCTCATACCCCATCAGTTACCAAGCCCTGTGGACTCTTCCTCTACACTGTTCATCCTCATCCCCTTCCTTTGTACTGCCCCTGCCATTACAGTTGCCATTCATCCTGTTTTTGAAGAGAACCAGTGACGTAACAGATGGTGTCTTGACTTGTGTGAATTGGATTGAAGTAAGGTCGAGAGTCATCAGCCTCACTTTCTCTTCCAGAGTCTTTGAAGTCCAGTGGCAGGACAAAAGTCAGGACAGCTGGTGATGCAGTGGATGACCTTGGCATCTTTGATGCCTGACCAAACTCTAAGCCCTCACAGTGCCTGCCTCAGCTGCTGTCATGGCTGTTGGAACAAATTGTTCTCATCCTCCCATTCCCACCAGGGAAAGTCTTCACATGCTCGGGGTAGACATAGACTTTTCAGTTGCCCTAAGCCTGGTTTGGCCTGTCTATGGAGATGTGTGGCAGCTGTGCGTGCTATAGCTTCTTGGAGCTAATGGCCCATATACCCCACTGCCCCTGCTGCCTATTAAATGCCAGTCTTATCTCCAGAATCTACCTGACATTAGTCTCTAAATAGGTCTTCTCTCTCTGCCTTCCAGTCAACATCTTCTCCTAATCGATCCTTCATACTATGAAAGAAGAATCGTCCATGATATGGCTCCCATCATATCATTCTCATTTCAGAGATCTTTTGTGACTTCCTTTTACTTACTGAATAGAGTTCCCCATCTTTGTCTGACTCTCAAAGCCCTGTGTAGTCCGGTACTCTCACATCTTTCCAGTCTTATTTCATATTCTATCTCTCCACATGGTCTGTGATTTGACCAAGAATCCAATCTATCTCCCAAAGCAGACTTGCATGTTCTTACCTCTGTACTTTTGTTCACATTGTTCTCTAGGCTCACAATTCATTTAAATTCAGTAAACATTTATTAAGTGCCTACTATGTGCTAGTAGCTAGCTATACTAATGCAAATATACAAATAAATATTTACTTATTATAAAAATAAAATACAAAACAACTACTTATTATACATATAAGTAAAAGAGACAATTCCTGGCCTCTAGGAGCTTACAATCTACTGAGGGAAGATAACACACAAAAAGAAACTGAAAATGGAGAGGGAAAGGTGAGCCAGAAAAGGCTACCTTGCCTGGGAATATGTTATTCAACTGAGTAAAAGTCAAGCAGAGCTGCTGATGGAAAATGGCATAGGTTCTTGTAATATCTTTCCACCCGCTTATAAATGCTTTCTCAAATGCTATCTGCTCCATGGAGGTTTCCTTGAACTCTACCTTACATGAAAAGACATTTCCCTGTCAGACATCACATAGCTCTTGCTTTTATCCCTTTCTAATGCACTTATGAGAAACAGCTAAGGCATAGTAGATAGAAGACTGGCTTTGGTTCATGTACCACCTCTAACACACGCAGGCTGGGTGATTCTGGACAAGCAACAGTCTCAGTGCTCTAAGCACCCTCCCTAAGACTATGGAGTTTTAGAGATGGGGCCAATTTCCATTGAATGAGAGAGTTTCCTTATCCAGGAACTCTTTATGTCAAAGAAATAAATCCAGACCCTATGAATTATTGTAATTATTTGGTGTCATAGATATCTTTATGGGAGACTTTATTCCCCTACTGAATTATTAACTTTATAAGGACAAAATTTATGGAATAGTCTAGAAATGTAGGGTGCCATATTGCATAAGACTTTGAATTGAAATAAGGCTTAGTACAGTGCCTAGTATAAAGCAGAAATGACAGAAATGATTATTCCCTCATATTAACAATCAATTGTTGAATTAGGACCTGTAGGTTATTCAGTCTCTGAAGGATAAGATTGGATAAGATTGCCCAAATCCCCAGGGTACATGCTTTTCCATCCTGGGTGGGAAACTCCACTCAACTAGACAACCTTACAAAGAATTGAATCTAAGGTGAATTCTTTGTCCTTTATGTTCTACTCAGGCTTGAGGCTGGGAGTGGTCTGGAATCAAGAGTGATCAAGGAACATTTGGGCACCTCATTAAAATGGCTCCACTTCTCATTATACTATTCATTCTTCTCATTAATAGTTAACCAATCAGAATTCTTCCATGGACATATAAGCCTTGAGTGGGTTCCAAGAGAGGTCTTTGGCATTAAAGAGCACCACTGACCCCTTTTATTAATGATCTATTATCAATGATTAATAAAATGATTAATTACCCAGAAACTATGTCTCCCAAACCTTTATACATCACAAAAGTAATAAATGCTTGTTGACTGGCAGACTATAAAGCCTGGAACTTGATAGGCAATGGACAGACAATTAATGTTCTTGGACATTGGAATGGTGTTCTATAGAGCTCTATCTTTAGGAAAATGAATCATGTAGCAAAGGAAAGCAAGGAAAAGGGTAATTCTCAGAATTAATATTAATAGTAAGCTGACATTGGCATACCACTTTATTTATCTGTGAATATTTTTATATTATACTGTATTATGAAAATTCTTGTTTTATTCCATAAATTAAAAATAAAATAAGTGAAAACTTTTTTTAAAAAAGAAGTAAACTGAAACTTTGGAGAAAGAAATTTCTGTGGCTGGATAAGATCTCAAGTCAGACTGCAAAGGGGTGAGGAATTCAAGGAATCAAATAGCCTAAATTTTTTCTAGGAAGCTGTTGTGAAAAGGAGGCAAACTATAGGGTGAGAGCTTGAGATGTGATCAATGGTAGGATTTTTTTCTCCTTTTTGAAAAATATTTATTTATTTATTTTTAGTTTTCAACATTCATTTCCACAAGATTTTGAGTTCCAAATTTTCTCCCCATCTCACCCCCTCCCCCACCCCAAAACACCATGCATTCTGATTACCCCTTCCCCCAATCTGCCCTCCGTTCTATCACACCCTTCCCTTATCCCCATCTTCTCTATTTTCTTGTAGGGCAAGATAGGTTTCTATACCCTATTTCCTGTATTTCTTATTTCCCAGTCACATGCAAAACATTTGTTTCTAAAACTTTGAGTTCCAACTTCTCTCTCTTCCTTCCTCCCCATCCATCCCCATTGAGAAGGCAAGCAATTCAATATAGGCTATATATGTGTACTTTTGCTAAAGACTTTCGTAATAGTCATGTTGTGAAAGACTAACCATATTTCTCTCCATCCTATCCTGCCCCCCATTTCTTCTATTCTCTCTTTTGACCTTGCCCCTCCCCTAAAATGTTTACTTTTAATTACTCCCTCCTCCTATTTGCCCTCCCTTCCATCATCCTCCAGTACCCCACTTATACTTTTCTCTCCTACTTTCTTGTAGTGTTAGATAAAGTGTCATAACAAATTGAGTGTGCCTGTTATTTCTCCCTTTAAACCAAATGTGATGAGACTAAGCTTCACTTTTTCCCTCTGACCTCCCCCCTTTTCCCCTCCATCGAAAAAGCTCTTTCTTGCCTGTTTATTTATTCCATTTCTCCCTTTCTCCTCCCAATATATTCCTCTTTTACCCTTTAATTTTATTTTTTTAGATATCATCCTTTCCCATTCAACTCGCCCTGTGCCCTCTGCCTACATATGTGTGTATGTGTCTGTGTGTATATAATTCCTCCAACTATTCAAATACTGAAAAAATTTTCAGGAGTTACAAATATCTTTCCATGTAGGAATGTAAACATTTCAACTTTAGTAAGTCCCTTATGATTTCTCTTTCTTGTTTACCTTTTCAAGCTTCTGTTTATTCTTGTGTTAGAAAGTCAAATTTTCTATTCAGTTCTGGTCTTTTCATCAAGAATACTTGAAAGTCCTTTATTTCATTGAATGACCATTTTTACCCTTGAAGTATTATACTCAGTTTTTCCGGGTAAGTGATTCTTGGTTTTAATCCTAGTTTCTTTGATTTTTGGAATATCATTCCCACCCCTTGATCCCTTAATGTAGAAGCTGCTAGATCTTGTGTTATCCTGATTGTATTTCCACAATATTCAAATTGTTTCTTTCTGGCTGCTTGAAATATTTTCTCCTTGACCTGAGAACTCTGGAATTTGGCTAAAATATTCCTAGGAGTTTTTCTTTTTGAATCTCATTCAGGAGGTGAGTGGTAGATTCTATCAATATTTGTTTTACCCTCTGGTTCTGGAATATCAGGGCAGTTTTCCTTGATAATTTCATGAAAGACGATGTGTAGGCTCTTTTTTTGATCATGACTTTCAGGTGGTCCCATAATTTTTAAATTATATACCCTGGATCTATTTTCCAGGTCAGTTGTTTTTCCAACAAGATATTTCACACTGTCTTCTATTTTTTCATTCTTTTGGTTTTGTTTTGTAATTTCTTGGTTTCTCATAAAGTCATTAGCTTCCATCTGCTCCATTCTAATTTTTAAAAAACTATTTTCTTCAGTGAGTTTTTGAACCTCCTTTTCCATTTGGCTAATTCTGCTTTTTAAAGCATTCTTCTCCTCATTGGCTTTTTAGGCATCTTTTGCCATTTGAGTTAGTCTATTTTCTTCAGCATTTTTGGGGGTCTCCTTTAGCAAGCTGTTAATTTGCTTTTCATGATTTTCTTGCATCACCCTCATTTCTCTTCCTAATTTTCCCTCCACCTCTCTTACTTGATTTTTAAAATCCTTTTTGAGCTCTTCCATGACCTGAGACCATTGCATATTTATTTTGGAGGTTTTGGATGCAGAAACCTTGACTTTTATGTCTTCCTTTGATAGTATGCATTCTTCTTCCTCATCCAAAAGGATGGAAAAATATACCTGTTCACCAAGAAAGTAACCTTCCATAATGTTACTTTTTCCCCTTTTCAGGCATTTTCTCAGCCAGTTGCTTGACTTTTGAGTCTTTTGTCAAGTGAAGGGTATACTCTAGGGACCTGTAAGTTCTCGATTCCTCCAAGGTGGCATAATCAAAGGAGAGGAGTTTACTTATCTCTTGACTTGTGCTCTGCTCTGGGAGCAACCACGAACTTTTCTACCCAGGTTCTGCAAGTAGAATTCCCTCTCCACAACTGCCTCCAGCTTCACCAGGTCAGCACTCCTCCTCACCCTAGGACCACCACTCAGAGCTGAGCTTCAGATCAGCCACTTGATTCCCCTAGGGTCTTTAGGCTGAGGGATCCAAAAATGGAAGCTACTGCTGCCGCCCCCTGGGGCCAGGGCTAGGGGAGGACCCTGCTCCTTTCTCACACAAGTGAAAGAGCTTTCTCACTGACCTTTGAAGCTGTCTTTGGTGTTTGTGGGTTGATGAATCTGGGAATTGCAGCTGCTACCTGTGACTCCATGCCCTAAAGCCTGCTTTTGTCCTGTCTGTATAGCACCCCATGGCCAAGGCTAGGCTGTGCTCCATGAGCTGTGCTCCGCTCCAACTCCAATTCTATAGACCTTTCCTACTGGTATTCCAGGCTCCCTTGGGTTGGAAATCTCTTTAACTCTTTCATTATGTGGGTTCTGCTGCTCTAGAATTTGTTTAGAGTCATTTTTATAGGTATTTTATGAACTGTGGGGGGAGAGCTTCTACAGGTTCATCCTTCTACTCCACCATCTTGGCTCCACCCTGGCATACCACTTTAGATACAATCTCATTTGGCCTAAGAAATAGATCTTCAAGCATCATCTCCATTTTACAGATTAGAAAATTGATATTCAAAGAGACTGAAAGTTTCTCACGATACCACAGCTATTATTAGAGAACAACAGTGATGACGATGAAAAAGATAATGATGACAGCTATTGTGTATAAGACTTACAAAGCACTTTACCTGTATTATCTCCTTTGGTCATATAACAACCCTGTAAGGTAGGTGCTATTATCTACATTTTGCAGATGAGGAAATTGAGTCTCATTGAAGGTAAGTAATTTGCCCAGGGCCACACAATTAGTAAATGAGTGAGGAAGAAATTGAACCCAGATCTTCCTGACTCCAAGTGCATTGCTTAACCCACTGCACTACTCAGCAAAGTCCTGACTCTACATCTAAAATACATGCTCTTACATCAAGCTAACTTTCTCATAGAGTAGTATAAAAGAGAAGGCAATGAGATGCATCTGGAATGTGGTAGAAAGGAAGACAAATATGAGTGATATCATTGAAGTAAGTATGGCAGGACTTAGAGTCTAGATATAGAGGATTCAAAAATTACTTCAAAGTCATGATCTGGGAGAAAAATAATGCTAATTAGAGAAATAGAAGAATTACAATAACGTATTTATTACCATTTTTTGTAACAGCACTGCATGCTTTCATTTTTGTTTATTGATACAGTTTGTTTTATTGATACCTGCCTTCAAAATATGCTTTTTATCTATATGTGTATTATGTTTAAATATGTGTATTATATATGTATGTATGTATATCTATTCAGTTTAAATAAGATTGTTCAATGCAAGTGACCACAGCTCACAAACTATAGATTATTCTAAATGGTCAGTCTACCACCTCTCAATTAAGAGGTGAGAACATTATCAGTCCTCTCAAACCAGCAATGGTCATGAGTTTTGACATAAATTCTATTGTCTTTATTTTTATTTGTATCATTGTATTCCTTTTGCATATTGCTCTCCTAGACCTGCTTTATCCATTCTGCATTTATCCATTTGTCTTCCCATTTCTCTTAATTCCTCACATTAATTATTGCTTATAGCACACTAATATCCCATCATTTTCACTTGATTTTCTTCTCTCTCTACATCCTGAGTAACTTCATCAATTCCCATGGGTTGAATTATTATCCTTATACAGGTGATGCTCAGATTGATATATGCTGGGTAAGTCTCTCTTCCAAGCACCCAATCTGTAAAGATATCAAAATTAACACATTCAAAATGAAACTCATTTACTTTCCTGCAATGCCTATCTCTCTTCCTAACTTCCTAATTTGTGTTGAGGGTACCACCACCTTTTGAGACAATCAGATTCATAATTTTGAAGTCAATCTTGAATCTCCATTCTCCCTCATCCTACAATATCCAATCGATTGCCAAACCTTACTGATTTTACCCTCACATCTCTTGTATGCATCCCTTTCTTTCCACTCAAATAGCTGTCAAGCTATTTTAGGACCTTATTATCTGGATTCCATCTTTCATCTTTTCTTCTCCCTCTATACCATTTCTTTTGGTGGTCTTATCATCCCCTGTGGATTTAGTGGTCATTTCTATGTTTACGATACTCAAATCTACTTATTCAGAATTAATCTCTTTCCTGACCTCTAGTTCCATATCTCCAAACATCTAATGAACACCTCAAGCTAAATGTCCCATAGACATCTCAAACTCAATATATCTAAAACTCAATTCATTATCTTTCCCCAAAAACCTTCCTTTCTTCCTAACTTCTCTCTCACTGTCATTAGTGCAATTGTCTTCTCGGTAACCCCAGCTCACAACATAAACATCACCCTGAACTTCTCATTCTTTCTTGTCCTTCATATCTAATCTGCTACTTAGTCTTAGATAAGGTCCTTAGACTTGCCAGCCTACCTGCCATTTTGCTTATGCAAAATTCCATCTGCTTTTTGTACCTTCCCTCTTTGCTTTTGCCTCTTAAAATTCCAAGCTTCTTTCAAAGTTTGTCTTGAGTTCCACCTGAATGAAAGCCTCCTTGACATCTTCTTTCAACTTTTGCTAGTCTTCCTCCACTGAAAATTCCTCTCTGGGGAAGTCAAAATGGCAGAAGGAAAGGAAACATTTTTGCCTAGCTCACCAAATACATCTTCCCATAACAACCTAAAAAATGTATCAGACTGAATTCTAATTGAGGAACCTAAGAAAACATTTCAGAGAGTCATTTTTCTAGTGCAGGGCAGCTTAGGAAGACTGATAGAGAGGTCAGCACCAGAGTGGGGGCTGGTCAGAAGCACACAATGTCAGCTGATGTAAAGAGCATCCTAGTGCTAAGGAAGAGAAAGGGGGCCTAGATAGAGCACTAGGGACAGAGGCACCAGGCTAGAAAGAGATCCTGGGGGTCTCTGAACCCTCTGTGGATATAGGGACAGGTGAAATCTGACATCTCTGTCACCTATTACCAAGTTCCAGGTCACATATAGGGCAGAGTGGAGTGGTCACAATCATAGGACTTTGCTATATACTGAATAAGGAACAAGTTCCAGAAATGTATCGGTGTGGGTATGTAAAAGCAAGGATCCTGACATACAGAGGAAAGCCTGCTATCACAGATTCTTAGATCTGATTTTTCTAAAAGGAAAGCAACCTTTGAAGGGTTGACAATCTCCTTTACTCAAACACATATATTGTTCACCAGTAGAGAAAAATACAAGAAGAGTAATAAAGACCAACAGACAGGTCCAACTGTCTGACCATAGTTACCAGAAAGGGAAACACCAACATTTGGGTTTTCAAAGCCAGGACACTCAATGGCTACCCAAAGTCTCATCTGGTCTAATAACCTTCTTCCAATGAGTAAGTCCCAAAGCAAAAACTCTCCTCAGAGCATTTATACATTTTTCAGAGCCAGAGGGCATGACCCTCTGACTTCAATAGAAAAAAAACAAAAGATACTTGGGACCTTTCTAGAAAACAACTCCCATAATCAAGCCTCCCTGCCATTAATGGGTGAGGAAGATCTTTAATCACATTAAATATTAAGCACATTAAAATAATTAACAATACAAATACATTTACTGTTTCTAGTTAAACAAACTCTTATTTCTGTACTTTACTCCTAGTAAAGACTCATGGTTGATTCAATCAGAGGCACTTGATTATACTGAAACAAAAACAGCAAAAGATTCTACTTTGCTTACCATTACAGAGTAGGGGTCCAGGTGCATGTCTAACTCATAATCCACCATATAACCTCACAGTGAAATAACCAAAGTAGGAGGGTCTCATATCAGAGGTAAACTGACAATTCAGTTGCTCTGAACCAACAGACTATTCCAAAATGGATAAGTAGACTTGTAATGATGAGTCAGAAGCAGTCTACTGAAAATCAACCACACAGAAGCCAACAGACCCAATCCAAGTCAGGAATTTGCAGAACTCAGTTCAGGAGAACAATGAACAGAACACCACTCCCTTCCCACATCTGTTATGTTCATTAGAGTTAAAGATCCTTTCGTTAATTTCAGCAAGGTCATGATGCTCTCCAGCTCTGAAAAGTATATATTATATGATCCATATATATATATATATATATATATATATATATGTGGATTATATGATACACACACACACACATACACACACACACATATACCCACACACTCTGAGATGAGGTTTTCCTTTGGGGAGGTTGGAAGAAGGTTCATGTGCCAGATGAGATTCTGGGTAGCCGTTAAGGAGGTCCCCCCACCCACTCCCCTGGCTTTGAAAACCCAAATATTGATGCTTCTCTCTCTGGTAACTATGTATGTGATCAGTCAGTTGGATCCATACGTTGATCTGTGATGTCTGTATTGCTTATGGTCAGACAGTTAGAATACCTTTCTATTGGTCTTTATTTCTTAGCTTGTATTTTCTCTATTGGTAGATGTAATTAAAATATATTGTTGACCCCTCAAAAGTTGCTTTCCTTTTCAAAAAGAAGATCTAAGAACCTATACAGCAGGCCTTCCTGTGTATGCCAGGTGCTTGCTGATATAAGATCATACCATTTTGGAAGCACTGAAAGCTTGCAGACCCCTGTCCGAAGCTGTGAAAGTGGCAGAAGGCCATAATAGAATAGAAGTTAAGGTTAGACATCCCCTCCCCCCCCTCCCAGGAGGACACAGAGCCCAGCACTAAATTAAAGTTCAAAGTCAAGATTAGGCTAGAGGTATGAGAAAAAAAACACCATAAAGAACTGATGATGACTGGGAAGTTCAAGACACAAACTCAGCATATGACAATGACTTGAAAACATCTACAAGCAAAGTCTCAAAGAAAAGAGGAAATTGGATGCAATGATTGTTAGAAGTGTTAAAGAAACTGTTTTGTAAAAAAGAAGAAATTCCTTTCTATTTACTTTGTACATATTTAGAATTTACTTGTATGTGTTTATGTTTTCCTTAATAAAGCAAACTCCTTTAGAACAAGAACTGTTTCATTTTTTTATCTTGTTTTTCCATTGCCTTACACAGTTCCTGGTGATAGTGGATATTTTATAAATTTCTGTTGATTGACTTTAACAGTTTGTTTAGCTATTTTCCAGTTGATAGGCACATACTTTCCCCTTTCTTGTCCCTAACAAAAAGTATAATGTGAATATTTGCGTACCTTTCTTATCAGTGAACTCTTGGCATATATGCCAAATAAGGGGATCAAAGGATAATGTTTTCAGTAACTTTTTTCCAGAACTATTTTCCAGAATGGCTATACAAATTCAGTTCCAAAAGAGTATAGTAGTCATCTTCTCTTCCCATAATTCTTCTACAATGGATGTTTTCAGTCCTTTATCATCTTTGACATTTTGATTGGTATGATGTACTACTTCAAAGTTGTTTTAATGTTAGGTTATCTTATTAATTTGAAATATATTTTCATATTGTTATTGATAAGTTGCACTTCTTTTGGAAGCTTTTCAAATCCATTAACCATTTGTCTATTGGCAAACCATTTAGATAGATAAGATAGAGAGAGACAGACAGACATATTAATTCCCCTTAGATTTGGGGTATCAGATATTTATAAAAGATGCTTAGTACCAAGATCATTGTGTCAATCTGGGTTTTAATATTATTAGAGCTGTTTTAGTTTTATGTAATTAAAACTATTTTGTTTTTTGTAGTTTCTTGTATCCTGTGTCTGATTATCAATCTTCCCACTAACTACAGTGTGAAAGGTACAACTTTACAGTTTCCTCTAATAGTTTCGGGGTTTTTTTAACCCTTTGTACTTGATATAGTTATCCATTTTGGAACTTATTGGGGTATATGACACAAAAGTTTTCTTTCAAACTATTTCTAGTTTCCCCAGCAGCTTTTTTTGAATAGTGATTCCTCTTCCTTAATAATTTTTGTTCTACATTCATTTGGATCTTGGTCTTACTTATTTAATATGTTTGACAGATCTAGGGAAAGGGGAAGGAATAAGCATTTACTTAGCACCTACTATGTGCTAGGTACAGTGCTAAGAATTTTACAAATATTATCTCAACAACAACCCTGGGAGGTTGTATCAGTAAGCACCCCAACAGGATGGGGGTGCGGCTGCTACCACAGATTCTTAGTTCTACATTCATAAAAGGAAAGGCAACTTTTGAGGGGTTAACAATCTCCTTTAATCAAGCACATATATTATTTGCTTAGTTCAGGAAATCAGGACAATGCTTCCAAACTCTCTGACATAAGCAATACATATATGACAAATCAACAGACAGGTCCAACTATGTGACCATAGCTGCCAGAGAGGGAAGTACCAAGATCTGGCTTTTCAAAGCTGGGGGGCTCCTTGGTGGCTTCCCAGAGTTTCATCTGGCACAAAAAGTTTCTTCCAAAAACTATGCCCCAAAGTAAAACTTCATCCTCAGAGTACTTATACCTTTTTTAGAGCCAGAAGACATCTCAACCTTTGAGAACCAGTGCCTCATTAACAAAAGGTGTGGGCCTTCACACAAATCTTTCCCAGTCAAACTCCCCTAATGGACAGGCCCATCAATGGGTGGGGAAAGTCTTTAATCACATTAACAATACAAATACATATACTGTCTCTAACATTACTCCTAGTAAAGACTCTTGGTTCATAAAGGCAAGATTGGATCAGAGGCACTTGATTATACTAAAACAAAAATAGCAAAAGATTCTAATTTGTTTGCCGTTACAGTGTGGTAGGTGTTATCACATTTTCATTTGAGGAAATGGAGGGAGACAGAGGTCAAGGGACTTGCCCAGGGTCACCTAACTAGTAAATATATGAGGATAGATTTGAAGTCAGGTCTTCCTAACACTCTATTCACTGTGCTAACTGACCTACTTATGCCAAGTCCCTTAAATTCCTACTTTTTCATCATTCCCCTGGAAAGTCTTAAATCAACAGACCTGTTTTTGGCAAAAAGATGACGAATCCAGGTTTAAGCATGTTGAGCTTGGTTTGGATATGCAAGTGAAGTTGTCCAATAGACAGAAACACAATTTGAAACTCAGGAGAGAAGTTTAGACTAGAGATATAGATATCGGAATCATCTGTATGGAAGTCAAAGTTGTTGTGGAAATTGATGAGAGCCCCAAAGGAAAAGGGCACATACAGAGAAAATATTCAGTTGTTTCAGTCATATCTAATTCTTTTTCACCTCCTTTGAGGCTTTCTTGACAAAGATACTGGAATGGTTTGCCATTTTCTTCTCCAGGTCATTTTGCAGGTGAGGAAACTGAGGCAAACAGGAATAAGTGACTTGCCTAGGGTCACACAGCTAGTAAGTGTCTTAGGCCAGATTTGAGTTCAAGAAGATGAATCTTCAAACCCTCTACTCTAATCCCTCTAACTGCTCCTGAAAGCATGGCAAAACACCTGTGTTAGGAGGGACAGAGAAGAAAGATGATTCTTGAAGGAAAAGAGGAGGAGAACCTGGAGAATGTCCAGTTGAAAGCCAAGGCAGGAGAAAAATACACAGAAAGGAGTGCTTAGCAATGTGTAAACTTGAAGTCAAGTAGAATGAAGAATGAACTGTGACCTGTAATTGTGGTGATTGTGTTAACAACAGCCAGCAATAGTAGCCAGCATTTACATAGTACTTTAAGGTTTACAAATCAATTTGCATATGTTATCTCATTTGCTTCTCACAACCACCTTGGCAGGTAAGTGCCATTATTATTCCAATTTTAGATGGGAGGAAATGGAGCATGAGAGAGGTTAAATGACTTGACTTGGGTCAGACAACTAGGGAGTCTAAAGTGAGATTTAAACCCGGGTCTTTCTGTCTCCAAGTCCTAGACTCTGGACACTGAGTCACCTAGCTGCTTTAATGGGCAACCTTTGAAATAATAGCCTCAGCAGAGGAGTGGTCATTGAAGCCAGAGGACTTGTGAAATAAATGAGTCATCAGGGTATGGATCAGTTATCGATGACTCTTTCCAGGAGGAGTTTCAATTGAACAAACATTTATGAAACACCTGCTGAGAGCAAGGCTTGGTTTGGCAGGGATATGAGAGAGTGAAAAAGCTGTAAAATGAACTCATGAAATGGGTCTTCTTAGAGTAATGAGAGTTAAGAGAGAGATTAGGGATAAGCCCAGAAGATATAGCTGTCAAGGAAGGGTGCTCAAATTCCCCTTTAGTTCTTTCATTTCTGTTTTCTGGCTACTTCATTATGTCTCATTGAAGAAGCTCCAACAGGGAAGAGTCAAGTTTCAGAGCCATCTTCAAGCAAGGAAGGTAATGAGTGTTAACAATGATAGCTGGGTGTGGTAGTACATTCCTACAACCCATGCTATTAGAGAAAGTTGAGGTTCGTCATCTCTTGAGTTCAGGAGTTCTGAGGAGAGAGAAAGCTAATCATGTGTCTGCATTTAGTCCAGCACCAGTAGGACCCTCCCCCTATGTTTCTACCCACCCAACATGGGGCTGCCACCCTACCTAAGGAGGGCAAACCAGCTTTGATCAGAAATAGAGCAAGTTAAAGCCTCCATGCCCAATCAATACTGTAAATGGTCCCATGACTGGCCACTGTACTTCCACCCTGGGCAAGATAGGAAGAGCCAGTCTCTAATAATTAATGATAAAAATAATAAAAACAATAACTCATTATTATACACCTAGTATTGTAGAGTTAACAAAGAACTTTTCTCTTTTGTTCTTCACAACAACACTGTAAGGTATATGCTGCTATTATCCCCATTTTACACATGCAGAAACTGAGACTGAGGGGTTATGTCACTATTCTAAGTTGGACAATTGGTAAGTAAAATGAGATTTAAACCTGGGTCTTCCTGACTACAAGTCCAACACTATCCATTATCATCATAGTGTCACTGTTGATAATAATAGCTCCCATGTAGTGAGTTTGTGCTTTGTAAAATATAAATAACTTCCCTCATAGGCAAGAAGGCTATGCTTAAGGTAGATTAGGTTTATCTCAAATATTACTGAGATCTCACATTGTTTAAGGTTTATAACCTCTGATCACAACCTAGCTCTTGAACTCCAGCTACTTGGCAAGCCATTTTAAAGAAGAGTCCTTCAATCAATGCATATGTATTAGGTGCCCACCATATACCCAATATTAAGCATATCACTTGGTTCCAAAAAGAAGTCAATAGGTAATCTACTGAGTGTATTGATACATAAAGATTTAGAGATATCATATATCTTAATGGAAGATTACTCTCAACCCTCCCCAAAGTGGCCCCAATTACTGGGATCCTACATGACAAACTTTGTTCCAACAACCTGCAACCTTTGTTGCATACCTCCATTGTTTAGAATTGTTTGTCTTCCTACCTGAGATTAATTCTGAATTGTGATTCTGCCCTGGAAATTGTTGTGTTTCTGGTATCTATTCTATGTAATGTAGCTCAGTCTGGCCCTACAGTTTCTGACACCATTAAGCCTATTTTATTACTTGAGGATGCTGTATGAAACTGATTTACCTGGAATTTCCCATAGTTTTTCTTCTTTGTTACATACCTCCAATTCCTGTTGCTTTTCTTGAGCCAGTAGATAAATCTACATCTCCAGACTAACATTGTAATCCTTAGTTATCATGACTTCTCAAAGATTTCTCCCACCATTCTATATTGGGACACATTGAGTTGTCCAGCCTGAAGATGGAAGCAGCAGAGGGTGGCAGATCAAGCCACCACATTTAGACACTCTTTATTAATCTAAAGGAGTAATATTACAATATTAGTTATATTAGAGATGTGTGAGTTTTTCAGACATTCCACTTGAACCTAAATGATATTTGTAGAATGGGTGAAATGCCCCAATTTAAAAAAATAAAATAAAAAAGAACAGCTTAGTAATGAGCTAAATTTCAGTTGGGCAAGACTACTTACACAATTATAGCAACACTCTCCTGAATGTCTCTCAGCTAATTAGGAATTTTTAAAAATACTAAAAATGTTCACACATGTCCTGAGACAGAATGTGCCCAAGATGGAAGATTTCAGTTTTCTTCAGTCAGTGAAACATAAGAAAGTGAATTAAACTCTGGAGTCTTACCAATTGTTAACTCCTACCTCAGAGTCTAAGGTAGGCAGCCATATGTAAAAAGGAGGAGGAGAGAAGGGGATGCTATTCAGAATGCTTGAAGTCTTTAGGAAAGAAAACTCAGAATGAATTTTTTATAAGTTATTTTAAAGGAAGAAAACATGATACCAATGAAAGCAATTTGATCAACTGAATAAAAATTACTTTGCCTTGATACATCATGATATTTCATTATAAAAACACTACAAGAATATGTATTCAGGAAGTTTTCTGCACAAGCAAACTCTTAATGTTTTGGCTGTTAGTGTAACAGGTACACAGGTAGTATATATATATGGGTTATCAAAATATGTATATCTGATACAAAGATGGCATAGATAGATAGGAGCTGTCTCCCCTACACTTCCTTCCTCTTTCCACCATTTTGGCTCCTTAGTGAGCAAATTCAACTCTATCTTGTCCTTTTCTCTTGAATGTCTAGCCCCATTGTGACATCACTGATTATGCCCTGCCAAGCTTCAGCCTTGGATCACTCCTGCTGTTTGTCATTTCTCCTCCATGTGTTGCTGAATGAAAGTGGATAAAATAATGTCAACTGTTCTAACTGGGCTGATGACAAATTTAGTTACTGAGTCTTTTCAGGCACATTTGACTATTTGTGATCCTATTTGGGGGTTTTCTTGGCAAAGATACTGGCATGGTTTGCCATTTCCTTCTCCAGTTCATTTTACAAGTGAGGATACTAAGGTAAGCAAGGTAAAATGACTTTAGGGTCACACAGCTAGGAAGTGTCTGAGACTGGATTTGAACCCATGAAGGTGAATCTTCTGATTCCAAATCCAGTGCTCTGTTCACACAAATTTACACAGCTGCAATTGGACACTCACTGCTGCAAGGCAATCCTGCTATGCTTTCTTTGTCAACTCGCTATCCCATTCACCACAACATCTGCTCCAGACCTTCTCATCCCTCTGCAAATCTCCCATGGCTCTCTCCCCTTCCACTCTCTCACCTGAGAACCTTACTTCATCATTTACAGAAATAATTGAGGTCATTTGCTGTGATCCCTTTCTTCTCCTCTTGTCTTCATCTTCCAACACTCAGATGCCTTCTGCCACTCTCTTCTCCTTCACCTGTATCTCATAACTGAAGGCTGACACTATTATTATCTCCATTTTATAGTTGAAGAAAGGGAACACATAGAAGTCAGTGCCTTGCCCAAGGTCACATAGCTAGTAAATATTTGTATGAGGCCATAACTGAACTCAGATCTTCCTGACTTCAAACCTAGCACTCTTATCTACTGCACCACTGAGTTGCCTTAAATGAGCCCTCAAATCTGAAGCTCACATATTAAAGTGTAAATGACTGTTATGTGATCAATCTTTGAGCTGTTGGGGATAGAAACAGGAGGAGAGAGAGAGAGGCAGAGAGAGAGAGAGAAAGAGACAGAGACAGAGAGAATTAGTTCTTAGTTGAGTCGATCTTTGTGATATTCCTGCACATTTATCCAATTTTGAAGCATAGCTATAACCATTGAATGAAAAAGTAAGGATCCAAACAAATCTTGAGAGACTAGAACCCTGGATTGAATTTAAGAATAGATAATCCATTAGAGATAATTTTAAAACCTTGCTCTTGGTTCAAAAAAATCAACCTCATTTGAAAACAAAACAAAATGACAACAGTCTAGAGGGTTTTCGTGGATTGACAGCTTAATTGGAATCCACAGTGCAATACGGCAGCCAAGACAATAGACCACATTAACCACATTAAGTGAGATATACTGTCCAGAACTGGGGAAATGATATTCCTACCATATTGTGCTTTGGAATTTATTTTTGAGCATCTCATTTGAGAGAGGTCATTGATATCTAGGAGCAAATCCTGCTATTCCATACTTTCTCAAATCTATCCAGTTGTCCCAACTCATACCTCAACTACACTAATCCTCGTCACTTCTTACCTGGACTGCTACAATAGTTTCCTACTTGATTATTCTGGAATCTAGTCTCTCCCTTCACACAGCTGCCAAAGCAGTATTCTTGAAGTGCAGATCTGATTACGTCATCCTTAAGGTTCCATTCAAAGGGCACAAACTACAAAAGACCTTTCCTGATACTCCCCAATATTAGTTTCCTCCACACTCTATTCATTTACCTTATACGTCTGCTCTGTTTACTTGTCTATAAATATATTGTTTCCTCACTGAAGAATGTAAGTTTCCTGAAGTAGGAATTCTGCC
The DNA here is from genome assembly GCA_023548195.1 of Bettongia penicillata ogilbyi. Taxonomy (NCBI): domain Eukaryota; kingdom Metazoa; phylum Chordata; class Mammalia; order Diprotodontia; family Potoroidae; genus Bettongia; species Bettongia penicillata. Next base: position 8,482,842 of record JAJHZJ010000527.1, on the reverse strand, counting down.
TTCAAGTTTTCATGTCAATGAGATGGGAGGCAGGAGAAGCTGAAAAGAGGGAGAGAGGTGAATAAATGTGTAACAGCATGGTTTAAAAATGACTAGGAAGTAGCATGGTGGCCTGATCACTTACCAGAGCCCAGAGACTCAAGGTAGAAATTGAACTGTGGGTTGGGAAATGAGATGGGTGAAATGCAAGGAGCATGATTTGGAAGTGACCAAAATATGGCATGATGGCTCAGTTTCCAGCATGTTCTTCAGACATCTGGAGATGTGCAAGATTAATGTACAGATCAAAGGTTATTGAGTTAGACAATTGAGATGGGAACTACATCACACAGGTTTTTTTCGCTTACTTTCTGGGATACAGTGTGCTGCTCTTAAACTATTGTCACGCACTCCCTGAACCCTTATAATCCCAAATTTTAGGGCATGGACCACACATGGTACTTTGAGGGTCCAGGGGATCATTTAATGAATTTAACAAATAACAGAGAGAAAGTAGAGCTGCTTAAATTGTTTTTTTTTCCAACCAAGTTCACTGACTTCCTGAAATCTGTCCATAGACCCCTGCCCTAAATTAAAACATGAACTCTTCCATTTGACATTGGAAGGCCTTCATAATTTGATCCTGGTTTATCTCACCTTTCCTTCACTTTATTATCCGTAAGTGACCTTCTCTGAGTTCCTCACACACAGCATTTCATCTCCAGTCTCTGTCTCAAATCTTTATACTGGCTATCTCCTATACCTGAAATTCACCTCCCTTCTCTCCTTCTTCATAGAACAACCCCTCCCTTCCTGTCACATGCTGCTTAAGCACTACCTTCTAAGTCTTTCGTTGTTCCCTCAACTGCTCTCTCATCCTACCCTGTATTTAACTACTTTGTGCTTATTTTATATGTAAATATCTGCTGTCCATTCTTCTCTATGCATCCATTGTCTCCCCCAACAGAGTATAAACTTCTTGAGAGCAGCAATTATTTCATTTTTAATCTTCGAATCCTCAGTTCCTAATACAGTACCTTGGTAGGTGCTTAATGTTTGTTGATGGATACTTCCTCTGCATTCTGCCTTAGTAAGGACACATGGGGAATATTGGATTTAGTCATGACCATACCAATTTAAGGAGGACATAAGTTAGAGAGTCTCCAAAGTAGAGTAACCAGGTCAGTGAAGTCTTTCAGTTCATTTCATATGAGGATCACTTGAAGGAATTGGGAATGTTGAACCTACAGAGGACAAGACTCAGAGGTGGTTGATAACAACAGTCTTCAAGTATGTAAAAGATTGTCAGATGAAGGGATTAGATTTGTTCTGTTTGGCTCTAAAGGAAAAAACCAAGAATACTGAGCAGAAGCCACCAAAAAAATATTCAAGTTTGATGTTAGGAAAATTTTTCTAACAATTAGAGCTGTCCAAATTGGAATGGACTGCCTGGAGAGGTGCTGTGTTCCTCCTCCTTAGAGGTTTACAAGTAGAAGATGGATAATCATCTGTTTGGTGTATCATAGTGAGGATTTGTTTCAGGTAGGATTGAATGCTCACTAAGGATCCTTCTACTTTTCAAATTCAGTGACTCCACGATTCTGAAATAATCCAGAGAGAAGAAAAGGACCTTCTTTGTTTTCCTCTCACACATTCCTCAACAGTAGAGCTGCTTCTACTTTTGGTTTCTAATTTTTCATCCTCATCCTCCTTTCTCCTTTTACTCATCTGGTGGGAAGGACCCAGTGCCAGGTGCTGTGGTCATTTTCTTACCAATTGTTCACCTATGTCAGCAGAGATTAAATAATCAACTTTGCCTTCATTTTCTAATGCCTGATCATTTTCTAATTTTCTCTTCTATATTCCTTCTTACCTACTTACTAAAGATGACCCAAATCCCTTCAGTAGAAGTTAGAGTAGGGGTGGATTAGAGAACAGGAGACAATGTACAGCAGGAACCTGAAGAAATCCTTGCTGGGTCACATATTGAAGGATATCCTTTAAAGAATGATGGGTCAAGATACTGAAGGTATTATATTAGCCAGAAAATCTCCAACGTCTTTGTTCCCAGACTAAATATTTGCATACCGTGTCTTGAATGAAAAGTTTTAATTTCTGATAATAATGATTTTCTCACTGATGACTTAATTTGGTCTTTTCCCTTAAAATGCATTTATCCAAGGCAGGCTGAAGTCTGGAGATATGTGTTTAACCTAATAAAGGCCTATGCTTTCAGTATAATAGTCTTAATGTGGGAATATCACCATAAAGTTTATTGTGTTAAAGTAAAATCAATAGCTATAGAGAGAAAATTAACAAAGGAAAGTACTGATTTTCTTTTTTTCCTTTTTCTATGGCACTTGAGTCACACACGATCTTGGTACTCTAGAATGCATTACATTGTAAAAGTCCCTAGGTTTCCATTCTAATGGGTTCCAGGTTTCCTGACTATGAAGACAACACTAACAGACTTACTAAATCCCTTATTTATTTATCCCCAAGGTAAGGCAGTTCTCTTTCTTCTCCACCACTGGTTTCCATTCCATTTTCTCTACCCCTTCTTAGAGTTCTTTTGCTACCCATCATTAATCATTCAAGCTAGAGCTGGGTGGGTTCAGAACAAAACCATCAGAAGAACTGAAAAATGAAATATTTACTTGCACCCTTGGAAAAAAAACCCTATTCACCCTCTTCTTTCAAAGCAATCACATACTTATTTTATTTTATTCACTCCCCAGATAGAAGACAGGATATATATTTTTTTCACTCCCTGTTAATATATTATTTTTTGACTATCTATCCTCATTTGTAATGAGGTGTAATATATAGAGCTCAGTTAGTTACCATGGAGACACTGGTCCTCCGTTTCTTATCACAGAGCGACACTATCGTCTAGTGTCAGCGGAGAAAGGAGGACAAAGGCCTCCCCAAGAGCCTAGCTCTGCAATTACTGAGCAATCAAGCGCCTCTTTTAATAGAGCACATCCAGGTATATGTGGACCCTCTCTCAACACAGCCTGTCTTCTCCCCTTCCTTTTCAAACTTGGGTTGCTGGGTATGCTTGCCCACCATAGATACCTTCATCTGTTGGACCAGCTATTTATTCAATATTTCAGTGTTATTCCTTAGTTTCTATTCGGCTCAAAAGAAAAAAAAAAAGAGTATCCTTTCACATTTACTTTAGAGTCTGTTGCACTTTTTACCCTGAACAACATTTATGGTTTTGTTCCAGGCACAGGAAGTGGTAGATGCTGTCTTTTTAGTGCTCCTTAATCTGCTATTAATATATTTTCACTTAACTATGGTGTGAGGGACAGCATGGATAAAGAAAACCACAGCCAATCCTTAAATTTCATTTTCCCTCATAATTTCACATTAAATTACTGATGTGTATGTGTATACCCAAGTACCTTTTCCAAAAGTTACTAACAAGAAATAAAAATGAGTAACTTTCTCAGTTATAGTTCATAGGGTGGGAAGGTGGTTCAGTCAAAGGATAGAGGGGATCATAGGCTGTATAACATTAAAGAGCTTTGAAGGAACAAAATCAATACAGTCAGGATAAGGAGGAAAACTAGCAATGGAAGGGGGAGATGTGATCTTTGTATCAAAAGTCTGATGTCCAAGATTTATAGGGAACTAATATAAATATAAAGGGACCAAGAGACATTCTCCAATAAATAAATGTCCAAAAGATATGGACAAATAGTTTTCAAAAGAATTGCAAATTACCAACAACCATGTGAGAGATTACCCCAAATCATGAATAATTTTCAGAGACAAAGATGGAATTGTCATTGGAAAGACTGTCCAAAGACTATAACACTAATATAATGTAGGTAGAGCTATGAATTGGCTCAACCATTCTCCAAAACAATTTAGAAATATGAGAGAAAAGTCACTAATCTATGAAGGAAATGCTCCCCACCCTTTCAGCCTGACCCTCTGGTTGCTTGGTTGGTTCCTTGTAGAACCTCTCTTTCTGGTAGTAAAAAACTAAGCAAACTGGCTTTGAAGATTGGCTAAACAAATTGTGCTATGCAAATACGGTGAGGTCCTAGTTAGTGGGATTAGTGGGAGTAATAAATCCCCTGATGTGGCCACATGTATTCATATTTGCACTATTTGAAGTTATAATTATAGCTTATTCCTCTAGATTAGGTCTTAAAGAGAGTTTATATAATTATGTAAAATAGGGTAATTGGTTCCAGCCCAGTGGAAATGTATAGTGTGAATTCAGATAATGCGACCACTTCAGGGGAATCCATTATTCACACCAATCAGGACCTAGTTATATAATGAAATATTTGTGTGCCGTAAAAAAGAGGAATTTGGAGAAATCTGGGAAAAATCTGTTGTACACTAGGACTGACTGAGTCAGGTTTGGTGGTTCAGGCTTGGGATTGAAACAGAATGAAAAGACTTTAGACAGTTAACAAAAGGGAGTTTATTTAACTATAACATGAAAAGAATTCTGATTAGTGCAAATAAAAAATACCCCTAAAGTGATGGCATTATTTGAATTTGCACTGCATATTTCCATTGGGATGGAACCAATTACCATATTTTGTATAATTGTAACTTCAAGTAATATGAATCTGAATACATGCAACCTCTTCAAAAGATTCATTATCAGCACTAATGAAGACCTACCTGTATTCAGCAAGGACGTGACATTGATTTACTTAGGTTCAGTTTCTTTGCCTCTGAATTTTCCATGGTGGCTTATTGGTGTGGAGCTGGAATGCTGTACTTAAGCCACCAAGAAATCATGTCGATGATTCAGTCCTGGACCAGTTAAGTCTTAAAGATAGTTTCAGTTCTTTAAAGGTATTACTCCAGCCCCAAAGTCCATTGGTATGGTACTCCATCATCATTGGTGGAAATCAATGCTCCTTGCTTGTGTGAGGGACAGGACAGAGCTGGTGAGACAAGGAGAGAGCTTTGGTCTCCTCTGCCTCATTGGTCTTCTTGAGTTTTTTCCAGGTCCCTGAGTCTCTTTGGACTTTGGATGCTTCTGACTTCCAGAGAGTAGATAGAAGATGTTGACCTCACTTCAAGTTACTAAAGGAAAAGACTTTGGAAAGACATGAGAGGAGCCATTATGTTCCTATACCAGTTTACCGCACTAGAGACTTCAGGGAATTTCCTCTTGTGCGAGATTTCTGTCTGTCTGTCTGTCTGTCTCTCTTCTCTCTCTTTTAGTTGAGCTGAGTTACTTTCCTCAGTGGGAGAACTCCTTCACTCTGTATTGTCTGGCATATATTCTCACTTATGTATGTGTGTGTGTGTGTGTATATATATATATATATATATATATATATATATATATATATATACACCTATATATGTATGTGTGTGTATATAAAGATATATAACCACATGCATGAATACATACATACATACATACACACACCTTCTCTGATGTCTGTTTTGCCACCAATTTGGACAAATGTTTTGGGTTTTTTTTTTCAATAATTGCTATTTTGTGTTCATTGTATAACTGGTATATAAAGAGAAAGGGGTCAAACCTTGGATATAGAACTTAGAATTCTCCTTCCTCAGCCCCTTGCCCAATATTGAAACAGTGCTTGAACCTGAAATCCACATCTTCTAGAGTAAAAATATTTAAGGGAGCAGATAAATAAAATTCTAGCCCAGTACCCCCAAGTCTGAGGGAAGCAAAGTGGCTACATCTGGCCCCAACTTCTTGCTTCCATTCCTGTCAGGAATTAGTCTTTCTTGGAGAAGGGGGCTGGGGCGGGATGGGGACGGGGAGAGAAGTGACTTGAGATATCTATTCTAAGCCTCACTTCTAACCACACAATGACGCTACTTCCCCTGCCACATACACACACACACACACACACACACACACACACACAAACACACACCCGCGCGTGCGTGCTCCAACCCCTTTGCCTTCCCCATGCCACATGTGGGAGACAGCCCTTGCAACTGGTGGAGACTAGGCACAAAGGAAAACACTAGCCTAGCGTTTGTGGGACAGGATCAATCCAGTCAAAAACAGGGAAAACTAACTGGGACTGACAGGTGGAGACTCACATAGAAATTACTCCTACCTTAATTTGTATGAAATGATGCCGAATGCAGTGAACAGATCCGGGAAAGCAATAGACACAATGATTACAATAATATAAAGGAAAAGCACACCATAGTAAAGGTAAACACCATCACTATAATGACTAATCTTAGCCCCAGAATGAGATGAGGAAATATACCCCCTCTCCTTAGAGAGGTGAGAGCCTGTGGGTACAGATGCTGTACTCACTAGCAGACTTAGGGATCTCTGGGGGGTGCTGGTTTTGTTCACCTGTTTTTTGTTATTGTTACAAGAGAAATCTCTCGGGGGGGGCAGGGCAGGAGGAGGGGGATGGCTGCAAAGGACTGTAATGGAAAACAAACACCAGCCCAAGTTTTTGGGTTATTTTAAGATGTAAAAAACCCTGTCTAGTGTTTCTTTCAATTTTTCAAATTATTACTCATCCACTAAAGGTGGTGATGAGAATACGGAACTCCATATATCAGGCATAAAGGAATCCAAGGGACTAATAAACCAATCAACCTGAAAAATAAGCACAGGGATTGCTTTGATTGGGTGGTGTTACCTTTTCTTGGACAGCCCACAATGAGTTAATAGCTTCCAAACCCACACTGAAGTTTTGCTGGGGAAATGTTGATGTCTCTTGGGGTAACCTGAATCTAACAGCAGGTTCTGTAGTTAAGAGATAGAAAGACAATGTTCATGCCTGTCATGTCAAACTTAATGTTGCCAAATTCCAGTTGTTTAAACTAGGCAGTTAGGTGACACAGTGGATAGAGTACTGGACCTGGAGTTAGAAAGATCTGGGTTCAAATCTTGCCTTAGCTGTGTGACTCATCTAGGGAAATCACTTAACCAGTGCCTGCCTCAGTTTCCCCAGGGATATTATTAGGATCAAAATGAAATAATGTTTGCAAAACTCTTACCACATAAGCAGACACTTAACATAAGCAGACAATTAACACTTGTTTTCTTCCAAAAAATAGGAAAAAGAGCAAATTAGTTAAGTTCCCCCTTTCTTTGATTGAATCTAACAGCATGTGTGAGTCTTCAATAGTCCTACCCCTACACTAAGTGTTCTTAGTCAATCTATCAACCTCCTGAGGTTGTTATGAGGATGAAATTGGGAATTTCAAACCTTGAAGTGCCATATACATATAAGTTTTTATTATAAGAGATATATAAATACCTAATCCCTGCAGTAATATATAGCAGACAGAGATCTGACAGGGAAGCTGAGGGGGTGTAGATTCTAATCCTACCTCTGACATATAACTGTCTCAGTGTGACCGGGGCAATGGTCCTTTCAATACCTGAGGCAACTTTCTAAGACTATGGTCAAAGAGAAGATGTTGACCTCCACGGGTAGAAGGAGTTTCTTACCAGGAACTTCTTAAAACAATGAAATCTAGACCAGTCCCTATCCCCATATTCCTGTCACCATATTAGGTGCATTCTCTTAGTGGATACAAAAGGCAGGTGCACGCACGCACACACACACACACACATACATATCTACATATGTGTGTAGATGTAAGTATATACCCATATATATATATATATATATATATATACACATATATATACACACATAGGCATGTGTGTGTGCCTATATGTATAAAATGATCCCTAGCCTCAAAGAACTTACAATCTAATTGGAGACATAAGATTTACTTACATTTTTTAAGAAAAAGTTCAAACCACAGTATACATCAGAAAATAGTTATTTTGGAAGGTCAGACATATTACAGAAAACAAGTCCTAGGGAAGGTAAGGGAGGGAAATAGACAGTAAGTACCTTGCTTCTTCAGGAAAGATTTATGAAACAGGTTAATCTTGAGGTGGGCTTTGAAAGATGGGTAGAATAGATGGAAAAGTTACCTATTCCAAACAAGGCGAATATCCCCAGCAGTAGGTGCAAAGTAAAGCTGGAAATGAGTGTGGTCTGTTTAGGGAAGATTGTGGCCACCGAACTGATTGGAGCAGGTCATTCTTGAATTCCAATGCGGTCTGAAGAGTACAGGTGATTGAGTTAGCTTTCTATATTTGGACAATTGCCCGGTTCAACGGTCACAAAACTCTTCCCGGCTCCCCCCTTACTTAAAAATATATGTATGTAATTGCGTTCAAAAAAGATTCATTAAAAAAAATGAAAAGCAGAGGTGGCCTATTTTCTGCAGGTGGAGAACAAAGCTGGGTTGGGGGTGTGTGAACACATTCTATGCTATATGGTCCCCATATGCCAGGAATGTCATTAATTAGATAGAAGTGAATGACTGGAGGCTTGCCAAATGCAGCTCATGAGATCAAGGGTTGTACACCCATATGTTTTCACCTTTCTTTTATATCCTGGGTATTACTGGAGACTACATAGCAAACTTTGTCACATGTTCTTTGCTGAGTTCTCAGTTAAGTCAATAATATGTGTACATATGTGTGTTTAGGTCTTAAATAGACCCTAGCTAATGACATTTTTGTTATCAGTGGATAAGAGGGCTTACAAATATATGGTGATTTCAATTTGGACGCTGGGAAAAAAGACACTTGAGTCAACAGCGTAAAGAACAAAGGAGCCGACGTCAAGACATATGAGATGATCTGAAGACAAGACTGTAAAACCCTTTGGAGCTGGAGAATGGTGGACCTTAAGGTGACCATAAGGGTAAAATAGAAATAGTCATCTCATCTCCATTTACCTGACAAACATAGAAACTAAATTCTATTCTAGCAAAGATGTTTTATTTTTAAAGAGGATGCCTTTTCCCATTTTTTTCTTTTTGTATATAGATTTCAGTCTTGGTTAATGAAAGAAAAGGAAATAAGCATTTATTTAGTAAGCACACCTACTGCGTGCCAAACACATGCTTAGCACTTTTTTTTTTACAAATATTATCACATTGGATCCTTACCACAACCCTGAAAAGTTGGTACTATTTATTATTCCCATTTTACAGTTGAGGAAACTGAGGCAAACAAAGTTTAATTCACTTGTCCAGAGAGAATCACACAGCTAGCAATTGTTTGAGTCTGGATTTGTATTCATGTCTTCCTGATCAGGCCCAGTGACTATCCATTGGGCTACCAGTTACCTCTGGTGGCAGAAGTAAGGCGATATAAAAAAACAAAACAAAACAAAACAAAAAAACAAACCCAAATATTTACCTCCGAAAGCCAGAAATATCTTTTTTTTCTTTTTGGCCCATTCCCTCCTCAACCAGACATGATTTATAAGGGTCAAAGAGTGCAGAGTAGAGAAAGGGAGTCGTTCCAATGTGGAAAACATTTCTTAGATCATTGGGGAAAATTATTAAAGACCAAGAAAATCCCATTCCCCTCAAAATGTTAAAGATTGTCTCTCTAGCCTTGAGGGACTTTATATAAAAGATAAAATTTGAAAACCAGGAATAAATAAGTTTTATCTTCTGTTTTTCTTCCCTTCCCCTGCAAAATTCTATAAAGTGAACATGTCGCAAAGAGCTCTGCCCATATCATAATCACCCCATCAACTACTGGGGACTGGACAGTCTCTGAAATTGAGATCACATGAACCAGTCCTAGAGTCAGACACTTCCTACTCTTCAGTCTACTGGGACCATTTGCTGTCTCTGAAAATGTCTGTAAGTCACAGTAATAACCTGTTAGCAATCTTTTTATTTTTTTTGAAAGGATTTTCCTTTTTACATCCTACTCTTAACTGTTAATGAGAAGAAGAAACTGGATATTATTTTCCCCACAATCTATTCAAGCTGCTAGGCAGAGGATTCAGTTCCATTTATATCAACATTTATATTAGGTTCCTAATGTGTGCCAAGCACTGTGTGGGGCATGTGAGATATAAAGAAAAAAAAAACCAGTAGCATGAAGGGATTGGGAAGTCTTTTTTCTTGGCTCAAGCTTCTGTCAAGTTCCCCTGCATTTTGGGGACCTAGTAACAAACAGCTAAACATTTAACATCAGGTTCACTTTTACAAAGGAATATTTATTTCAAAGACTTAGTAAGAGCAAATATACAGATATTTCTCCTCAACACTTGAGGCATAATCTTCCTGTGTGTGTCCTCTTCTCATTTCCTAGGTATTATTGGGTACTGTGAACAAACACAGGTGGATATTGAACAGTTTGTGGTCAAGTTCCAGTCCATCAGCCAAGCCCCATACTTTGGATGTTTCTACAACTCAATACCACCACGACCCCTGATCTCCTAGCTCCAAGCTGTTACTGGAACTAAAATGCTGGTCTAGAGTTTTGGGTGCTTTAAGAACAGAGGTGTCTAACTCAGGCTGCACTCAGCCCATCTCACTCTTTAGTAGGCAGAACCAGATTCAAATGTAATTGAGAAACATTTCATAACATAAATTACAAAAATAAAACATATATGATGTTCATATGTGGTTTTCTAAGACATACTGGCCTACAGGGATCCTTAGGTTCTTAGTGGCTCCTGATTCTTTTTGAGTTTGACACCAGTAGTTGAGAATATTTTACATAAGCAATTAACCTCCAATTATGGTGAGTCTCAGACTTACTTACTAGTATAGGGTAGGGGTTGAGAGGGAAAGAGTCAGTCCCAAGAACGAAGGCAGGAACTTTAGAATGCAGCCTACTACACTAGGAAAGGTCCATTGTGTCACTGGGAACATATTTCGATTTGGCCTAAGACAAACGAACAAAGTTATGAATTCTTGGCAAATAACAGGAGAATCCTTGCTGAGCTCCATTCTCTGTCCAGGATCATTAATAACAAAGCTTTGGTAAGAAGAACCCTGTTAAATAGGATGCAGAAGAGTGACAAGATGGAAATGATTGCAATGAATTTTGAGATTTCCCTTGCTATGCATCAGAGTAGATGGTAGCAGTTCCTGGTCCTTCCAGCCAGAAGTATCTCTGAGTAATAGACATTTTTGCAACCTATTTCTGAATAACAGTAAAGACAGGGGATTGTAAATAGCCATGATGTTGATGACCTTAAGGTGATTTGATATTGACTTCCTGGGTGTTTGAGAGAGGAGAAAGTATCTAGTGCTAAGATTTCCAAGTCAGGCACCTGAGAGAGTTCATTTTCAGCACCTAATTAGCAAGAACAGGACATTGTGAACCTCACCTCTCCTTCCTAAATACAGGGATTGCTTGGGATAGTGTAGATGTATATTTTGCTTATTTTTCTGTATTCCTTACTTTGGTATGCCCAAAGCAAATGCTTCATTTGGCTGCTCTAGGTGCAGCTCTTTTCCTATTTCTCTAAACTAATATACAAAGGAAGTCACAAATAGTGGTCAGCCAATAAACATTTATTAAGTACCTACTGTGTGCTGGGTGTTGTGCTAAGCAATTAATACTTGCTTCCTTCAGAGGGCCAGAAGGAGTCGTGCATTTCAATTCCTACAGATGAAAGAGCCCCAAACTTTTCTTTACCCATTCTGACCTAGCTGGGGAAGACTTGAGGGGAAGATATCTCTCTAATAAATTACCTACCTTGATTGAATTAAGTAGAATCCATTTCCAGGTTTTCCAAAAAGACAGGAGAGGTCTTTGGTGGGGAAGAGTTAATAGGTACTCTATAAGAGCTGTTTAATTAAATAGTAATTAAGAATTCTCTAAATTAATTATTAAATAGTAGTTAAGTTCCTAACCTGAGGCTCATTAACTTTTTTTGGTTTATTTTGATAACTGTATTTCAATATAAATGGTTTCCTTTTGGTAAGCCTATGTATTTTATTTTGCAAATTTAAAAACATTCTGAAGCATCCACAGTTTTCACTAGACCTAAAAAAAAAGTTAAGAACCTTGACCTTCACTAACCTCATCCTATTCTGTATCTGAGTTGGTTCAGTAGGATAGAGCACTGAATTTCAAAACTTGAGTTCAACGGCCACCTCAGACATTTACTATCTGTGTGATTCTGTGCAAGTCACAACCTCTCTGTGCCTCAGTTTCCCCATGCGTAAAGTCAGTGAGTTGAATTTGGTGGCCTTTCCAGCTTCCTTCCATCTCCAAATCTATGATCCCAGCCATCCTCTACCATGTTCCCTTGACCCTATAGTAGAAAAGATGCTGACCGCTCGCTTCTGTCTCTGCTTCCCACTGTAATAGCAGAAACCCAACTTGATCCAGAGCTGAAAAACTCAAGTCATTATTGACATTCCAGGAAGACTGAAACATATCGTCCTGCTGCTCTCTAGTTCATTGTTCATTCCCCTTTGCCAATTAGACCTCAGTAATAAGTAACAAGGGAAATTGTAACCTGGGGCTCAAGACGGAAGTTATTCCCTCCCTCTCCAGCCTTCCCCCCAACCCCCAGTGCTGTCTCTTTCCTGGACGCCAACCATCTGCCTGAGCTGATGACTGTTTCGTCTTAGGAAGCCGTCCCTTTTCAACAAGACGAATCAGCTCAAGGTCCATGCTGACTTTGCTGACTTACATCCAGGCTTCTGCTCTTAATTCGGCAAGTACTTCTGTTTTATTTCTTAGGCCATTACAAGTCATTTCAAGAAGCCTTCTTTCAGTATAGGAAGTGAAAACAGATGTCTAGTCCCTTGGAAATAGCTAGTGGGAGAGACAGGCTCCCAACCTCTTTTGGAGGCCAGGCTATTTGCAGTCAGTTGGAGGAAGAGCACTTGTGGGCAAATTACTAATCACCCTCTTTTGTAGTGTTATTGTTGTGCAAATGGACATCCCATTATGTATTAATCAATTGCTAATTTTCAAGGATTTACGTCTCAATAGCGGCATGTTTGCCTTGGACTCTTTTCTAGTGATTTCATCTAAAAAAGTTTGCAATATAGTTCTTTCGCCTGGAAAGAAAGCCGAGTTTTAAAGGGAATATACTGCTCAATAGAAGCATGGAAAATTCGTTCCAGGAGGCTCTTGGCTCTTTCTTTATCACCATTGCAGAGCAGGTGCAAGGTGATAAGAGGCAGCTGATCCGATTAGTAGGAAGGGCAGTGTTTAGTGAACTGCATATGGATAAACAACATACCAGGGAAACCTCCATAAGCCCAATAATGGTGTCTAGAAATGTCAATGGAAGGAAGAAAGAATGACCGTACGAGAATGCATCTCTGCATAGCAGGGTAAATCCTTTCAGGTTAGCCCAGTGGGAGCAGTCACCTCCCCAATAAAGGCAAATCACTAGTATTGCCTGGCACCTACGTTAATGAAGTGCTGGTCAAAACATTTATTTTTATCTAGGTGCTTTTTAGGCAAAGGGCCATCTTGTTGGGAGGGAGAGCTAGGGCCAGTCAATCCAGAGTCTAACAATGACCAACTGGCCATATTTTTGCCTTGCTCACAGAGTAGCTATAGTAGTATTTAGCTCAATGACTACACAAACTCAATATCAAGCCCAAACTATCATGTGCCTATGCTATCAGGAGAAATTCTCAGCTAAGTACAAAAATGCAAATTTATCAGCCTTACTTAATTCCAATTCATAAACAAGTCAAGACATCACCTGTGATGCCACTGATCCTCTTCAAAAAACGAAGGACGAACAATAATCAAAAATGATTACATAATGAAACGAGGATCCTTAATAATTCCAAAAGTACAAGACATAATTATTCCTGAAAAGAGGGTAAGAATAGATTTCTCTATAGTGACGTGAGGCCACACGGATTGCTCTTAATTCCTTGCAGGAAAAGAGAAGGAAAGGAAAAGATTTTGGCCACTCCTGTGACTTCCAGAAGAGAAGCTTACTATTTCTATTTAATTGTGGTCAAACTCTAAATCAAGTGCCTTCTTACTAGATTCCAAGCACCAAGCACCAAGGGTAAGGCAAAAGTTTGTCTATCTTCCAAGCACTACCAGCAAAAGAGTCCATTTTGTGTAGAAGGAGCACCTACTCCCATTAAGGAACACAAAGCTGCTCCCTCAATTCAGTCCACATGAGTGTGATGGCTAGTCCAAACTTCTCAAGAACTTAAATCTGAAGTAGATCAGACTCTAGGCCTAAGTTTCAATTTTTCAGAAATCATATGATATGGGGAAACTTGAAGTTGTGAAACCACCTGTCGCCCCTCTCCCCAGATTTGCTTAACCCATTTCCTAATCAAATTTCTGAAAATAAGTTGCTTGCTCAGTTTCTTGACCAAAAGGGCAAGGTGGGGGTTGTGGGTTTTAACTAAATAACCATGTTTCTGCTTCTGTGCCTCGCTCCTCCAGTCTGCCTAGGGGAAGGTGATGCCTGCTTCTTGCAAGAACTGAATAAAGGACTTTCTGTTTATACTTTGAGATGCCTTCAAGTTAATAGTCCCTTAAACACCCTGCTCCCCGGTCCTCGCTGTCCTTATATCCCATTACTCACTATTTCAGCCACATAGTGGGATGGTCACACCTTAGGTCTTATCATCATCACTAATGGTGTCACCTTCACAATTTTTACCCTGAAATTGCCCTGAAATTTCTTTTCCTTCCATATTTCCATCTCCTAAACCTATTTATACCTTTGCTGCACCCTCTAATCCTTCTCTCCTTCCCTGTTCTAGTTCAGGAATCCTACTCAGACCTCACTCTCCTCACTTCCCAGGCTTAATTGATTAATTAATTCACTCTCCTCTTTATCTTCCCAGGGTCTCCCCAACTTCTGGAAGACAATAGTAAAAATTTGGAGTCAGGTGCCCCTACAGTCATCCTTACTCTCTTTCATCTTCCATCTCCCCCTATATACTGGCTTTCCCTCATTCCCACAAAGATATACATCTATCCCATCCTAAAAACAAAACAAAAAACCTCTTCATTTGATCTTGCCATCTCTCAAACTACCATTTGCTACCTTTCCTTTACCCTGCCAAACTTCTTGAAGCATCTGCTACGTTTGATGGGAGCCTTCACTTCCTCACTACCTGTCCCAGCCCTTTAAAATTAGACTACATATACAATCTCTTAATTGAAATAGTTCTCTCCAAGGCTACCACTGGTCTCTTTATTGCTAAACTGGATAGCTTCTTCTCGGTCCTTACCCTCCTTGACTTCTCTGTGACTTTTGATGCTGTTGACCACTCCATCTACTACATACCCTTTTCTCCCTTGTTTTACATGAATCTACTATCTTCTGGTTTGTCTCTTTTCTAAGATCATGATATTATATTTTTATAAATCCAACTTCCTAATTTTTTAGATGAAGAAATTGGGACCTAGAGTGGCTACTAGCTCATGTTGGACTCAACATGTCATAGCTGAAGCTCAATTAATGGCAGGATATACTATAGCATTCTAAGATGCAATGACAAAATAGTTTTGCAGGCTGGGTAGGTAACTGATGGTAGGTAATAGTGAAAAGTCCAGATAGTCAATTGTCAAAAAGATATGGGGGTCCTAAGAATTCAGATGTGAGGATTGAGGTTGAGAGGCAGGATTCCATTTTCCAAAATGTGCTGAAGTTGGGAGCGGGGAGGAGCAATTAGAAAAAGAGATGCAAGTGAGAGTGGCCTATAAGGAACGATGCAAAAGTCCAGTTACTGGACCTGGTATAAAATTCAAAGCAGAACCAGGAAGTAAAGCTGTCTTTATGCTAAGTCTAAAAGGGTTCACACTTACAGAAATATGTATTTTCCCCCTAAGAGATACTTCTCTTTACCCAGGCCAGACCTTAGTTGCTTTACCTTACCATTTCTTTCTCTTCTTTTAATCTCTATTTATTTTCTATATTCACTAGTTGGTTTGCTTGTTTATGACTAATCTCTCCCCATTTTTTTCTCTCTCTTAAATCCCATTCTTTCCTCTTATGTCCCCATCTTTTTGTTCCATCCATGCTCCCTGCCATGAATATTAGAATTATATTAATAATATTAATGCATTTCTATACAAATTCTTGGTAGGTTCAAACTTCCTTGCCTGGATGATTCACCCACTCCCCCATCACTAGATTCATATTTGTCTAGTATTTATCTAATATATTACAATTATGAGAAATATTAAGTTCCTTAATCTTCTACATTTCTTCCTTTGGGTACTCTTTTTCCTCTCCCTTTATTTACTCTCTTAAGTCAAATAAAAGAGCACAAAACTCTAGACAGGTTCCAAATTTGTCATTCTTTGCTCCTTCTTTAGCTCTTGAAGACAATGGGGTTTTAAAAGGACAATGCTTATTTTCTTCCTACTAGGATACAACCACCTGTTTATCATTCAGCCCTTTAAGCTGCTCAAATAGTTACCTTCTAAGGTTTTTGTTTTCTTCTCTATTGCCAACTCGAAGATTCCACCTAATTCTGGTTTTCTATTCTGTTGAAGATCCATTTTTCCCCTTATAATATTATATTCAACTTTACAAGATATATTATTTTTGGTTGTAAGTATTTTGGGTTTTTTTTTGGCATATGATGTTTCAAGATTCCTTTTCCTTCATATGGTTACTGCCAAGTCTTGTATCATTTGGATTGTAAAACTTGATCTCTTTCTGCGGGGCTTTTTGCAATATCTTTTCTGTTACATGAAAACTCTGGATTTGGGCTATGATATTTCAGTTTTGAGTTTCTTTGAGAAAATGACCAGTAGCTTCTTTCTCCTACTTTACCTCTTGGTTCTAATAGTTCTGGACAGTTTTCTTTTATGATCTCTTGAATCTCTTGAAAGATACCAAATTTTTTGTTTTGTCGTAAATCTCACTAAAGAGTCTGGTGAGTAAATTATTTGTTCTTGTGCTAATTACTAGATCAGTTGTTTTGATAGTAGATATCTCGCTTATTCTTCTTATTTCTTGAATTGTTTGAATTTTTTCCTTCTATTTCTTATTACTTCATTGAGTTCTGTTTGTTACATTCTATTTTTTTTTAAGTGTCAACTGTTTGGGTAGTATTGTCCACTTTTTACTCCATGCTGTTAGTTCTCCTTTTAAGTTTTCTAACTTCATATTTATCACTTTTATATTTGCTTAAGTTCTTCCTTCATTTCTTCCATCCATTCTGGGAGGCCTTGTGGCCAATCCATTCTTTTTTCTGAAGTTCTATTTGTGATTATTTTGGAATTATCTCCTTCTTCTTTTGTTTTATATGGTATTCTTTTATCCCACAGTATTTCTTCATTATAGTAAGAGGTTTTTGTTTGTCAGTCCTTACGTTAGGACTTCATGACAAAGCCAGACACTGGTCTCTCCCATAGTCTCGGGCAAGGTGACTAGACCTAACTTGTATTCTACAGCTAGTTCTAGAGTAGGAAGATGTTCTATGAGGACACTGATAACCTGTGGACTCTAAAGAGGAGACTCACTGAGACAAGACTGTGTCTTCTCTGTCTTCTCCTGACCTGGGGCAGAGTTGGATGTGGCGTTGGTGCCAAGTCCCACACATTGCCACAGTCTACAACAGTGCTCCAACTCCTAGGGATTTCTCACCCCCTGAGGATGCTGACTTTGTCTGTTTCCTTGTGTAGTCACATCCTGGAGGTTCAATGCTTTGGATCTTGCCCCCTGAAGTGGACTGATCTTGGCTCATTGCTTTAAAGTTGAACTCCTAGGGCCTCTCTAGATCTCTAGTTGTACCAGCCCACCCCTTTGACTATCATCAAATATATACTTTTGGCATAGTTATTAACAGGTATTTTTGAAGTTAGACTGTTTACTTGATTATTACATGATAATAGGCTTTTTAACAAAGAAGTTTTGCTTTCCAATAATTCAGCTTTCTCTTTTCTTTTTGCAGATTCCTGTTTCTGTTTTGAGTCACTCATCTGTCTCCATCTCATCCCCCCATCATCATACCATTAAATTATTTTCTATGTGACTTATTATAAAGATTACAATTATATAACCAAATTCCTGCCAAAGTAATAACTTTAATTTTTTTTAAAAAAGACAATTTAGTTGTATTTGAACATAACACAGTACCAAAATCTACTAAGTATGCATTTTCCCTTAACATTCTATGCCATATCCAAATCATTGTATAATGGTCCAACTGTGCCAAATAAAGACAAGAGGATGAGTTTATAATTAACCAGCAGATATAGAATAAATTAAGGCAACCTGACACAATTCAAGTAAAAGCTTTGGGTAACATAATCAGAGATTGGGAGGGTTAGAGGGAGCCTGAACAGTTGATTCCTTTTGCAGCAGGGCAAGAACATGCAAAATCCATTCAGGATAGATAAGAATCCAATTTATTTTAAATGAAACTAAGAGTAGCTCTTCCATTCTATACTTAAGATGTTCTACCTTTTGATGATGATACAGAAGACCTAGTGACCACTATTTCTGCAGGAAGTCCTCATGTGCTTGGAGAGAATGACTAACTAGTTGCTTATCCTTCTCATCTCTGGAATGAATAGCTGGACATGTTTAGAAAAAGGAGAAAGAAGATGTGGTTTGAAATAGAGAATGTCCCCAAAGTCTTTGTGCACTTTTAAGCCTTAATAGCTTATAATTGCACTAAAATTTTGGGGATACCTTATAAATAAAGTGGGAAAGCTAAAAGCAACTTAGTTCATAAAATACTCCCAGGAAAGTAAAAGAAGTAGAGGGATCCTTGGAGGGAAAGACTCAGAAGGAATGGGAAGTGTAAACCAGAAGTTACATTTGTGAGGGACATGAAAAGAATGTTCTTGACCTTCCTTGACTTTTTGACAGCATTTCATACTTTACAAAGTTCTTTGACTACCTGATCCTTGCAATAACTTGGTGAATAAGCAATGCAAATATCTCTGCTCCTATTTTATACAGGAGGAAACTGAGGTTCATAAAGGGAAAGTGACTTACCCACCCAAAGTCACAGAGGGAGGACTCCAAACTAGGTCTCATGATGAGAGAGAGGGAAAGAAATACAACAGGACAAGATATCTGGAGTGGACAAATATAAAGGCATTCTTGGTTAGAAATTGTACTAGTTGACAAAATCTAACTTCAGCAGGAACTTAGTACTAAGAAGAAAACAAAAAGATTTCAGAAAATTAAAAAAAACTAAAGCATACAAAATGGTAAGAGTGATAGTCACATTTGGAATAACTGAGAAAAATGAACTGGGGAACTAGGGGAGGGAGTAGAGATTGATGAGGAAAATAGCCATGAAAAATGAATTTGTTTCAAAGATCTGGAGCCAAATCATTTATTTAGGGAAAAAATGCATCTGAAAGCAGTCTTGAAATTAATTAGTTAGTAAACATTTATGAAGCACCTACTATGTGCCAGGTACTGTTAAATGCAGGGTATACCAAGAAAAGTAAAAGATAGTACCTACTCCCACAATATAATAGAGATAAATAATATACAAATAATTATGTACAAATGAGCTCTAGACAGCTTAAAATTAGAAATAGTCAACAGAGGAAAAGCACTAGAATTTAGAGGAATTGAGAAAGGCTTCCCATAGAAGACGGGATTTTTGCTCTTGAAGAAAGTCAGGGAAGCCTGGAGGTAGAGTTAAGGAGGAAGAATATTCTATACAAGGGGGATAGAAAATGCAGAGTAAGGAGGAGTATCTATTTCTTGATATAGCCAGGATATCAGTGATCATGAATTGCAGAGGATATGGAAGAAGTAAGGTGTAAGAAGACAGGAAAGGTAGGAAGGGGACAGATTGTGAAGGACTTTGAATGCTAAACAGAGGATTTTATATTTGTTCCTGGAGGTGATAGAAACAACAGGAGTTTATTGAATGAGGGTGAGGTGACATGGTCTGACTCATGCTTTAGGAAGATCAATGACAGTTGATTGCAGGATAGACTGAAATAGGGGGAGACTTGTGGCAGGCCAGCTAACCAAGTTATTACAAGAGCTCAGGCATGAGGTGATACAGGCTTGCATAAGAGGGTGGCAATGTCAGCGGAGAGAAGAAGACACATGTGAGCCATCTTACCAAGGTGAAATTGACAAGCCTTGGCCACCAACTGGATATTGGAGTTGAGAGAGAGTAAGGAATTGTAAACCCAGGGGAAAAGAAGAATGGTGTTGTCCTTGACAGTAATATGGAAATTTGGAAGGGAGGAGTTTTGAGGGGAGAAAGATAATGAGTTCTCTTTTGGACATGTTGAGTTTAAGATGTGTATGGGACATCCAGATGCAACACTAAAGGGTCAGCAGAGAGATTAAGGCAAAGGAAAGTAGATTTGAGAATCATCCACATAAAGATGAAAAGTTCTGGAAAAGAAGAAAATTTTACCTTGAATGACAAATATTTGAAATATTTAATTATCCTAATTCTTAGGTGACCCAAGATGGTCCTTTCTCATATGAAAGTGCTTCTCCTTTGAGGAACCTCTGCCTGGGCACTTTCTTCAGTTCAAATAAGCATTTAAAAACTAAAATATCACCAGCATATAGGCCTGGATTTAGAAGGTTCTTTTAGGGCATGATAGCTGTCTGCAAAAATTGAGAGGCATCTTAAAACTGTATGCAGATGACTGGGGACATTACAGGGTGTCACATCTTTTGTCATATTGGAGCCATAGCTCTCAACAGTTTTCTTCCCCCCCTCCCACTTAATGATATTGCATTTTTTCCAATTATGTGCAAAGATAGATTTCAACATTCACTTTTACAAGATATTGAGTTCCAAATTTTTTTCTTTCCCCTTTCCTTCTCCCCTTCCCAAGACAACATGCAGTCTGATATAAAGCTGTACATGTGTAATCGTGGTGAAAATATTTCCACATTAGTCATGTTGTAAAAGAAGAATCAGAGCAAAAGAGAAAAACCACAAAGGAAAAAACAAAAAAGAGAAAATAGTATGCTTCTATTTGCAGTCAGACACCACAGTTCTTTCTCGGGACATGGACAATATTTTCCATCATGAGTCCCTTGGAATTGTCTTAGCTCATTGTTGAGAAGAGCTAAGTCTGTCCTAGTCGAGTATTGCACAATGTGGCTGTTACTGTGTACAATGTTCTGGTTCTGCTCATTTCACTTAGTATCAGTTCATATAAGTCTTTCCAGGTTTTTTTCTGAAATTGGCCAGTTCATCATTTTTAAAGCACAATACTATTTTCTTACATTCATATACTACAATTTGTTCAATCATTCCCCAATTGATGGACATTCCTTCATTTTCCAATTCTTTGTCCACACAAAAAGAGATGCTAGAAATATTTTTGTACACATGGCTCCTTTTCCCATTTTTATGATTTCTTTGCGATACAGACTTAGTAGTGGTATTATTGGATCAAAGGGTACGCATAGTTTTATAGCTCTTTGAGCATAGTTCCAAATTGCTCTCCAGAATAGTTGGATCAATCCACAACTCCACCAGCAATGCATTAGTATTCCAATTTTCCCATATCTCCAAAATTTGTCATTTTCCTTTTTTGGCATATTAAGCCAATCTAATAGGTGTGAGGTGGTATCTCAGAGCTGTTTTCATTTGCATTTCTCTAATCAGTAGCATTTTTTCATATGATTTTAGGTAGTTTTCATTTCTGCATCTGAAAACTGCCTGTTCTTATCCTTTGACTATTTATCAATTGACCCTCATCAGTTTTCACTCGTTATTGTTTTATTTTATTGGTTTAAAAAAATCCCAGCTAACTCCTAGTTTTATCATTCCTTTATTTTATTGGTTAAAAAACCCAAACTCAACAAATTCCAGCTTCATTTAACTTTGTAACTTTTTGCTTTTAATTTTATCTCTTCTTTGATTTTCAGAATTTCTTTAATTGGAATTTTAAAATATGTTCATTTTTTCCAATTGTTTCTCAAGATTTTGTCTGCACTTTCTCTCCTTATCAAGTTTAAAGGAGAAATAGTATACTGGAAAAAGGCCTGGTTTTGGAACTGAAGGGCTTAGGTTCAAATCCTAGCAATGTCACTTACTGTTTGTGCAACTTAGGAGATCACTGGACTTCATTTTCCTCTTTTATAAAATGAGAGGGATGAATTCGATGAGTTCTAAATTCCCTTCTAACTCAGAACTGATCCTCCTGTAACTCTTGTACTAGTGTCCAAGCACCCTGGTTCAATTTAATAACCATTTATTAAGTCCTTTTTCTATTTCATATTTTATGTTGGGAACTGGGGAAATAAAGACAAACATGAGAATAGCCCTGTTCCCAAGGAGTTTGTATTCTATTGAATTCTTCGGCCTCTCCAGAAGATGAATACCTTGACTCTTATATAGTTGTTAAGATGAGTGAGATCGCTTTTGTTTTTGAAAATTGGGGACACTTTTGAAAATTGGAGGGTTTGCTGTCTACTTCCCATGAAGCACAAGGACAGCCAAACTATTTTTGTTTTGTTTGTTTTAAGAAATCCAAATTTGCCCAGCATGGTAAATCTGAAGCATGTATAGATCTACTTGATATTAGATTATATCAGATTTTTCAGGGTTCTTGAATACTAGGAGCATCTTTGATTTCACCTCAAATATTCCTCTTGTTATTTATTGTCGTTCTCAAAGAGGACCAATTACATCACAAGGGTGATGTCTTGACTTGTGTGTGAATTGGATTTAAGTGAGGCAGAGCTAAGCAAAGTTAAATTTTAGTAAATCTAAAATATACCTGGGAAGTATAGGATATGGTTAGCAATGATGACTTGCAACCACGCCCTATATTTAATTGGACACTTTCAAATGCTAGAGATTTTCTCATTGAAACTGGTTGGGGGAGTATTTACAAGGGAAAATCAATATCATTAGGGAAGGGAACTCCTTTTTGCATATCTCTAATTAGCTATAGTAGAATCTGATGGATTTCCATATTACCATTGGATCAAACCTGTAAAATTGGCTTTGATCCCAGATTCATTCTAGACATATGGTACATGCTCCAGAAGACACTCCATTCCAGGCAATCAAAGGCTTTTTCAGCATTGAATGATCCCCCCAAGATCATTCAGTTCACATCCCTTCTGCATTATGTTTAGCATCTGTCTAATGTTGTCTACAGCAACTCTCTCTGGAATTAGCCTGGAAGACCTCCATTTATAAAGTCAGGCAAAGGGTCTTCAAGCTGGTTTGCTCCAACTTTGGCTTGAACCTTCAAAATTCATATTAATAAGTGAAACCAGACAGAAAGAAGTGCAGCTCTTCAGATCTTTTTTTTTTAAATAAATCAAATGAATATTGGCCATATTGTTTATATTAGGGCATGAACCCCTCCGTAAAGCCATTGTACCCTCCAATAATGGAGTTGGAAAAGGGTTTCTGTATTTCTCCAGGTAATCAATATCAAAGCTGCTGATGCAAATTTATTTGAACCCCAGGGAACATATCTTTTGAAGTTCTGGGAAAATTTAAAATATAGCATACAATCAGTAAGTGGACAAAACACCCTGACTGTCAATGATGCTCATTTTTATTTGGAGAGGAATTATGTCTTTAAATGGAATATTCTCTCCCCTCCTGAACTCTTCCTTACCCTGAATCATTTCCTTGGCAAAAGGGGCTCATGAATGACAACTGAGCAGAAAACACTCCAGTTTGGTCATAATGAGGAGTACTCATAGAAGGCAGACATAAGCCTCCCATTCCCAAAGCCTGACTCCTCCAACCCAAGAGGGCTTCTTTTCTGCTCACCCTTTTGTAATGCTCTTGGACTCAAGAGGATGGGTGTACTTGAATTCACCATCCCTGGCCCTCTTCTCTCATCTAGCTCCCCGAGATTTCCTGTCCAGTGGCGAAGCCCCAGCTAGCCAGAGGTGATTCGGTTTGGTGGCTTTCTCTGAAGGTTGTTTCCTGGGGCATTAAAAAAAATATGATGTGTCTATGAGATTAAATATATATATTTTTTTCATTACTGCCTATTTTCACAGTCTGCTGAGCAAAAACACAATGCTTTTCTCTTGCTACCCCCTTTCTCCCTTTCTCCCTTCGCTCTGCTTTCTTCCCCTGTGGAGTTCAAATTAAAGAAAGGCGAAAATTGAAGCTGTTGTACGCAAGGCGATTGCAACATGCATATTTGATTTTATGATGGCTCTAAATTGCTGAATAAGGCCATGGAACAAAGGGAGACTGCGGCTTCCTGCCCATCACAGGCAGCCACTGAATGGAGAACAAAAGCTTCGGCCATTAGGGGCTCAGCAGGGAGACACATTATATAAATGACTTTGTCTTCTCTGCCCCCTCCCCCCCACAGGGTGCGCTGGACAGGGATGGGGAGGAGGGGGTTAGGATTTGCTGGCAAAGGAGATGAGAATTCTTGGGAGAGGAGATGGGAATGGAAATTAGCAATGTGTTTTGATTCAAAAGGGCTGCTCCTCATTCCCTGGACAAGCCAAGCCTCCAAGAGCTGTGGTCAGGGCGCCACCTAAGAGACACTTCCCTTTTAGGAAACATGGGGTCCTTAGCTATGAATGAACCTGTGGATTGTTTCTGTTTTTAGAAAAGAGGGAGAATGAAAAGCTCTTTGCCAGCCAATACGGTGGAGTCCTTGGGAAACAAATCTGACTCCTGAGAGAGGCCTGGGGTCATAGCCTTATGCCCCAAAGTAATTCCCAGGCGTGCTTAATGGATAAATGGACATAGAGGAGGTTGGCCTCTGAGGCTAAAAACACACATGCTCCTTTCCCTCCCCCAGCTTTGAGTTTCTCTTTTGGAGAGAAGCAAATGTTGTACATTCTTCCTCCAGAGTCAACTTGGCTCTGTGAAGGCAATCCTTTGTCTTGGTGATTTGAGAAGGTGCTACCCTTTTAAGTGGATCTCAAAAAGGCAACAGCCATGAGATGCTATAAAGATTTGTTCGAAGTGGAATAGTTTGTATATCAAACTCAGATTTTCTAGAAAGGCCTTTTCTAGATCACATCTCTTCAATTGTGGACAAGAGTCACACAGATGGAAAAAGATTTGATTGGATGTGGAAGGGTGCCCACATAAGATTTCTGAATTGGAGTACTAACCCCAAGAGCCATGCTGAGTTAGAGGTGGGGAGGGAATGCAGAATCCCATTTTGGAGATGGGAAGACTGAGGTCCAAGGAGTGCTGAATTTTAATTTGTGAATTAAAAAAAGACTGAGACCAGGATTACGTGCAAAAAGACTTACTTCTAATATCATGTCATATATCTGTTTCCTTACCTCCCACTCTCAAGTCACCAATACCAGTCTGGTGAGAAACACTACCATATTAGCAGGAATCCATTTCAGAAAATTTTCTAAAATACTGCAGCAGATTTAAGAATCTGTTTCTCTAACACAGGGATTCTTAACCGTGTGTGCGTGTGTGTGTGTGTGTGTGTGTGTGTGTGTGTGTGTGTGTTGAGGGACCATTTGGCAGTCTGGTGAAGCCAATGGACCACTTTTCAGAATAATATTCTTAAATGTATAAAATAAAATATATAGAATTATAAGAAAAACCAATTGTAGTGAACTAAATTTTTTTAATGATGCAAAATCAAGTTTATAGACCCCCCAGATTAAGAACCCCTGATCTAATCGGTTAGGACTAGCAGTTCTGCTTTAATCTGAAGGAACAGAAACCTTTCTGCCAAGGGCAGCAGACCCAGAATGCTGAGCTGCCCCAAGAGCAGTCTGACGGCCAGCAGAAACCCCCAGGTAAGGGTGTGAAAAGTCCTACATAAGCTAATCGTGGCCAACTCCTAAGAGATGGGCTAACAGAAAATCTATGAAAAAGAAAACAGCTTGTTCCCTTACTACATTACACCCCGATCCTGTGACTTTTAGTTATATCTCAAAGCAGGCAATTAATTTAAAATGAGGTGGAGTCTCCTGAGCAACTTGTTTGTGAAGGCATGAGACTAACGGTAGACAATCTTTACAAAATAATTCAGTTCTAATCAGCAGAGGTTACCAAACCAGCTCTTTCCCAGCTCTGCTGGGTTTCATTTTGAGATGGTAACATTTCTTTCTTAGTGGAAAATGGCCTGTTAATCAGTCGACCAGTCACATGCCTTCTTTATAAAGGCCGTTAAATGGATTAGCGACACTGAAGAGATTTATGCCCTGAAGAGACCTTAAACAGCTGGTATAAAGGGATGGTCAGTCCCAGGACTGAGAGGCCTTTGGCCTGGAATGGGGATGGGAATGCTTGATATGGCTGCACAGACAGATTGAATAGACAGAAGAGGCTGCAATTGATGAGCTTTAACCACCTTGATTTCACCAGATAGAATTTATCCATCTCAAGGAACATCAAATATGGGAGTCAAATAATTCATGAATTAACCCTTTAGGTCACTGGATACCATCAACCTAGTCTTCTCTTAATATGGATTATCTGTCACATTTATTTCTTTAGGGACCAGACCTGTGATTTCATTTAGTGTAGTTAATTCCCAGTGAGAAAATTCCTTCTATCAATGCAGAAAGAGTCTTAGAGAATTGTCTGGGGGTACAGAGAGGTCAAGGGACTTATCCAGGGTCACACAACCAATAGTAGCAGTTGATTCTGAGTATGGCCAAGCTGCTTCTTATCATGTTATTCAATATAATAATAAAATAATCTATTTATCATATCTATAATCTTTAAGTTTCCTGAGGTTTAAATTCAATGCTGATCTATCAGAAATATTTATCAATCATACTTGATAATAAAATCTGGTTTGGGAATGCATCTAACATAGCAGAAGAAACTAAGAGTTTCTGATCCATTCAGCCAAATGTTCTCTCTTCCTTCCCTCTCTCCCTCCCTTCCTTCTTACCTTTCTTCCTTCTTTCCCTTTCTTTCATTAAAAAAAAATTTCTTGTTAAAAAGCTTACTGTGTTCAGAGCTTGGCACCCAATGCTAGAATATATAATAACCAGGCTTTATATCACACTTCAAAGTTTTCAGAGTGCTTTACAGATATTTCATTTGATCCAGCAACCCTGTCGCTATTACTGCCCCAATTTATAGATGAGGAAACTGAGGCAAACAGTAAATTGACTTGCCCAAGGTTGTAAGTGTCTAAGGATGGATTTGAACTCAGGTCTTCCTGACTCCAGGTCCATTGTGGTACCACCTAGCTACCTAATATGTTAAATTTAACTGGAATACAAACCCTGCATTCATGGAACATACAGTATTGTAGAAACAAAATTATAAGATTTTAAAAATCTAAGCTTCAGACAAAATGTTCTTTCTGTGCTGATCAGTGCTTAGCACAGTGCCTGTACATAGTAGGCACTTCATCAGTGCTAGTTGACCGACCATAGAGTCATTTGATCTAAATTTTATTAGATTTATTAATTTATTAGATTATTAATTTTAAATTTTATTTTTCTTCAGAGCCTGACAAACACCAAATAAAATAGATATTTCTGTAGGCAGAGTAGATTCATTCCATCTAAATACTTGTTCAAGCTAAACTTTATACCAAATGTTTCTTCTTTCTACAGCACAATTTTACACTTTGGTGATTGGAAAGCATGGATATCACTTAGCACAGAATTACCCAAGGGCTGCCGGTAGAGTTTTCAAATCTGTTCCCACCAGAACAGAAGTTTTGCCTCTGTATGTGGACAGTCGGAACTCCTAGGCAAGTTTTGTACCATGTAATGCCAATTCTATACAAGCTGCAATTCTGGAAAAACAGGCTAATTATTAGTGTAAGGAATTCATATGGTATTGCTTCTATGCAAGACAGATGGTTGATTTTCAAAGTGAGATTATAGAAACTTCAAGTGTTGAAGGGGGGTTATCATGGAAAGAGGGATTTGGGTTTTTGTTTTGCATTTTTGTTTTTCTTTTGGCTTGGTCCCAGAAGGCAGATCTAGGTGAAAATTATAGAGAGACCGAGTTTCCAAAGAGTGGGTATTTTGCCTAAGTAGAGAATGGTCTTTTACTCACTAAATACCACTTGTCCGTCAACAAACCCTACTGTGCTGAGAGCTATTTCTTAACCTTTTGCAGTCAGATTTTTATCAGTCCATCCCAGGGTTCCCAGGTCGAGCAGCTCCCAGACATTACCTAGGAAATGAAGTGAATTCTAAGGAATAGGAATGGTTTTTGGTGGGCTCAGCAACTTGAATTGGTCTAAGACCCTGGCCTTGATAAATGCCTTGAACCAGCTGGTGGCAGCAACTAGAAACCCCCTAACCTCTCAGGGGCATCCTTGGGACACGATTGGTTTTCAACATGCTCAAGAGCTACAGCTAATGGGAACACACTGCCTTCCCTGGGAGTCCCCACCCCCACCCAGCTGAACCAGCACTGATCTGAATCAGAGTGGCTTTGGGAAATCTGTAAGTTGAGAACCATTGGGCTTGTGGCATTCTGTTCCCTGTCGGTCACCATTTAACACCTGAGGAGTAGCTTTAACAGTAGTTGGATTTGGCTTATTGCCTATTAACCTTAGGTTTCCACTTGTCCTCGTCAGTCTTCTCTTTGTTCCGCACTTAAACTCTCCCAGAGCGATCCTTCAGTGACTCTCAGAGGAACGTCCAAGGCAAAGCACCAGTTGGGTGGAAATGATAACCTACATAATTCATTTTGAATACATTTAAATTTTTAAAAATTCTTAATTTAAACTCCAAATAAAATGAGCATTCCCTAGTACAAAGTGGAAACAGAGAAAGAGAGAGGATGTATGTGAAACTACAAATCTCCTGTATATTCTTCGCTTTTCCTTTTAAGTATGTTTATAAATTCAAGCTGTAACTTTCAAGGCTGTCTTGCATGTCAATGATTCCTTATGGCCTTACTTCTGTAAGTATCTTTTCAAAAATGCTTCAATGACCATCTTTTTCTTTCTCCCTCCCTCCTTTCCTTCCTTCCTTCCCTCTTTCTTTCTCTTTCTTTCCTTCTTTTTTCTTCCTTCCTTCCTTCCTTTCTCTTTTTCTCTCTTTCTCTCTTTCTTTCTTTTTCTTTCTTTCTTTCTTTCTTTCTTTCTTTCTTTCTTTCTTTCTTTCTTTCTTTCTTTTCTTTCTTTCTTTCTTTCTTTCTTCCTTCCTTCCTTCCTTTCCTTCCTAGCTTCCTTCCTTCCTTCCTTTCCTTCCTTCCTTCCTTCCTTCCTTCCTTCCTTCCTTCCTTCCTTCCTTCCTTCCTTCCTTCCTTTCTTCCTTCCTTCCTTTCTTTCCTTCCTCCTTTCTTTTTTTCTTTCTTTTTTCCTTCCATCCTCCTTCTTCTTTCAACCTTCTTTCCTTTCTTTTTCTACTTTTCTCTCTTCCTTTCTTGCTTTCCTTCTTCCTTCTTTCCCTTTCTTCTTTCATCCTTGCTTTCTTGCTTTCATCCTTCCTTCCTCTTTCTTCTTTTCTTTCCTCCTTCCTTCCTTTCTTCTTTTAACTGCATCCTTTCCCTCTTTCCCTCTCACCTTCACTCCCCTATTGAAAAACAAACAAAAAGCAAACAAACCTCATAACAGATGTGTGTAATCAAAGAAAATAATTTCCAACACTGGTCAAGCCTGAAAGTATACATCTTGTTCTGCTCCCTGAGTCATCACCTCTCTTGTGAAGAACTAGGTAGTATGCCTCGTCAGCCCGCTGGTATCATCAGGCTGTGTAATTAAACCAGTAGGAAATGGAGCCTGTATGAAAATATTTTTAACAATTTCTTTTTTTTAAGTGAGTGCTGTTGAAATTTGAGGCATCTCCATAATAGTAATAACTCATTTTGGACATTTCTGTTCATCTCCTATAGTCTTCAATATAGTGAATATTGAAATTTTAGATTACAAAGTAAGTACTACCACATCTGAATATTCATAATTGAGTTATTTCCCTCCTCCAGGAAACTCTTCAAAGTGCCTATGTAAGCTCTGAGATGGTGTGCCGAAGCCAGCTTGTACCAGCTCAAGAGAGCCAATTCTTAAATGTGCAGTGTGAGCTTTTATGCCTTAGAATTTAGTAAGCTACACATCAAGACTTGATGGATTGTTTTGTTGAGTGTCTAGACTTAAGAAAGCAATGGGGAAAATATTAATGATGCAGATTAAGTTGGAAAAGTGTGTCAAGTATGCAGTTTTCCCCCCTGGAGACCTGGTGGTTAAATGGTTACCCACACATTTTCAGCTCTGGGCTATCCTTATCCCAACTTCCACTGCTACTGAGTCATCAGCTACATCTCCCCCTCAAGGTTATAAGGGCACTCTTGAGGGGTCAATAGTGATACAGGGATATGGTTCTCTCCTCAAACCAATCCCCAAGATTTTCAGTTGCTTCTAGGTGTCAGCAGTCACAGTACTGGATTGGAGTCAGGAAGACCTGAGTTCAAATCCAGTCTCCCACATACTAGCTGGTTGACCCTGGGCAAGTTCCTTAACTTTTCACTGTCTCAGTGTCTTCATGTGTAGAATGAAGGTAATAACAGCACCTGCCTTCCAGAGTTTTTGTGAGGATTAAGTGAGATATTTATAAAACACTTTGAAAAGTGTGCCTTAAAGCACTATATAAATTCTATCATCATCATCATCGTCAGCAACTGAGAAACAGTTCAGTCAGCCAGCCTTTAGTAGCTTTTAGAAAGAATTATTTACTAATGTGGTACAAAAACAATCAGTACGAAACATCTCAGAACTCTGTGACACAGGGGCAGCGAGGAGGCACAGTGCAAAGAGCACCAGATAGAGCCTAGAATCAGGAGGATCTGAGTTCAAATCCGACCTCAGACACTTACCACCTGCATGACCCTGAGCAAGTCACTTAACTCTAATTGCCTCCCCCAAACCCACAAAAAACAAACAAAAAGAACAGTCTGTGATATACTTTCTCCCAAGTATATACAGTCCAGGAGAAAGTGAGTACAAACTTGAACTGAACACGTATTTAACCAAAGGATAACACAACGCCAGGTTTCTAGAAGTCTCTTTATCAGAGAGTGACGCACGGTGTAGTCTCTTTGCCAGATTACCCATCAAGCTTAAAGTCCAAAGTTTCTTTGATTTCTAGTGATGTAGTCTCTGTCACTAGCTCATCTGGGAACATAACGACGGAGAGACATGAAGTCCAATATTCTGCAGACCCTTTGCAACTAGAAGGTTCTTTTCTGGTCAGAGTGGTAAGGGACAAGAGATCTGGTCAAAACCAAGACCTCTCCTTCCCGTCTTCCTATTTCTTCTCAACACTTCATTCCAGTTAACTCAGCACTTTTATAGGGGACCAAGAGTGTAGAATGAAACCCAAAGAACAGTTCAGATAGATCCCTTGTCTGAAGTCATTTCACTTCAGCAAATAGATGGCTTTCAAAGACTTTTCACGCAGTCCAAGGTCTTTGAATGATTCATTGAGAAGTGCTCTCCCATAGTCAAGGTATCAGACTAACATGGGGTGGGGTAGTTTCAACTCCACCCTTATAAAAGGAAAATTAATATCTTCCCAATATAATTATCAAACCTGTAAAGAAAATCTAACTGCTGTCCAAACATGTATAATTATATATAGGAATACATGTACATATATATTATATAAAAGCACATCTTTCTTTGCTAAATTAACAGGTACCTCTACCACTTTAAAAGGACACAGATAAGATTTACATCATGCTTTATGTTTTCTTCTCTTAAATACTGTACAGATCTTTTGGGTCAAGGACACATGAAATAACAAATACAAAGAGCAAAGTTTTAAGAAGATCTCATCTAATAAGTAGAATCAGATTAAACAGCAACATGAAGTGTCCTTCTTTGTGCCATGTTCAGTTACCATTCCTGGTGACTACATGGTAAATGAGTGGAGGTGGCTGGAGGTGAGGGAGTTCTGATTCATTAAATGACAGGTCCTTTTCCCCATTGGAGTATGTCTCCTTCCCTTCCTTCCTCCCTTTCTTGCTTTCTCACTTCCCTTTCTTCCTCTTTTCCCCCTCCCCTTTCCATTCCTTCTTCCTCCTTCCTTTTCTCTCTTCCTTCCTCTTCTGAAAGTCCTCTGATTGGCTGAACTAGAAGAACTGAGGACCCATGAGAAATTTTAAAAGAAAAATCAGGTTCTGTCCCAATCTTTCTTTTTTCATAGTATTTTATTTTTTCCCCAATTACATGTATAAACAATTTTAAAATTCTTTTTTAAAAAATTTTGAGTTCCAAAATTTCTCCCCCCTCGCCTTCCCCATCCCTGATACAGTAAGCAATTTGATATAGGCTTTACATGTTCAATCATGCAAAACATATCACCATATTAGTTATGTAGTGAAAGAAGACATATACACAAAGGAGAAAAAGGAAAAAAATACAGAAAGTGAAAAGTAGTATTCTTTGATCTGCATTCAGACTCCATTAGTTCTTTCTCTGGAAATGAATAGCCTTTTTCATCATGAGTCCTTTGGAATTGTCTTGCATCATTGTGTTGCTGAGAATACCTAAGATCATCATACAATATTACTGTTACTGTATACAGTACTCTCCTGGTTCTGTTTACTTCACATTGCATCAATTCATGTAAAGTTTTCCAGGTATTTCTGAAATCAGCCTGCTCATCATCTCTTATGGCATAGTAGTATTATATTCCACAACTTGTTCAGTTATTCCCCAACTGATGGGTATCCCCTCAATTTCCAATTCTTTGCCAATACAAAAAGACTGCTAAAATATTTTTATACAAATAGATCCTTTTCCTTTTTGTTTTTTAAATCTCTTTGGGATACAAACCTAGTAGAGGTATTGCTGGATCAAAGACTGTGCACAGATAGCCCTTTAGGCATAATTCCAAATTGCTCTCCAGGATGTCGACCTTTCCTTTTGCAGCAGCTTCTCAAGTGACAAGAAGTGACTTTAAGGAGGAGGAGAGAAGGGTGGCTTTTCTCTACCTTATCATAACGGCCTTGGACTCAACTTGGACTCAACCAATGCAGCTTTTACTTAGGCCCTTAGCTGCCTTTAACTCTTTTCTATTTCCTTCTTTTAGTATTGATCATGTGAGTATCAAAAAGTTGAGAGAGATTGCACTAGAAGCCCATGACAATAGCTGATGTCTTCAACTTTCTAGGCACCTGAACAGCAAAGGAAGAAAGTGATGAAGCCATAATAGAAGTAGCCTCCAAGGGAGTAGTTGGAATTGGAGAGGTCTCAGGAAAGAAGAAGCTTGGCTGATTCATTGGATAATGCCAATACAGGTAAAATGTCACGTGGCTAATGAGCAGTTTTACTAATTATATCCTAATGAAGCTTGAATATTGGCCCCCTAGATGACTGTGCTAGTAGTATTGAGTTGCTAAAAATTCTGTTCTGATGATTATGTAATATGTGCTATGGCTCTTCTATGCTCATCATGGCTTTCTTCAAGTAGGACTAGATCATCTAATAATTACCAGGTTCATGTTTGCACATTGAGTACTTTTTGTTAACTTTTCTCCTTTGGATGAAACCCAGACGAGTCAAAAATGGAATTTCTCCTAGAGTGGCTGGGGTAACTGAGGAGATGCGACCATGTATGTGAAAATGTGGAACCAAATTCCCTTGATTAGAGTTCAGACTCCTGTAGAGCTAAACCTGGTCAAACTTCAATGGCAGGTACAGGACAGGGAGGAAACAGTAGAGTCAGCAGCCTCTATGATCTCAGCTGAGCAATGCCTCTAGCCATTATGGTGGAGCGGAGAACTGTAGGGTAGTGGGAAGAGGGCCAACGAATCCGCTGATCAATTAGGGAGCTAGTTGGTACAGTAGATTGTGTGTTGGACTTGGAGTCAAGAAGGCATGAGTTCAAATGTGGCCTTAGATACTTACTAGTGTCACCTTAGACAAGTCATTTAATCTTTGCTTGCCTCCATTTTCTCCTTTCAAAAATGGAGCTAGTAATATCACCTTCCTCCTAAGATTATTAAGAGTATAAAATGAAATATTTGTAAAGTACTTTGTAAACCTTAAAGAACTACATAAATTCTAATTGTCATTATTTTCAAATAATATTTGTTAAGTACCCACTGTGTGCCCAATGCTGTGCTAAGTAATAGGGATGCAAAGAAAGGTAAAAAATGATCCCTCCTCTCAAAGAACTCACACTGTAACAAACAGGGACTAGGTTTTGCCTTTCTTCGTATCCTTAGTGTTTCCATGGTACTTGGCACATAGTAGGTGCTTAACAATTATTTGTTGACTAAGTCAAGTGCTGGTGGGATAACAAGGAAACAACCATGTATAAATAAGGTATAAACAGGATAGATTGAAGGTAGTGTCAGAGAAAAAGTGCTAAGCTTAAGAACTAGAAAAGACCTCTTGCAGAAGGTGGGACTTTAGCTGAGTTAGAGAACCTTTGTTAAAATCCCAGTACTACCACTTGTTAATATGATCTTGGGGCCCTTAACCTCTCTGGGCTTCAGGTGTTGCATAAGCTTATCCCTTCTGGCTCAAAATTCTGCAGTCCTTTTGAGTATTGGCAAATTGGTATAGTCCCACTTGGTTCATCAGCAATTGTTACTTAATAGTATAATTAGAGCTGGACTCTTTCTTTTCATCAAATAATTTTAAATATCAATGGTACCAGAGATGTATAGATGAAGTGTGTGTTGAGTGCTTAACACTCATACCTCCCAGATACTGAGGCTTACAATTTTAGTATCTTTCTTGGCATCCTACTTACATACTCTCCACATATCCAATCCATTCTCAAATCACTTTGGGAGATGAGTTATAGGATGGATTGTATTATAGAGATATAGTTCAAACCTGTGCTAGTAGTATTGAGTTGCTAAAAATTCTGTTCTGATGATTATGTAATATGTGCTCTGGTTCTTCTATGCTCATCATGGCTTTCTTCAAGTAGGACTAGATCATCTAACAATTAGATGTGACAAGGAAACCAATAAGCAGACTTTTGTAACTGTCCAGAAGAGAAATAATGATAGTATTTACTAGGGTGAGATGCCCAAAAGGCAGTTGGTGATATGGCTCTTTAGCTCTGGAGAGAGTAGGACTGTAAAAAAAGGATAAGGATCATCTGCATAGGGATGCTAATTGAACCTATGGGAGTAGATAAGGTTACCAGGTGATAAACTATAGAGCGAAAAAAGACAATGCCTTAGAAGAGGGCCTTGGGGAACTCCTATGATCAACATTAAAGGCGCCATGCCCAGGCTACCTCTTAAACAGTCCTGTTCAATGAATGGTCGTGAACTCATCCTAAGTGAGTACCTGAAAAGACTTTGACCTAAAGGGCCTAAGGTCTCCCAGTGCATCCTGGGTCCTCTCCAGTCATCCTGATTTGAATATCTGGTCACTGAATTCAGGTTGCTCTGGAAGAGAAGTGAGGTTGGTGACCTGCATAGCCCTCCCTCACTCAAAACAAAGTCAAGTGCAAGTCATGTCATCATTTCTCTGATGGCATGGTCTTCTGTAGCAACAAAGGATGAACACAAACATTCACATCATACATAACAGGTACTATAGATACAAATAAAGCAAATATGGCAGTTCTTACTCTCAAGCAGCTTACATGCAAATGGGGGAAGAGACATATGAAGGAGAAGGTAAAGTTGTGCCTGATTCTTTGGGGTTTTCTTGTCAAAGAGACTGTTATGGTTAGCCATGTCCTTCTCCAGTTTATTTTACAGATGAAGAAACTGAGGCAAACAGGATTCAGTGACATGCTCAAGATTTGAACTCAGGTCTTCCTCTCTCTAGGTTTCGTGCTCTTCCTCTGGGCCACCTAGCTGTCCTTGAAAGGAAAATGACTTTCTAAGGGGAAGAGGTAAGGAAGTTTGACAAGTAAGTCCAGCTGGGAATCTTACCATTTATTTTAGTCTTATAATTCTATCCAACTTTCTCCATCAAGATTTTCCTTATTATCAACCTAAATTTCCTTTTTAAAAAAGTTTCATTCCTTGATTTAGGTCTCCTAGTTATACAGTCTCTAGTACCAGGTTAGCCATCTCCTATTTCTCCAGAAAGTTTAAAATGTTTATAAACAGCCAATTCTCATTTAGTCTTTGCTTAGTCAGGCTATACATGTTGAATTCTACTAATCTTTCCTCATAAATCAATCCCTCATAGCCCCTTAATCTCTGTAAATATGCCCTTATGAGCTTCCTCCAATTTCCTTTTAGCAAGGTGTTCAAAAATGAACACAATTTCCTAGGGTGGTTTTGCCAAAGCAATTGAATGAACACAACAATGCCCCTTTCTGTTATATTCCATTTTTTTTTTTTGGTGAATTCCTACTTGGCCTATCAAAAAAAAGTTATTTCATTTTTCCTTTCCACAGTCTCTGTCTTTCCCCTTTCCTCACTCATCCTCACTAATTTTCAGCCCCTTCGCCAGTCTTGATCTCTCCTCTCAGAGAACCTCTGCCACTGGTCTAAGGGAAGAAGGAGGCAAGTCTCATAGTGACTGACTCCTGAGCCACTGAATTACTCTGAGGGGGAAATGCTTCCCTTCCCTCTCCACACAGCAACTGATCTCTCTTCAACAATGCTATTTATAACCTCAAAACTCATACATAGAAATGTTCATATGTATATTAAGAACAAAATACCTAAAAGGAATTTATAATCAAAAAGAAAGTTATTTGTTTGGGCTATGTAGAAAATGTATTGGGGAAAGGCAGAGAGCCAGCAAAGTTAATTCATCCGGGGCTTGATTTAAGGCCATATGTTAACTTGTAACTGAAATTATCAAAGAGGACTGAGATCCTCAGTCAGTCGTTTGACCTAAATTCCTGTGGATGTAAAGAGGAGAAAGCTCTGTGAGCTCCCAACCTGAATATGAGTCTAAGAAAGACAATGAAAAGGGAGGTCTACAGGGTAGCAACAGCAATAGAGAGTATCTGAGGTTGCAAGTGTCTCCTATAATGCTCCAAAATGAAGTAGAGGACAACCAACATGGCCAACCAGAGAATTTGAGGCCATCTTTGAGAAACAATTCAAGTCCTTCAGCTGCCCACCTGTCTTGCGCAAGACAGATGTAGGTTGCCTTCTTAAATTTTTCCAAATTATGCCCATAATTCCTTAATTCACTGCTCCCTTCTGACCTAGAGAATCTTGGTCCTGGTATCTAGAAATAGAATCTTCTGTAAGAAGATGGACATCATTATAGCTGAGACTGGAAATGAGTTTTTTTTCTTATGAAAATCACCTAAAATGTTCCTGTCTCCTCCACTCTCTGGTACCTTTTTTCTCTTATAGATTGAGTTTCTTAGGGCTCCATGTCTCTTTGTCCCTCTCTGTCTTTCTCTATCACACATACACAATCGTTCCCTATATCCAATGACTATTACTCACACCTGAAGGATTTTTTTTAACAGGAATTCTTAGAACAAGGCACAGTTATTTCCTGGACATTTGTCCCCATGGTAATGACCTCAACCTAGGTAGCATTAATTCACTACCATAGTCCATGACATGTATATTATTCCTTTGGTAAGGCTTCTTAAATCTCATTGTATGTTAGGTAAGAAGAGATAATGCTGGCATGAGGGCCAGAGGTTCAAGAAATGGAGTCATTATCTATGAGTACTGTTACATTCATTCAAAAATAATTAATATTTAATTCAGCAAAATTCCATGCCTGAGGGGGAGCTGATTTTAATGTAATCAGTTCTCACTTTATATGGAGAAGACAAGTGAAAAATCATATGGGAATAAGGTCAAAAACAATGGAAGGAAAATGGTGGAAGAAGCCTGCAACGTCAGAAACTCTCTGCTGCTGCTACCACCTTGGATTTCACGCATTTCTTCACTTTGTTTCTTTCTTTCTTAGACTCAGTACAAATTCAGGGTGGGATACCAAATAGCTTTTTCTG
Source organism: Bettongia penicillata ogilbyi (assembly GCA_023548195.1). Classification (NCBI taxonomy): domain Eukaryota; kingdom Metazoa; phylum Chordata; class Mammalia; order Diprotodontia; family Potoroidae; genus Bettongia; species Bettongia penicillata. The sequence continues at coordinate 8,445,349 of JAJHZJ010000527.1, read as the reverse complement.
CTTTATATCCATAGAAGTATGGGTCAAATAGGATCGCCTGGGGATCCCTGACCTTTTTGATATGGCCAGTCTGTATCCCCACTTAAACAAAATTGCAGCAATTCAGAGGTTGCCAGAACCAAGAGAGCCCAAAGGAGTCTGGGAGGAATTGGAGATGTTTTAATTATGCTTTTTGTTTGTGAGACATTTTCCCCTTTGTTCAAGCATCTGCACTGGGAAGACAACAGTGCCCAGAGAAGCAGGAATTCCCAGAATGTACCATGCTTTGTGTTGCATTGGGGGGCCTCCAGTCATTAATGATACCTAGGACTTCTTTGTTTTTTAAGAGGACAGAATCAAGTAATAACTCAAATGCCCAGACCTCTTTCCAGACATCATTTTTCTAACAGTCCAAGAGGAGCTGATTCAAGGTCAGAGGTCAGAGGCTGTGCTCCATTTGCCAGCTGGCAGTAGGCTCCATGGACAGAGGGTGCACGGAGCGTGACGATTCCTCAAGATGCTCATTCACATAGCATTGAGGGGGATCCCCACGGATACCTCCAAAAGACTCATTTTATCTTAGTTTGGTTGGCTAGAGAAAAAGGGGTCATTTTTCTGTGAGAGCCTTGCAAGTTTTCACATGTTATGATCTTGTCTCAGTGAGACAGACTGTATTTTACATTGACACAATGAATCATAATGGAGGATAAAAAGTTTCTACTATCCATAAACACTGCCTATGCTATGACTTAGAACAGAGAATCCCTCACTCAAAGGCAAACATCTGGAATTTCTGCAGTGTTGGTTCAGCACCAATGGAGGTGCTGCCATTGGGCATGAGACCATAAACTGACGGGAAATCAAGGTGCTAAAAAATATTGATCTAAGTTTCTCTTGGATTTTTTCCTCTCTCTTCTCTCTCAAACTCCTTACCCTTTTATGGTATCTGTGCCCTAGCCCACACCACACCCAGAATTTAGCTGTGTTTTTCTCCTGCTAAGTAGCTAAACTGAGATGCTGTGTGTAAGAAATGGAAAGTGACAAGATATGACCGAAGCATTGGAAATCAATCCAAACAAAATGTGCTTCTTAACTATAAGTGAACAGTTGAAAACAATCCTCTTTTATAGCCATGGAGATAAATACTCTGTTTTTATTAGGAAAAAATTGCTTTGGACTGAATAAAGTCGTTTGATTAACAAGTCAAAACAGATGGCTTATTGATGTTTCAGAAAGGAGTTTACAAGGTCTAGCGAAAAAAAAAAGAGACCCAGCTTTGAATTAACAAATTACCCTGGTATATGGGACATTGACAGTTCACTGCTAATAGATTTATGGGCTACTGCTGGGTGTTTCATCCCCATTTGGTTTATTATGATAAAATATTGGGGCATGGGTAACCTATAGCCTTATTGCAATATACTATATCGACCTCTGACCCTTAGGACCTGACAGCAAACCTATGTATTAAATTCTTAATTTGTCTTTAACTGAAACAGTGTCAGTGTTGTGTGATTTGCTTTGAAGAGGCTACTCAGTGGGTCCAACTCAAGGTGGGCTGATCAGAGCTTTGCCAGAGTGAAGGGTAGATATTTCCCTTCCTCCCTAAAAATCATTCCTGGCTTATGCACACCACCTACGTAGCTGCTATTTCCTGTCTTCCTCTCTAGGTCCTTGCATTTATGGGAAAGGGTCTCGGCCTCTAAGGTGAGAACAACCTGGGCAGCAAAAGCATGCATAGGGCTTCATTGTGGTATTCAACGAAGATCACTCAAATATGATAATGATGGCTAATTAACAATGCAAAGTTAGCTAGCTGCAACATTCACAGCATCAATAGGCCAATATATAAAATTCAACCTAACTATAAGCAGCAGTGTATATGCAAAACAATGAACAGACGTTGCTATAGCTTGAGCATAGCACAAAGCAGAGTCAAATGCTTAACATTGAACAGCAAAATTAAAAAAAAATAAACCTGTTTAAATGTGCAGCAATTCACATGTACATCAGCTAACCTCTGCAGTTACATTCACAGTGCATTTCACATGAGCAATCTCTAGCATTGTCAAGTATATCCATGTGTGTCTACATCTCCGGATTTACTTGGAACATCATAATTTAGCCTACTGACTGCTCCAATAGACCTAAATCTCTTGTCACTGACTGCTCTCTCATCTCCTGTGCCTGAGCTACTAGTTGGTATGGGCTGACCAATGGGATCATTATAGACTTGTGTGTCTACACCTGGGCTGTCAGCCACACCAGAGGGCTATCAGTATGTTGTTGCTCTATGGATTGACTCTATAATTAGGGATCTCTGTAGCAAATTTGGGCAGAAAAGGAGTTGCCTCTGAATGTGCATGTGCTATATCCTGTACATAGTGAGCCATGCTGTCATTATAGGCATGTTGTCCTCCCAGATGACACTCTGTATAGTGTCATGCCTAATACATGTATTCTTAATGTTCATTGTTTAATTTAGTTTCAACAGTACCAAAGGCTGGTTATCTAGGAAATATCTACCAGGAAAATCATCCCTGTTGTTTTAAAACCCTGGTGCTTGTGTTTACATTGTAAAATTACAGATTTTATTCTCCCCTAGCTGATCTTTACAAGGGACTACAAAGAGTTTCAGCCCAAGGGAGGAATGTAACTCAAATTTCAAAGTCCATTGAAGTGTGACTCTCTCTTCACTGGTGGAGATCAATGCCCTTAACCTGTATGAGGGGCAAGTCAGAATTGCAAGGGCAAGAGAGAGGAGAGCTTCACTCTCTTCAGTCTCTTCATCTTCTAATCTCTTGAGTCTTTTGAGACTCTGTATTCAGGTTGGGTACTACTGGCTTCCAGCTTCAAGAGAGAAAATGGATGATGCCAACTCCACCTCAGGTTGCTGAAGAGATACTAAGACTGTGGGAAAAAGCTGACATGAGAGGAGCTGGTAAATCTCCATTGTCTCTTTCCCCAGATTGCTACACTAAAGAGTTTGGGGAATTTCCCCTTGGGTGAGATCTGGGACTCTCTCTTGAGCTGTGTTACGAAATCTCCCCACAGGGAGTATTTCTTCGGTCTGTAGTTCTTGTTCATATTCTCTTACGTATACTTTCTCTGACTTTTGTTTTCCTATCAACTTCAACAAATGGGTTTCTTTGCTTAAAAAAAAAATTATTGGTAGAAGCAGTTACTCACTGGTCATTCTTTATACCAGTATAATCACAATTTTAAAAAATTCATACATGGCAAGATGAATAGAGTAATGGATAGATTTCTGGTCTTGAATTCAGGAAAACCTGCATTCAAGCCCTGTTTTTGATGCATAATAATTGTATGACCATGGGCAAGTCATTTGACTCCTCAGTGGTCAAGGCAACTCTTTAAGAGTTTAAGTAACATATAAACTGTTAATCTGGGTCAGGGAGGGAATTTCCTTTTTGATATTGGTAATTTGTTTCTCTTCTTTCTTTTCCTTAATCATATTGACCAAAGGTTTATCAATTTTATTGGTTTTTTCATAAAACTAACTCTTAGTTTTATTTATTTGTTCAATAGTTTTTTAATTTCAATTTTATTAGTCTCTCTTTTGGTTTCCAGTATTTCTAATTTGATATTTACTTGGAGATTTTCAATTTGCTCTTTTTCTAGTTTTTTCAGCTGCATGCCCAATTCATTGATCTCCTTTTTCTTTGTTTTATTCATGTAGACATTCAAAGATATAAAGCTTTCCCTAAGAACTGCTTTTGCAGTATCCCATAAGATTTGGTAGGTTGCCTCATTGTCATTCTCTTGAATGAAGTTATTGATTGTTTCTATGATTTGTTATTTAACCCACTCATTCTTTAGGATTAGATTATTTAGTTTCCAATTAATTTTTGGTCTATCTTTCCATGGCCTTTTATTACATATAATTTTTATTGCACTATGATCTGAGAAGGGTGCATTGACTAGCTCTGCCTTTCTACACTGGATTGTGAGGTTTTCATGGCCTAGTACATGGTCAATTTTTGTATATGCGCCATGTACCACTGAGAAAAAGGTATATTCCTTTCTATTCCCATTCAATTTTCTCCAGAGATCTATCATATATACCTTATTTAGAGTTTTGTTCACCTCTTTAACTTCTTTTTTGTTTATTTTGAGGTTAGATTTATCAGGTTCAGAGAAGGGGAGGTTGAGGTCCCCCACTAATATAGTTTTGTTGTCTATTTCTTCCTGCAACTCCCCAACCTCTCCTCTAAGAATTTGAATGCTATACCATTTGGAGCACATATATTTAGTAATGACATTGCTTCATTGTCTATGGTACCTTTCAGCAGGATATAGTTTCCTTCCTTATCTCTTTTGACTAGATCTATTTCTGCTTTTGCTTTGTCTGAGATTAGAATTGTTACCCCTGCTTTTTTTACATCAGATGAAATGCAATATATTCTGCTCCAACCTTTTACCTTTACCCTGTGTGTATCTCCCCATTTCAAATGTGTGTCTTGTAAACAACATATTGTTGGATTATGGTTTTTAATCCCATTCAGGAATCTGTCTCTGTTTTTTGGGAGAGTTCATCCCATTCACATTCACAGTTATTATTACTATCTGTCTTTCCCTCCATCCTCTTTTCTACCTTTTGTGCTTTTAGTTCTCTCTTCTCCCTTCCCCTCCACAATAGAATTTTAATTTTTGACCACCACCTCAGAGAGGGAATTTCCTTGCTCTAATGAGATCTTAAGACCAGAGCCAGGGGTAGGGAACCTGCAGCCTTGAGACCACATGTGATCTGCACTTGAGGACCTAAAGGGTTGTATGTGGCCTCAAGACCACAAGTTCCCCACTCCTGCCCCAGACCAAAAAGAAATGTATAACACATGTATCACAAATATACTTCAAGCTTTCTGTCATTTACTAGCTTTGTGACCTTGGACAAGTCATTAATATCACCGAGCCTTTTTTCTGACTTTCTACCCAAACAATCTCCAGTCAGCACATCCTTTCTCCATCCTTCAAAGTTCTCTAAATGAACTAAAGTGATGGAAGCACTTCCCTCTAGGCAAGGATATAGAGTCTCTATGAACACAAATTCCCATTAAACCTAACAAAAATGAAAATGTATCAAAAGGAACTGTAGTACGGAAGTGATAAAAGGTAAGATAAAATGTCTATTTTAACACTATCTGTGTTATTTTAATATGGAGAGAAAGGCAGTAGGGTGCATAGGGAGTCTTGTTTGGAAGAGGAATGGGAATGATTTGCAATATTAAAATTCTCCCTGGTTCTCTTATAAGGACTGGAGAAAATGTTCATTTGCATGATATATTTAGTTTAAAATATTTAATGCAGAATGTACAATATTTATTCTATACTTCTATGCTTTCAGGAGAGTCCCTAATACATCATTAAGAAATCACTTAAAGCAATTCAGCAGCTCTATAGAAATTACATTTCTCTGTAGGCTTTGGAGATCGAAAGTGAAGTTTTATAAATAGGACCAGCCCCTCAATATGACTTTCATCAGCTAACCAAAAATTATTGGGTTGTTTTCTTCTCTATGTAGGCCTCATCTCTTTGAAATTTCAATTTTGCTTGGAGCACTACATAGAAACCCAGAGAAGAGAGTTCAGTTATTGGATGACTACTTTTACTGTGATTATGAAAATAATACTGGTAGATAGATTGGGTGCCTGAGACATAGATGTATTTCCAGCTTCTGTTGCTATTTGGTCATTTCCAATATGTCCAACTCTTCATAATCTCATTTGAGGTTTTCTTGGCAAAGATACTGGAATTGGTTGCCATTTTCTTCTCCAGTTCATTTTACATATGAGGAAACTGAGGCAAACAAGGTTAAGTGACTTGCCCAGGGTCACATAGCTAGTAAGTGTCTAAGGTTGAATTTGAACTCAGATCTTCCTGACTCCAGACTCAAAGCTCTATCCACTGCACCTCCTAGATTTTACATATATAATTCTACCAATGCCTTCTCACTCCTACTTTGCAAATCTTATTATTGGATTCTGGAATTCCTATAACGCCCTTACAATTTTAACTCTGTCACATCTGATGCTTTCACCTCTTTCTATTTCTTGCCTATGTTCTTTAGTCATATTTTGCAACAAACACCACACACTTATGTCAAACTTGAATCTTCACGCAGTTCTACCATTCCAAAGGCTTATTATTCTGTCAACATTCTAATCAATTCTATTTTAATTTCTTCAGATCAGAGTGGAAACATTCTAGAAATTTGAACTCTAGTTCATTTCAGGTCATATCCTCTTAGAGTTTATGGAAGGAATAAGTTTTCTTTTTGAGTGATCTGATGTGTATTTTTAATCTGTGTGACCTTGGACAAGTCATCGAACATCACTAGACCTCTATTTCCTCTTATATAAGCTTAAGAGGATAAACTGGCTGATCTCTGAGATCCCTTCCAGGGCTGAAATTTCTCTATGATATCCAATTCTTTTCTCCTCTTTTGAAAAATAATACTATTAGCCCAGGATAACCTCAGGGACAAAGACAAAAGGAAGTCACCTCTTCCATTTTAACAGACCCTTGAAAGAAAAAAGAAAGCCTCTGAATCATAGGATGCTTCTCTAGAAAATGAGAGAGGATAAAAGGCAGGGATATTCTGAATTGCGGGAAGGGAAAGAACTGAAATCAGAGAGTATGTGTTAATTTGCACCAAACCCCAACTCTATAGCTGCACTAAACAATATCTGCATCTGAAGATGACATGGTGATGAATGGGACCCGAATGCATCTCTTATTGCCTCCACCACTCTCCTTTTTTTTTTTTTAGGGGCCAGTGGACAGCTGGATACAGGAATTCATATGATTTGTTCTGCAGCCTCTTTTCCTTTCTCTACTGTAATAGGATCCGCAGAAATAATTTAAAAAGCTGAAAGGTAATTTAGTGTCTTCTCTACCCTTCTTCTTCCCCTCCCCCCTCCGCCCCTTCACACTTCCCACAAGCACCAGGTACTCCACAGATGAACTAATCCTACTGGAAAATGTTATTTCTGGTCTTTTATTCTTATAATTTATTAACTGTCTACAATTTTATTTACAAGGCTCTGGATTAACTGTAAGGCAAGTTACTGTTCTGGGTTTCTTTCTACTCTTCAGGCTTGATTTAAAAAAAATACTTCTTATTTTAATCCTTCTGCTATCTCTTCCATCTCTCTTTCTCCAGGAGGGGATTATTCAAAAATAGAATTATATAAATCTTAGTTCTTATTTCATCTTATCATATAATTTTACTCTGTTGTTCTTACTATTCAGTAAAAAAATCTAATCATTGATATGGATTTAAAATTTTGTGCAAATACAAACCGTTCTTCTAAATGACGGTTTTATTTTTGAACCTGAAATCACTATGGTCACTGTAAGATTAAGTACTGTTTACATGGAGTGAAAGTAAACACTGCTAGTTAAGCAAAAAAAAAAGTCACCTATAAACAAGAATGCAGAATAAATATGTGTTTAAGGATCTAAAAATTGGGACAATTTTGCTAGGTATCTTTGAAGGAGAACTTTGAGTATAAAATTAGAATTTTGACGATTACAAGTATATTTAACATAACACTGTTGAAAGATTTTCACCCTCTGAAGGAAAGCCAAGAATTTTTCTTTTCTGAGAAGGAGAGAAAATGGAAGGATTTAGGAAGGGTTATCTGGTAGGGAAAAGCTAAACTGCAGCATTTTCCATAGTTTCTCTCTCAGATCCTACAGGTAGGAGAAGATGATTTGGGGTTCTTAACTTACTGAACCGCCAACAACAATGAGATGTGCTTATGATGAAACTTGAGTTCTGAACCAAGAAGGGACTGTTCCAAGAGCCTGGGTGTAGGGCAAAAAGGTGTTCAGAAACTCAGAGTCTTCCCCTCCCAGACTGATTCTTTTTTGAAGGCAAACTAAGCCATCTTTTACCTCAATTATTACCTATCCTTTAATTACTGAATATGCTTTCCCTCAGACTAAATGAGACCTGGGAAAGACCTTAGCTTAAAAAGACCAAGGTCTCCCATTGCATTCGGGGTCATCATCAATCATCCTGACCTACATCTTGCCACTGGACACCCATCACTCTGGAGGTGAGAGTGAGGCTGATGACTTTGCACAGCTCTACCTAACTTAAATCTAATTCACTTACACGACAAGACATCACCCTCTGGATGTCATTGGTCCTTTTTGAAAACAAAGGATGGACAACAGCCAATCAAGGTGCCAGCGTATAGGAGGTGCTAAAGGTACACAGAGCTTAAGTGTGGAACCATTTATGGATGTGGTTTCTTGTTGCTCCAGAACACCAGGAGTGGGTCTGAGCTGAATTCTTAGTATAACCTAGCTTCAGTACCATCCAAGTCCTCCCACCCCCACCCCTGCCCCTAAACTGGCATAGATATCTATTTGTTACCTCTCTTAATTTTCCCAAGGCTGGTGTTAACTATACCACAAGGAAAATAGATCTGAAGGTGAGAAGAAATTTGGGAGCTTGCAACCCCTACCTAACCACATTTATGATACAAATAAGGGTTACCATTACAAGCAGTCACTGTAGGACATCACATTTTAATAAAGCAAACTTTATAAAAAGGAAGAAAATAACAGCTACTGTAAAATGGGTTACAGCTGGGGGAAAAAAACAAGATAGCAGAGTTTTAAAAACACAATACTAGAAGCCCAAGGCAAACAATTCCACCTCAAATTAAACATACAAGGAAGATGAAAAAGGGGGGATGAAAGGAGGGTCAGTGAAAGAACTGAATAAAAGAAAGAATTGTATAGGAACAGAAGAAGGAGATTGAATGAATACAGTATGTTAATCATCAAGGGATGCAGACATAAAATAAAGGAGACAAAAAAGCAAAATGAAATAATTCTCACTAGGGGAGTTAAAGGAAATCAGGGAGGATTCGATAAATACATTCAGAAAGAGAAAAATTAGTGGGGGAAAATAGGACCACTGCAAAGGAAGAAAAAGGGGCATTTGGCAGGAATGTTAAATAGCCCTTTTACTCAGCTTTTGATAAAAAAGGATAATGATGACAAGAAACTCAAGAACCTAGTTGAAGAAGCCAGGAAATGAAAAACAATCACCTCAAAAGCTGAGTCTAAAGGGTAAACAAAGTGACAGGGAAAGAGAAGCAGGCATCCAAAGATAGATCTGGAGGAAGGATCCTTGAGACTTTTCACAGAACTAGTAAAGAAAAACTTGGTATAGCCTGAATTATTCTTGGAATCTGGAAGCATACCTAATATACAAAAGGAAAATAAAAGTCTAGACATAGCTCCAACACCCTAAAGACAGAATAGAGAGACAGCAAGTTCCATAATATGGTGCCTATTTCAAGCAAATCGTATTTGTGTACATGCATATATAAAATTTTATACATACATGTATATACTTGCATGATGTATATATTATATACATATAAGCATGCTTGGGAATCATGTGAAATCTAAGAAAATATGACTAATGATGAGCAATCCTGATTTTATCAAAATAACCCATGTAGAACAAATCATCTTCTCTCTTGGCATAATTATGGATTTCATAGAATTCACATTAGAGAGATCAAGAATCCATGGATTTTAAGCAAACACTTTGCAGCAGCATCCTCTAATAAACTTTGGTAGCTACTGGACAAATTCCAAAAAAATAAAATAATTATGGACCGATTTATACACGAGCACCTAGAAAGGTGATAGAGAAGTCCCAGTTACTTCATTAGCTCTGGTCAAGTAGTGCACATTATGTGCTGCTGTGATGAATTCTATGCAAAAGAAAGTGAGCTCTAAGTGTTATGATACCATCTGTTAGAAATTAGTTCATGAATTAGAAGTAAAATATAGAGCTCAGATGTGAGAATGCCAATAACAGAAATATTATGGAGAGACAAAAATTAAACCCCATATCAATTACTCTTTTTTATCAGTAGTGGAAAGCACTGTTCCTCTCTGCTTCCCCCCCCCCAAAGGAAGTACCTTTCTACTCAGTTGTCAAACAAAGGGAAAAGATTCCTATCTTTAAATTATTTCCCTTAGAATTTGCTAAAGGACATTGTTGACTATGGGAGAAAAGAGAAAGAGAGAAATCATGAGAGAAAATCCATGAAATTTAGTAGTAATTCCTATTAGACACCTATCACTCTATGGAGCTACAAATATGAGTTTGGGTAACTTGGTGGCACATTGGATAGAATGCCAGGCCTGGAGTCAAAAAGACTCATCTCCATGAGTTCAAATCCAACCTCAGATACTCACTAGTTACGTGACCTTGGGCAAATCACTTAACCCTGTCTACCTCATTTTCCTCATCTGTAAAGTGAGCTGGAGAAAGAAATGGTAAACCCTTCCAGTATCTTTGCCAAGAAAACCCAAATGGGGTCATGAAGACACTACTGAAAAATGACTGATGGAAAGGGTGCTGCAGACTTGGAAATGACTTCTTTTTCTAGCCTTAGAATAAAGCAGTAAATGCCAAGAGAATCCAAATTATGACCATGAAATTAGAAAGGTTACAAAATCATAGATTTAGAACTGGAAAAGAGCCAAAGTCAGTGCTCTTTCCACTATATCAAATTATCTATCACTCTAATTTTTTGCTAGGTAGAATTTCTAGAAGCAACGGCACAAATAGGGTAAATCCTATTCACTATAACAGGAGGAATATGTTACTGAGGTAGAAATGATGAGAATCTCTCAAGAAAGAAGTCCTGAAGACACAAAGAGATGGTAGTAATGGAGTTCCTGGACCATGGCAAAGAATTGGAGGAGGGAGAATCAAGCAGTGAGTCAGAAATATGAGTCTTGCTTTTTGGGTACTGAGTCATGAAGACTGGATAGACCCTGAAGGAAGATGGCACCTGTCAGAAAAGAAGGTTGCTGGACTTTCTGGGAACACTTCTTTCCCCACTTAAGACTTCAATTCCAGGTGGGACCTTTAGATCTGAAACTAACCATACAATTTCCTGGAGAAGGTGGGGCTCAGAAGTAGGGAAAATTTTCTTGACCCTCAATAGTTCTGGCAATAAGTTGATTCTAACCACTATCTCTTACATCTGTCACCTTCTCTACATTCACATGGCCACTGCCATGTTGAACTCTTCATCACCTATTACCTGGATTGTAATCTCTTCTATTTGGACTCCCTACTTTCAGTCTTTCCCTCTCCCACTTCATGGGGGCCATCTCCAGCTATCCTGATCTCTATCTCACCACTGGACCCAGATGCTCCAGAGGAGAAAGTAAGGCTGGTGACTTTGCACAACTCTCCCTCACTTAAATTGAATTCACTCACAAGTCATGGCATCACCTCCCTGATGCCATGGATCTCTTCAAGAATGAATACAATTAACAACTCTGATTCATGCAGCTTCTAATCTTTCTCAAGCATGGTTCTGACTAGGCTCAGTTCCTGCTCAAAAGAAGCCAGTGATAAAATGCAAACTCTTCAGGATGGAATTTAAATCCTTTCAAAACCTGACTTCCTCCTCTCTTTCCAGATTTATTTCACATTGCTTTCCATCACAAGCTGTTCCAGACAAATTGGCATACCAGTTTTTCCCCGTTCCACATACCATCTCCTATCTTCATGTCTTTTCATAGGTTATTTCCCTACTTCTGGAATGTAGCCCCTCATCCTCACTGTCACTCAGGTACTACCTCTTCTGTGGAGTCTTTCCTGATGTTATCCGGTGTTCTCTCTTTCCTCAAAATATCTTGTTTTTATTTGTTTACACATTATATTACCCAATAAAATGTAAACTCATTAGTTTTTCCCTTTGAAACCTCAATGTCTTGCATATATAGGCATTTAAGAAATATTTATTGAATCAAGTGTGTTTGGTGTTTGTCATGTGTGATTACCTTGTTCTGTGTTCCATGTCTTGTTACTTTGGTACTGGCATGGGAACTAAAGCCACCTAGATGAGGGCTAGAAAAAGCCAAAGTCAGATATTCCTGGGGGCCCCTCTGATGGGTACATGAGCCAGAGAGTATGATGGATGTCATCGATAAGTCTCCCAGATCGGGCTCAGTCTGTCTGTCTTCAGTTGACACATGGGTTACAATCTCGTAGAATTCCCTTTGGAAATCATTAGGAGAATGAGTAGACCAGCTGGCTGTAGAAAAATCATACATTGTCTCAGTCTTCTGTTTTCACTTACAAATCTAATTTAAGGTCTTCCTTCCCCTATCTCTTTCTTCATCTCTCTGTCTCTATCTCTCCTTTCCTCTCCTCTCTCTCTCTTCCTTTTTCTCTCTCTCCGCATTAATAAATATAAAATTTACATATACATATATAATTTATTAAAAATAAACACTCAACTTTTAAATATGTGTAAATATAGACCTATAACTCAAATACTAATATATGCATTATTTGCACACATGTGCATATAACATATATATTAATGCAATATGTACACACATTAAAACAACACAACCAACTTTTAAAACATATAAATATAATACACATTAATGCAATAAATACCCAACTTTTTTTTTAAATACCTATATATCTAATAACTAGAGTGGGTGCCTGGCACATAATTCCATTTAGCTCAGTAGGCCATCAGGGAAGGTACTGATATTAAAGACAATAACAGTCTTTCAAGTAATAAAAAATAAAGTATTCTTCTTTTGATGTATATACAACAAACCTTCTGAATAACAGATTTTTTTAATGCCTTGGTTATAAGATCTTTAGAAATAAATGTAAAATATAGGCTACATTAACTAGAAACTCATTTTGAAGGTTGAAAATGCAGCTTATTTTACTAAAATATGGTTTATTTAAAAGTGCCAGAGGTATATCATGAGTGATTCCAATCTATGCAAATATAAATAAATGATGAAGGCTGCAATATATCACAGGTGGCATCCATAGCTGTGGTAGGGCATGGGAGAGGGCTGAAAAAGAATACAATAGCCAAGTTTCAAAGAGAACGATTAAGCAGAGGGGATTCTGGGCAGTTCAGAGACAGGACTTTGACTGGTTTATTATCGAGAAGGTCAGGAGTCATAGGCCAAGGCAATGGGTCTTAAGATGGAATTTGAAGAGTCAGGAAGTCTATTAGGCTTAGATGCAAGGAGACTATTTCCAGGTGGAGAGGCAAAGACGAGAAGATCCTACCACCCACTGTGATGAGGCAGGAAAAGGAAGGACAAGAGAAATCTGGAATTTTGAGAAGTGTGTAGACTGAAAAGCAGAGTCTTGGGCCACACAGTTTAATTCTCGGGGGCTACATGTAGGAACGCTAAGTAAATTTAATTAGCACTGTGCTCTTGAATACATCTCCAAGAGCCATCTGCTCCCTGGTGGAAATACCCCCCATTCACTAGAGACAACAGACCTTCCATTCATTAATGAAAATTTTATTAGATTGTGAGCATGTTGAGAGCAGGAACTGTCTTTGGCCTTTCTTTGCCCTCAATTTGGACAGCTAGGGGCGCTTCATGGTGCACAGAGTCCTGAACCTGGAGTCAAGAAGACTCGAGTTCAAACATGATCTCAGACATTAATTTGCTGTGTAACTCTGGGCAAGTCCCATAACCTCTATCTTTCCTCAGTTTCCCCAATGCTAATATGGAAATGACAATAATAGTACCTCCCTCCTAAGATTGATGAGAAAATCTTTGTAAAGCTCTCTTAGCACAAAGCCTGGTACACAGTGGACACTTAATAGTTAGTAAATGGCTTATTGCGTGGCTTGATAATGGATATCCTTGTTTCACCCCTGATCTATCAGAAATGCCCATTACACACAATATTTGCTAATAGTTTTAGATAGATGATGCTTATCATTTTAAGGAAGACATTCTTTGAATGATGATGGTGACGATGGTACAGATAATAATAATGATACTTCTCTGGTGGCCAGCCTTCTGGCAATGATCCCCTGTGCCCTCCGCGAGGCTGATCCTTGGACCACAAATGTGTATTTGGTGTCCTGAGCTTCTATCCTAACTCTTTTCGGCTTAGGCCATTAGACTTAAAGGATTTGCATTCCACTTATGAAAACTGAAAATAAAAGGTTACCATAATGCCGGTATAAGTCTTCAGAGCAGTGGAGAAATGAACCGTGTACTAGCTTTAATTTCTACGGTAACTCATATTTCACTCCTTTTGGTTCCCCTGTTGGATAGTCTTCGATGAAATTCAACAAACGATTACTAAGTGCCTATTATGTTATAGACACCATTGTAGACATACCAAAGCAAAGATGAAATCCTCTGCACCCTCAAGGAGCTAAAATTCTACTACAGGGAGATAATGGGGAACAGTTGAAAATAGATAAGTAAATACCAGATAATCAGAGGAGAGAGAACACTAAAAACCAAAGATTAAGGCAAGTTAGGAAGGCTTCCTGGAAAAATAGCATCTCGGATAAGACTTGAAGGAAGATACAGATTCTAAGAGATGAGAAGGAAATGCATTCCTAGCATAAGGAATATCTTGTACAAATGGACAGAGGTAGCCATGGAATGTTGAATTTGAGGTAATAGCTAGAAAGCTGGTTTGGCTAGAATGCAATCCAATCCAATAAATATTATTTAACCACATACTACATGGCAGATGCTGTCCTAAGTACCGGGGATAAAATTAATAAAATGAAAGACAATCCCTGAGCTCAAGAAAAACAATCAAGAGGGGGAGACAACACACAAAAGAAGGCAGGGAAGCAGGTGAGGGGGCAAAGGATATCCAGCTTGGGGGCATCTTGTTTCATATAAAGTTGAAAGGCAGTAAATGCAAAATGGAGGAGTTGGGAGTCCAGTTTCTGCCAGCTATAAAGGAAGGCATTGGGAGGGGTTTGGTACGCTGCCCTCCTACTCTATAATCATAGGGGAGATAAGATTGAGGGAGGTGATGTCAATCAAGGCTTGAGTTGGCAACGTGATGAGGAGTTAGAAGTGATAAGCTTATCCTGGGAAGGGCAGCTTATTCTGTTGGAGTTGAAGCGTAGCAGGGCAGCAGATGGAGAACTCAAAACATGAGTTCATGAAAGGGAGTAATATGAAGTAAGTACCTGGAAAGGTAGGTTGAAGTCAGATTATGGAGGGCATTAAATGCCAGGTCAGAGTTTGTGTTTTATCCAAGAAGTAATCCTCTATCCTGATATAGTGGAAAGAGCCCTAAAGATGGAGTTAGAGGATTAGAGGATTTTGGTACAAATCCTTCCTCTATTTGTGTGACTTTGGGCAAAGTCCTTAACTTCTGTGGGTATGAATTTCCTCATCTCTTAAATGAAGTGTTTGGATCCGATGGTTACCAAGACCCTTCCCATTCTATTTTTTTGTTCCATTTTTTTGATTAATTATTTTATTTGTTTTCAGTGTTTTACAGTCACTTCCATATGTCTTAGATTTTTTTCCCCTCCCTTTCCCCCTTCCCCCTACCTCCCTACTCTTTCCCTGAGATGGCATGCAACTTTATATAGGTCCTACACATACATTCCTATTAAATACATTTTCACCTTAGTCATGTTGCACAGAAGTATTAAAATGAATGGGAGAAATCATAAAACAAACCAAAACATAATACAAAAGAGAATGATCTGCTTCATTCTGCGATTGAATTCCATGGTTCCTTCCCTTGATGTGGAAGGCCCTTCCCATTTTAAATCTGTTATTCAATGATCCAACAGAAAACCACTAAGAATGACTGGGCAGGGGAGTAACATGGTCACACATGCACCTCAGCAACATTTATTTGGCATTTGTATTCCACACTCTCTCTAATCTGTTGCCAAGCCTTGACATTTCTACCTTCATAACACCTTTCATCTATTCCCTCCTCTCCTCTGACACTGTCTCTGCCTTGGTGCAGACTTTTATCACCTCAGGCCTGGACTGTTGCAATGGCTGAATTGCAAATGACTATTGCAAAAAGACCTGTCTCTAGTCTCTTCCCTCTCCAGTCGGTCTTCCACTTAGCTGTCAAAGATCTTCCTACAGGTCTGACTCATTCTCTCTCTCTCTCCCTCTCTCTCTCTTTCTCATCATCCTTCTCCCCCCCCCTTTCTTACACACAGACATAGACACACATAAACACCCACACAGACACCCACACCTATCAATAAACCTCAATGGCTTCCTATTACCTCTAGGATAAAATATAATATCCTCTGTTTGACTTATAAAGCTCTCTCCAATATGACCTACCTTTCCAATCTTACATTTCACATTGCCCTCCCCCTAGGTGGGGCAGCTAGGTGGTGCTGTGGATAGAGGGCTGGCCATGGAATCAGGAAGACTTGAATTCACATCTGGCCTCAGACTAGTTGTGTGACCCAGGACAAGCCACTTAACCCTTTTTTCTCAGTTTCCTCATCTGTAAAATGAGCTGGAGAAGGAGATGGGAAATCACTCCAATACACTTTCCAAGAAAACCCTAAATGGGGTCACAGAGAGTCAGGTACAACTGAAATGACTCAACAACACAACCACCTCCCATATACTCTGTGATTCAGTGACACTGGCCTCCATGCTATTCCTTGCATATAATACTCCATCTCCCAACTCAGGGACTTTTCACCAGCTATCTCCCATGCCTGGAACTTTCTCCCTCTTCATCTCTACCCCCTTGCTTCCCTGGTTAATATACTTCAAGTCTCAACTAAATTCTGACCTTCTTCAAGAAGGCTTTCCCAGTCCCCTTTAATATCAGTGCTTTCCCGCTGCTGATTATCTCCGGTGTATTATCGATATATCTTGTTTGTACAGAACTGTTGGCATGTTGTCTCCCCCATTAGATTATGAGCTCTTCAAAAGTCTTTCCCTGTAGACCCATCACAGTGACTAGCATGTCATTGGTGGTTAATAAATGCTAGTTGGCTGATCAACTGACTGAATAATATACTGGTGAATAGAAAGACTATATGCAAGGAAATTAAGTAGGCAGCAATTGCAACATTGCAGGAAAGATATTAAAGCCTGAACTAATGGAGTGGCCAGGTGAATGTGAGGAAAGGGATGGATAGAAGAAATGTGGAAGTAGAATCAACAAGACTTAGCAATACATGGGAGTGAGAAAGAGGAAAAAGCCAAGGATGGATCTGAGGTGGCAAAACTGGGTGATTGGAAGCATGATGATGTCTTCAATAGATATATGGAAGTTTGAAGGAGGGGTAAGTTTAGGGAGTGAAGATATGACTTCTGTTTTGCACTGTTGGGTTTAAGATATCCAGGTAGAAATGTCAAGCAGACAGCTGGTGATGTGAGTTCAGAAGAGATTAAATCTTCCTTTATTGATCTGGGAGTCATCTGCCTAGAGGTGATAATTAAAGCTAGGGGGGATGTTAAGATTACCAAGAGAAAGGATATAAAAAAAGAGAAGAGGACCCCCAGGAAAGAACGCTGAGACTTTTGGGGGTAGGGAAATGGACATAGCAGAGGAATCTGACTAGAATCCATTAGAGAGGCAGAAAGATAACCAGGAGAGAAAAATACCATAAAAGTCAAGGGAAGAGAGAATATTCAGGTAGAAAAGGTACCAGATAGAAGAGGCTAAGATAGAAGAGGACAGATAAAGCCACTGGATTCAGGAGTAAACAGAATCAGAGTTTCAACAGAGAGTTAGAGTTAGAGCATGCTTATTGAAAGGGGTTGAGTAATGAGTGAGAAGTGAAGGAAAAGAAGTTAATATGGATGACTATAGCTTTGGTGGTAAAAAGGAGCTAAGATACAGGATGATACCTTGAGGGAATGGAAGAGTCAAATGAATTTTTCATTTTTGTTTGTTTTAAGGTTGACTGAAGAACTTTGAAGAATACAATGACAAGCCAGGATTCCAGAAAACCAAAGAGTAAACACACTGTACACCTCCTGCCCAAGGTGATGGATGTAAAATACAGAATGAAACATACATTTTTGGATATGACTAATGTGGAAATTTGTTTCATTGGACTATATATATTTGTTAGGAGGATTTCTTTTTTTAATTTTTCAACTTGAGGATGAGATAAGAGAGAAGAAGAGAAAATAATATGGGTAAAAAAAATTAAAAATTACCAAGACCTCAATAGTCTGTAAATAACAGGACAAAATTTAGGAAATAAGAGGAAAGTTGAGAGGGATAAAATGGGGAAGTTCCAAGAGTAGATAGAAAGGAATGTGATCAGGTTTAAATTTGGCAAGAAGAGTCATCACTTCTTCAGAAACTGGAACTTAAAATGGAAGATGATGTAGGCCAGGGCTTAAAACTGAACATAGAAATGGGAAGTACTAACCCATACATAAGGAGCTCTGCAGGCTGCATATTGACTTAGAAAACCACACATTAACATTATGTTCTGTTGTATTTTTATTTTGTTTATTTTATTTTGTTAAGTATTTCCCAGTTACCTTTTAATTTGGTTCAAGCTACACTTGGGATTGTCAAAGTATACAGGCAAGTGTTTGACACCTTTGATGTAGCGGAATCTGGAAATATAGAATTCAGGAAAAGAAGGAACTCATGACAGATGTTATCTCTTTCCTCAGTAAAGTAAGACAAAAGGCTTTCTGCTGAGAGGCAAAGGAAAGAGTAGTTTCATGGCATAAAGAAAGAAGAGAAGGTTTGAAATAACATCTGTGGAAATTGTGAGACTCTAGCAGGGGTGAATATAAGGATTGCTGTGCAGTGGTGAGAACCAAGTTGAGATTAGATAATGTAAATTAATAATTAATCAACACAACTGTATGACTTTAATAGTAGCATTTAACAACATATGAGGAGCAAAGAAGGTAGATAGTAGAGGTAACCCAGTGTTCGGTTTGGCAAGGCATGAGTGCCAACAGACAAAAAAGGAAAGTAGAAGATAGTACAAAGCTGAACTGATTGACTGTGCTCAAGAATTGAAAGAGAGAAAACTGAGATTGGGATAAAGGTGATAGACTAGGAGAACAGAGAGGGTAGAGGGACTAGTAGTTGTGGTGACGATGAAAGGTAGGTTTAGGAGGAATCAGGTATAGAAGAATCTGGAAGCATAGGAGATAGTCAGAGAGGAAATTTCAGAGCTCAAGATCAATGTGAGAATATTAGCACAGCAGATAATGCATCCAACTTAAATCCTAACTTTCTTGACTTCCTCAAAGGCCACTTTTAGCTTTAAATCTATGATCTTATGATCATGGAAGTAACATGGTTCTGGGTGATGATATGACTATCTTCACATGTGGCTGAGTTGTGAAGATGTAGGGCATAGTATAGGAGGCAAAAAGGTTAATAATTTGGAGATTTTACCAGTAAGTTCCAAATCCCATGCAAAAAAAGTGCTTCTCTTTTTTTTTTTACAAAAGTATTGTCGCACTCTTCACTTTTCAGAAAACAGCTTATGCAAGTAATTTTAGCTCTTGTTTTATTCAAAAATTAAGAATTTATTTAAAATTGTATAACGATTCTTAAACGTAACAACATAATGCAGAATTTTATTTATTGATGGAATCCTTTATAATATTCATATTTATAACTTATCAAAATAATAACTGTAATAACATTATTCATATGAGAGGTAAGATTGTTTTTCAACTCAATATTTCTCAAAATGTGGTGACATTGATGATATTGCTATTTACAATTCTTTTTCAACCACTAATCAAGATTGGTATTTTGTTTTTGTAACAATTAAAGCAGAAAACTCTACTTCATGCAAAAAAAAAACCATTACAAATGATAGGAAAATTTCCATTGCTTTCTTTTATTTATATCATCAAAGAACCTTTCATTCGCACACAAAATATAATCACATTTTCAGTTTCAAATACTTGTTTTAATCTACTTCCTTCAAGAATTTTTTTACATTTTTAAAAATTCTGAACTTAAGAAAAATAGACACACAGATAACATTTCCACATACACATGTAGTTCATGTTCTGTGGTTGGTTATCCTTCATGCTCAAAGTGGACCACGATAATACCACTAGGTAGGGGTCAAGGCATAGTTTGTCCAGCTGTATGACCGATCAGACCAATATGAGCTTGGGAGACTCTAGCACAGGGTAGGCACAAATAGTCCATATGAATATTTGGAGTGGAGATGTCTCTAAATGTGCACATCTCACATTTCTTTTTAGCTACTGAAATTCTGCTTTACCTTCTTTGATACTGACATGACATGCTGGGTCATCCTGTGCTAGTGTCTCCTATGTCTCACAATCAATTCCAAAGTTCTTTGGAGAGAACTTGAGAGTTTCCTCATATTGCTTCTTCTGACCATCACGTTAGCATCTTCCTTGAATGAATTTTCCATAAAATACTCTTTTAGACAAGGGTATACTTGGCATTCAAATAATGTAATCAGTCCATTAGATTTGTGCTCTCTGCAGTAGAGTGAATGCTTGGCAGTTCAGCTCAAGAAAGGACCTCAGAGTCTGGTACCTCATCTTGCCAGGTGATCTTCAGAAATCTTCCTAAGACCATTCAAATGGAAGCAATTCCATTTCCCAGCATGGCACATACTACTGTCCAAGTTTCATAGGCATACAACAATGAGGTCAGCACAACTGCTTAGTAGACCTTCAGTTTGGTAGGCAGCCTAATACCTCTTCTCTCCCACACTTTCCTTTGGAGTCTCCTAAACACTGAATTAACTCTGGCAATGCGTTCATCAACCTCATCATCTATGTGTATATGCCTGGAAAGTATACTGCCAAGGTAAGTGAACTTATCCACTGCATTCAAAATCTTTCTATTTGTTATAACTGAGGGTTCCATGTATAGACAGTGTGGTTTTCTGGTTGGTAGAGAATCTCTGATTTCTTGGTGTTGTCAGCCAAAATTAGCACAAGCAGCAGAAAATGGAGTCATTCTCTGTTGTACTTCAGCCTCAGAAAGGCTGCACTGAGTGTATAATCATTTGCAAACAAAAAGTCATGCATCAACTCTCCCTTCACTTTAGTCTTGGCTTGTAGCTTTTTCACTAACCTTGATGCCTCATTAAAGGTATCTGACAATATTGTTGAAAATATCTTGCTAAAAGGCATGGCAGCAAGCACACAGTCCTGCTTCACTTCATTGATGACTGGAAAAGCATGAAAGCATTGACCACTATCCAGAACTCATGCAAGCATACCATTATGAAACTGACGCACAATATTGATGAACTTCTCAGGGCAACCAAATTTTGCCATGATCTTCCACAAGCCCTCATGACTAAGAGTGTCAAAGGTCTTGGCCAGATTCATGAACATTGTATACTGGCTTCGGAAGCTATTCTGGAATTGTGGGGCAGCAAATATCTTACTGACCCTTTCTCAGATGTTTCAGAAGCCATACTGGCTCTCAGGTAGATTATCATCTTCTAGGTGATAAATCAGCCTATTAAGGAGGACTGGGGCATGTTCTATAGTGACTATCCCAACTCCCACTTGCACTAAAGAGTCAGATCCCCAGAAATTGGATACTATAAGGGGTCTTTTCAGGGATCTCAGGAGAGCCCTGAAGACCTAGGGATTTGTTTTCTCTTATGCTACAGTCATATTAGTGTGCTTCCTGTCATGACTATGTGTGATTTAATTAGTCATCCAGCCTTAATTTTTAGAAAGGAGTTTTTACTAAGATGGTTTAAAATTTCACCTCCAAAACTTTGCAACATAGTCTTTTACCAGAATATACAGAATCCAGGAGAAGATGGGCTCAGGAAAAGATGTGGCAAAAAAAGATAACACAGTACCTGGCAGTCCTTTTGGAAAGTTTTTGAAATGTTCCCTTTAGTTCTTGAATAGTTTGTCGAATGGGCTTTACGCAGAGTCTTGAATCTACCCTATTCTCATCCAGGCTGTCCTTACCTTCTAGTGTAGACGGTTTCCAGCCACTACTCTGTAGGACATATTAATAGGACACCAATGGAGAAGTACAAATTCTCTGACCTACCAAAGTTCACAAGCTCCTCCTCCAAACTAGGGTGGAAGATGTTGAGGCATTTTCTCCACACCCTGAAAGCAATTCCTTTGGGGGTGGGGTGGGGGAGGAGAGTTTGCTGGACTGGCCTGTCAGCTAACTTCGAGAGACTTCAGGGAATTTCAATAATATGAGACTCTGTTGGTTGAGCTGAGTTATCTTAATCCCAATGACTCAGTTCATTCCCTTTTGTGTATTGTCTGATTTATATTCTCACCTGTATATTTTATCTGATTTCTACTTGCTATTGATTTGGATAAATGGGTTTCTTTGCTATTTGCTAGGTATAGTCATTGTAGGGAATCAAGTCTTGGAATATATAGCTTGGGATACTCCATTCCTGTTACAGAATAGTGATCAGGAGTAAAGCTTGAACCTAAAAAGTACTTCCCCTATACCAATAATATTTAGGGGAGCAGATGGATAAATTCTAGTCTAGCACCCGCTTTCTCTGAGTAGAGCAGAATTCATAGTGTCTGGTCCCTACCTACTGCTTCCTCTCCTAGTAGGAATCAAAATGTGCCTTAGAAAAGGATGAAAGGAGGAGACTCTAGAAATATATCTAGTCTTGTCTCTCTGAAAGCCACTTCTAGACAGACCCCTGTGAATACTCATAAACTACATGGGCAAAACAAAGCAATGCACCTCACATACACAATCCTGTGCTATTACCTTCTGAATTTCTCTCTCTTCTCATCTATTCATTTTTTGAATGCTTTAATGAGTTTATTTTCTTTTTGCAAAATCAGTATTGCTAACTCCTTTTCTCTTATTTCCCACCCCCAAAATTAAAGACAAAGTAAAATAATTTTTTTTTAAAAAGCCACATGTAACAAATAAACACACTCAAACAAAATTAATCCATACAGTGGCTGTGCATTTTTTTCTTTCTGCACGCTGATAATATATCATCTCTCTGTTAGGACATAGGTGACATGTATCTGGAACTTCTGTCAACATAATTTCCAATCCTTTTTTTTTTCTTTAAATAAAATCCATCCAAGTCACAGTTAGAAGGAGTATCAAGTATCCAGTAACTCAGCCCTCTGGGTCCACCGAGTACCCTTAGCATTTCCAGAGGGCTTCAAAAAGGAAATCTTCAGTCCTTCATCCCTACCCTGCCCTATCATGAGCACTCTGAAGACCTGGTTTATCATTGCTTAAATCAGAGTTCTTAAGTTTTTCAGAATTGTTGATCTTTACAACGATGTTATTATTGTATAAATTGTTCTCCTATTCCTGTTCGTTGCACAGTTATACAAGTCTTCCCAGTAATTCTGTGATATAATCATATTTCACTATATTTATGTACATCATATTTTGTTTGGCCATTCCTGAACTGATAGATACCCCTTTAGTTTCCAGTTCTTTTTTTTTTTCCTTTTAATTTCCCCTTCAGGATCTACCCTTCAAAGTTCATATTTTGCTCATGACTATTTACTTGGCAGTATTATGCTGCCTTTAAACCTCTCCCTCCTTATCCCTACTCATTTCCATGCTGAGTTTGATGTATGCATCTCTGTGTTCATATCTACTTTGTCCACTTTATATAAGAGTGAGTTTCTTTTGATGCCTGCGCTCCCCCCACTTTCTTCAGTGTGTATGTGTTTTTCTCACCCTTCTCCAGTTACGAGAAGTAATAGGTTCCACTTCCTTCATCCTCTTTTCTCTCCTAGTATATTCTTTTTACCCTCCCTTTTCTTTCCATTTTTAAAAGCTCTCAAAATAGAACTGATTCATCCCTAACTCACCTTTTCTATCATTTCTCTCCCTTGATAACTTTTGAAGACACTGAGGTTCTGAAGGGACACTTGTTTCTTCTCCCCCCTATTAGAATATTCATTATCATACAGCCCCTTCCAATTACCCAAATAAACCTTTCTAGGTTTCTCTTGATTCCTGTATTTTCATTTCTTTGTGTTACTTTTCTTTAGTCTTTTCATCAAAAAAAATGCAGCAAAGTCTTCTTTTCCATTAAAATCCATTTCTTCTCCTCCAGGATTACACTTATCTTTTAAAGTTATTGTTGATTATTAGCCTATAACTTTTGCCTTTTGAAATATTGTATTTCAAGATCTTTTCATTTATAGTACTATCTGCACAGTCTTGAGTGTTCCTACCTATGATTCCTTCAGTACTTAAAACTTTTTTTTTCTGGATGCTTTGTAGCTTTTGTCTTTGTTGTGGGAGCTCTAGATTTTGTCTCTCATATCCCTGGGACTGATTCATTTGACTTTTCTTTCAAGAGTTAATTAGTAGATTCTTTCTATTTTTGCTTTATGTTCTGGTTCTAATAGATACATAGAGCTTTCATTTAGAATATCTTGAAATATCCCGTATAGACTTTTTTTTTAAATCATGGTTTCAAGAGAGTCTCTCCTTGACCTGTTTTTCCAGATCAACTGTTCTTGAGAAGTGATAGCATCCTAATCTTTTTTATTTCTTACCATCATATGGAGTCATTGATTTCTCTTTGGTATAATCTCGTTTTCAGGGAATCTCTTACTTGGGTAAGGTTTACCACTTTCTATTCTAAGGCATGTATTCTCCTTCCAATTCTTTCCTCTAGAGCTTTTATTTTATTTTTCTTTATTTCTTCTAGATAGTCACACATTCCTTGTGGAAAATCCATTTTTTCCTTTTGTGTCCTTGCTTGATCGTGTCATAGAATCGCTCTCTTATTCTAGACTGGATTTCGGTGCATCTCTGGAACAATAATTCTTTATATAGTAGGTGTCTTCTGTTTTTATTGCTGCTATTTTTTCATATTTTACCCTTAGATTCTGAATTGGGGCGTTACGCCAGAACCAGACTCTGCGCTCTTGGGCAAGGTCTTGAGTCAGCTGACCTCCGGTGTTTGGGGTATGTCTATGCATTGGTAGGTTTTTAGGATCTTTGAGGTTCAGAGTGCTGGATCATCAGGCATCTCAGCACAGAGTGCTATAGACAGACCTCAGAGCTTCTGACCTGAGGTATTCCAGATCAGACCATTGTCTCTGTCAGACAGCCATTCTGAATCCTTTCTGAGGTCCACGTTGGGTATTTCTGACTACCCTCTCTACCTCCCCCTAATGGAGCCTTCCATTTCTGCTGCCTCTGGAGACAATCATATGGGATACAAGGAGCTATCTCTGGCCCACCTCTGGTCATTTTTGGAGGCTTCCGATTTGTTTATGTGTATTGATGCTCTCTTTTCATGAAGGCACCATTTCCCAATGCCTATGGGCTTCTGACTGAGCTTTTGTGAAGTTCTGAGGGAGATGAAGTCAATTACTTTAATTTTTCTTTGCTGATTGTTACTCTAGTACTATTTTTGGGTTTTATTTATCAGAGTAGGTCTATGGGAGCTGGGCTGCCTCTCTTTGTTCAAGCTACCATCTTGTCCAGAAGCTCAATCACATAACATAAGAATAACCATTCTTTTTCAAAAGTAATAAGATCAAATGTTTCATATTTGTTGATGACAAATCTGTTTCTTATCCATTTATATCTGGAGATGTATTGGATTCTACAAAGGAAATGAGAATTGCTTTTGTTAACTGATCAACTGATTAATAATCAGGTTTTTATTTTTTTCTATTCCATTTGTGAGGCAGATCTCTTAAAATTGGGAAATACCAAAAATTATATTTTAAAATCATTATTGCTAGCTCTAGCCTTTACATAAATGTAGCCACTTTATCAAATGAGATAACATATATAAAGTACTTTGCAAACCTTAAAGCACTACCTAAATGCTAGCTATTATCTTTTTGGATCAGAGTATAAATATGACTACCTTGAGATGATTTATTTAGAGCATTTGGGTTGGGTTATTTTTTTAATCCACCCAAATAAACATATTTCAGGGGAAAATTTTTTCCTATAACATGGCTTTGTTTCATTTTTAATATTACTAAGAATAATGACAATTTCTTCTTTTGGCTCTAAAACTCTTAGAAGCAGTCTGGCGTGAGAAAGCTAAAACATTTCACAATAACAGAGATGCCCTATGATCTTCCACATATTGCTACACAGTTTTGCAAAGAAACTTCTTTTAATCCTGTTTTTTACAAAGTTAATTGTTCTTCTTAACAACTTGAAAGACTATATATAGTTCCTCATTTATGCTTCTTAAGACAAGTGACTGAAGCATGAAATATATCCAAATTACATGAAAGGTGACTTGTTTTAGCTAAGGCTGGTAGACCTGTATTTCAACTGAGACCTAGCATCAGTAGAGCTCCATCAGCAAAAAGTCCAAGGCAATTCTCTACATCATGTCATTTTCACATTTAGAATCCATCAATTGCACTGAAATGGTTTGTGCATGTCATTGCCATGGGTAGGTTTCCAAAACAGCAGACCTTTTCTAACATCATTTTAAACCACAAATCATAATCAAATGAATATCTTTAACTACATCTGCTTCATCCTTTTGCAATGCAAAACAGAGAGATTTTAGTTTCTCAGTTATCCAAAGATCTTCAGATAAGTTAACAATTCTTCACACAGAATTATTTACAGCGGGATCTACAGAATCACAGAATTTGGGTGTTAAAAGGCACCTCCACAGCCATCTATATAGATTAACCAATTCCTGGATGAGCAAAATTAGATGCAGAGGCAGACTTAAATTTTTGTAACTTGCCTATATCTGTTTAGGGCACACTATGTTTCTATGTCAATGAGGTTAAAAATTTTAGAGTCATCCTTCTCACTTCTGACCCCATATAACCAATCAGTTACCAAATCTTATCAGTTCTGCCTTCATATCTTTTGCATCCATTCCCTTTTCTTCATTCACCTGGTCATCACCCTGAAGGTCTTCATTACCAAAAACTAGGCTGGACTGGACTGGACTAGACTGGAACAGCCTCCTTATTGGTCTTTCTGCCCTAAGTCTCTCCCCTTTCCACCCTTTCAGCTGCCAAAGCAGAAACCCAGGTCTACATATTTCAATCCACTGTTCAATAAACTCTAGTGGATATAGCACCAGTGCAGGAGTCAGGAGGGCCTGAGTTCAAATCTCACCTCAGACACTTGATACTCACTAGCTGTGTGACCTTGGGCAAGTCACTTAACCCCAATTGCCCCATCCTGAGTCATCTCCAGTCATCCTGATGAATATCTGGTCACCGGATTCAGATGGCTCTGGAGGAGAAGTGAGGCTGGTGACCTGCACAGCCCTCCCTCACCCAAAACAAAGTTAAGTGCCAGTCATGTCATCATTTCTCTGATGGCATGGTCTTCTTGGGCATCAAAGGACAAGCACACAATGTAACTGTAGAGTCAAGTAAAAGCAGCTTGGACATTACAGCCCTCAGAGCCTGGCTCCAACCAACCTTTCCATGCTCATTGTAAAGTATTCACTTTCCCATGATCTTTGGGCCAGCCAGATCGCTATTCTTGCATTTCTTCACAAATGTCTCTCTTCCTGCCACCATGTTGTTGTTATTTGGTTGCTGCACTCACATCCAACTCTTTGTGACTCTATTTGGGTTTTTTTGGCAAAGATACTGGAGTAATTTGCCATTTCCTTCTCTACCTTATCTTATAGATGATGAAACTGAGGCAAACAGGGTTAAGTATCTTGCCCAGGGTAACACAGCTAGGAAGTGTCTGAGATTAGATTTGAACTCAGGAAGACTTATCTTCTTGACTCCAAACCTGGCACTCTATCCGTTGTGCCACCTAGCTGTCTAAAAGATTGTTTAGTTGTTTCAGTCATATCCAACTCTTTGCGACCCCATTTGGGCTTTTCTTGGCAAAGATACTAGAGTAATTTGCCATTTCCTTCTCCAGCTCACTTTTTTTTTACAGATGAAAAAACTGAGGCAAAAAGGTTAAGTGATTTGCCCAGAATCACACAGCTAGTAAGTATCTGCAGTCAGATTTGAACTCGTGTCTTCCTGACTCCAGATCCAGTATTCTATGCACTGTGCCACCTTTGGACAAATTGTCCCCCATTCTCAGAATGCATTCTCTCCTCACCTCTACCTCTTAGAATGTCTGCTTTCTTTCAAAATCCAGCTCAAAATTCACCTCCTATACAAAGTCTTTCCTGATGCTACAACCACTACTACCTCCCATCCCACACACATAAAGTTCCTTTATTTATTTTGTATTTGCTTTGACTGTCTCACTTGATAAAATATAATCCCTTTGAAGAAAGGGAGAATATAATTTCATTTTTAATCCCTAGATTCTAGTCAAATGCCTGGCACATAGTAGATACTCAAGAAATACTTGCTCGTAATTTGATTGGTATATACCCAATTTGCATATGCTCCTCACTTATGTTCCAACAGTCAACCAAGAGTAACTGGTGATGAGGAAGGAACTTTCCTTCACTCCCTATTATTCTTCTTTCTTCCCTCCCTCTCCCCCTTTCCCATTTCTCATTGTCTTGCTCCCTTATTCCTACTCAGTCCATAGGACTTGTTTCTGGCCTGTGGAGTCAGGACTCGTTGGGGAAAGAGAGATGGAAGAAGAGCAAAACTGTTGGACTATAATTCTCTCCACCCACACTACCACTATTGACTTTCTCTGTTGACTATCCTAATGCCATGCTATGGATGTGAGCTCTCTACACAGAGTTCTCATTCCCCATACTTCTAGGAGTACCCAGGATTACCTGAGCACAGAACTTGAACCTTCCAACAATGCTCACTTTATCTCTTCCTACACTCATTCTGCCTTTCTTCTTCTACTTTGGATCCACCCCCAGATGATGAAGGAGGAATCCTTTGAGTTTTCTTGACATTTCAGGGATCCCAGAGGATCTCTTAGTCCCTTGCTCTCACCATGTGATGGACCCACCAAATTTTCCAGTCCTCCATCATATATATATATATATATATATATGTATATATATATATATACACACATATATATATACACACACACATATGTATGTATGTATATGTGTGTATGTATATGTGTGTATGTATATATGTGTATATATATACAGAAAAAGTTATACATGAAACTATGAATGTCTTGTGTACAACCCACTTTTGAAAAATACATAATAAAACATTCAACATGTAGCTTTCAAAGTTCCAAGGTAAATGTCTAGACTTCTTTGAGCTTTAAATACTACGAATGATAATAGGTTAATCCAATTCAATTTCATAAGCATTTACACACACACACACACACACATATATATATATATAGATACATACATACATAAAAGTGTGTACATGTACACATATACATGTACACACATATACACATACAGTGCTAGGCTCTGTCCACATGAAATTTAAATTCTACTGGGCTGGAGGGGGGGATATGTCATTGACACAGAAAAGCATATTCATGATGCATTGAGGGGGATGGAGAAATTCCTATACTAACAAGTAGAAGTGTAAAAAAGACTCCCCATAGGAGTAGCATGAGTCTTGAAAGAGTTAGGAATTCTAAATAACAAAGCTAAGGACCAAGTATGTTCTAGGCATGAGGTACAATTTGTACAAGACATAGAGGCAGGAGAGACAGTAATTAATTCAGAGACCACAAAGTAGACCAGTATATGTGAAGGAAAATGTTGTTCAGTTGTTTCAGTCGAGTTCTACTCTCCATGACCCCATTTGGGATTTTCTTGGCAAAGATACTGGAGCAATTTTACCATTTCCTTTTCCAGTTCATTTTATAGATGAGGAAACTGAGACAAACAAGGTTTCGTGATTTGCCCAGGGTCAAACAGCTGATAAGTGTCGGAAGCTGTATTTGAACTTGTGAAGATGAGTTTCCTGACTCCAGGCCCAGTGCTCTATTCACTGTGCCATAATATATTGTAAGCCAGGAAAGGGCAACTGAAGCCAGGATTGTGAAGGGTTATAAATACCAACCTGAGGAGTTTCCATTTATCTTAGAGGCAGTAGAGAGCCATGGAAGATTCTTGAGTGTGAGAGGGACATGGTCAGACTAACACTCTAGAAAGATTATTCTGGTAGCTCTGTAGATTAGAAAAGGAAGACACTGAAAGCTGAGTGCCCAGTTAGGAAT
The DNA here is from genome assembly GCA_023548195.1 of Bettongia penicillata ogilbyi. Taxonomy (NCBI): domain Eukaryota; kingdom Metazoa; phylum Chordata; class Mammalia; order Diprotodontia; family Potoroidae; genus Bettongia; species Bettongia penicillata. The sequence continues at coordinate 8,415,498 of JAJHZJ010000527.1, read as the reverse complement.
TTGTCCTAATAGTCCTGGCAAGAGGTCACTGGGATTTGAATTACAGCCATCCCCAACTAAGTGAGGAGAAATGGATAAATGCACAAGATGCTGTAGAGGTAGAATCAATAAGACTTGTTGACTCATGGGGTGTGGCGGGTAAAGGAGAGGAGATAAAGGAATTCAGAGGTGGCATACTTGGGAGGCTAATGGTACTTTCACCTGAATAAGGAAGTTTGCAAGAGAGGCCAGACTTCAAGTTCCTTCTTGAAATGTTGATTTTCGTATACATATTTGATGTCCAAAAGCACATATTAGTGCTGTCCAGTTAGAGAGACAGATGGGGCCTTAAGTAAGAGACTGGGATTACATAAACAAATAAACAAATGAGCAAATGTACAAACAGATGAATAACTATAATAAATATACAAATAAATGTGCATGTATGTATACACAGTTATATAGTTTATATATACTTTAGTTATATTTTTCATATATATATGTAATGGTTTAATAACCATTTGTATAACATGTTTATACACACATAAGGAGGGAGAAGAGAGAGAGAATATTTATTAAAGGTTTATTATGTGCTAGGCACTGTGCTAAGTGCCAGAGATTCAATACAAGATAGTTAGGTTTTAGGATAGTAAGGTTAGGTTTTAGGTAGTAAGGATTAGGTTCATAGCTTAGCATATTTCCTACAAAGTGGAGTTTCAGTTCTAACTCCAAACGCCCTCTTCGAGCTGGAGTGCCCAGCACCCTGGCTTCTCCTCCAGGGCTTCCTGCTGGGAGACATCCCCAGCCAGACCTAGACTGCCTCTAATAACTCATCTAGAATTCTAGTTCCAAGGTTGCCATAGGTCAAAGTACTGAGTCTGGTGGGAATTGCTGCCAGCACTTGAAACTGAGAAGGACAAACAACAAAACAAAATCTCCCAGGCTCATTTCTCTGAGCTGGGGTAAAAGAGGGAGATCCTTCCCCTCTCCTCCATTCATAGTACCCAGGTTGCGGGTGAACTACGATGTTCGCCCTCTAGATGCAGCAGCAAAGAGTGACTTGTCTCAGTCTATCCAGTTTTAAGCCTTTTTGGTTATATAGTTAATCAAAGGAAATTATTCCCTATCCCATGTGGTAGGGGATGCAGAGTGCCTCCATGTTAGGTGGCTTGGGCATGCCCAGAGAGCACAGGGCATGCCTCCTTACACACAGATAGATTCAGGAAGAGGTGATGGGACATGAATCCTTCCCCAATGTCAGTAAGAATGGATGACCTAGAATGGAGGACTAATAAGATGAGAGGAAGGGACAGCTGAATGTTGGAAATGGGGAGGTAAATGGTTCTGTAAGTCATATTGTTAGCCTTCTTAATGGATGGGGGAGGGGATGGAGGGAGAGAGAATTTGGGACTTAAAATTTTAAAGGATGAATGATAAAAATAAATGAATGGATAAATAGATATTGCTTTAGACAATGGAGAAACGGCCCCAAAGCAATAAAGTGGATTTGGAATGCTGGTATTTCACTAGGCATTCTTACTCCCAGGGGAAGGCATCTGTGTGTAACTTTTTTGTATCTTGACTTTCTGAAGAAGGCATTGTAGTACAACGCAAAGAACATTGAACTTTACAGTTAGTATACCCTAATGTTCCTTAAAGCTCTGTCCTGGGCCATTTCCCAGGCTTTGGCTTGAAACAATGTGACTCTGCTCTGTCATCAACTCTTGCTCTAAGAACCTTGAACTCTATTCCAGGGATAGAGATCTACTATCTCACTTCTTGGCACCGCCATAGGTCACCTTCCACCACTCCTCCTCATCCACCCAACCAGATGGAGTAGAACACTGTAGAGTGGAATGGGGATAGAATGCTGAATTTGTAGACAAAAAATGACCTGATTTTAATCCTGTTTTAGTGATTTACTAACTATATGACCCTGGACAAGTCACTTAACCCCTCCCAATTTGAGTTTCCTCATCCATAAGATGCAAATAATAGTAGCATTTGCCTCAAAATGTTCTTGTAAGGATCAAATAAGAAGGAGGATGATGCCTCTCTCCTAATGGCAGTAAGCTTTTCTATTTATAATTATGCCTTTTGAAGTAAATATTCCTTTGTAAGAACAAATCTGATTGTTGGTAGTTAAATGGAACTGGGGTGAAGAGGACCCACCCCTACACCTGAGGGAATATCATCAGTGGAGACTGGAGCCAATGGCAGAGAGACTAAAAAACCCTCAAATTCCTTTAAGGGGACTCAAGAGTGAGGTAGGGAGGACCAGGGTAAGTCCTTATTAATGTACAAATGTCATACCTTCCTAAATTTAGGTTCCTTCATAGTAGGACTTCTTGTTTCAGATTAGGAGGACAGGCTGGGTTTAGAGGGGGCAGATTTTAAGTTTCTTCTTAAAATTTTGATTTTCATATGCTTATTTGATATCCCATAGTATAGACCAGCTACAGAGATAGATCAGAATGCAGCAAGAGACTGGGATTATATAAACAAACAAGGAAATGAACAAATAGATAAATAATGAATGAATAAGTAAATAAATACATGTGCATATGTGTATACGCACATAATTATTTATACATATATATATTTTATACCTGCTTTATTTGTGTATTTCCTATGTTTTGCACTTTGGCAGCTAGGTGGCGCCATAGTGAATAGAGTGCTGTGCCTGGAGTTAGGAAGACTTTCCTTCCTGAGTTCAAGTCTGACCTCAGACAATTATTGGCTGTGTCACCCTGGGCAAGTCACTTAACCCTGTTTGCCTCAGTTTCTTCATCTGTAAAACAAGCTGTAGAAGGAAATGGCAAACAAGTCCAGTATCTTCCCTCCCCCTAAATATAAAAGGAGTCATAAAGGCTTGAACATGACTGAAAAATGACCGAACAGCAGTAGCAACATTCATACTTCATTTAGTTTATTCCCCAGAGCCTCTACTTGGTCCTCTTTGAAAATGAAGGACAAACAACAATGATATTCCACAATGCCCTTTTGAATCTCTTATTAATTTGTGAATTCCTCTACGTCATCAAACTTTTTCTCTAAGACTTCTGGCATCTCTTCAGTTTAATTAAAACCTTGCTTTCCCATGACACCAAATCCTTTACAACTCTCTTCTGTTTCTTCCCCAGTCCTAAGTTGCCTTGAGTTTAATTTGTATGTATTTTATATCCATATATATATTTATATCCATATATATGTGTGTTTTTATATATGTATATATGTGTGTGTATATGTGTATATGTATGTATGTATGTGTGTGTATATATATGTATACACACACACACATATATATTCTCAGGATCATGCCCAGTAACCATGATTATACTCATGACTTTGACATGACGCTTCTTCTCTTCTCCTCTAAACTGATGCTTTGTGATCTTGTTGGCTTCCCTGGTTTTAATGATTATCTCTGCACAGCTCACTCTTAGATCAATTTATCCAGCCCTAACCTACAGACCTCCAGTCTTTCATTACCAACTACCTATAAGACATCTCAAAATGGATGTCTTACAGACTTGTTAAACTCAACATGTTCAAAATTGATCTTATTTCTCCCCCCAAAGCTGTTTCCTTTTTGTAAATTTTTTGTCACTATCAAAAGTGTCATCATATTAACAGACAGCCAGACTCAAAAGCTAGGTGCCATCTTTAATTACTCACTTTCTAGGTAGTGCAGTGGATAGAGCACCAGTGCAAGAATCAGGAGGACCTGAGTTCAAATCTCACCTCAGAAACTTGACACTCACTAGCTGTGTGACCTTGGACAAGTCACTTAACCCCAATTGCCACATCCTGGGTCATCTACAGTCATTCTGATGAATATCTGGTCATTGGAGTCAGATGGCTCTGAAGGAGAAGTGAGGCTGGTGACCTGCACTCCCTCACTCAAAACAAAGTCAAGTACAAGTCATGTCATTATTTCTCTGATGGTATGATCTTCTTCAGCATTGAAGTATGAACACACGCAGACTTCTATTATTGCCCTACCTTTTATTAGTTATCAAGTCCTGTCCATTCCACTTTCATAACATCCCTCATATGCACCCCTTTCTCTCTTCTGACCCTATCACCACCATGGTGCAGGCCCTCTTCATCTCCATCTGGATGATTGCCTCAAGTCTCTCCCCACTCTAGCTGTCAAAGTGATCTTCCTAAGGCACAGATCTGACCATATTACTTCCCTTGCCACCCCCAAATTCAATTAGTGACTCCCTATTACCTCTAGGATCAAATACAAAATCCTCTTTATGCCTTTCAAAGCCCTTCATGAACTGAACCTTTCCTACTTTTACAATCTTCTTTACCTTTACACTTCTTATACTTTCCCATATATTCTACAATCCATCGACACTGACTTTCTTGATTTTTCTCAAAGAAGATACTTCATCTCCCAAAATCACACACTTTCATATACTTCAATACTTCCATACTTGGAACTCTCTGTCTCCTCACTTGTACCTACTGGTTTCCCTCAAATTACAGATAAAATCCCATTTTTGCAGAAAGTCTTTCATAGTCCTCAATCTTAGTGCCTTTCCACTAAAATTACCTCCAATTTATCCTGTTTATAGCTTGCTTGTATATGTTTATATACATCATGTCTCCCCTTTTTAGATTGTGAGCTCTTTGAGAAAAGACTATTTTTTTTTACCTTTTTTTTGAATCCTTTGCCCTTATCATGATGCCTGGCACATAGTAAGTACTTAATAAATGCTTGCTGATTGATTAATTAACAGGACAGAATACTAGAAAGTGCTGGATTTGAAGGCAGAGAAGCTATATTCAAATCATGCTTTGGCATCTTCCTCCATGACTTTGGGGAAATCTCTTTCCATCACTGGACCTTCATTTGTTTATCTGTGAAATGAGAAGGTTGTTCCAGATGATCTTTAAGATTCCTTCTGTTCTAAATGGTTTTCAGATCCTTTCATTCCCTATCACCCTGCTCCTAAATTAACAAGGGCAGAAGAAAGTGTTAATATACTTCATGCCCCATACTGTCCTCCAGAAGCTCATCTACTACTATCACTCGATAATAGTTTTATCCTTTAAAATTCAGACAATGTATTGTCCTCTTATAATTCTTTTCTTCCATGATAGGAATAGTATTCTAACCTCTCCTCCCATGCAAGTTATTCTAGCTTTTCCCTAAAAGGTGTTGAGACAGCCCCCACCAAAGATCTCAAAATTTGGTTGGCTCAAGAGACAAAAGATTCAACTGTTGACATCATTTACTCATCACATGAGTATAAAGCAGGTTCAAGAAGCTCCAAGGAGAAGATAGTTCCACTACACCATCAAAGTGAGGCATTTAGGCAAAGTGGAGTTGTGTTTTGTTTTGTTTTTTTTTGTAATTATGGAGACAATATAATTATAAAATCATCTTTTCTGTTTATATGTGCAAAGTCAGATACAAAGTCACACAGAAAAGAGATTTATCTATTAATTTTGCCTAAATTCTCACCATTGCTGTTGATGTTGGGATGGTGCTAGATTTTCTGACTTGTGGTTTTCCTGCTTTAGCCACCATTGCTAAATGGATAGAATAACAGATCTCTCAGAATTCACCCTGCTCTTTCCCCTTTTCTCTGGTAAGATATATATATATATATATATATATATATATATATATATATATATATATATATATATATATATATATATATTTACAATAAAGTTTTCAGTATTTAGATTGTTTGAGTAGGACATAAGCCTAAGTTGGTTTCAGCAGTTAATGTAACTCATTTTAACTTGAGGGCAGGAAGCCAAACAGACAGACAGAGACAAAGAGAAATATACACACATATAGAAAGACAGAAACAGAGACAATGACAGAGAGAGAGAGAGAGAGAGAGAGAGAGAGAGAGAGAGAGAGAGAGAGAGAGAGAGAGAGAGAGAGAGAGAACTAAAATTAGAGAAAAAGACTTGGTTGAAACACTGCTATAATAAGATCATGGAAGGATTTGATGTCTTAAAGGAAGGAAGGGTCACTTGTCGTGGGGATATAAAGCAGAATCAGCAGTTATAAATGAGTAGACTTGAGCAATAGCTCAGTATAATTTACTGAAGATGAATATACTTGTCTGCAGTGTTCTAAGGCTTAATCATTTTTATTACTGCTTCTATTTTTGTGGACACTTGGTTAGGTACTGAGTTGCGTTGAAAGGATTGTATTCAGATGCCATTTCACTAGATATGTGTATAGAAGGAGGAACAAAATAATATTCTATTCCTTATCTCTGGCATAATCTAGCTGTTCATGAAATCATCAAAATAACATAATAAATTCATATCTATTTTGCTACTCACTTTCACCAGTGGATCAGTTTCTTTGACCACTACTGATTTCCCGGTCTCTCTTTTTCTTTTTGAATATCTACTTTGTTTTATTGGTTCTACCCCCACCAAGTGCTGTGGGAGATGGCATTTTTTTCAGGCTGAATCTCATTTTGCTATTTCCATTCTCTATCTGAAGCACTCTGGGTACCCTCATAATACGTTGCTGTCCCTTCATAGTATTTGCATCACCTCCCAATTTAATATCATCTGTGAATTTCATTAACATGCTTTTTACTCTGTCTTCTACATCATTAATGTCGATGCTATATAAGACAGGACATAACACTGATCCCTAAAGCACCTAGACCCATCCCCCAACTTGATACATTGCCATTTATGGTTTATCAATATCTTTTATGGTTCTTCAGCCAGTTTTCAATCCATGGGTCTCTGCTTATATCTAGGACAATTTGAATTAATTTTGAAAAGAAAATGTCATGAGGCACTGCATCAAAATTTGAGAAATATGGCACCGATTCTATATTTCAACCTACTAATGATTTTATATGAAATCACTTTTTGTCTTGGTTTGTCCCAATTTTGCTTAATGTTTATAATTCTATGGCTCTTCAGATGTTTAATTTTTGCCTACCTATTTATTGCCTTTGTCCTGTGATTTTTTTTTTAGTGATAAATGGAGATGTTGCACAAAGGATTTCATTTCTGGGGTGTGCTTTTATTATGATTCTTAATCATCTTGGGTTTTGATAGGTCTCTGTTTTTAAATATTCTTTTGAAAGAAAGTTTCAAATTTAATATGAAAATTAGCCAAATTCTCTTCACATTTCAACAGAAATTATGCAAGGAATATGAATAATAACCCTTAGCTAGCTTTGCTTTTTATACATATTGTTTGGAGACCCAGGTGAAAAGCTCTGGCTAACAGGAACTAGAGTAGAAAACTCTGTAAATTACAGAGATGGAGGCAGCCTGATGTAGGAAAGCTTGGAATCAGTAACCCTGGGGTTGAATTCCAACTGTAAAATGTTGAATAATTCACTTCATCTCTCTGAGGTAAGTTTCTTTACCTTAAAAATGGGATTAATGATTATAAGATGCAAATTCACCATGTGATTTAAACTATTGCCACCTATAGCTGAGTTAATTGGGGTTTAAATTTTTTAATTTATTAAATTTTATTTTTTCAACAAACATCATTTTTCTCTCCATCATTGAGAAGAAAAAAAGAAAAACAAAATATAACAAATGTTCATAGTCAAGCAAAACAGATTGCTATACTGGACATGTCAAAAATATGTTTTATTCTACACCTTAAGTCCATTGTTTCTTTGTCAAGAGAGGCTAGTCAGCTTCATCATTGGTCCTTTGGAATCATGGTTGGTCATTGCATTAACTAGAGATCTTATTAAAGTTTTCAAAGTTTGATTTTATTGAGTTATTATGATTATGGAGTTGTATTTCTCTCTTCTGCTCATTTCACTGTATTCATAATCTCTTTATACAAGATGTTGCTGAAACCATCCCTTTCATCATTTCTTATGGTATGATGGCATTCCATTACATTTATATAACCTAATTTGTTTAGTCATTTCACAATTGATGGGCACCCAAATATTTTTGTACATTAGGTCTTTTTTCTCTTTCTTTGATCTATTTGGGGTGCAGGTCTGATAGTGATTTTGCTGGATCAAAGAGTAGACACAGTTTATCAACTTATGGGGCATAATTCAACATTGTCCTTCTTTTTCGGAGGACTGGAGCAATTCGCGGCTCCTCCAACGGTGAGTGCATCTATGTGAGATCTGCTAACATTTGCCATTATCTCTGTTTTTGTCAACTTTGCCAGTCTGATATATTTAAGTTGAAATTTCAAAGTTGTTTTAATTTGTATTTCTTTAATTAACAGTGATTTGGAGAATTTTTCTTAAACTTGACTATTGATAGCTTAAATTTCTTCCTTAAAAAACTGGAATGGCTTTTATTCTTGTAGATTTCAGTTGGTTTCTCATATTTCTTGGAAATGAGACCATTATCAGTGAAATTTGTTGCAAAAATATTTTTCTCTACTTAACCATTTCCCTTCTAATTTTAGCTGAATTGATTTTGTTCGTACAAAAACTTGTACATTTTACATAATCATAATTATCCATTTTATCTTCAGTGATTTTTTTGGTTATATACTTGTTCCTCTAATTTGTTAATGATGTCACCTTTTACGTCTTAGGCTTGCATCCATTTGGCGCTTATCTTAGAATATGGTATAAGATGTTGGTTTATACCGAGTTGCTACAAGATTGTTTTCTAATTTTCCTAACAGTTTTAATTGAATAGCAAGTTATAATTCTGATAGCTTAAATATTAAAGGTTATCAGACGTTAGGCTACTAGGCTTATTTGCTTCTGTACGTTGTGCATCTAATGTGTTCCATTGATCAATTTCTTTATTTCTTAACCAGGACCAAATCTTTTTGATATGTGTCCGGAGTATAGGTTGGACTGTGATATTATTTTTCCCTTCTTTCACGCATTTTTCTCTTTAATTCCCTTGAGATTCTTGACTTTTTGCTCATCCTGATAAATTTCATTACTATTTTTCCTAGCTCTATAAAGAAATCCTTTAGTAGATTGATTGGTATGGTATTGAATAAGTAAATTAATTTAAGTAGTAGTGTCATTTTACTATATTGGCTCAGCCTACTCAGGAACAATTAATATTTCTCCAATTTTTAAGATTTGTGCTTAGTTCTGTAAAGAATGTCTTGTAGATCTATTTCTGCAGTTCCTCCTCTTAGGAGAGAGATGTCCATCTATTTTAATATTAATCATAGTCATAAGAGATAGAATTTATAAAATAAGGTTTACAAAGTGCTTTACAAATGTTAACTCACTTGATCCCCACAATAGCACAGCAAGTTCTATTAGGTGGTATCTCCATTTTACAGAAAAGGAAACTGAGGCTAAGAGAGGTTAAGAGACTTCCTTAGGAATATAGTTAGTGTCTGAGAAAAGATTCAAACTCAAATCTTTCCTGATTTTTATTTGAGGCTTTTTTTTTATAGGTTATGTGTATGTGCATGGTACGTGTGTGTGTGTGTGTGTGTGTGTGTGTGTGTATGTGTATGAGTTATTCTACTATTTTGGTTTTGTGTATTAGGCATTTGTGGCATTATAATAGCTTTTCATTCATTCATTCATTCACCATCCATTCTTCCATTCTTACTTTGTGGATTGAGATTTTGTGTTAGGACCTGGCTCTGCCCATTTCTGGTGGTACTGGCATGACCTTGTATGATACTGATTTGTCTTACCTAGGGTCATGCCATTATGTTCTATAGATATTAGGTACTGCATTCTTCAAGGATCATGGGGATGGCTGGGGACAGGTTGCTGTAGACTTCAACAGGTCCTATAAAGTCAGGTCCAGTACATGGTTTGTCCACTATCCTGGTCTTTCTAAGTTCCAGACCTTAGTTTGTACTGTGGCAACTTAGAAGCAAACTAGTAATGGGCTGTCACTTTGTTAGTGAGTAGCTGTCCCAAGCCCCTGTCAGTTCAGCAGGTTCAGAGTGACCATACTACTGAACCTTGGACAAAAATCCCCATTTTTCTCTGGGAAACCCAAGGCTGCTGGGCCAGCCCAGCTGAGAAGATGAATCTGCTCATGCGTCTCTGGAAGACTCCACACTGTTGGTCTGGGTACAGTGCTGACTCAGCCCTGGTTGAAACCTTGGGACCTGAGCCCTTGAATCTTCTCTAAGAGACTCCTTGCTACTAGTCTGGATCTGGGGCTGAGCCCAGTCCTTTCTGGGCAACCCACAGAGTTGGCCTAGTTCTTGGTTCTCAGTGGTCAACCTAGCTCTGTCCTAAGCATAAGTCAAGTCCTTGAGCCTCATTGGCCCCGTCAGCCAATCCTGGCCATCTGGCCTAGTTCCAGACTGAGTCCTCAATCCCGGATCAAAGTTACAAACCATTCTCCTTAGCATGACATTCATGTTTTTCACTTGTCTCAGGTTAAAAAAAAATCAGTTATTTCCTGACAGTTGTCTTTTCTAAGATAATTGTTTTCTGAAGCACTCCTTGGTAGCTCATTGAGCCTCTCAGCTTAGGCATTCTTACATGGTTCTGCCAACAGCAGCAATGCCATGGGGTGGAGTATTTTCTTAAGACTGGAATGGGAATATGGCTAGAATTGCTGATCTAACATGGGAGATTGAGATTGAAGTGGACTATAATGGCAAATGAGGAGAAGAACATGAAAATTAAGAAAGAATCTTCTATATCCCATTGAGAATCAGTTCAACTATATCTTGTCATTGTGGAATTCGGGGGTAAACCCCCTATGAGAAAGAATACCTCAAATAGTATATAAAACAAATACCAAGCCAATATGACAAATAGGATGAGGTGTAATGTTTTCTACTTGGAGAACCTTGCTAAGTAAATTGCCCATTTTCAGGAACTTAGGTTGGAAACCAAGTCACAATGACCTACTATTTTGTGGGTCCCAAAGGTATGAATCCCTCCTGTCAGGTCTTTATCCATGGGAAAATATAGGCGAGGAACCTCTAACTAATGCCAGTCCTTTGGGGGTGCTATGTTAATCACTTATTCAAGATGGTTGTTGGTACCAATGATAATTGGGCAACAGCTTTAATATTTGTATATATAAATTTCCATCTTAGGAAAACCCTTTGAATTAGGCAGTATGGATAGCATTATTATGCCCATTTTGCAGATAAGGAAACTAAAACTCAGAGGACTAAGTTATTTGTTCAATCCCTACCTCTCCTAAGTATCAGAGGGGGTTTTTAAATTAGAGTCCAGGCAGAGACCATCAGAACATGAACAAAACAAATCAATTACCAAAAATCAATCACTCATTCAACAAGTGTTCATTGAACATGTACAGTCTGCCCAGCATTGTATTAAGTTGTTGTGAAAAATAAAGAAGTTTTTCAAAAAAACCAAACAACTTGATTCCTGCCTTTAAGGAGCCTTTATTCAGTGTGGGACCGGAGGAACACACAGGAAGCAATTAGAGAGCAATATGGAACACTGTCTAATTGAATACTTAATTATGGATTATAGATTTAAGGTTCACTAGAACCCTTTTATGTATTTATCCCAAATGAGCCATATAGTCTATTTTGCTTTCACAATCCTTTTCTCATACCTATGTCCAATCCCTTTATAGCTACAAAATCCCACTTTATATAGATTAGATTTCATAGAATCACATATTCTCAAGGCTGGAATAAGACCTCAGAGATCATCCATTTTTTCTGATACCTAGGCAGAAATTTAAAGTGCCTATCCTTAATTCTATGTAAGAGAGTCTTTACTAGATGTTCATAAAATGAAATTGAACGTTTATTTCACAAAGTCTGCTGCCTCAGTGGAGAGGAACCAGATGAAAGCCTTCAGATATGGTCCCCATGCAGTCTGTTGTCCAAGGAGCAACTTAACTCCCGTATAAAGCAGATCATTACAGTAAGCTGGCTACTTGGGGCTGTGTTGTGACCATGGCAACCCATGAAACAAAGCAACATTTTAAAATGGAGCTCAGATCTGTCTATGTGGCCCCCTTCCTTTGCTGCAATGACCGTTGTGAAATTGTGTTACAGAGAACGAAGGATAAAAAGAATAACATTTTTAATCTATCTATAAATATTTATATGTAGACACTCTAAATATGAGATATTTGTCTAATGGTCAACATATATACATACTGTCAGAAGAAATCAGCCATAATAATGTTGATATTTTTTGTAATAAACAAAACCAAAAGATCAGAGGAAGTTTCAGTTGGAATAGAGGCTTATAGTTTTTGAAAAGACAAACAATTTGGTTTTATCACTTATTTAAAGAACAAGAAATATCATTTCATAGGACATTTCATGATCAAAATGTCCTGCTTTTCTATTTGCATCCACAATATTTTGTCTGTAGTAAGGGCTTGATTTTTTCATTCATTCATTTAAGAATAAGGGAGTTGGATGGTCTCTGAGATCTCTTCTAGCTCATCCTATGATCTTGCCTTCTAGTACTCACAATGAATTTAAGAATATTAACAGTGTGAAGGAATTGTCACTTATGAAGCAGCAATTGTTGCCAAAAATGAAGATGCAGAAAAAGTCGGAACTTGAAAAGATTGTTCAAAACATGCGAATTTTACTTTAATACTTGGGATTAAATGCAAAGACACGAGCAGGAGATGATGGTGAAAAGTATTTTGGAACATAAAGTTTCAGTCAGAAATAAAAGAAGCCAATGTCTGTCATAATCTTATGCCTGTATGTATGGCTTTCTTCCAGATGTGAATTTGAAAGGAGTAGACACAGGGAATATCTAACAAAACTGTAAAAATGAAACTGAGTGTATTTTAATGGATAGGAAATAATCGATTACTGATGTAGAATTACAGCAGATTCAACCATCTGTATAAAAGAGAGACATTTGACTAGTTAGACCAAAGATCAAAATCAACATCAAATTAGAAGAAAGGCTAAAGATAAGAAGACATTATAAATAATTGTGACATAGTCCACTTAAACTATTCAAATGAGCCTAGACAATGCCAAAAAAATAGGAGATGATATTGTCTTTGATTTTTCACTATTTCCTACAAAACTTTAATTAATATAAAGCAGTTGTCACAATGAGAAGAACAAGAGTGTGGAAGCCATCTTAAGCAGCCACAACCAACCTCCTTCCAAACCGAGACATGGCAGCCAAAGGCAACAATGATGGTTTAGAATGCAAGCTTGTTTATAAATAATTCCACCAAGGAAGACTGAAGAAAATTATGATCTATATTGTCTTATAAACAGCACAAACAGTAGGAGTGAAAACAAGTCCAAGGGTATTCATAGATGAAACTGACAGGGGAGCCAAAAAAAAAAAAAGGATGGAAAATGGAAGAAATTTGTCAATGTTTCTGTGATGATCTATTTTTGTAATAAGTGACAGAAAGGACCTAGAATTGAATAAGAGAAGAGTGAGCTAGATTGCCTTTGGGAAATTGTGCACTGCTTTTAATGACCCCTGAGTTTCTCTCTGAAACTAAGTCCTGTCTTTTTAGCATCAATATTCTTCCGGCGACACTGTGTGGTTGCCAGACATAAAATATCATAGTTTCCCAAAAATTAAAGTTACAGGTCACTCAGAGGGTAATGGAGAGGTTCATAGTAGGCATGATTAAGGTGCAACATATTACTAACAATTAATTGTCCAGGAGGAAGGGTATAAATGATTTTTTTATCAAGGAAATATATGACCAAAAAAGGGAGTGGGGTGTGCATGTAGCAGAAGGGAAGGAAAACTGATTAAGCAGTCAGGGCATTCCTTTGGTATTCTATTCAAAGTCAAGAAATCCAGAGGAAGGTCCTCAGCATGTTGATTAGACCCTTGAGGGAAAATTTATAGTAAGACATAGATTATATCCATACATTATAAAAACTCATAGATGGATTATGATCTCTACGATTGGTATCCACATCAATTAGATCACGAATACATTAAAAGATAAAGTATAATAGAGGAACCACCAAATCTGGACTCTAAAACCTTAGTCCCTGATGTGGTATATGGAAAAATTGAAATAGTATTTAATGAGATGAAATTCGGAAGAGTAGCTGGACTTGACCAAGTATCCATGAAGACATTCCATGATGGTGACGACGCAATATTTTTTTTCCCATCACAGACATTTCTGACTCAATCTTCTCCTTTCTCCCTAGGACTGAACCCTCCATTCCTGTGTATGTGAGTGTGTGTGTGTATGTGTGTGTGTGTGTGTGTGTGTGTGTGTAGTTATTGTATACATGATCAACACTATGCATAGTTATTGTAAACATGGTCAACACTAACAAGCATGGACATTTCAATGTACAAAGAACAGAAAAAGCAGATTATATATAAAACCATGATTTTCTGTCATATACAACTTGATTTGTTTATAAAATATATGATAAATTCAACATATTTGTTTCAAATTTATCCTGTCTTCCTTCTCTCTATTTTCTTCTTCATTTTGGGCATCACAATCAGTCCTCTTCTCCTCCTCAGATCACTTCTAGTTTTGTTCCAAACCTTCTCTCTTGTGATAAATCAGCATAGTCAAAGAGAGCAAATTCGTACATTGGCCATTGAATTCTTACTCTAACAAAGAAAAAGAGATAAAGAAAAGCAAAGGAATCATGATTAATAAGTACGCAACATTCTGTCTATGTAGTCTCCTGCTCACCTCAGTTTCTTCAACTGTAAAATGGGGATAATAGCATCTATCTTGTACAGTTGTTTTCAGGATAAAATGAAACAACATTTTAAAGTATTTACTAGCAGTATCTGGCACTCAATAAATGTTTATTCCCTCCCTCTCTTACCTTACCATTCAGCATTTTAACTAGTATTCATAGTTTTGTCTCAGCTGTAAATCTGGTAAGCAAGACTCTTTGAGAAATGGAACTGAAATGGTAATTCTGTTCAATGACTTCCTAATTATTAACTGTGAGGAATAAAACAGGGGATACGTATATGCCAAAGATACTTGCCACTCCTGTGGAAAATGTCCTGCATTGGGGTCACATAAAAGGTGGATTTCTATAAATGATATTTTTACTGATTGATTCAGCCCAGAACATTTCAAGACCTCTCTTCAGAGAGATCTATGCTTACTCAAAATAATTCAGTCTAATAACATGCATAGAAAAAACCAAATTGATGAAAAATGATTATTTTTCAAATTATGATATGGTGTTGGATGGCATTGAGTCGGTATATGGATACATTTTTCTGGGACAGATATTGCAGATGGACAATAAGTTGGGCCCATGATTAATTAGGAGGAAGAGAGTGGGATGGATAGCATTTGGGAAAATGTGAAATGCTTTTAAAGAATCCCCAAGCTGCCCTCAGGCACAAATCACCATCTTTTTGTTAAATATAAGTGTTCTCTCAGTGATGCCAGATGGCTATAAATCTTGGAACATCACAATCTCTGATGATTATAAGTTGCAAGTGACCCAAAGGACTAAGGAGCAACACTTGGTGGGTGCTATCAAGCTGCATTATGTCTCCAGGGGTGACTCACATACAAAAAGTAGTGTGAGTGTTATCACTGAGGCAGTGGATGAACAGAAAAGGATGTGGGTTAGAAATGGGGCAGGAATAAAGAATAACATACAGCTATAATATAATGCTATTTATAAAGTATTAAAAAAATCAAGAGCAGAGGTTCTTTATTTATTAAAGGAATTTTTTTAGACTGGATTTCCCTATTTTGCCCAGACTGGAAGCACAGCAGCCATTCATTTTTGGGCATGGGACTTTTGACTTGCTCAGTTTCTGACCTGAATCAGTTTTCTCATATTTAGGCACCCTGGTAGCCTGCCCTTTTCCCAAAGGGGTCACTATTTTGGTGTTTGACCTAGCATGGATGAAGGACAAGCTCAGCCCTACTGCAGCTCAGAACTCCAGAGCTCAAGCAATTCACTTGACAACCCCTTTCCGGTGACAAGGATTACCAGCACACACCTGTGCCTTAGAGTGGGGGCTCTTAATTTGTTTTGTCTCATATTACCCTTTTGGTAGTTTCAGGAAGCCTGTGGACCCCATCTATGAAAAATGTTTTAAATGCATCACATGAAATATATAGGATGATAAAGGAAACCAATTTTATTCCAATGCAGCTAACAGAAAGTTATAAATATGTATGTATGTATGTATTTATGTATATGTATATTTGAAAGTCAACAGACCCCAGATTAAGAACCCCTGATCTAGAGGAGTTTTGAGTGGATCCTCCGAGAAGGATCTTTGGGAAAACATGGATATGAGTCATATAGGAAGGCAATGAAGGGATGTGTTGTGCTGTACATTTAGGGAGGAAATATCCACAGTTATGAGATTACACATCCATTCAAGTTCTTGAATTTCTCTTCTCTTTTATGTATTTCAGTTACATTTGGACCTGTAGAAGTGTCTTAAAGTCTTTGGGCTGTAGGCTTAAAACTGCACTAAGATTTTTGGGGACATGCTATATTTTTTAAGGTGTATAGTTGGTGCAGTGGATAGAACACTGGACCTGGAGTCAGGAAGACCCAAGTTCAAATCTGGCCTCAGACACTTACTAGGTGTGTGACCCTGATCAAGTCACTTAACTCTGCCTCAGTTTCCTCATCTGCAAAAGGAGCTGGAGAAGGAAACAGCAAACTACTCCAGTATCTTTGTCAAGAAAACCCCATATGGAGTCATGAAAAATTGGGTACTACTGAAACAACTGAGCAACACCAGCAAAGTCCAAATTTGGCTTCAGACACTTATTAGCTGGGTGACCCTGGGCAAATCACCTGCTTGCCTAAGTTTGTTTACCTGCAAAATGTAGGTATAAAATAATAAATAAATAAATAAAATAGGTAGATGCAAAATGTGCAATAATAGCACCTACTTCCCAAGGTTCTTGAGATGGATAAAATGATATACAGTTATCCCTTCCACATTGAGAGTGTTAGGTGTGCAGTGTTCCTGCGATTTGGAAAATCCACATAAAAATTTTTGGCCCTTTCTTTGTGTCAGAGAAGAGAAATTGTATATATTTTTGTATATTATATTAGAATATGTTAATTATAGTTCTAATATATTGGCAAATATATTTAAACAAATATAATGCATAATTATGTTCAGTTATAGTAAATTATAGTGTAGTGTATTTAGTAAATATAATATTGTAAAATATAGTATATAGTAAATATATAGTAAATGTAGTAAAACAAAATATGTTGATATTATATACATATATTTTGTGTATATAATATACATACATATATAAAATAAGCATATGGTTTCCATATAGATTGCTACTATACATATATTTTGCGCATTTCTGAGTTCCAAAACTTTTTTTTGTGCCATCTGCTCAATTTCGGGTGTTGCCTGTGGTTTCTGCAAAACTTCCCCCAAATGTCCATCTAATTTCTTATGCCAACTTTTGACATATAGAAACCATGATGGGGAAAGTTGTAGTGGGAAAGGAATAACTGTATTCATAAAGTTCTTTGCAAAACTTAAAGTGCTGTATAAATATTGACTTATTATCGTTATTTATAATTATTATTACATCACTGTGGCTGATGCTACAATTTTAAAATATAGCTTCCTGAATGAACATGCTAGTGAAAAATCTAAGAAATATTACAAATACTTGACCAGTTTGATGTAGGGAAAAAACTTTCTGAGTCACTATTGCAACCTATAAATATAGTAACCACATGAGTTAGTACCTAGACCTCAGAATCCTTGTCTCTGATGACTTCTGTCCTAGGGCTTGGTTCTGCCAATTTTTTTTTAATGCTATCTGGAAGTCAAGATTCTTGGGTTGATTCTTTTTAAATATCTTTTCTTTGAAATTCAATAATCTCATCAAAGTACCAGGAAAAGGCCTGACATTCACAGATGCTGCTGCTGTCTAGATTGAGGTCATAAGCAAACTATTTTTCTGTTCCTCAACATTTCTGTCAATGAAATGGAAAAAGCACTGTGCTTTCTATAAGAGTATTTAGCAGAAGATACATATGCTTCATTCTGAACTGCCAAGTTGTTTTATGTTTTTTTTTTCTTTTTAGTATTTGTGCCTATATTCCTGTTTGGACAGCTAATATTCCATCTCCCTTCACTGGCTCTATAGTGAAGCTATTAGTTTTAATCAAAATTCTCCGCAAGCCTCCTACTTGCTTTCAATGGGATGGTACCCACATTTCACTGAAGTTGACTTCATCCTTTGTCCTGGGGATTAGTAGTCTTAAGAGAGTTTTATGGTGCCCTAATGGGAACTACTCTTCCTCCTTTGTATTTGAGGTTTACAGGATTGGTCTGTGATATGTAACGTTTATGAAACTACTTTGATTGCCAAAGCCACAAAACGACTTTTGTTTTGGTCGCAAGCTATGGGTTCGTCAGTGATTGGAGGAAACTCTCTCTATAGAGAGAGATGAATAAGAGGCTCCTAAAGATTTTATTGGAGTTCGTAAGTGACATGTCTAAGGCTAATATATGTCAAAGGCAGACTTTGAACGCAGGTCTTCCTGACTCGAAGGCTGACCCTCTATTTGTTATGACAAACTACCATAGAAGGATATTAATTTTGTTTTAGAAATTTGAGTTTCATTTTATAAGAAGGGACATTTTTATTAATTTCTTTGTCATAAGCAATCATTTTCTTATTTTTCTTTTATTTATCCTACGTACGATGTGACCTTCAGAAGGTCTCAGAATGACCTAGGTCTTGTTAAGGAGTTATCTCTTACAATCTTCTTGGTTAATACAATTATCTTGATAATCTTCCCTTTGGGTAGCTAAGTGGTACAATGGACAGAGCACTGGACCTTGAGTCAGGAAGATTAATCTTCCAGCCTTAGATACTTAGCAGCTGTGTTATACTGGCCAAGTCACTTAACCCTGTTTGCCTCAGTTTCCTCATCTATAAAATGAGCTAGAAAAGGAAATGGTAAACCACTCCAGTATGTTTGCCAAAAAAACTCCAAATGGCGTCACAAAGAGTTGGACACAAATGCAATGACCAAACAACAATTGTCCCTTCAATATACATGCTTTGCGACTCTTTGATCTTGCTACTAAAGCATTCTTTTGTGCAAGATTGTCAAACGATAAGAGTTGATCCATTTTTTCTCTAGTATAATTCATTGATTACAAACTTCTTAGGTGTTTAATATAGTTCTCCTGTAATTATTATTCCTCTCTGTATAGGTCCTGTCATAGGTACTAAATAAACATTTGTTAGCTGGTTGTTTAATTGACTAACTAGACAGGGAAAAAGGTGCATTGTTAGCCACTAACTGCCCTTTCTCATTTCTGGCTCCAACTGCCCCTTGAGAAGCACTGAGCTCACATGCCACTCCTATACTCAAGAATGATAAAAACCTAACTCCTCTGCATGACATTTAGAGCCCTTCACAATCTAACTAGAGTCTACCTTTTTCAAATATACTTAGCTTTACACCTCTTTACATATTCTTTGTTCCTGCCAAATTGGAAAGCAAGCTGGGTTGTTTTTAATTTAATTTTGTAAAATTCTGAATTTAAACATCAAAAAAGAGTGTTTGTATGCCCAAAGTAGAACACAAAAAGAGGATTATATATGCAACTGTGAATTTTCATTTCATGCTGCATGCTTCTTAAATAATGTAAACATAAATTTTTATATATATGTATGTATATTCAATTCTGTACTTTATTTTCAGAACTGTCCTGCTTGTATATGTTTCCATTTGAATTTTCTTCTGTTCTCTTTTTTTAAAAAAAATATTTCAGTGGTTTCTCTCTCTCTCTCTCTCTCTCTCTCTCTCTCTCTCTCTCTCTCCTCTCTGTTCCTCTCTCTTGCCTCTCTGTCTCCCTGTCTCTTTCTCCTCTCTCTGTCCCTGTCTCTCTCTCTGTCTGTCTCTGTCTCTCTCTTAACTTCCCCCTCATTTCTTCTCTCCTAAGAGATATGATTATTAATAACCAATGATTTGGAGAGATCCAGAGTTCCCCCATTTTCTAAAGTACTCATTTCAAAGCTTAGTTTCTGAAAGTTCAACTAACTTTCTCCTCAATTGATGTCAGACTCCACCCAACCTCACAAGGAATTTAATCTAAGGTGAATTCCTGCCCATTGTATGTGTAGATGTAGAGGTGATCTCTTTGTCCTAGAGTGAAAATTACTCTCCCACTCCATCATTAGAATAGATCCACCTATCATTAATTGTTAACCAGTCAGAGTTGATTGCCACCCTCTGGAACACCCACTTTTTCAAGGGTATATAAGCCTTGAGTCCATCACCATGACTGTCTTTGAACTGGGATGGTCAAACGACCATTCCTTTTATTAATAAAATGCTAGCATTATTAATAAAAGTTAATTACCCAGAAACTATTTCTCTCAGATTTTTTAAACATCATACTCTCTCTCTGTGTGTCTCACTGTTTCCAAGATTTACATGCAACTAAGATTTACATGCAACTGAGAAAAAAAATGAAGTGAAAATTAGATGTTAAAAAAAATTGAACCTGTTAGTACTAACACTTGCCAACTTTTCTCTTCCCCCTTCTGAACTTCCTTACATACTTTTTTTTATATTTTTAAAATATTTCGTTGATACTCTTCCCTTTTTTTGCATCACTATCACTATCTCTACTTCACCTTCACAGCTACCACCACCTCAACTCCAGTAGAAGTCCTTCCTTAAAGCAAATATGTATGGTAATGGCAAACGAAATCATGTCTCCTATGGCTGCTTCATTCTTGTCTCTAGTTTATTGCTTCTCTGCTAAGAGATGGAAAGAATGCTTCCTAATCAGAGTTTGTAAGTCTTTCAAAGCTGCCTTCCTTTGGATGACTATAATCAGTATACTAAATGCATATGTATGTGTGTGTTGTGTGTGGATGTAGTATATACTATATCATGTACACATGATATAGTATATATAATTTTATATTACACATGTATGTGTACATATATTTATAGGTATATATTATGTAGCAGCACTTCTTAAACTGTGGGTCATGACCAGATTTGGAAACAGTAAAAGGTTTCTGAAATGAATTAATTAATTAAAATTAAATTAATTAAAATCACACCCTCTAACCATAGGTGTTCCTCAGGGTTCTGTCTTGACTTTCTTTTCCTCTCCATCTGTTCTTTATGATTTCAGAAACTCCCATGAATTTAATTACTGTCTCTATACTGATGACTCTCAAATCTACCCACACTTCTCCAAACTCTTTGCTGCTCTTCATTCTCATGTCTCCAAACTATCTTCAGACATCTCAAACTGGATGTCCAGTAGGCATCTCAAACTCAACATGTTCAAAACTGATCTCATTATTTTTTGCCCCTAACCACTCCACCTCCTACTGCTGTAGAGGGCAATGCTATCTCTGGTCATTCCATCAGGTATCCTTGAAAATCTTTTATTCTATTAAGTCCATTTTTTCCCTTTTAAGATTATGTTTCACAGGATAAATTTTTGTTATGTCATTTAATATAATACTTTGTCATGTTGTATTACAAAATTTTCCCTTTCCTTTATAGTAGTTTCATTAGAGTGTTTCCTTGGTATTTTAACTCTTCCTTTGTGGCAACTTACTTTATTATTATTATTAAACATGGAAGCTATTGATTTTGGCTATGGCTTTCTTTGTTCAGTTGTTTCAGTTGTTTCTGACTTTTTGTGATACCGTTTAGGATTTTCTTGGCAAAGATACCGGAGTGGCTTGCTATTTGCTTTCTCAGCTCATTTTACAAATGAGGTAACTGAGGTGAACAGGATTGCCCAGGTCACATGGCTAATGTCCAAGGCTAGCTTTGAACTCCTGAAGATGAATCTTCCTGACTCCAGGTTCAGCATTCTATCTACTATACCACTTGGTTGCCCTAGGTTTTACTGGGAGTTTTCAATTTGGGATTTCTTTCAGGATGTAGTAAGTGGATTTCTTCTAGCTTTTCTTTGCCCCTAATTTCTAATTAATTTGGGTCATTTTTCTTTTGAGTTCTCGAAATATGGTATCCAGGTTTTTGTTTATTTATTTTTTAGGTAGTCTGATTCTTAATTTATCTTTTCTCAACTTATTTTTCAATTCAATTGTTTATGCTGATACCATGGTTTGCAAGTCAGCTAGGCAATGTAGGATACATAAGTTTATGAATTTAATTAAATTTATTATCCTTATATAATAAACTTTACAATTTTTTGCATCTTTAACCTTTTAATCTTTAATATTTCCTTCTTTCACTGTAAGAGTTGATATGAAGTACACAAGTTTTTTGAAACACATTCTTTAACTCATCCTAAAGCTACACTTTTATCATATTGGATATTACATTAGATGTTTTGATGAACATTCCAGCTTTCTAAACCAGCCTTCGTTATAGTCCATATGACTTCTTGGTTTTTTTTAAAGAATATTTTCATTTTATTTTTCTCAATGACACATAAAAACAATTTTAACATTCTTTTTTTTTAAAAAAAAATTCAGTCAATTGTTTTAGTACTAATTGCTTTTACATCACTTTGTAACATGTCCAATTTTTCTCCCCATCTCTCCCCTCCCCCATCCCATAACACCTTGCATTCTGATTACCACTTCTCCCAATATGTCCTCCCTTCTATCACACCCCTCCCTTCCCTTATCCCCATCTTGTCTCTTTTCTTGTAGGGCAAGATAAATTTCTATACCCCATTACCTGTGTTTCTTATTTCCTGGTTATATGCAATAATAATTCTCAACATTCATTTCTAATACTTTGAATTCCAATTTCTCTCCCTCCCTACCCATCCCCACTGAGAAGGCAAGCAATTCAATAAAGACTAAATATGTGTTGTTTTGCAAAAGACTTCCATAATAGTCATGTAGTATAATACTAACTATATTGCCCTCTATCCTATGCTATCCCCCTTAGTTCTTTTTATTCCCTCATTTGACCTTGTCCCTTCCCAAAAGTGTTTATTTCTAGTTGCTCCCTTCTCCCATTTGCCCTCCCTTCTATCATCCCCCTCACCCCTCTTGTCACCTCCTCCCCTACTTTCCTGTAGTGTAAGATAGATTTTCATACCAAATTTAGTGAGCATGTTATTCCCCCCTTAAACCATATGTGGAGAGAGTAGCTTCACTTTTCCCCTGTCCCCTTCTCTCTTTTTTCCTCCATTGAACAAGATTTTTCTTTTCTCTTTTATGAGTTTCTCTCTTTCTCCTCCCAGTATTTTCCTCCCTCACCTCTTAATTTTTATTTTATTTGATTTTTTGTGGATATCATCTCCTCTGATTCAACACATCCTGTACTGTGTGTGTGTGTGTGTGTGTGTGTGTGTGTGTGTGTGTGTAAGCCCTCCAACTACCCAAATACTGAGAAAAGTCTCAAGAGTTACAAATAACATCTTTCCATGTAGGAATATAGAGAGTTCAATTTTAGAAAGTCCTTTATGATTTTTCTCTCCTGTTTGCCTTTTCATGCTTCTCTTGATTCTTGTGTTTTTGAAAGTCAAATTTTCTCTTCAGTTCTGGTCTTTTCATCATGAATGCTTCAAAGTCTTCTATATCACTGAATGACAATTTATTCCCTTGCAGTATTATACTCAGTTTTGCTGGGTAGAGGATTCTCGGTCTTAATCTCAGTTCCTTTGACTTCTGGAATATCCTATTCCAAGCCCTTTGATCCCTTAATGTTGAAACTGCCAGATCCTGTGTTATCCTGATTGTATTTCCACAATACTCCAATTGTTTCTTTCTAGCTGCTTGCCGTATTTTCTCCTTGACTTGGGAACTCTGAAATTTGGCCACAATATTCCTAGGAGTTTCTCTCTTTTGGTGTCTTTCAGGAAGTGATTGGTGGATTCTTTCAATATTTATTTTGCCCTCTGGTTCTAGAATATCAGGACAGTTTTCCTTGATAATTTCATGAAACATAATGTCTAGGCTCTTTTTTTGATCATGGCTTTCGGGTAGTTGCATAATTTTTAAATTGTCTCTCCTTGATCTATTTTCCAAGTCAGTTGTTTTTCCAATGATATATGTCACATTGTCTTCTATTTTTTCAAACTTTTGGTTTTGTTTTTTAACTGCTTGGTTTATTTCATAATCATTCATTTCCCTGAACTCAATTCTCTCTTTCAAAGAGCTATTTTCTTCAGTGAGCCTTTGAACTTTCTCCTCTATTTGGCTTATTCTGCTTTTTAAAGCTTCCTTCTCCTCATTGACTTTTTTGGATCTCTTTTTCCAATTGAGTTAGCCTCTTCTTAAAGGTGTTATTTTCCTCAGAATTTTTTTGGTTCTCCTTTAGCAAGCTGCTAATTCACTTTTCAAGCACTTCTATTGCCTGAGCCCATTTTACATTCACTTTGGAGGCACTGGAGGCAGGGACTTTGATTTTTCTCTGACAGTATGCCTTGTTCTTCCTCATCTAAAAGGATGAGAGGAGACACCTGTTCACCAGGAAAGTAATGTTCTATGGTCTTATTTTTTCCCCCTTCTTTGGACATTTTCCCAGCCAGTTACTTGACTTCTGAATCCTTTGTCAAGAGGATGGTCCTATTGTCCCTCCTCTCCCCTGTATCATGTTCAAAGCTGAGATTGTACTCAGCTGATCGATTCCCTGAGACTTTGGGTGGAGGTGGGCCATCACTCAGGGCTGAGGTTTAGATCAATTGCTCCCTACTGCCAGAGACTTTAAGCTGAGCTGCCTGGACAATGGACCCAGATTGCTTCCTGGCCACCATAGCTGCCTGCAGTCTGCTGCTGCTGTTGCTGCCATCTCCTGGGGCTATTGCTGGAAGAACCCCGTTCCCCTCTCTCCCAGCTGGGAAAGCCCTCCCGCACTGACCTTTGGAGCTTTCTTTGTCACTGGTGGGTTGAGGTGTCTGGGACCCTCCCTGCTTGGAACTCTGCCCTGGAGGTCTGTTCAGGTCCTGTTCCTCCCAGTGGTGCATGACCAGGACTGGGCTCCATTCTGCTCAGCATCCCCTGAGGTAGACTTTTCCTGTTGGCCTTCTAGGTTACCTTTGGCTGGAAACCTCTTTTTCTCTGTTCTTCTGTGGCTTCTGCTGCTGTACAATGTGTTGAGAGTCACTTTTACAGGTATTTTGTGGATTGGGGGGGAAACCCTAGAGTATATGCATCTTTCTACTCTGCCATCTTGAATCTACCTCTAACATTCTTTTTTAATATAATTTTTGAGCAGAGTCCATCGCACCCTAGAAAGTGGACCCCACCACCAGCGCTGCCCTGGCTGTGGCCCCAGAGAAGCTGACCCGAGCAGGCTTCAGAGACGGAGGCTCTGGCAGCCGGGAAGGTCCCTCCACCCACAGAAGCTACAGGTCAGTGAGAGAGGCTGGGCCGGAGGAGTGGAGTGGAGTGTCTCTGTGACTCGGGCCCCCTCGGGAGGAAGCAGCGGCGGCAGAGATGGGGGCAGGAAGCGGCGAGGCAGAGGTGTGGGCGCCAGCGGAGGCAGGCAGCAGTGGCGCGGCTGTGGCAGCCCGAGAATCCCCTGATAGCAGGCAGGATCTTTATTACTGAAAGTCTCTGCATAAAGGGAGCTGAGCCTGGGAGACGGCCCTGCCCCACCACACTCCATTTCTGAAGGCCTATGCATAAAGCCCCTGAGGGCACTGAGCCTGGGAGGTGGCCCTGCCCCCACCCCAGCACCAGAACAAAAGGTCACATTGATTAGCAGCTGGGCGGCGCATTTGAATCTCAGAGCCCAAGCACTAGCTGGGCGGATCTAGGCGGGGGTGGACAGGAATCTCAGAAGTCAAGTAATTGGCTGGGAAAATGCCTAGAAAAGGGAAGAAAAATAAGACTATAGAGAGTTTTTTCCAACAAATGCAAATGATCCCAACATTCGGATCTGATGGTGAGGACAGGGACATATTCTCGCCATTGGGGAAAGATGTGGAGGGCGGGGCCTCAGTACCCCAGACACCCCAGGGGGTTGTCGGGTGGGCTCAGGCCTTGGAAGAGCTAAAAAAGGATTTTGAAAAGCAAGTTAGACAGGTGGAGGAAAAGCTGGGAAGAGAAATGAGAGACATGCAAGAAAAGTATGAAAAACGGGTCAACACCTTGGTTAAGGAGACCCAAAAAAATGCTGAAGAAAATAACACCTTGAAGACTAGGCTCACTCAATTGGCAAAAGAGGTGCAAAAAGCCGATGAGGAGAAAAATGCTATCAAAAGCAGAATTAGCCAAATGGAAAAAGAGGTTCAAAAGCTCACTGAATTTAATAGTTCTCTCAAAATTAGAATGAAACAGATGGAGTCTAATGACTTTACGAGAAACCAAGAAATCACCAAACAAAACCAAAAGAATGAAAAAATGGAAGAGAATGTGAAATATCTCATGGGAAAAACAACTGACCTGGAAAATAGATCCAGGAGACACAATTTAAAAATTATGGGACTACCTGAAAGTCATGATCAAAAAAAGAGCCTAGACATTATCTTCCATGAAATTATCAAGGAAAACTGCCCTGACATTCTAGAACCAGAGGGCAAAATAAGTATTGAAAGAATCCATCGATCACCACCTGAAAGAGATCCAAAAAGAGAAACTCCTAGGAACATTGTGGCCAAATTCCAGAACTCCCAGCTCAAGGAGAAAATCTTGCAAGCAGCTAGAAAGAAACAATTTCAGTACTGTGGAAATACAATCAGGATAACTCAAGATCTAGCAGCTTCAACATTAAGAGATTGAAGGGCGTGGAATAAGATATTCCAGAAGTCAAAGGAAATAGGACTCAAACCAAGAATCACCTACCCAGCTAAACTGAGTATAATACTTCAGAGGAAAATATGGTCTTTCAATGAAACAGAGGACTTTCAATCATTCTTGATGAAAAGACCAGAGCTGAAAAGAAAATCTGACTTCCAAACACAAGAATGAGAAGAAGCATGAAAAAGTAAACAGCAAAGAGAAGTCTTAAGGGACTTACCAGAAGTGAACTGTTTACATTTCTACATGGAAAGACAATATTTGTAACTCTTAAAACTTTTCAGTATCTGGGTAGTTGGTGGGACCACACACACACATGTACACGCATGCACGCACACACACATACACACATGCACACACACACAGAGACAGAGAGCACAGATTGAATTGAATAGGATGGGACCATAGCTTAAAAGAAATTAAGGCAAATGGTGAGAGAGAAATGTAGTGGGAGGAAAGAGGGTGAAATGGAATGGGGCAATTATATGTCATTTAAGAGGCAAGTAGGAGACTTTTTAGTGGAGGGATAAAGTGGAGAGCTGAGGAAAAAAAAAAACCAAGAAGTTTACCCTCATCACATTTGACTAAAGGAAGGAATAAAATGCACACTCATTTTGGTATGAAAACCTATCTTACAGTATAGGAAAGTGGGGGGGGGAAGGAGATAAGCAAGGGGGGGCGATGATGGAAGGGAGGGCAAAGGGAGGAGGGAGCAATTTGCAGTCAACACTTGGGGAGGGTCAGGATCAAAAGATAGAAGAGAAACAATGAGGGACAGAATAGGATGGAGGGTAATTCAGTTAGTCTTACACAACACGACTATCAGGGAAGTCATTCACAAAATTACACAGTTATGGCCTATATTGAATTGCCTGCCTTCCCAAAGGGAATGGGTGGGGAGGGAGGGATGGGGAGAATTTGGAACTCAAAGTTTTTGGAACAACTGTCTAGTATTGCTGTTGCTACTAGGAAAGAAGACATACAGTTAAGGAGGAATAGAAAGTCATCTGGCCCTGCAGGAGAAAAGAGAAGATGGAGACAAGAGAAGGGAGGGATGACAGAAGAGAGGGCAGATTGGAGAGAGGGAAAATTAGATTGCTTGGGGTATTGGGGTGGGGGGAGGGGATAAAAGGGGAGAAAATTTGGAACCCAAAATTTTGTGAAAATGAATGTAAAAAGTTAAATAAATAAAAAAAAATATATAATTTTTGAGTTCTTACTTCTCTTTCCTGCCCTTTCCTTGAGAAGGCAAGCACTTTGATACATATTACACATATGTAGTCATGTAAAATAGATTTCTATATTAGCCATGTTTCCCAGACAAAAAAAAAGGAAAAAGCCAAGAAAAAAAATTTTTTTTTTAAAGTATGCTTTGATCTGCATTCAGACTCCAGCATTCTTTCTTTGGAAGTGGATAGCATTTTCCATCATGAGTCCTTTGGAATTGTCTTCAATCATTGCATTGCTGAGAATAGCTAAGTTATTCACAGTTGATCATTGTACAATATTGCTGTCATTGTGTACAATGATCTCCTTACTCTCATAGAATTTCAATAGGGTTTAAGTCAAATGGATTCTCAGGCCTCTGTTTGTTATGTCCCCTACTGATAGATGAAGAAGCTGGTGTTGGCCTTGATTCAACTATCAATGCCATATCCTTGCTCAATATCCTTTTCCATAACCACAGCTAAATAAACTTTCATTTATTAAGCATTAAATGGTCTATGAGTGTCTCATCTTGTTCCAACCCCAATAGACTGAACTAGATCTAGGATTGGTTTACAATATTGTCAGATTAAAAATCCTGTTGAGTTTGTTCAGTAGAGTAAGGATATATTCTGTTTTGGTTTTTGTGAGGGTTTAATTTGGAAATATGCTGAGTTGAGCTTTATTTTCAAAGTCCTCTTCAATGGCAGCATGCATCTCCAAGTACATCTTTTTGGAAACCATAGTTCCTTTGGCTTTATTTGCCTATATTTAATCTCCACTGAGTTAGAGGGCTACTGCTTGGCAGGACAGGTGGCCTGTGTTTTCTTAAGTGTTCCTGTCTCCAGAAGAAATATATTACCCAGCTCATTAATGTTTCATATGAAAGTATTCTAATGTATTTAATTTTTTATTTAATGAAATTTCTAACCTTCAGGCTGAGAAAGTTATCCAGAATGTTTCATTCAAGCTGTTGGAAAAGTGCTCATTAGTCTGGGGTGGGAGAGGGGAGGATTCAAGTAGGAACAGGAGCTAGTTGCCTACAACCTGAAAATGTCTAAAATTAAACTTTCGTGGATGCTTTTCCTACCTTAAATCTGGATGAGGAAATTACTTGTGTTTGATAACTAATTAGGGATGTTGCATTTTTTTTCTTTCTCCAGATTCTTTAGTTCATTTTATAACAAAGGATAATTGGAAAATGTCCTTGTGTAGGATTCCTGCTTGAAAATGAATCTGGTTTGAATGCTGTAACAATTTCATTTTCTGTAGAAAGTCTGGCAAGTTTCCCTCTAGTAATTCTTTCTACTCCGAATACTTTTTAAAAATATGAGAAAAAAACCTTGATAAAGTGAAATACAAATTACCTCCAAGAGTCAAAGCTGACAACTGGATTCAGTTTTAACCACCTTTAGCTGCTTAACTTGTATCATGAGATGATTTGGGTTTAGTCTCTGGAGATACTGTACTTTTAATCTAAATAGGCCATGAAACACTATGGCCTGAGTTATTTCAATGAAATATTTTACATCTCTGACTGTCCCTGTTCTATCCCTGCCTTCTTTTCCCAAAGGCAGTAGAGATGTCTTTGTACTTAGAGATGGCATGCGGTCTCCAGAGATCATTTTTGTTCCAGGGGAGATGAGCTATAGTAGACAAAGCTACGGATTTGAGTCATAAAATCTGGTTTAAAGTCCAAGCTCTGTGCCCTTAACAGGTAGTTACGTGACCTTGAATAGATTATTTCACCTCTCTCTTTGGGCCTGTTTTCTCATCTGTAAAATGGGGGTGATGGCTATTATTGGAATCAGAAGAGATGATGTGAGTAAATCAGTTAAAGATGGTAAAGCTTTATACAAAGGGAATCTACTGTTATCAGTTTGCATTGTGGCCTCAACTTACTACTGCAGTTAGCCTTCTGGTTGGTCTCTGGCCTCATGTCTATCTTCCTTCCAGTGAATTCTCTATTCAACTGCCAAGATGATCTTCCCAAAAGGGAGATACAGCCATGTCCCACCCCTACTCAATAAATTCCAGTGGTTCTCTGTTATAAACCTACAGGATCAAATATAAAGTACTCTGGCTTTTAAAGCACTTCATCATCCAGGTCATTTCTGCCTTTCTAACCCTCTTACATTTTCTCTCTACCTATTCTATGTTCCTGGTACCTAACACTCCATTATCTTTGTGTATAGCACTCTTGATTCCAGGCCTTTTCACTGGCTGTCCCTCATGTGTGGAATGTTCTCCCTCTGCCTAGAGTTCCTTTAAGACCCATCTCAAATTTCACCTCCTGCAGAAGGTGTTTCCTGTCATCCTTTCCACTACTACAGCCTTCATTGGTATATAACTTGTATGTGCAAGGTTGTGTGCCTATTATCCACCCCTCCCCATCAGACTATAAGTTCCTAGAGAGCAGGTACATGGTTTTCGCCTTTCTTTGTATCCTCAGTGCCTGGCACATAGCCTCTGTTAAGTAAATTCTTGTTCAATGACCCTTCTATTCCCTGGCACAAAGGAATAAAAACCTTTCACATCCATTTCTGGATGACCACGTTTCAACATTTTAAATTAAAGTTTTAAAATTCTAGAATGCAAAATTTGTTGAGTTTAGACTTCTCTCGGAAGGGAAAGTCGTCCGCATAATGAAATGTCTCCAGATAAAGAGATGATTTATAAAGCATTGGGCTGCTTTTCTATCTCTACATTTTGACCTTAGATCTTTTAACCACGCGTTCTTCCGTGAGCCTCAGTTTCCCCCGTGGAAGCGGAAGAAGGGGTAATACCCCATCCCCATTCTTTTACTTTCAGACCAGACAAGTACAGGGACTGGAAAGAGGGAAATACTGTAGGAAAGGAGGCGTGGCCCAGGGTCAAGTCCTGCCGGTATTCACAGGGAACTTGCCATTAGCCTCAGTCTCTATCTCCTTGGAAACCAACGGACGCTCTTTCCCTGCTTCCCGAGCATCAGTTAGCTAGGATGGGGACGCACCAACCAATCCCCTGCTCGGAGACGGGCCCTGATGCCCTCCCATTGGGGCATCTCTTCGCAGCGTCCCGCCTCGCGGCAAAAAGTCAGAGGTACCCACTACTCCCACCGAGAAGCCGTCGTCAGGACAACCCGTTCTCTCCTCCGCTCCCAGACCCTGCCACACCCACGCAGCCGAAGCTCCAATTGGCTACAGCGGGACGGGATGAGGAGCGCAAAGGGAGGCAGCGATTGGTCCATTCACCGTTCTGTTGGGGAGGAGCCCGAGGTAGCGCGGTCCCGAGCTCACATTCGAATCTGGGGCTGGGATAGTGTGGAGGTGAGAGAGAGAGACCCGGAGTGGCGCCCGGCAGGAGCCGAGGGTGAGAGAGTGGAGGGGTCAGGGCCTGGGGTGGGGCGGACGGCCACCCTCACTTCTTTCGGACACTGCCTCCAAATATTTCTTCTTATCCCTTAAGTCAGGTCTTCTCAACCTTTAAAAATATTTAGATAAATCTATTTCCATGTAATTGACCTTTGCAATTCTAAGTGTATTGTACATTTAAAAACATTTTTAGAAGCTTTGCCAACCTGGCCAAAAAAAAAGAAAAGAAAAGAAAAGAAAAGGTTAATAACCCCTACCTGCCTTAAATTCTCTCATCTTTACCCACCCCCAGCCCTACCCCCAGAACACCTCTGCCTCCTGGCAGGGAATTTCCTGTCTCAGAGACAATTCAGCGCCACCTCCACTCCTTTCCATCCTCTAAGCCCAGAGAAAAAGTTCTTTTAACTTTACCTCCCAGTCTCCATCTTTAGACTCAGTCCAGAAATGTTTCATTCCCCCTTCTCCCACCTTCAACCCCGTTCATTGCTCCTTGCTCTTCTCTAAAGATACTTGGTTCCTGATTACAATAGTAATCCCCTATAGAGTAAATATTTCCTAGTATATGTTCCATCCCTCCCAATTTACCCTGTATATAGCTTGTTTATAGTGGTTTGCGTTTTGCCTCCACCGTTTAGACTGCGCACTCCTTGAGAGCAGGGACTTTTTTCTTTTCTTTCGCCTTTCTCTGTATCCCTAGAATTTAGCCCTGTACCCGACATGCATACTGGTTATTTAGATCTTAGTTGACTGACTGACTATAGTGTCATTTCTCCTATCATCATCCCAAAATCTTATTAGCACTGTGCAAGATGAGCCTCAGTGATATGCTATAAGATGTGCCTCAGTCTCCTTCTAGTATGACTTTTTGGTGGCCCTTCTAATCATATTGATTAAGTCAAGTCAATTGAATTCAGCAAACATTTATTAAACAAGGCATTTTTCTAGGCCCCAACAATGTGACAAAAATGAAGCTTACTGAAGGGGATAGAGCTAATTAAATATTAGATAGTTTCTGAAGAGAGTACACTTACAACCAGGGAGAGGGATTCAGGAAAGAATTTTGGCAACAGGTACCATCTTAGCTGAGTCTTGAAGGAGATTCAGAGAAGTGGAAGTGAGAAAGTCCATAATTTCAGTCATGGGTTTTCATTCATTGGAGGTCTTTAGGCAAAGGCTGGATGGCCATCTGTCAGGTTTGTTGTAGGTTTGTTGTAGACAGCATTCTTGATCAGATGCCATCTGAGCTAAATGGCCTCAGAAACGCTTTCCTATTGAGATTCTGTAGCTCTGTGGTAGTATTTTTAGAAGGAGAGATATATAAAATATAACTAACCCTTTGGGTAGCTCAGGTAGAATGGAGATGTTGGGCATGAATTAGTGAACTGAGAGGGCAGAGTGTTTGAGGAGAGATCAGTGTGTATATTGAAATCCCCAGATCAGAAGATAAGGGTTGGTAAAGGAGAGGAAGACTCAGACATGGCCAAACTTCTTGAGAAAAGCAGTTGGTAGATGAGAGTCAGGAGGATATGAGCCAGATTATGTTAGACCAATGGAATGAACTTCAAAGGAGGAGATGAGTAATGGTGGCAAAGGGATGGTCTGGAAGTAGCTGTGAAAAGTAAGAAGATATCTATACCTATATCTATATATCAATATCTATATATCCATATCGATATATCTATCCATATACAGATATAGATATATTTTCTCTTGGCTTATTGTTTCAGGAGGCAATGAGAAAATGAACAGTTTGAGAGAGCGTGTATAGAGGTGCATTGTTCTCTGGAGGAAGTCAGATTTCCATTGATCCAAGAAGATGGAAAGAATATCAGAGTAAAAGATTTAGAATGAAGGGAAGTTAATGGAATTCCAGAAGCCAAAAAAGGATTTGGAGGAAAGAACCAGTTTCCATCAGATAAGTGGTCAAAGGATATGAGCAGGCAATTTTCAGAGGAAGAAATCCAAACTATTAATAGCCATATGAACAAATCCTCTAAATCATGCATTTCTCTAATTCAAAATCAACTGTAAGATTCAACCTTGCACCATCAGATTGGTAAAGGGGACAAAAAGGGAAATGAATAAATGCTGGAAGGACTGTGGGAAAACAATTATATTAATGAACTGTGATGGAACTGTGAACTGGCCCATCCATTCTGGAAAGCAATTTAGAATAATGCCCGTGATTCTATTCAACTGTGCGTATCTTTTCAGCGATACCATTACTAGATCTTTATCCCCAAAAAAGACCAAAAAAAGAAAAGGGTATGAAAATATTTCTAGCAGTTCTTTGTGGTGGCAAAGGATTAGAAATGAAGGGGTCACTCATCAATTACAGAATGGTTGAATGAATTATGGTATATGAATGTGATGGAATACTGTTGTGCTACAAGAAATGATCAAGGCAAAGGTTTCCCAGGAACCTGAGAAGACTTGTATGAACTGATATAGAGTGAAGTGAGCAGAACAAGGGGGAGGGGGGGCAATTTAAATAATAATAGTGATAGTAATATTGTAATGACAATAAACTTTGCAAGTCTTAGGAACTCTGATTAATACAATGACCAACCAAAATATGCTACTTACCTCCTGAGAGAGAGTCAGTGGACTCAGATGTTCTCTGAGTAGAGAGATGGAGATATTTTTGGACATGAGCAATGTAAGAATTTATTTTGCTTTACTATACATGTTGGTTCTGAAGGATTTTCCTTTTCTCACTTTCTCAAGGAGGGGCAGAGCAATGTGGAAAGAAGAGAAAGTTGATCTTCATTTGAAAAAAATATTTTTAATAAAGGAAATGAGAATAGAGAAGGATATGGACTAGGGAAGTAGATGGGAATGAATGATAATAGGAAGCTTTTCTGTCAGAGAATTGGAATCACAAGGATTAGGAAGGGAAAATGTGGGAGTTTGTCAGGCATAGGGTCTGGGTAGCCACCAACTAAGGTTCCCACAGGGTTCTGTGATGATGACAGGAAGCATCAGACCATACTCTCTCAAACACCAGGAAGGAAATTGAGCTATCAAGGAGCTTGATTAAGGTGACTGTGAATAAGGGCTGAAGAAATCCTTGGGGGCTTGATTACTTGCCAATTCCAACATGGTCCTCATTCCAACATAACTGGGGTTGAAGTGCACCCAAATAATACCCTGCATATGGAACAAGCATAGGTTCCTGGTTGGTCTTGTATCTGAGATTCTGGTCCTAGATAGAATCTGATTAAGTCTGGACCCTGGACATGTAAAAGTCAGACAGGTTTAGTAGAGCAGGGTGGGTTAGGAGTAGGTTCACATGGAGTAGGTTCTGGGACTGGGAGGCTTCCAGGCTCATCCCTGAGAGATATTAGGCCAGGAGCCATACTCTCCCACATCTAGTGATGGAGAAGGAAGGGAGAGTGCTGTAGTTGGTACTCTCACCCTGTATATACAAAAGTACTAGGGAAAGGTTATGGTGCTATGACAACATGGAGTCCCCAATCCTATCCCTTCCTACTTTCCTAGTCTTTACACTTTACTTTAAGATCCTGGTACGCTGGCCTATTTGTTGTTCCTCCCATACAGCACTTCATCTCTTGACTCTGCCTTTGCACCAGTAACCTCCAAGCTGTAATGCTCTCCTTGCCCACCTTGGTCTTTTAGCTTCCCTGGCCAACAAAATCCACTCAAATGCCACCTTCTTTGGGAGGCTTTTCCCACCTCTGTCCTCACCTCTAGTGCCTTCCCTCTGAGATCATCTAACATTTACATACTATGTTTACATAATATCATCTATGCACATATATCTATCTTCTATGTGCATGTTACATGTATTAGAATGTGAGCACCTTGAGGGCACAGGCTGGTTTTTTTGGCTTTCATTGCATTCCAGCACACTTAACACAGAGCCTATCACACAGGAAATTTTAATAAATGTTTGTTGACTGACTGATTAGGTGAAAATACCATGTGTGGGGGTGGGGATGGGAGAAGAAGTCGGGTCAGAAACAAAGATTCCACATTGTCAATGGTTGTAAGGTTGGATTAGGGTAGAATTTTACTAGTTCACCTTGGGGAGAGGGGAAGTAATGGCTAAAACTATTGGGTATTTTTAGTAGTAGATTCCAGGGCAATTGCTTCTCAAGTTTGGAGGCTTCCAAACCCAGTCTTTGGGTATTTATTCCAAGGTTATTTATGAATGCTGACTACTTGGACGATGATAGTGCCACTTAATCCTGGCTCCCAGGGAGCCCACAGTCCTTTCTTAAAGGGAGGTGAAGCTGTTAGTCCACTGTGTTTTCCAGGAGCAATGTTGGATTTCTTGCACTCTGCTATTTGTTATCCATCAGAGTCAGACTTTGATCCCTCCTCATGGCATGGAGATGACCCTGGAGGCTTTCAAAGGCTATATCAGTGAAGTACTTACTAGCTCTGACAAGTCCCATCAAGCTGGAAAGGCTTTGACTATGGGCCAGGTGATGTATATTATGGCTGCTGTTCAAGGACAGGCTGACCTGATGTTGGAAAGGATCATCATTTATTTGGCCCTAGGGGGATGATTCTTCGGGCCACAGTAACTCCTGATGACTACCTGCTAAGATATGGGGAGATTGTGATCTCTGTCAATACGGGGAGTACCGACGCTAAACAAAATCACAGGTCCCTGAAGTCTTTAAGGCATCCCCATGTTTTTACTCAGATTGCATCGGTCAGCATTAGGGATTTCCTGTGATCTCTTGAAACATTCCCCCTTTGAAATGAAATTCAGTCCAATTTCAAGCTCATAAAGTGAAATGAACACTTCAAAATTACTCCAACTGAGTGAACGCTGTAATAAATAATATATAAAGAAATAATGTGTAATTAAGATCTACCATGTAATGATAAATAATGGTTTTACTATAAGATGAGTTTCCTCACCTGTAAAATGGGGATGATAATAGCACTGTGGCACAGAGTTATGAGGATTAAAGGAGATAGCATATTGTGCTTTGTAAACTTTAAAACTCTATGTAAATGCTAACTATTATTAGATGATCTATTTGAATGATGTCAGATTTGAATTGGCGCATATCAAATCTCAATATTGACATCATCTGCCAATGTTACTATCAGTTATCATAGGTTCATGACTGTGACATTTAAATTAAATGAAGTGTGTAACTTGAAGGTAAACAATCTTTATATGAAGCTAAAAGCACCATACTATTTATTCTGTCTCTTGACATTCATTTTTGCAAATATGATACAACCTGGTTTGCTTCTTTTAAAAACACAATTAGAATCACAATACCTTGAGAATGGTTATTGATCATTGCTTCACATTTTCAACAATGAAATTTAAATCTGATTATTTAAAATTTTTACTGCCTCATCTTTTAAAAGTGAAATGATATCCCTTTGTGATAGTTAAATATATAATTTGTTTAAAGAGGAAATCCGCTGAAAGTTCAAAATAGCATAAACAAAGATCGTAGTGATCATTGAAGTAGCAGAAATTTACAAGAACAAAGTAAAAAGCCCAAATCCAGAAAACACAATTTATTCTAATTTTTTATGGAAAAGTATTTACAGATATTGTTATTATGGAAAGATTGCTATTTTTGCTTTGTACACATTCTTTAGCTGTCATTAGCATGAAGACTATAAATTTATTTTAAATTATGATTATAAATTCATTAAGCACTTACTCTGAGCTGGACACTGCTAAGCATTTTACAACTGTCATTCCATTTGATCCTTACAACGACCCTGGGATATAAGTGCTATTATTTACAGCCATTTTACAGATAAGGAAACTGAGGTGAAGAGAGATGCATCACTTATCCATAGTCCCACAATCGCTAAGCCTCTGAGGCCAGATTTGAATTCATGTCTTCCTGATTCCAGGCCCAGTATTCTGTCTACTTTACTTTCCAGTTGCCTCTAATAAAATGAGAAAAAATGGTGAAAGAATACCTGCAGAATCAGTTGGTAATGTGATTTCTTCCAGAAAAAAATAGATACTTTTAAAAAGCAAAAACCACCTCCCCAGTTGTGAATGCTTTCCCTTTTCAAATTACTTTCATCCACTCTAAAATACATCTAGTTGTTTCCATGTTGCCTCCTCTATTAAATGCCCCCTCTTTGTGGGCAAGAACTTTTATTGTATCCCCAGCTCTTATTACGGTGCCTGGCACACAGTAAATATGTTTAAAAAATGCTTCCTTTCCAGGCCTGGTGCCATTTTATACAAAATTAGATGACTGGCCTAGATCACCTCTAAGTCTCCTACTCTATAATTCTAGGATTCTTTACTATTTCTTGTTCTGTTTTTCTTAGAAGCTGAGATTGTTGGTAGAGATGTAATGAATCTTGTAAGTCTCACTGCTTCCTCTGAAATGAAGATTTTTGGAGAACCCCATGTGTTGTACCAGGAACATCCAAAATAGCAAGAATTTATGAATGGAGAGCAAGAAAAAAATCCTCAGAGTAAGTAATAAAAAAGTTCTTTCTAGATTAATTTGAAACAAATATATGCGCACACAAAGAGAATTGACAGCAAAGAGATTGAAAAATACATGCTACTATGGTTATTGACCAAGATTCACTTATTTTCAAACTGTGCTCAGCTATAAGGGATCTGTCGGTGGAGATCAGCATCAGGACCTCGAACCCAAAGTCATGATTTTATGTTTTGATCATTCCTCAGGTCTTTGGCTCAGAATCTCGTGTAGTTCATTGTTGGGCTTTTCTTTCCCAGTGGTCCATTCTGAACTCCCCCACGTTCTTGACACCTTTTGAAGTTGCTTTGATATGAGGTGTTAATGACTTACGCTGAGCGGGGTACTTCTTAGTTAATTATTATTCTTTTAGGCTATTTGAAGCCTTCTTCCAATTTGGAAAATATGTTTTTAAAAAAGGAAATGAGGTTTTCCTTTACTGTTACTACTACTACTACTACTACTACTACTACTACTACTACTACTACTACTACTACTGCTACTACTACTACTACTATTACTACTACTACTACAGATCACATTTTGATAACAGCTTATAGTTTGCAAAACTTGCTCCATATTTCAGTTTGGTTTCTATAAGATTCAAGAAAACATTGGCCTTCAAGTGATTATTTCTCTAGGTCACACCCATTCTTCAAGTTGTACATGCAAATGCAAGAATTGTGCAAACAAGCGTTAGGTCTACGGAACTAGTGATTTCTACATTTGACCATTTGACATAGTGGTCTATAACAATCCAGGTAGATGCCATCACTAGTGGACATATTAGAGTTATTAGCTGATATTTCCTCTTTGATTATCCCAAGCCAAGTCTGTAGCATCTTTGTTTTTCAGTCGTTTTTAGTCATATCTAACTCTTTGTCACCCCATTTGACATTTTATTGGCAGAGAAACTGGAGTGGTTTGTCATTTCCTTCTCCAGCTCATTTTAGGGATGAGGAAACTGAAGCAGACAATGTTAAGTGACTTGTCAAGTTAACGTCTGAGGCCAGATTTGAATTTAGGTCTTCCTGACTCCAGGCCTGACGCTCTATCTGGTGTACCATCTACCTGCCTTTACATCTACTATGTAGTATTTACAGGATCAAGTCAGTTGCATGGTCCTCAACAAATAAATGACTATGTTTCATCACACTTTTGTTTTTCTTCATCTTCCTAGAAACCTTCAGGAATGCAATTCAGTTTATCTTCTATGTATAGAACCATATGCTAAGTCTTGAAGTTTCTACCAAGTTTGGATAATATGGGAGCTTATAGATTAATACAAGGATGCTGTGCAAGCATAAGTAATAATACCTGAGAACCATCACTTGACCCTTCTCTCCCCTCAAACTACCATCCCATCTATGTTTCTCCTCTCTTTTATAGTCAAACTTCTAGAAAAAGTTTTTTCTACCCACTGCCTCTTTTTCCTCGCCTACCACTCACTTCTCTACCTCTTTTCATCTCACATTTGACTCCAGTGCTTGAGTAAATCTGTTCTCTTCAAGATGTGTTTCCACTAATCATTTTTAAATGACTAAATCTGCTGGTCTTTTCTTTCTTTTTGTCTAGCTTTTAAATGAATTTGTATTTCGTTTATCACAATAGTCTCTCTATACACTTAAAAAGTAATTGTATTTGCAGGTGTGAGATATTACCCATTCAGTCTATAGGAGATATATTTGCCTTTTTATTATATTGAATCACTTCATGTGTTTTGTTGACACTACTTATGTGCACTAACCCGTGCTTAATGCACATAAGTATTTGTAAACCCTCTTGCCATTGCTCCATGACTCTATGGGTCTGGGGCCCACAGGCTTAGAATGCATGACAAATAAGGTCATTGGATCAGATGACTTCCAAAGACTATACAATGATATGAAGTGTGGAT
This sequence comes from Bettongia penicillata ogilbyi, assembly GCA_023548195.1. Classification (NCBI taxonomy): domain Eukaryota; kingdom Metazoa; phylum Chordata; class Mammalia; order Diprotodontia; family Potoroidae; genus Bettongia; species Bettongia penicillata. The sequence goes on along the minus strand of JAJHZJ010000527.1, from coordinate 8,376,034 downwards.
TAAAGGAGAAAGAGAACCTAAATAGGAAGACCCATTGGGGGCCATGGCAGCTACATACCTAGCCCTAGCCATTTTTTCCATGATTTTTCATTCTCAATTATCTAGTACTTCTACTTATCGTAACTGAAATATTTTTGTGTATCTTTACAAAAAAAAATCCTACTAAATAACAATGCATGAGAAAATCTGGATAGCTTCATATAGCAAGCAACTGATTATACAATATCTTTCCAGGTACCTTTTCACAATAATTAATTTAAAAGTTAGTATGAAGTACATGAAATAATTGCCATGTTGGGCTCATTATTGCCTTCTAAAAATAATTGTTAATAGTGCTTGTTTTTGTGTGAATGTTGAATTTGAGAGTGAGTCAGGCTGTCTACCAGAAATCACCATACCGATACACGGGTAGTTGTCCACATCCTGAGGACCCCATATCCTTATGACTTCCTCACATTCCCACTGAGAGTATTTGATGTCCTTTCTTAAATCTCAGAGAAGGCATTGATTTGACTTCTGAAAGTATTGCCACTTTGTGAAATGTGCATTAGTGAAATTGCTTCCAGGTCATCATGCTTTGCATTTTACTTGGAGAAGTATTCCCTAAGGAAATTGTTACTTCTTTTAAAGATGGTTGTTATGACTTCATGGATACAAATTTCCTTTTGTTTTCCCCCCTTTTTTGTAAGCTGATCTTTGCCATCCTCAGTTCAACATCGAGAATCACTTTTCAGACAGATAGATCAATTCTGCCCACCACCCTCCCTCACGTTCTGGGTTTGCCAGCATTTTGTTTTTTCCTGTGTAAATTGTCCTTATCTTTAAAATGTTTTACTTGGCTTTTCCTTTCCTCCACTTTTTTCTGAGTTTTGTATCTGTTCCCTTTTTCATTATGTTTTTGATCTAATGAATTAATTGAATACCATCTCTTTTTAAAAATCTTTATGGAATATATACTTAGTCAAAAGAGTCTCTCATGGGTAATATATCTAATCGTAAGGACTTTTTCATAAGAAAGAGAAGAAAATGAATAAAGGAAAATGAAATAAAAGACCAGTAAGTCTTCCCCACTGAGATTTCTTAAAATCTCACTTTTTCTTGATTCTTCTGCCTTGCTAAGAGTAAAAGTCCATCAGACAAGCATCTGGTATAATATTGCTAAACCAATAAATAGGAACTGGAGCAATCTAAGAGAAGACTCTTATGGAAATTCTTTAAAAAGGACATGAATTTGAAACGCATTTTTCATTATTGTCTGTTTTTTAGAAGATCTGACATTTGCTGCAGATGTGACTTGGAATAAGTGACATAACCTCTCTCGTTTTCTCATCTATAAAATGGACTAGATGGCCTCTCAGTTCCTTTCCAGCTCTACATCAGTGATTTTACAATCCTAGGAATTTGGGGATGCTACTGATTGGAAATTGAAGATAGGGACAGCACCTGTGATATCATTGTTGTAGGGAATTTATGGATGAAAACACCCTACTTCCCAATGGGTTACCATCTTTTTTGTAATTTACAGTCCTAGAGAACTTCCTAGAACTGTAGATCTCAAAGTGCAGTCTGGGTCTCTAATATCCTCTCAAGTGTCTATAAAGTCAAAAATATTTTTATAATAACAATGACATTTTAATTTCTAATATGTTAATTATCAATAGACATAAACCACATAAACAAAAGCTCTCTAGGAGGTCCTTAATAATTTTCTAAAGTGTAAAAGGGTCTTGAGACCAAAAAGTTTGAGAACCACTATCCCATAGCTCTGTGAGTTTAACTTGCTCAGGGTTATACAACTAGTATATTTCAGAGACAAGCCATGGACCCAGGTTTTCCTGGTTCTAAGACTTCCATGCCATGTATGCCTCTTGCTGCTACTGATTAAAATCCCCTATCCTAGACTGATCCGCCTCTAAAAGCTTATTTTAATTTTTAAGTTGTCAAAGTAAAGATGACAAAAAAAAAGGGCTAAATGGATTGACTACTGGGTAGTAAACAAGGTGTTTGGTAAGAAAACAGAAAGAATCTTGTAAACAATCAGTTGCAAATTTTCCATGACGTAAAATGAGAAATTGTTCCAGAGCTAGAAATGCCTTCTATTTCCAGGTAATTCTTATCCATGTCTTTTGATAAACTGTTCATAAATTACCCAATATTATGAAGACCTTCCTGGATCTTTTAGTACTTTGTCAGTAGAAGTGTAGCATTTACGCCATCTTTCTAATATCTCTATGGGCCCCACATGCCCTTGACGATGCCTTTTAAGCCACGTTTTCTGTTCAAGCCTCTGTTGGCAATATCCTGCCACTTGACACACCTGGTGCCTCTTTCCAGTGTTTGTCAGATCACTTGAATTTTTTATTTTCCATATGATGGTGTTCCACAATGATTCCATATAGCCATATGGTATTGTGGGAGAGGTCATTACTATTAAAACAATGAACTTCTACAGTTTGGGATTGTTGAAAACACTGCAGAGTTTTCCAAATGTGAGGATCTAGCTCATTCACTCTCTTTTGCCAAAATAACTAGTTGAAACTAGTAGGCAGGGTGGAATCAGTTAAACCAGTCATGTGGCTTTGTATGGATCAGCACTCCTTCCTCCATCATTTGAGTAAATTAAAGTGATTTTTTTCCCACTAAACTAAATAGCCTAATGAATGCATCTAGAACAAGCTAGAGTAAAAATACCTAGGAAGAGAGGGAGGAATCAAAAAAATTTAGATTATCAGCCAAGAATCTGGATGTGATTTTCTTTTCATGAATATACCACCTTAGTGATTCTTTGATTTAAATTCTTTTTAAATACGTATAACAGTATGAGAATGTAACTCTCTTATGACACTAATTTTTGGATTTGATTTGCTATTAAGTAGGTACTAGTGGGATATAGAAGGAAGAGCACCAGATTAGGAATCTAATGTTCTATGGTTCTAAGCCCATTTTGGACAAACTAGAAGCTCTCTGTGCTTCAGTTTTCTCATTTCTGCAATGAGAAAGTTGGACCATGTCATCTTTAAATATGTTGTGATACTATAATCCTAGGAAGTTGGTCTGCGCTTTCTGGTCTTAGTCTGTTGCTAGAGTTCAAAGTCATGTTAGAATAAGTGGTATTTTGAAAAATTTCCCAAGTATGCTCATAATATATGAATTTTAAAACACAAGTGTCTGACTACTAAAGAATTAAAATAAGAAAACCCTAAAAGTGCTCCTATTCTGGCCCTAACCTGTGACGATCACTTTGGCCAAGGAGTTTGTCTATACTTTAAGCCAACATTGATGCATTTGTTACAAACAGAAAGCTCTGTTATAATGTTAAACTGTAACCCTTGGAGTTAAACATGTTTGCTCTTTAGCTACTAAAATTCTAAATTCCATAGACAAGGAGATAACAATTTGTACTCCCTCTGTAGTTAGAGGACTCGATCTCAGATTCTGACTCTGACACTACCTATGTCCCATGGGGCAAGTCATTGCACATCCCTAGGTTTCCTTCTTATCCACCAAATAAGGGAACTGGATGGTTTTACAAGTGGGAAAAGGTGGTTGTGAGTAACCTCTAAAGTAACCAATACTCTTTGGACTGATTTTCCGGGGGTGGTGATGAATTTACATGGTTCTATTCCCTTTTTTTCATTTTGTCCTCATTTTGACTGATGACTGGCATTTGAGAGACAGTGGTATGAGATGAAGGGTGTGGTCTGTGACCCTTTAATAGAACCATCGAAACCCGATCCTTTCTTAATTCCAGCAGATCGATAGTCAGGCTCAATTCTGAGACATCAGTTCAGATTTCTAGAGGGGTCAGAACTGAATCAAGCAAATGTCTTTTTGTAATTTTTCTGAGTTGTTACCTCTTCCCAAACATGTATTGAATGTTCAAACTTTAAAGAGAAACTTCTGTTATTTTTTTATGTCTAATCAGTGTAGTATTGTACACTCAACTGTCTGAAATGTCTAACTTTTTAAGGTATCAGGAATGTCTCTTGACAGAATAGCCTGGCTTTTCCTGATATTTAGGGGGAGTGCCAACTTTTCGTTGGCATTTCTTGAATGAATTGGTTTAAATTCTTTATTGTTTAAGGATCTGTTGTTCCCGCCCTCCCCCTTGTTCTTGCTATGTGTGTTGGATTTTTAAAAGGGTGAAGCAAGAGCAGGACTGATCAGAGAAAAGACTAGGTGTCCTCCTAGACAAGCCATGTGTGGGTCAGGCTATTTGAGGGTGACCTGCTAACCCTGTGGAGAGATTTCATTTTATTTAATTGTATCTTTAATTATAGATGCAGGGCAAATGAAAGGTGTAAATGCAATTGGTCTTGTGGTGATCTATTCAATGAAGTGAGCATTTTATATAACAAATGGTTATTCCTTGAGAAATGTGGTGTGGTTTTTAAAATTTGATTTGTCTAAGTTGGTTTTCTTGATATCTTTCTGAATTTTATGCAAAAATGCAACATAGCTAACCATTTTCAGTTCTAGAGGCATTTCCCACTGCTATTTCTGGTTAAGCTATTTTCATCTAGGGGTGCTATTTATGTCTAGAAATTGGAGTGGCAGTAGCCACTGTAGAAACTTGGAGAGCGAATCTGGGGGATCCAAACACTCTTCTTAGCTGTAAGTGAATCCTTTGTAACTGTTGATAGGGTTATGCTTTTATTACAGTCTATGGTCTTCCTCAATCCCTTCCCCTACCTTCAGTGTTGGGATTTTAATAATTTTTTTCTTTCCTTTTCTTTTTTCCATATCTGGTGCTATATAATATGTGGACATTAGCAATTTGGGAATCACTATATCTAGGGGATAAATAAGAGAACTGTAGACCTCTTATAGATTTCTTGGGGAATGAAATCTGGAAAGTTGTCCTCTTCCACGTTCTCTTTTGCTTAAGTCCATAAACAGGAGCTTGGTCATTCTCCAGGCCTCCTTTTCTCCTACCCCTTCAAAACACACACACATAGACACAAGCCTTAAAAAGGAGAGACGCTCTGCCAGATTTTTACCTTCCCCATTTTTTGTGAAAAGTTCTGAAGATCAGTTGACCTACCCTCTGTGGACAGTTCCCTTTCTGTTGGAGCACAGTCAATATTAGCAGAAGCACAGCTTAGAGTCTCTGAAGATCTTTTGCTAGGTGTTCAAACTGTGGAAAGGTTGAGCCCTGAGCTACAGTCCAGTTAACTAGAAACTGCTTTTATAATTCTCAAAACTAAAACTAAAAAAAGTTGCAGTATTAATAGTTTCTTCCTTGCCCCTTCCCTAGAGAATTTTGACTTTTAATATGAAAACCCAGAATTAATCCATTCCTTTCTAAACATTGCCTCTGTTTTCCTTACTCTACTTGTAGCCCAGGGGTGGGGGCTCTGCGACCTGAAGGCACATGTGGCCTTCTAAATGTTTAAGCAACTACCACACTTAAGGATTTAGAAGGCCATGTGGGCTTTCAGGCTTCAGGGTACCTACCCCTGTTCTAACCCATTTTCTCATGAGGGGACAAACACTTGGAAAACAGAAGCTTTTATATATGTATGTGATTATATCAAAAAATGTCTCCTAACGGATTCCAATTTTACTGTTTCTTTTTTAAAGCATAAACACATCCAGGGCAAGAAAAGGATTAAGATTGACCGAATCTTTTACAAATGATTTTTGAATACTGCTTAGCACCCTGTGGCATCACAGAATGGGACACAATCTGTGTTAGGTGATGATAGTGGAGAAATAGGAGAGGTTTAATAACCTCTTGGTCTTTAGTTTCACTTAGAATATTTTATTGAAACCCCACAAATAAATATAAAAAGGCGATTGACTTTTAAAGGATCAGTTTATGATTCATCTTTCAGAAAGCACAAAAGTACCCAAACTCTCCTTGTTTAATATGCAGGCATAGATTTTGGTTTATTGGTCCTAGGTAAGAGGTGGTTTACAAGGCTGGCTTCGGATACCCAGAAAGCTGCAGTTTGTGAGTTATTTTCAAGAAGGAATCTAGACAGCTTGTGCTTTATCTTTAGATAATTTCACTTGTGGACTTCAGCATGAAACGCAGTGAGGGAAAAACATATTCCTTATTAGAAGCATTAAAAACTAGTGACTGTATCTTGGCCAGTGTTCTCTTTTTTCCAGTAAGCTGTCTGCTATACGGAGGTGTATAACCCTAATGGCTTGTTGTATGCCATTAAAAGGTATTGTACACTCATAAAAGAATGACATTTTGATCAATGCTGTTAAAAGAATTACTGTCTTGACACAGAAAAGCTTTCCTGCTGCAAGTTTAAAAATATGCCTTTAAAAGCTTTTTATTGAATACCTTTGCATCCCTCAGAAATGTGCCATTTTGGCACAAGGTTGCTCTGAAGCACTCCACATTGTAACTTAAATGCAAACCCTCCTATTTACCATCAGAAGGAGCAGGGCCAGACAGGTGTATATTTGACCATCAGATGGGGAGTAAAGACACAGGAGCATCTTAAACTTGTGTATCAACTAAAAATAGGATATTTTTTTTTATAGCTAGAAAGCTGGAATCTAAATTTTCTTTAAGAGCAACGAGATTTTTTTCCTCTTCTTCTTTGGTAAGCATTGATTTTATTTTTTTGTTTTGTTTAAACTTTGTGGTTTAATTTCCCTTTGGGCCCAGAGATCGTGCATTTTTTACCAGGTACAGAGGGAGATATTTTTTTAATCAGTTGATAATTGGTCCAAGGCTTGTCTATATTCCCTGAAAGTATGTTGGGTGTGGTTTTCCATTGTTCATTTTTCTTTTATTTACCTTTAAATTAGGGATTTTGGACAATCTTGATGAGATGCTAAAGGTCTCATTTTTTCTGTAATGGAAGATTTCTTCTGGAATTCCAAAGCTGGTCTTACATGGATCCTATGTATACATACACACCCATATATAATATATGTGTATAGATACACACATAAAATACGTTACTATATAAATATGTATATAAACCTATGTGTATTTATATACCTGTATATATGCACAGATATATGTACATCTACACATATAATAGCTGTGTATGCCTTCTAATATTACCTAATATTCAGTTACATTAATCAGGTCTACCCCAAACTATAAAGACTCTCAATTACATTTCATTTCTTTGGAGAGATATGAGGCTGTTGAAACATCATTGCCTATGGTGCCTCAGTTATACATTGTGCCTTAGGCAGCTTTGCTACAAAACAACTACTTTTAGTCCTTTTGTTCTGATTCCAACCTTCTATTATTTTCACTGGCTATTGCATTTTGATGAGTTGTCTGTATTGGAAATTCTGTAATAGGTGTCTATATCATTACTTCCATGGATAGTTTCAGAGAGGGAACATGGTAGAGAGGGAAATGTGAATCATGAGACCTATATTTTAGTTCTGGTTCTGATGTAAACTACCTGTGGTTCCTTGACCAAGCCAGTTAATCTCTCTGGGCCTCAGTTTCCCCACATGTAAAATAAGAGTTGGATGAACCATAAAGCCCTTCTCAATACAAAAAATATCTTAGGATTCTGACTTGAGTGTTTAACTTTTTTTTTTTTAAAAGATTTCAGCATGGATGCAACTTCATTACTTTTATATTAGGTCACTTACACATTATGCTAGGGTTGAAGTTGAGAGGCAAGAGGGTCTTATTATCATTCTTTACTTGTACTTCCGAGCTATATAATTGTGGTGTTGTATAAGGGTATTGAAATTTAGGAAGATTCCATCCAAAGAAATATTCCATCTCATTATGATGTTAACCAGTACTTCTTCAATAACTTTTATAATTTGCGTATTTGGATAGTAGAGAAATCCCTTCTAATATTATTAACCAGATGATGGTGATGATTTTACCACATGAACAATTACTATGGCAATTAGTGCCTTCAGCCACAATCCAAAATCTTGTACCATTTGAGAGCATTGTCAGTCTTCAAGAAAAACCACAGAAGTCTCAACCTTTGCATAAAATCTTTACTGAAGTTATACAATGAGTTCCCCAAAATGAAAAAAAAAGTGCATTCTATAAAAAAATCAATTTTCTTTGTGAGGAGAGCTCTTACTCAAGGATGATCACATGATAATATGGTAGCTTTTGGCTTGGTTGAGCTCTGCTCCTTAGCCTCCTCTTTCATACTTTTTGCGTTCCCTTTGGGGGCTGATGTCACCACATAACCCTTCTCTGTGTCACTAGTATTCACAACCCCTTCCTGTTTTATAGCTTCTTTGCTTGAATGTCTTTCCAAGTTCTTTAGGGAATTTACTGCCCCTTGTACTGTTGTTTTCCCAGTTTATGCAATGCAATAAACAATATTATTATTACTGTGAAGTAATACTGTGAAATCTAAGGCAATTCATGTTTCTGGGATTTAAGTACTAACTTAATTTACCCCCTTTCCTCTGATTTGTATACTTAAGTTTTTTGGGTTTTTTTTTCAAACCAATTTTACCTTGGGATTCTATGTTACTAAAAGTAACATTTGCTATGTTACATGTTTAGTAACATAGTCTATGTTCCTAAAAGTAGCATCTGCAAAATGGTGTTGGTGGGATAGTGCTATGAGGTATATGCATGGGATAAAAATTTGAATTCATAGAAGCAAAATCCACCCCTGCACTCCTCCCCTACAAAGTATCAGAATCTCTAGTGCAGTCAATAGATTTTGTAACTGCTGTTTTCAACATAATCACAGCCCCTAGACTGGAAGAACCAACTGGTTGATTGGGAGACTGCCCCTGAATTTATGGTATATACACTGTTGCTCTTTGTCCTTCATTCTCAAAGAGGGCTATGACATCGGGAAGAAAATGCTATGACTTACTAATGAATTGGATTTAAGTAAGGGAGGGCTGTGAAGGTCACCAGCCTCATTTTCTCCTCTGGAGCCATCTAGAACCATTAGGAAAGGAAGGGAAGGGAAGAGAAAGAAAGGAGGGGGAAAGAAAGGAAAGGAAAAGGAGGGAGGGAGGCAAGGAAGGAGAGGGAAGCAAGAGGGAAGGGGAAAGAAAGCAATGATTTGAGTTGCCCAACTGAAACTTGCCAGTTGGGTCCTTAGTGGAGCAGCTCAGACTCCTCACTCACAGGCTGTTATTTGTCCTTTGTTTTCAAAGATGACAGCAGGAAGACGATGCCATGACTTGCAAGTGTATTGAAGTGAAGGAGGGCTATATAAGGTTGCCAACCTCACTCCTCCAGAGCCATCTGGGTCCAGTGGCCGGATGTAGATCAGGATGACTGGAGATGGCCCCCATGGTGTATCTAAAATAGAAGAGGAGTGACCATTATATATTACCTGATGATAGATTGATGCTATGAGTATGATCTGAACCACAAATGAATTAGGAAAGTTTCCTGGTGTTTGATGGAAAGGAGAAACCTGCCAGTGACTTTTGACGAGTGTCAATTTCTAAGTTCTCAGATATGATCATTGCTATTGTAGAATGATTTATTGATATGATCTTTATGGGGGAAGTGGCCACTGGAGAAGTTTTACAGTAATCCATAGTGATAGAAGGTCTAGTTGATGCATTATAAAGTCGTAGCATTTTCAGGAATGCATCCTTTGAAGTGGGAGGTTTTTTTTACCCCTCAAATTGTAGTGGTTGGCCTATAGGGAATTCAGATCCTATGGAGAATAGAGCTTTCTGAATTCAGTGCCTAGACTGATATTTGTCTGCTTTATTAGGTGAACGTGCAGTCTCTTGTGTTTTCTCGATTCTAGATAACCTTTCCTTGTCATCTAAGAAATTAATTTCTTTGTTGGAATCCTTGCAAGTAAACTTGATAGCAGGAGTGCTGTTATTGAGGCAGCTTACACCGTGATTTGCTAAGTACAGCCTCTTCATAAAAGGTGAAGCAAAAGTCAATTTATCGATCACTACCAGGATTTGAGGAACCTGTTGAACTATGTACTTCCCCCCGCCCCTTTTCATAAAACCTACTATTTTTATTTCTTCTTTTCTCCCTTCATTCAGTTGTTTCCTTCACAATTTTTTCTGAGTATGTGTGTGTATTTATGTGTGTGTTTTGTGCATGCATTCTCATATTATGTCAACAATCATTTGATCTGCCGTTTATTTTTTCCTTGGAGTGGAGTCGGGCCTTTCTAGTCAACTACATATGTGATTGCTTAATGCAGCTTCTGCTTGGTTGGAAATAATAGGGGAAAGAGGAAGGAATAAGTATTTTCCATAGTGCCTACTATGTGCCAGGCACTGTGCTAAGCACTTTACACATTTTGTCTCATTTAAACCTCACAACAAAGCTGGTGAAGAATTATGTCGTTGAAGAAACTGAGGCAAATAGAAGCTATGTGACTTACTAATAGTCTCTAGGTAGCATAGTAGATAGAACACTGGGCTTGAAGTTAAGGAGACTCATCTTCCTGAGTTCAAATCTGTCCTCAGACACTTACCAGTTGTGTGACCCTGGGCAGGTCACTTCACTCTGTTTGCCTCAGTTTCCTCATCTGTAAAATGAGCTGAAGAAAGAAATGACAAATCACTCAGTATCTTTGCCAAGAAAACCCCAAAACAGGGTCACAGAGAGTTGGACATGACTGAAAATAACTGAACAACAAAAGTAACACACTGCTGATAATAAGCATCAGAGGCTGATTGTGAACTCAGGTCTTCCTGACTCTGTATACTGTAACACCCCCTAGCTGGGTTAATGTCGTATGCATCGGATCAAAACACTTAACTGGAAGCATCCTTAATATAAGAAAATTAGGAACGATTTTACTTGAGCCATAAAAATCAGTCGGTTGGTGATTCTAGTTGTCCCTTTTGCCAAAAATATATTCAAATCGGAAATCTAGATGGAAACAAAACCAAGCCTGAACCTTGTTCTTTGTTCTTTATTTTACCATCCATATGCTTAACTAAGTTCATTTTGTTTTAGAATTTTAAATTTAACTTGCCGTATTATTTAGGATGAGTACTATGCTAGTGAGTTAGAGAAATAATATAAACCTTTCCTTTAATGCTTAAACTACTAATGATTTACTACTAATTTATATGACCATTTTGGAAGGAGGGGATGCTTTCATGGAACCAAACTTTAAGTTGATGCTCCATTATTAATAACTAAAATAGCCAGCCAAAACACTTTCTGTGCCTTTTAAAACATTTACTTACTGAATTTCATCTTGGGGTGTTTACTCGCTGGAACAAAGATAAAGATAAGCTAGTACCATATCAACTACGGTGAAATCTTTAGATAAAAAAAATCCCTATTTACTGAGCCTCATGTGTTTATCTTCACAAATTTGAAAACTTTGAATAAACTTTTATAGAAATTTACGTATGTAATTTTTTTCATTTTACCACTATACAGTTATACTTATTATTACCATCAAGTTAATCCCATAGTGGTAGTGTTTCCATGTCAGGAAGGGGGGGCCCTCCAGGGTCTTTGGTGACCTGCTTCCTCAAAATCAGGAGATCTGGAGAGCAAACTGTTTGGTAGGGGTTGGGGGACACTTAAAATTTTAAGTTATGGCTAATTAGCTAGTTTTTTGCAGTTTAAAATTATTTAAATGTTTTTATAATTTAAAGATATAATATATTTCCATAATTTTTATTCAAATGTTTGAAAATTGTTTTTGTTTTGCATCTTGTATATTTCTCCCTCTTATTCATCAATTCCCTCTTCTTCCCTCACAGAGAGCTAATGCCTTTAATAAAGAATTTTTTTATATGGGAATAGAAAAAACTTCAGCAAATCCAGTCAATATGTTGAAAAAGTCTGATGTTCCACACCCATGGACTTCCCTCTGCCTCTGCAGAGGAACAAGGGAAGGCAGTTTTTCATATCTCTGTAGCCAAATTTGGTTGTTATCAACTCGCTAGATTTTGAGAACTTTGGGGTTTACTCATAACTAATGTCTATAAGGGAGATATATTTGCAGAATATATTGATGAAGTGAGGTTTCTGAGTCATAGAAGTTTTATAGAGTAACTGTCCAATTTTTCTTTTGCACACCTGATTTTAAGCATCTAATTTCCCATGCATATCTTCATACCTACCTTTTTGGTCAGGTATCATTCTTATGCTTTACCCAAGCAAATACAACTTCTTAGTAAATTTCTATCATGCAATGGTCTCTCCCCCCACCCCTTCCTTTTTATCTTTTTCTTTGGGTATCAAGACTCTTTTGTGGGTTAATATGTTCTGTTGCTTTCTTGCTAAATATAATTAAATATAGAATGCCATGTGAATGCCATGCTAATAAAATGCACTATATAAAACTTTCATAAAGTGGGAAAATGACAATATCCCCTACCACCATCTTCTGTATAAGTCAGCATTTATTTTTGTTAAATATTTTTGGATGTTCCTATAATATTTTTATTGAATGCCTACTCTGTGTTAGATAGTATCTATAATATATATAAATATAATATAATACATAATATCTACTGTGCTAAATATCACTATATGTTCTCTGGAAACTATCCCAGATCGTTAAAGTTGTGGTTTGACCATCCTTCTTTTCTGGAATAAAACATTATGATTATCAAGGCTATTTTAAAGTATTTCAGTAAGGTATTAGAATGATAAAATTCTTCATTATTAGAATCTACAACATGAGAAAAAGACTCAGATGAGGTGACATGTTTCTTTACTTTAAGGTGAAAACAGTTAGGTGACACAGTTGGATAGAGTACTGGGCCTGGAATCATAAAGACCTGAGTTTAAATTTGACCTTAAACACTTAACTATTGGGCAAGTCACTTAGAAAAAGATCTATTTGCCTCAGTTTCCTCAACTGTAAAATGAAGGTAAAAATAGCCCCTGTTTTCTAGGGTTGTTGTCAGGATCCAGTGAGATAAACACACTTAGCACATTGCTTGACACATAGTAAGAGATTTAAAATATCTAATGTGTATAATGCTCAATCATAGAATACTAAGAAATACCCTATGAGTATGAAGTTGGGATGCCCCTCATGGTAACAAAATGGGAACATGAAACCCTCACTTTTCTTGGTAGCTATTATCAAGGTCTTCCTGACCGGAGACCATTGGGAAACATTCCCTGAAAGAATTAAATTAATCGATCAATTAATTAATTTAATTTTTCTTTGATCATAAAGCATAATTTCTCTTGCAGAAAATATTCAAAGGGTGAGGTGCCCGTTTCATTCTCTCACCTCAGTTCAGCTCGGTTTTATGTCTAGACTGCAGAGACATGGCCTGAGTTCTTTAGAGGATTGTGAAGTCAATGATTTTGAAACCGGTGATAGATAAGAACAAAAGCCCACCCTTGTTTAGCTCAAATTGCAAAATAATTATATAACCTCGAGAGAGAAAATCAGTGGAACCCTTATGAATTTTAGTTGCTTGGAGTTTAAAATTTCTCACATTTTCCTGGTTCCCTTCAAGAGAGATCTTTGACCCAAGGCCTGATCAATTTTTGAGGGTGATCTTGGTTGTTATGATTAATTGCATTGCATTGGTTGGACGGTGGCTGAGAGTCAGAGCTGATTTGATTGGCCCCTAAAGTTTTTCTGTTTTGAACTGATAGGATTAGAAGGTCTCAATCAGAAACAGAGACTTTGCAGTTGAGACCAAGAGCTCTGTCAGATCAGATGGTACAATTATCATGCGCACTGCCAGCATATTGCTATTGCCTGAGTCTTCCCTCCCCACCTTGTAATGTAGTTGGAAAGTCTGGTCTCTGAAGGTGAAAAGTTAGAACATCAGTCTGTCATCCCCACTTGACTTCTCCAATGAGCTTCCATCCATGTGTGCTGGGCTGGGCTTGTCATAGCACCAAATTCAGTGCTTTTCACTAATGCTTTGCGAGAGAGAGAAAGAGGGAAGAGAGAGAGGGAGAGGGAAAAATAAAAAGAGAGAGAGAGAGAGAGAGAGAGAGAGAGAGAGAGAGAGAGAGAGAGAGAGAGAGAGAGAGAGAGAGAGATCTGTCCTTTTTGGAGAGACTGAAATGAGTAATAGTCTTTCGACACTATTGGCAAGTGCTTTCACGGTCCATGGCAGATCTAATGAACTACAGCTGCCTGGTTGGAAAATTCTGCTTTCGATTGTCTGAAAGGACCTCCGGAGCCTGGCCTTGGATTTCACTGTGCTCTTAAAAATAAATAGAACAAACTTATAAATGTTCCAATAAATACTTTTGTAATATGTAAACTGGAAAAAATTGACAATATAAATGACTATACATTACTTTCCTTCTCGTCAGTAGCAGTGCTTCGTATACTTACATTTTGAGAATTACAACATTTTAAAGCCGGAAGGGTCCTCAAGAGGTTGTCTAATTGAGTGCTTTTCAATTTCCGTGAAGTATTCCAAAATGTTGTCCTTGTGGGCAAGCCCATACTGTAGACTGTTGTACACGATGTGTGAATTTAGCAATTGTAGATAATGACTCTGAGTTGGTCACAATACTTCAGGTGACTTATGAGTTGACTTCTTGTTGGTCTGGAATAAATTACTCAAAGTACTCAATAGTGTCCGAAGCATAGTCACCTATATTGGTCGTCTGGCTTGACAGGGTGTCTATGGAATCAACATCCATTTATTGTGCTAATTGATACTTCTTTAACGTAGGTATTGTATTTGTACCAATGCTCATTTTGCATAACTGGGTTAAATGGTTTGAAGAACGACAGCTAAAGTGAAAATAAATATAATTCTGATGATGGAACAGCATCTACAATCTTGAGTTCAGAATCCCATGTATACAAGAAAAAACCCCAAAAGATAAGTGTTCTAAATCTGAATTTACTCCTAGTGATTCTAAATTACACTTTGTTTTATGCTACCAAATGTTTAAAAATAGTTTCATGGTTCTGGTAATATCATAAAGGCATTTAAAAAAAAACCTCAAACCACAAAAAAGTTTTGAAACAAACTTGTTGAATTTTTTAAAACAAAAATGTAACCTGAAACATTTCCTCCTGACATTTCCTTATGTAAATAGAGAAAAATAAAAATTATTACAAAGTATCTTAAGAGGTAAGTTTTTATAACCAATATTTCAAATTATTAAAAACTTACTGATGACAATTGCATTTTCTCTCTCAATAAGTTCTTTGTAATGCTATTACATTCAGAATGAAGTTGATATAAAAATAGAAGTAAGTTTTAAAATATTTTAAAATCATCCCTTTGTTATTTGGTATCACTAGAAATAGGTATTAAAATAATTTAATTCTATTTATCAAGCATTCATTAACAGCCTACCCTATATAAGTCACTCTTCTGGGTATTGGCAGCACAAAGACAAAAACAGGATATTTCTTCAAGATGCTGACATTCTATTAGAAAAAACAACCCACAGATATAAGCAGATACCACATAATCTAGGGGAGGGTGGAGGTTTAACAACTGGGGAGAAACACTTCATGTAGGAAGTAGCATTTGAGCTAAACTTTAAGAGGGAGCTGGGCATTTCCAAGGTAGTGATTGGTAAGGAAAGTATTTCTAGCATGAAATGACAGACAAGGAGGTAGGAAATGGGATGTTGTGATAGAGAAATGAACATCTGAGTCCCTTCACTGAAGTATTTTTTAAACTCACTGATCTTTTTACAGATGAGGAAACTGAGGCACTAAAGAGATTAAGTGACTTAACCAAGGTCCTTCAGGTAGTTAATAGCATAGTTGGGACTAGAACTAGATCCCCCAACTTACCAGACCTGTTTTCTTTCTGTCACATCACAGCTATGTAAGTTGTACTAGATGGCCTCTGAGATCTCTTGTAGCTCTGAGTCTGCGACCCTATGAGAGTGCCTTTATGACAAAGAAATTATGCCCAATATACAAGTAATTGCATGGTGCTCCCATGATCTGGAAAATCTATATGTAAAACTACTTGGTCCTCCCTTCATAGCAGAGATGTCTGAATTTCTTTTTCAGGGTGTTTACAGTATCTTATTGTAAAATTTGGGTTAAGTATTTGGTCATAGGCTCTGTGTCATCTGATATGAGTCATGTGTTGTTTGTGGCATCTGTTAAACTCCCCCCAAATTCCTATTTAATTTCTTAAGCCTACCTGTGATATATCAAAACCTCGATGGGGAAAGTCATGATGTGGAAGGACAAATGTATAGTGTTGAGAAATAACCATCAATGCTAGTTAGTGGTCAATTACTTATTAGCACCTATATGCTAAGGGATGGGGTTACAAATAAGAAAAAGAAAGACAGTCCTTGCCTTGCAGGAACTTTTGATCTAACTGCGGAAGATTATATACAAAAGGAAGCTGAAAAAGTGAGCAAGGAAGACCAGAGGGTACCTGATTCAAAGACATGAAATTTCTGGTTTGGAAATCAAGTGTTGTGGCTGATAGAAAATGAAATTAACTGGAAAGTTCTGAGCCATCTACAAAGGGAAGCTTTGAGAGAGGTATTTATTACTTTATTTTCTGGCTCTCCAATCAGAGAGGAGAGAAGAGGTGATAAGTATCAAAGTTGAATCGATTTTCGTGAAAATGAGATTTCTGGTGGTGAGGCAGGTGTAGAAGTCCTAGAGAAAGGAGGGTGAAGTTTCGGACTTCAGGGATGATATTGAGATTTGGATTGGATGATAGGATTTGGATGGAATGAATCTCTTAAAGAAAGGGCAGCATGGTTGACAGGTATTTGGAATGGGAATAAAGGAAAGGTCAGAATTGCTTTCATCCTAATACTCAAAGACAACTACAGGCAGGATTTCCCAGGGGCATTTGGTCATTTGGCTTTCCCAGACTCCTGATGAGAATGTTGCAACAAACCAACATGAAGATGACTTTAGCGGATGTATCATTTCTCACTGCAGAGGATGAAGTAGAGAAATTCTTTTACTAACTTGACAAGATTCTCCAAACTAAGTTAGTATCTACTTTGATAATAGCTGAATTCAGTGCCAAGGAGGGAACTGCAAGGTTGGCAAAAATGACATTGGCTCAGGATGGTGAAAACGTCCATTGACTTACAGAGTCCTTAGGAATCGCAAATCCCTACAAACATAGTGCACAGAATCTAAATAAAACAAATGTTTCCTTTTGATGCAGAAGTTGGACAAATGCTCCTATTTGAAAGTCACAATGTACAAACTGCACAACAAAGTTTCCTAGGGGAAATTCTTTGCATTTTGAAAGGAATCAGTCCCACCATTAATACTCTAAAATTGTGCTCTGGATTGTAGATCTCATTCCATGATCTTTCCTTCATCAAAGTCGCACCTTATCTAAACTTCCTTACTATTTTTGAGGGTGCCACCATTTTTCCATTAAGTCAGGTTTACCACCTTGAAACTATTTCTGAGTCTTCATTCTCTCTTACTGTACATTTCCAAATCGGTTGGCCAATTTTGTCATCTCTACCTCCAAAACATCTCTCCCATCCATACATCCACTTCTCTCTACTCACTCAGCCACCATCCCATTTCAGGTTTTCATCACCTCTTGCCTGGACTCTTGCCATAACCTTTTAATTTGAACTTTTCATCTCTCCCCCAACTCCCACTCTGTCCTCTATGCAATTGCCCAAGTTCTAAGCAGCATCTAGGTGGTATAGTAGATAGAGTGATGAACCTGAAGAAAAGAAATCCTGATTTCAAATCTGGCCTCAGACATTTATTAGCTGTGAGACCTTGGGCAAGTCACTCTGAGCCTCTGTTTACCTCAGTTTCTTCAACTATAAAATTGGAAAAACAACAGCAACCTACTTCCCAGGGTTGTTGTGAAGATTAACTAAAATAATATTTATAATATATTTATAGTGTTTATATATTGTAACTACATAATATTTAAAATAACAAGTATTTTATTATATATAATATGTTTATAAGTTCATATAAATATATAAAATATTTATAGATTAAAATATGTGCCTGGTACATTGTAGGTGTTTAATAAATATTTGTTCCCCTCCCCTCCATTTCCCCTAAGCGCAGGTCTCTGTCACTCCCCCTCAATAAATTCCACTGACTTTTGTAGGATCAGATAGTATCTATTTCATTAGTGCATCCTTTTTTAGTATCTATTTTTGTGTGTTCTATGACATAAATAATTATTGGTATAATAGTACAAGTAATTGGTATAACATTACAAGTACAGAAATTAGAAATGAGTAAAGATGCATGTATTGGTAAGTATGCTCAGAAATTTTGTACTGATGAGACACTCCATCAAAAAAATTTATAGACCACTAATCTAGTCTATAACAAATATCGAGATGGATAGCCTGTCAAAGTACACCATCTTGGACAGGTATTACAGGTAACTAGTGAACTAGGCCCAGAATTGAGTGGAAAGAGCATATCAGGCTGGAGTGCAGTTGGGAAATAGTAGTCTTTCTAATGGTACCAAATTGCCCAATGCTGCAAAAGCCCATTTCTTTAATAGCAGTTTTCTCTTCGTGGTAACATGTGGCCATAAATCATGGACTGCCATGATCTCAGAAGGTCCAAAATTATGAGTAATCCAAAGGACAATGGAAAGAAGACTGTGGGCAGTAAGTAAGCCGCTGAACATTACCAGTAATCACACGTGTGATCAGAAAAGGGAGGTCTATTTGCAATGAAGCATGATCATGATAATATTGTTTAAAAATGACATTTACATAGAGTTTTAAGGTTTGCAGAACACTGTATCCCAGTCAATATTTTATCCTCATAACAATCCTGGAAGATAAGTACTGCTTATGGTATTATCCCCATTTTACTGAGACAGAGACTTAAAACAATTAAGGGACTTGTCCATTGTTATATAGTATCAAAGGCAGCTGGGTGGCACAGTGGGTAGAGCCCTGGACTTGGAATCAGGAAGGTATCTTTCTGAGTTGAAATCCAACCTTACAAATTTACTAACTGTGCAACCCAGGACAAATCACTTAACTGTATTTTCCTCAGTTTCCTTATCTGCAAAATGAGTTGGAGAAGGAAATGGCAAACCATTCCAGTATTTTTGCCACAAAAATCTCAAATGGGGTTACAGAGTCAAACACAACTGAAATGCCCAAGCAGCAACAATACGTATAGTATCAGTTGATGGCCCTGACACTCAGACTTGTGGCTTCCCAAACCAAGGCACCCTTCTCTAACCACCGCTCTCCTGCGTGTGTGGCTTTTCTCATCATCACTTAAGTTTTCTGAGGTCAGGAACTGTCTTGCTTTCATGCTTAGCACAGTACCGGGGCAAAAGTGCTTAATATATACTTTACATTCTTTCATTTATTCTTAGATCTCTTCTAAACCATAAGACAATTCTTCTTTCCCTACCCTGGATTTGAAATTGGGTTTGAATTCCATGTGACCTTAATGTCTCCGTGCTTTGTTTTATTTGTGTAAAGTGGGAGGGTTTTAGATTATCTCCGAGGTTCCTGCAGATCTAAATTCTATGAATCTATGTTTGCCAAGAGTGATACACAAACAGTGGTTAGAATTGGTTGTGTGTTAGTACCAAAGAAAAGTATCCAACATATTGGGTTGACTCTCTACAGGATATTTATGGAAAGCTGCTGAACAAGAATCACAGAGATTGAGATGGCACGGAGGGATTGTGATATGTATTGGTGAAGGGAGTGTCTACCGCCAACGAAATCATAGGCTAATGTACATGTATTGAGACAATCTTCAGAGCTACCATATTCTTTGGTGACCGAATAGTGATTCCAGTTGTCCATTCTGAGAATCACAGTTGTACTTATATAGTTTTCATGTGGGGAAAAAAACTAGTTTTAGACACCTAGTCAAAGCAGATTATTTTTTTTTTTTGTCTAAATGAAGGCAATATTCTGTTTCAGTGAGAAACTACCATATAGAGCCTGTCCCAAAAGTCTTAGCTCAGGTTTAAGCTTTAATAATTTCAGAATTTTAAATGCTTCATGCTTATAAAAAGCAACATTTTAAAAGTTATTATTTAAAATCCAAAATTTTTAAATTATTTAACTTACAAAGCTGCCACTTATTTATTTTAGTATTAAATTAATTTAAAATTAATTATTTAAAATTTTAAAATATTCCTGTTTCTTCCAAAAATTTTATTTATGGATTTTTAGCATTTTATCAAATTTGAATTCCAATTCTCCCTTTCTTCATTCCCCTTCTCCATCCATTATGAAGGTAAGAAATGTGACATATTGATACGTTATTTATTAAAATTCAACATATTGACCATGTTGTGCTATATGTTGCTCTAGTTGATTCAAATTTGCAAAAATCTGCATCAGCTGCTACTGAAAGGATTGCATTTGTAATCCTAGCCTCAAGATCATCCAAAAAATGACATCTGAATATACGCGTGACAGTTTTTGTGTGATCCCACAGGCAAATGTCTGATGGAGATAGATCAGGTCACAGAGACAACTAATCAAGAGGGTCCCTTTTACCGATCCATGTCTGAGAAAGTGTCATCCAGAAAATTGAAATAAAATATAAAATCTTTTATTCAAAATTCACTGGACTAAATAAGTGAAAAAGAAACTTAAATAATTAAACTTTAAAATGGGACTTTTTATAAGTTTGTAGCTCTCATTTTTCTGAAGTTATTAGATCTTTAAATTGTACTAAGATTTTTGGGACACCCTGCCTATAGACTTGGTATTTCCTATGAGCCAGATCAGGCTGTTTTAACAAGCTAACTTCATGGAAATGTACTCTTTGAACTGGTCTGCTCATGTAAGCAAAGGGAGCTTTGGGGCCTATCCATTTGAATACTCTCATGTAGACCATAACGAAATGATTAAATGCAGAATTGCCTCAGCTTAATTTTTGCAAGCCAAGCTGCTTCCAGGCTACCGGCAGCTAGATTCACTCTTCTAAACTGGTTAAAAAGCCAGGGCTTCCCAACAAGGATGCAAGGACAATGCAAAGAACAAGGATGAGGAAAGGGCAGGAAGGGAAATAGAGGTCAAGGGAGCAATAAGGACCTCTGTGACTTTGACCAGCCTGAATCCCCCAGATCTTTTCTAGTTCACTTCTGTGTTGAACCAAATATTCTGTTGTTTACTGTTGCCTGGGTTTAATGATATCTCTTCTCCCGCCACTCCCCAACTGGGAAAAGTCCTGTTCAGGATGCCAGTTTTCAAAAGCTATTGACATGGAGTTATTTGTTGACTGCTAAGAAATTTCTGCTTCCAACTATTTTGTAACACAAAGACTCCCTGAAACATACCTATTTATTCTGTGTAGGCCACTTAGATAAAAAAAGGAGATTATAAAACGACTTGCGACATTCTATCAAGGCATATTGGTAACTTCTGGGGGTAACTATTTTACTTTGTAGAATTATAGAAATTACAGGTATATCTATTAAATCACACTGAGTGAGTCTCCTGAGGCCTAAGGAAGGACCATTTCCAACAATAACAATTTTGGGGATTTATAGGGTCTTGCTCATAAATTTATGGTCAAGAGCCTATAAACCTCCTCATAATTGCATATCTTAAGAAAAGTAGAAGGGCAGAGTCCATAGGGAACAGCCCAGAGTCAGGAATGCTCTGATTCAAGTCTGGACTCTAACACAAACTGGTTGTGTGACCCTAGGCCAGCCTCTTAGCCTCCTTATCCCTGGAGAAATCTCTCTGATTATAAGTTACAAAGCAGACACTGCTCGGTCCTGATAGAGGGAGTTCTCTTAACCCAAGCTACCTACATCAATGAAATCCTATCAAACACAAAGCACTTATACCACTCAGGCCCAATCTCGTAGGAAGACCATGACATCAGGGTTCTTCTTTAACTTTCTGTCTACTGTCTACTGATATTGTGCCTATCTTTCAAAATGGAGTGTTGTTCGTGTTGCTCAGACTTTTTCAGTTGTGTCTGACTCTTCATGACCCCACTCAGGATTTTCTTGACAAAGATGCTCAAGTGGTTTGCCATTTCCTTCTTCTATTCATTTTACAGATGAGGAAACTGAGGCAAACGAGGTTAAGTGATTGACTAGTAAGTGTATGAGGCTGGATTTGAACTCAGGTCTTCCTGACTCCAGGTCTGATGTTCTATTGACTGTGCCACCTAGCTACACCTTCAAAATGTAAAGGATTGACTGAATTATAAGAAAAGCCTATATTCATTATCTTCCATAGGTTCACATGGAATAGAGTTCATCAAGGCAAACATGTTGCCTTGACCTCTATACTTCCAAGGGCCAAGCTTTCATGGGTGGGGGTCCATATTGATCAGCTCGAAGACTATTTCTGTTCCAATTAGTTAGCAATTGAACAGGAGGCCTAGAAGGAACCTAAAGAGGGTCCAAGGTACCAAGGACACCAAGAAGGACTCTTCGCTCTTTACCCAAGCTAGACATTCGGCCATCCCTGCCTTGGTTTTCCTCTCCTCCTTCAGTTGTTGTTTCTCTGTTCCATTTGAGAGAGTTATTCTTGGGGTATCATCTTGACCTCAGAGATGACAATTCCAAGTGAATGCGAGTCTGTGCTGTAACCCAGTGGCTTAGGGCCCATAGTGCAACTTCCTTGCTCTGTCTTTAATTAAACTATTTTTTTTTCTGGGTTGCTTTAGCTGGAAGCAGCATCCTGACACAACTCTTTCTTGTATATTCTTGTGTTTTAGTGTTCTCATCTGTGGGAAAAAGAAAATATTTGGGGTATTTTATTTATAACTTAAAAAAAGACTCCTATATGAAAAAAGATTATTTGTGCGATGGAAAGTCATTTGACAATTAAAGAGACAGAGTCTTATTTAACATCGGGCTGGCACGGAAAGGAGGAAACAGAGGGAATGAAATCTTACTAAAATGCTTCTCTAGGGATTTAGGACACATCTTTCTCTCTCTTTCCTTCTAATTTTCACTTAATTGTATCTTTTAATTCCCTGGTGTCCTGCTTAATCCCTCCAGATGCTGTGTGTGTGCAGAATGTTGACAGCTTCTGCAAAAGGCAGTTAGTCTATCATTACTGTAAACACATACATTAGGCGAGAACTCCCCCAGCTATGGGACCTGGCATCATGGCATGGAGCCTTTAACCTTGAAATTCAGTTCGGCTAATAAGTGTTTGTTGAAGTGAATTGAATTGAGCCCTCAGATCAGAGATCTGAGTGTAGCCGGTTCTCTACTGATCTGAAATTGTTAATATTTGCTCATTATTTTATGGTAAATAACCTGCTAAATTTATAGTTTCAGGCCAGATTCTTTCCTTCCAATTGTGTTTACAGGATGAAAGCTACCATCACGCTCCTTCCTAACTGTCCTGCAAATCTCGTTGTCAGTTTCCATCCAGGTATAGGATTGAGCAAAAATGAAAAGATAGGTCTTTTTATGGTAATCACTTGGGGAGAAAAATAGTCTTGGGGACTGACAGGGTGGTGGTGGCTTTGTTGACTAAGGATTCAGTGAATTTTTGTGATTCACCTGGATGAACGGAGATAAGATTTAGTACTTGGAAGAGACTTTGAAGATCGCCTGGTTCAATGCTCTTCTTTTACAGATGAGGAGATTGAGGCCCAGAGAAGTTGGGCTTGCCCAAGCTTATCTATGACATACCACAGTTGTGATTTGAACCCAGGCTCTTTAATTCAAAATGGTATGCTTTCCCCATACAGAAATATCTTGCTAGTATGGGAGGAATTAGCAGTCTCAAGTGCCCACTCTCCACTCCCAATTGTGGAAGTCTTCTGCCCATTTAGAGAGCTAGTGCCTTTCAGACCTTATTTAGAGATTTGCTTGTTTTGTGTTGTCCCTAGGGTTGACGGCTGTGGAATCTACATTTCTTTGGCATGGCTCCCTCCTATGTAAATTGCAGATGTTCTCTAATGCCCGTTTGGGCTGCTTTTTGCCAAAGAAGAAGAAATCTCTCTTACCACTTAAAAAAAAAATTAAAGGAGGTATCCCAAGTTGCAGGCTAGACAAGGAAATATATTTACAGAGTCTCTTCCCCTTTATATTTTCCTTCAATGTTTAAAAGTACCTCCTGCAGCTTTGCTGCTTTGGGATCAATTTGTTGGCAAGGGTTATTCAAACATTAGCAGAATGCGTGTTCTCCTTGGATTAAAGTGCTGAAGCCAACAATAATAGAGGCGATGTAGGGACTCTTGCTGGGTAGCCAAGTCAGACTACTCTTGGTGGTCTGTAATTTACTACAGATAGAAAAATGTGTTTTGGGGAGAGGGTCTTTTCCCATGGTTTTTTGCTGTGTTCCCCTCTCATTCATTGTTTCCTCCTACCTTTTTTGTTGTGAGTACTTGAAATGAGTCGTGTAGCTGAGGCTGTTTCCCCTCCAATGTGCCTGATTTGATCTGTATTCCATAACAGCATTGGTAATGTACAACCAACAGGTTTAAGGAAATAATGTACCCAATGGCTTTTAGTCTTTGGATGGTTAGAACTTTCTGAGTAGCATCTGTGCTGTCTTACCTGTGCTGATAATACTAGGTAAATACACTGATCTGACTTCTTTTCATTTAAGCAATAAGGAAACTCAGGTAGTGCTTTTCTAAGGGATTACTGCATTTCTCGGGTGGCTGAAGTCACTCAGTCTCATGCTTTATAATACCACTGGAAGCATGCTATAAATTGCCGGTTGTGCTTCATTGCCTGAGTAAAACCCCCCAATACAGTAATGCTCCTGGGAGTTGCAGACCGAATAGACTTTTCTGAATTGTTCTTCTCTTTCTGAGCTCTTTTCTAGTGGTTTTGGGAGCCATTGATGCTACAGAAGCTAGTCAAGACCTCCAATAATGACCTAATATATAATTAGTTCAGAAATCAGAATATTCAGCCTTGTTTATTGCCATATGCCATCTCCTTAAATCCAAAAAGTGCAATATTTCTTCTAGAATTGGAAAAAACTTTTCAGCCCACACGTCCCTTCTCTTCAATAGAGACTTCTCCCCTCCACCCCCACCATTGCTAAAGTTATAGTGTTGGCTCCAGAGTTGCCAGGAATAACTTTACTTTGCACGGATAATTAACCAGATTGAGTAACAGAGCAAAAAAACATATTTTATTTCCACACTGTGGTAATAATAAATCTGTTACTACTTTTGGTATTCCACATTATTACCATAGTTGGATATGTCTTAATGAGGGAGTGGCTTCCTCTCTCTAAATTCAAATACCACCAAGGACCTTGCCTCAACATCAGGGGTAATTTTCATTTTCTTTGTCAAACGAAATAGTTTTTCCAGCACTGACATATTTAGATTTTTTTTTCTCCCTTCAGGCTCCAACCCAGAATCTGTTAGTTAAGGAGGTAAATGCAGGATTCCTGCTCTTGTCAGGCTCATACTTTACAATCGGAAATGTTTCTTCGGGGCAAGTTCTTTTCCAACTCCTTTTTCTTTCCTGTCCCCTAAAAGTGATAATTATAGACACTACAGCTATGAGGTAACCTCAGTGTTATGTCCTATTTATGTAAAATTGGAGTATACATGTGGTGGGGGGTGTTGAACAAGCATAATAAAAGTTTTTTTTAAAACACCATTTTATGAGTCAGACCACTCTTAGGCAGTTCACTGCCATTTTGAATTATAGGCAGAAAACAGTTCAGTTCTCAAGTTGTTTTGTTAGGTCCCCACTTGGCCCATATGAAATATATGTCAAATACATCCAGCTCCTGCTTCTTTGCATGGCTTAAATAAATGAACATGACACATTTGTTTAAATTATGACCCTTGATAGTGGAAAGAATTCTTGGTTTACTTATATATTATTGACCCCAAATTGGAGAATATGAATCTATCCTTCTTAGATATCTTTTTCATTATCAGTCGTCATGTTGTTATGACTTGTATCCCAAGCTGAGGACAAGAAAATATACACTGAGTGCTTAGCTGTTTTCTAATAATGCCAGAAGAGTTCATTCTTCACGGAAGGTCAGTTTCATCAATGTGCCATTCTACCCATTCTGGACCTGTTGCTCTGAGTTCTTGTTGCCATTTCAGTTGTTTTTCAGTCTTGTCTGACTTTTTGTGAATCCATTTCAGGTTTCCTTGGAAAAGAAAATTCATAGAATGTTAGGAAACTTATCCTCTCCGTACTCCTTCTGTCAATTAAAGAACTCTAGAGAAGGAAATGGCCAACCACTCCAGTATCTTTGCCAAAAAAACCCCAAATGGAGTCACGAGGAGTCAGATATCATTGAACAAGTGTTGAGGCTAGTATTTGAGCCTATATCTTTAACCTTTTCCATTATACCTAAGTATCATATGAAAATTTCAAGCTATTAATTAAAAAGAAAGGTGGAAACTTCAGGAAAAATAGTGAGCTCAAGAAGGAACCTGGTCAGGAAAAGTCAAAGCTTTCATGTGGGCTAATAATATGAAGTTGCTCCATGATTTTTTTTTTAATTTTCAGTTATGGTATAGGGGAAACAACAATGGAGTTAGAGTTGGCAGACCTAAGTTCAAATCTTGAATCTACCACTTATTATGTGATACTGGACAAGTCATTTGTACTTTATACACTAGTTTCCTCATCTGTAAAATGTGGTTGGGACCTGCATTATCTTCCTAACTGGGTTGCTGTGAGGATCAGAATAGGATAATATACATAAAAATGCTTTGTAATATATATTCTGTAAATGTCAATCATTGTTCTTGTTAGTAACTTTGTCATGTAAAGGAGCATTGTGTATTATAAAGGACATTGAACTTGGTATCTGAAGGTAGCAGCTCAAATATTTTTAAAAAAAATAAATCATTTATTTTAGTTTTCAACATTCACTTCCATAAGATTTTGAATTTTAAATTTTCTCCTCTCCCTATCCTCCTCCCTTCCCAAGATGGCATGCTATCTGACATAGGCTCTACTTATACATTATATTAAACATATTTTCACATTAGTTATGATGTAAAGAAGAATTAGAACTGATGGGAGGAACCATGAGAAAGAAGAAACAAAACAAAGGAGCAAAAGAAAAGGAGAGCAAATAGTCTGTTTTCCTCTGCATTCAGACCCCAAAGTTCTGTCTTTGGAAATAGATAGCATTTTTCACCATGAGTCTTTTGGAGTTGTATTAGATCCTTGCAATGCTGAGAAGAGCTAAGTTTGTCAAAGCCAGTTGTGACACAATGTGTCTGTTACAGTATACGGTGCTTTCCTGGTTCTGCTCATTACGCTCAGCATCAGTTCACATAAGTCTTTCCAGGTTTTTCTGAGGTCCACCTGCTGATCACTTTTTATAGCACAATAGTGTTCTATTATATTCATATGCCACAACTTGTTCAGCCATTCCTCTATTGATAGACATTCCCTCGGTTTCCAATTCTTTGCCACCACAAAAAGAGCTGAAGAGCTCAAATCTTGATGCTAGCGTTTATCAGCTTGGTGGCCAGGAACTTAGCTTCTTAGGGCCTTAGTTTCTTTATCTCTAAGAAAAGGATAATAATGTTTTGCTACTTGCTTCATAGTTAGTATGGAATAAACATTTTGTAAATCTTAAAGTGCTTTAGGAATGTGAATTATTGTTATTGGGACACAAGGTAGAAGCTAAGAGTGAGAAACTTTAAAGGACAATAATTATAGGCAGACAGCTAAGGAAGTAAAGGCATTACTTTAAAGCCAAATTTTCTGGGAGTATTACACCATTTTAACTCAAGCTGGTGGAGGATAAGGGCTATAATAAAATATTTGTGTGTATGTTTGTCCTTCATCGCCGAAGAAGACCATGCCATCAGAGCAACAATGACATGACTTGCACTTGACTTTGTTTTGAGTGAGGGACGGCTGTGCAGGTCACCAGTCTCACTTCTCCTCCAGAGTCATTTGAATACAGTGACCAGATATTCATCAGGATGACTGGAGATGACCCAGGATGAGATGATTGGGGTTAAGTGACTTGCTCAAGGTCACACAGCTAGTGAGTGTCAAGTGTCTGGGGTGAGATTTGAACTCAGGTCCTCCTGACTCCTGCATTGGTACTCTATCCACTGAGCCACCTAGGGCAATGTACTTAATTGTACTCAAGTATTTCTTTAAATTTTGCTCTATATCTTTTTCTATATGCATTAGTGCTGTGAGCAGTTTTAATCCAATCTACTTTTATGAATAAAAAACAATAATTTAATGAAAAAAGAATCCTGTAAATGTTGTTTCTCAGGTAACATCATAACCAAGGTTGCTTAGTGACCTGGTAGTAGTTTAATACCAATTTTAGGCTAGGAGTAAATATACAAACTCTGTATCAGGGTTTCTTGCCCTGGGGTCTGTGAATTTGCTTTTAAAAATATTTTGATAGCCATGTTTCAATATAATTAGCTTTCTTTGGATCTTTTGTGTTTTATACATTTAAAAACATTCTCAGAAGAGGTTCATAGGTTTCAGCCTTACTGCCAAAGGTGTTTATGACACAAAAAGATTAAGAACCCTTTCTTTAAATGTTTAGCCTTGCAAGCCCAAATCAAAGTGAGGACACTTTTTCTTTGCACATACCCTTTAGTTTCCAGCTTCCCATTTACAGAAAGTACATAAAGTTTTGGATAGAGTTTAGATTATGCATTTAAATATTTTTAAAGTATGGTCACTGTCTACCTGCTCAGCTATCAACAAGCTTCTAATATTAGGCTGATAGCATCATAACACCCAATAACCCAACTTTCTAATATATAAATAAATATATGTATATACACACATTTTATATATGTAAATATATAATATTTGTAGTAATAAGAGCTATTTTTAATATTAGTGATATGGTGTAGTAGTGAATAGTTAATACTGATGATTTATGATGCTTCTGCTTATAATTCAAGACATTAACTTAGTCCTACATAGTATGGATACTGATCATAGGAAATGAAAACTGTCCAAAAAAAAGGAATGGGATATTTTAACATTACTAGAGATCTTCAAGGGCGGGAGCAGAGAGCTGGATGACTGCAATAATAAAATCTTAGAACTGGAAGGGCCCTCTGAAATCATCTAGTGTGATCTACACCTGTACAAAATCCCCTTATAACATACCTAATGGATGGTCTCCCATCCTTCACTTGACGACTTCTTATGAGGGAGAACCCATTGTTTCCTGAGGCAGCTTGTTCCATTTGGATAGTGTTAATGATTAGGAAGAGTTTCCTTACACTAAACTTGGATTATCTTATTTATAACTTTTCTTTATTGCTTCTAGTTTTGCATTCTGGGGCCAATTAAAGCCCTCTTGATACTTGAAGACAGTGGTTGTGAAGAGGGTCACCTCTCTTCTTGTTCAAGCTAAATATCCCCATTTCAACCAACCAGTCTTTCCTTCATGATATGGCAATTCTCAGACATCATCCTCTTAGCCAACTTTTCACTTTCCAACTCTTGTCTTTCTTTCTTGAAGTCCTTACCTTAGATCAATGTTGATGACAAAAAGATTATTTGTCTCTCAAAGATCTTCAGTTTCTTGTCCCAAACTGGATAATCTTTAGTATTGTGTTCTAGATGCTTGCTGGTATTATCATGTATGCCCACATGAATCCCCAGAAGTGGGTAGTAGGCATCAGTTTTGACAAATCTTGGGAAGTTCTGTTGCATCCCAGATGCCTGCTCCAAGGGGTGAGAACACCTCTTTGTTATCTTTTGATTGATAGCTACCCTTTTACTCTTCATTCAGATGCACATTATCATTCCAGCTCCTTCTCTCTGGGAATAATTTCAATTTACTACCCAGCTCTGAGTCTTCAGGAGTTCTCCTCTTCTTCCCTTGTGCCACTATCTTCTACCTCCCAACCTCCTGGTCAAGATTCGTCACTGCTTTTGAATTTTTCTCTCTTTGTTTTCACATTGAACCCTTTCTACCTCCATTCTTTGAAGCAGTATTTCATTTTGCCTGGTCTCCTGGAGAACAAAGTCATTCCACTTGTTCCGGGTATTGCTCGGGAAGGGTTGTTCTGGTTAAGCCCTAGTTGGGCCAGAGAGCCTTGTTCAAATATGTTATTAAAGTATTAGTTAAATAAATAAAATATTTATTGAAAATACTTTCCACATATGCTTAGATACCCATAAGGGCCAGGAGGCTCTAGATTGTAATATGCGATACTTCACATTACTTGTCTTCCAGAAACCATATTTGTTTTCCGTTCATGAGATACTGTTATATGGCCATTATTTTTAGTTAGACTTACTCTTGATATTATAAAGAAACTTCTAGGTAGAACTCTTTTCTTTGAGGTTGATAACTTTCCATTCCATGTCTACAGGAGCTATGACTAGTAAGGACGCTGGCCTTCCACACGCGTAGAAGCAGTTGCCACGTCTCATATGTTCAAGTGTGGATCCCCAAGATGATGGCTGAGGGAGGTGAGCTGAAAGTAGCATCAGTGGTCTGAGGAACACAGCTATTCCCAGGGCTTCTGAATCTTAGTGTACATAGTGATCAAGATGGTAGTGGTGCCAGGCATGGTGCCTACTGTCTTTCCCTTGGAGGACCTTTCTGTTTCAGCTAGGTTGGTTTGTCTAGTCTTCTGGTGGCAGATGATGGGGATGGCTGATCCCTTCTCCCTAGGGGTTGCTCCATAATGTCATCTACAAGACAAAAATTAAACTCATAAAAGAATTGATTTATAGTGATATTTAGTATTTGAAAAATGACATAAATCATAGATAGGTATTCAGGTTATCAGTAATGGAATATTCGATTTATTTTTGCCAAAATCCCATGAAAAACTCCTCAAGGAACAAATTCGATCATAATTTTCTCCTGTTGTCCATATATATCAGATTTCTGTACTCATTCTATAGAATCCCAAATTGGAGGTATGAATTTATAGTCAGCTAGGTATCGTCTAAAACCACCTTGAGAGCATTTCTTGCATTGTTACATGTATGGTATTGTGTATTTCATAAAGAACTATGGAGTCTGAATGCACATCAAAGCAAACTATTTACTCTCTTTCTCTTTATTTCTTCTTTCTCATGGTTCTTTCCATTTGCTCTAATTCTTTTTTCACAACATGACTAATATGAAAATATATTTAATGTGAATGTATGCATAGAACCTGTATCAGATGGCACACCATCTTGGGGAGGGGGAGAAAATTGAGAACTCAAAATCTTATGGAAGTGGATGCTGAACAGTAAAAATAAATAAATAAATACATTTATTTTAAAGTTTAAACAGAAATAAAGAGGGCAGTGAACTCTCCCTTAGGGCTAGCCCAGTGCTTTGCACAGGGACTGCCACATGGCAGGCACTTAATGAATACTTATTGATTGATAAGGGAATTTGCATTCAAGTTAGACAAAATAGAATTAAACCAAAAAATACTTTCTTATTTTGTATTACTTAGCAGTCAAATGAGACAGGTTCTTAACATTTCTAGAAAAAAAATAGTTTGTGGGTTCTTTTTTTTCTCTCAAATTTTAACTTATTAAATTTTTTCATTTTTCCTAGATTTTCCATTCATTCACCACGTAAGATACTATCAGGATGTCCAGTGTGATGCAGACCTTGAGTATTCATAAGGTTGTATGAATGTTCAGGAACAGGGCAGTGCATGTTTTCTGGTCTTCCCACGGGAGACAGGGATTTTCCTGTTTTGTGATTGTTTGTCCCAGGTAATGAAGAGCAAATATTGATATCTATGACTCTATGGTGAATGTTGAGCATATTGTTAAAATGTGGTATAAGCAAAGTGGATTTTAAAATGAAGTATTTAGTAAGTATTTGAAATCAGAGATAACAGAATAGAAATGAGAATAGTAATAGCAAATGGTCAATAGTGGAAATAGTATTGGATGGAGACTTAGCATGCCTAGATTTGTCCCAACTCTACCACCCAATAGCTGTGTCTCTGGAGAGGCACTCAGAGTTTCCCTTGCCTCATCTGTAAAGTGCAAAATCTCATGGATCAAGTATAAACTTTCCATCTTCATATGGTTAATGGTTATATTTTTGTCATATTTATTCTACTATAACCATAGTGTCTATTTCATTTTGTTGTTGTTCAAGAAAACCAGTTCTTCAGCTTGCCTTGTCCATAAATGTCCCTCATTCCCTTAACTTGTGTAAAGATCACTGTTTGATGTTATCTGTCTCAGTCTTGCCATGTACCATCGATGTTCCAAATATCCTCTCTTTTCACTCCATCAATTTTATCTTTGTTCTCCTCTCAGCAGATGACCATAATTATCTACTCTGTTACTGAAGTCATTTATTGTGAACTTCCTCATCTCCTAAGGGTCACTTTGTGACAAGTCTGTGTCCTAATTCATCTTTTCTTTCTGTTCTCCAATCTCCTCCACTTTGCCAAGGCTAACTCAATTGCTATCCTCTTTGGTTTCTTTCCAGAGTTTTGTCTCTGTTATCCCTAATCCTGTTTCATCTTTTCTTCCTCAGTGTTTCCTTCTCTATGGTCTTTTTCTCCATTGCCTCCAGACATACTCAGATTTACTTTTTCCTAAAAGACAAAAACTGCCTTCTCTTGATCTTACCCTTGCCTCAACTATCATCCTATTCAATTTTTCCCTTTCACTGCTAAGCCCCTATTTTGCACTCTGCCTCTTCTTCCTCATCACTTGTGCCTCAGTCCTTTAAAATCTGGCTCTTTGGAACTGGTCTACTGAAATGACTATCTTCTCAGTCCACAGTGACCTTCGTCACAAATCTCCAAATGTAATGGCATCCTCTATTTGCTTGTTTTGACCATTCTCTAGTGATACTAGCCACTTCCTTTCTTTTAGCTAGCTTAGTTTTCTTGCTTCTATGATATCATTCTTCTTGTTTTCCTTAAAACTTGTTTGATCGCTCTTTTTCAGTCTTCTTTGCTAGCTCATTATCTTCTTTCTTTGCCTACATGTCTCCCAAGGTTCTATTATAGACCTTCTTTCTCTGCATTCTTTTCTTTGGCAATCTCATTTAAATTCAGTAGCTTCATATCTCACTTTTATGCAGATGATTCCCAAATCTATATATCTATCCCTCATTTCACTGCTGAAATTTTTCCATATATGTCTAGGTATCTGTTGACTATCCTCACCCTGACTATTTTGCTAAGAATTTGAAGTCATTGTATTCAAAAATAAATTCATCTTCTCTAATAAATGTGGCCTTCTTTCCAACTTCCAGATTCTGTAACACTGCCCAGATTCAAAACCTTGAACTTTTCTTTGACTTTTTTTCCTCTTTTATATTGCAGATCTAATCAGTTGTCAAATCTAATTGATTCTGCTTCTTCCATAATTCTTTCACATTATTTGTCCCTTCTTTGCCACTTATATGGTTATCACCAAAGTCTAAGTACCTTTTGCTTGGACTATTGTAATAATTTCTTAACTTGTTTTATTGCCCCTAGACTCTCTTTTCTCTTACTAATCTGACATGCAGCCACACCACTCAAATAGAACTATCATCTCCTGACCCCAGGCATTCTCACTTGTTGCCTTCCCATGCCTGGAATGATCTCCCTCCTCTTCTCTACCTCTAGAGTCTTCCTTGAAGTCTCAGCTAAAGCCATCTTCTGCAAGAAGTTTTTTCCAGTCTTTCTTAATCTTAGTGCCTTTCCTCTGAAATTATCCGTGAAATTAAATGATTTGCTTCAAATTCCTCAACCATAAAGAAAAAAGAACAAATAACAATAGTACCTACCTCCCAGAACTGGTATGAAGATTAGATGAGAGAATGATTATAAAACATTAGGACACAGTAGGTGCTATACAAATGGCAGCTATTGTTGTGGTGGTTGCTGTTTGCTCATAATCGTTTGCATGTTGTGTCCCATATTAGACTATGTGCTTGTGAGCAGGAACTGTGGGCTTTTGCTTTTGTGTATTTGTTTTTGCCTTTTTTAAAAAAAAATCCCTAGCACTTAGCACAGTGCCAGGCACATAGTAGGCATTTGCTTATTGACATGTTGATTTAAAGATGCAGACAAGCAATTCAATTGTTATAATTTTTAAAAACTCAACAATTGCAATTACTCAACAGTGAAATGAGTCACCCCAGGAAGTGGTTGGCTTTCCCATCTGGGATGTCTTTGAGCAAATGCTGGATGACTATTTATTGGGGAAATTGTAGAGGGGATTGTTGATCAGTTACAGGTTAGACATGATGGTCTCTAATGTCTTCCACAACTCCAAGAGTCTATGACTTTTAAGACATTAAAGGCAATTAATCCAATTCAAAGAAATAAATCATTAAGCACTCCTATGTAAAAGAGGAGCCTTTTGCGGAGGAATCTGACTTGGGCAGGGTACAGTGGAACAACACCTCCCTCATTCTTACATATCTGTTAATGTAGCCTAAAGTCACATTATGTTGTTGTGGTTAAGTTGAAATTTTGACTGCCATTGAGCTTGAAATCTAGTAAATCTCCAAGTTTATCTCAGACAAATTATTGTCTTGTTAAAATTCCTCCCCTTTTTGAACCTATGTGTAAGACTTTGAATTTGCATCTTTTAAATTTTATCGGAGTAGATTGAATTTATTATTATTAATAATAATAGCTAACATTTATGTAGATAGTTAGTGGGCACCATAGTGCACACAAAGACTCATCTACCTGCCTGGTCATTTCATTGTGTCGAGTTAAATCTTTCAATGTTGCTTGTTTTTACAATGTTGCTATTGTGAAATAAACTCAGTTCCACATACTTCACTCTGCATCAGGTGGTTTAAGTCTTTCCAGGTTTCTCTGAAATCATCCCATTCATCATTTCTCAAAAATACAGTAAGATTCTATTATGTGAATATGCCATAATTTGTTCAGGCATCTGTTCTTCAGATATCCATTCTTCAGGCATCCCTTAGCTTCCAACTCTTTGCTATGTCAAAGATAGCTACTACAAATATTCTCATACATATTGGTCTTTTGCCTCTGTTGTTGATCTGTTTGGGATATAGGTCTATTCATGGTATGTTTAGGGATATAATTCCAAATTCTTTCCAGAATAACTGGATCAATTCACAGCTTCATCAATAATGCATCAGTGTATCTGTATCCCTTTAGCCCCCCCAATATTTGTCATTTACCTTACCATCTATGCCAATCTGATGGGTAAAAGTTAGAATTTCAGTCTTGCTTTAATTTACATGTATCTAATTATTAATAACTTGGAGCATTTTCATATGTTTGTTGATAGTTTGGACTCCTTCCTTTGAAGAATTTCCTTTTTAATATCTTTTGACCATATAATTATATATTGGAGGATAGCCTTTATTCTTACCTATTTGAATCAGTTCCATACATATCTTGGATGTGAAATCATTATCAGAGAAATCTCCTGCAAAGATGTTTTTCCCAAAGGGTCTCACATGTACAAAAAATATTTATAACAGCTCACTTAAATTGTCCATTTTTTCTTTTGGGATCCTCTCATCCCTTGCTTGGTCATGAGCTCATTTCCTATGCATTGTTACAATATGTATTTTCTTGCTTGTTATTCTAAATTACTTATGATGTGACCTTTGAAATCTTGATCAGACATCCTTTTGGAGTGTATCATGGAATGTGGTGTGAGGTGTTGGCTTGTACCTAACTTCTACTGGTTTCCCAATAGTTTTTGTTGAAAACTGATTACTTATTCCCAGAAACTGCATTGTTTGTGTTTATCAAACACTATGGTGCTATGGTCATTTACTTTTTCTATGTACTGTATTCCTAGTTTGTCTCATTAGTTGACTTCTCTATTTTTAAACAGTACCAAACAGTTATAATGATTATTGCCTTGTACCATGTTTTGAGATCTAGCACTTCTAGGTCCCCTTCCTTCCCACTGCTGTGTGTGTGAGAGGGATTTATCATATCACATTTTTTAAATTCTTGACTTTTTGTTTCTCCATGTGAAATTTGTTATTTTCTCTAGCTCTACAAAGTAATTTATTGGCAAATTTTTATCAGTATGATACTGAATAAATAAGTTCATTTATGTAGTGTTATCATTTCATTATATTTTCATGGTCTATGCATGAGCAAGCAATATTTCTCTACTTATTTACATGTTTTTATTTTTGTAAAGTGGTTTGTAGTTGTATTTGTAGAATTCCTGTGCATATTTTGGTGGATAGACTGCCAAATATTTTACATGTTATATAGTTATTTTAGAAAAGCACTTATCAGGGAGGAGCCAAGATGGCGGAGTAGAAAGATTCACATATGCTAGCTCCAAACCCACAGTCCATAAATTACCTGTAAAAAGAACTCCCAACAAATTCTGGAGCAGTGGAAACCACACAGCAATGGAGATTTCTGTTCCAGAGAGCCCTGAAAAACTGACCCCAAAGGTCCGTCACACACCAGACCCAGAGCAGAGCCCAGCCCTGCCTTGGCCACATGGCACCGAGAGGCGCAGATCCGAGCAGGCTTCAGGGACGGAATCTCTGGTGGCTGCAAAGGTCCCTCAACCCACAGGTGCTATAGGTCAGTGAGAGACCCTATCTGGCTGGCCAAGAGGGAAATGGGGTGTCTCCATAATTCAGGCCCCCTTGGGAGGAAGCAGTGGACAGGAGCTCCCAAAGCAGACAGGACCCCGGATCCATTATTGAAGGTCTCCGCAAAATGCCCTGAGGGAACTGAGCCCGGTGAGGTGGCCCTGCCTCCACCTGAGCACCTGAACTTAATCCCACTGAATAGCAACCCCGCCTCCTGTTGAAAGCCCTGAGGCTGGGAAGCAGCATTTGAATTTCAGACCCCCAAGCACTAATGAGGTGGGGGTGGAGAAGAATCTCAGAAGTCAAGTAACTGGCTGGGAAAATGCCCAGAAAAGGGAAAAAAAATAAGACTATAGAAGGTTACTTTCTTGGTGAACAGATATCTCCTCCCATCCTTTGGGATGAGGAAGAACAATGCTTACCATCAGGTAAAGACATAGAAGGTAAGGCCTTTGTATCCCAAACATCCGAAATAGATATCCAATGGGCTCAGGCCATGGAAGAGCTCAAAAAGGATTTTGAAAATCAAGTTAGACAGGTGGAGGAAAAACTGGGAAGAGAAATGAGAGAGATGCAAGAAAAGCATGAAAAACAGGTCAATACCTTGCTAAAGGAGACCCAAAAAAATGCTGAAGAAAATAACACCTTGAAAAATTGCCACTCAATTGGCAAAAGAGGTTCAAAAAGTCAATGAGGAGAAGAATGCTTTCCAAAGCAGAATTAGCCAAATGGAAAAAGAGGTTCAAAAGCTCACTGAAGAAAATAGTTCTCTCAAAATTAGAATGGAACAGATGAAGGCTAATGACTTTCTAAGAAACCAAGAAATCACAAACCAAACCCAAAAGAATGAAAAATTGGAAGAGAATGTGAAATATCTCATTGGAAAAACAACTGACCTGGAAAATAGATCCAGGAGAGATAATTTAAAAATTATGAGACTACCTGAAAGCCATGATCAAAAAAGAGTCTAGACATCATCTTTCATGAAGTTATCAAGGAAAACTGCCCTGATATTCTACAACCAGAGGGCAAAATAAGTATTGAAGGAATCCATAGATCACCGCCTGAAAGAGATCCAAAAAGAGAAACTCCTAGGAACATTGTGGCCAAATTCCAGAATTCCCAGGTCAAGGAGAAAATATTGCAAGCAGCTAGAAAGAAACAATTCCAGTATTGTGGAAATACAGTCAGGATAACACAAGATCTAGCAGCTTCTACATTAAGGGATCGAAGGGCGTGGAATAAGATATTCCAGAAGTCAAAGGAACTAGGACTCAAACCAAGAATCAGCTACCCAGCAAAACTGAGTATAATACTTCAGAGGAAAAAATGGTCTTTCAATGAAATAGAGGACTTTCAAGCATTCTTGATGAAAAGACCAAAGTTGAAAAGAAAATCTGACTTTCAAACACAAGAATTAGAAGAAGTATGAAAAAGTAAACAGGAAAGAGAAGTCTTAAGGGACTTACCCAAGTTGAACTGTTTACATTCCTACATGGAAAGACAATATTTGTAACTCTTGAAACTTTTCAGTATCTGGGTAGTTGGTGGGATTACACACACTCACACACATGCGCGCGTACACGCGGCGCACACACACACACATACACACATGCACACACACAGAGACAGAGAGCTCAGAGTGAATTGAATAGGATGGGATCATATCTTAAAAAAATTAAGGTAAATGGTGAGAGACAAAGATATTGGGAGGAGAGAGGGTGAAATGGAATGGGGCAAATTATCTCTCATAGAAGAGGCAAGCAGGAGACTTTTTAGTGGAGGGAAAAAGAGGAGAGCTGAGAAAAAAACATGAAGTTTACTCTCATCATATTCGACCAAAGGAAGGAATAAAATGCACACTCATTTTGGTATGAAAACCTATCTTACAGTACAGGAAAGTGGGGGAGAAGGAGATAAGCAGGGTGGGGGGGATGATGGAAGGGAGGGCAATGGGAGGAGGGAGCAATTTGAAGTCAACACTAGGGGAGGGACAGGATCAAAAGAGAGAATAGAAACAATGAGGGGCAGGATAGCATGGAGGGAAATACAATTAGTCTTACACAACATGACTATTATCAAAGTCATTTGCAAAACTACACAGATAGGGCCTATATTGAATTGCCTGCCTTCCCAAAGGGAACGGGTGGGGAGGAGGGATGGGGAGAAGTTGGAACTCAAAGCTTTAGTAACAACTGTTGAGTATTGTTCTTGCTACTAGGAAATAAGAAATACAGGTAATGGGGAATAGAAAGTTATCTGGCCCTACAGGACAAAAGAGAAGATGGGGTCAAAGGAAAGGAGGGATGATAGAGGAGAGGGCAGATTGATGATAGGGGAAATTAGAATGCTTTGTGTACTGGGGTGGGGGGAGGAGATAAATGAGGAGAAAATTTGGAACCCAAAATTTTGTGAAAATGAGTGTAAAAAGTTTAATAAATAAATTTATAAAAAAATAAAAATAACAAAAAGAAAAGAAAATGACACAATAAAAAAGAAAAACATTTATCTTTCTATCCCTTCCTGCTGAATTTTGTTTATAATGTATAGAAATGCTGATGATTTGTTTAGATTTATTGTTTTATCTTTCAAATTTGCTGAAGTTATTGTTTCATTTAATTTATAGTTAACTCTACATTTCTTTAGAGTAAACCATCATATCATCTTGTCTTATTGGTATAGCTAGCATTTCTGGAACCATGTCAAATAATAATGATGATTATGACTATATTTGCTTTGCTGACCTTATCAGAAAGCCCTCTACTCCAAGGGCTTCTTAAACTTTTTCCACCCTTGACCCCTTCAGCACTTCTTAAACTGTGGATCTTTCTACTTATCATGTTAGCATTAGTTTTAGAGAGATACTACTTAGTGGAATAAGGAAAGGTCAGTTTATTCCTATGCTTTTGTGTGTGTGTGTGTGTGTGTGTGTGTTTTGGTTGCTGTTTTTAAAAAGATGGGGTTTGTATTGTGTCAAAAATATTTTCAGTATCTATTGATCATTCATTATTATTTTTGTTGTTAATATGATTTATTGTAATTATGGTTTTAATATTATTGAACAAACTTTGCATTCCTCTTATAAACAACCTGGTCATTGTATATAGTCTTTTATATGTTGTATCTTTGTTAATATCTTATTTAATATTTTTGCATTAATTAGTCTAAAATTTTCTCTGCTCTCGTTTAGGTATCAATATTGTGTTCAAGTTAAAGAGTGCTTGGAAAATCCCTTCTTTTCCTATTTTTGTGAATAGTCCATATAATATTGGAATTAAATTTTTCTTCAAATCTTTTATAGACTTCATTTGTAAATCCATATGGCTCTGGAGGTTTTTCTTTTGGAGTTCTTTATGTTTTGTTCAATTTCTCTTCGGATTTTGGTTTAAAATAAATCCTCTATTTCTTGTTCAGTTAACATGAGTATTTTATATTTCTGTAAATATTCATCTATTTCATTGAAATCATCATTTGGCATACAGTTGGATAAAAGAACTTCTGATAGTTTCCTTTATTTCATCATCATATTGTGAATGCTCATTTTTAATTTTTAATGCAATTATTTTCCCATTAAAAACATCTGACTAGCTACTGATCTATTTTGTTTGTTGTGCCTTTCCCTCTCAAAAAAAAATCAAACTAATTTTATTTATTTGGCAGGTAGGTGATACAGTGGATAGAGTGTTAGATCAGGAGTCAAGAAGTCTCATCTTTCTGAGTTCAAATCTAGCATTAGAAACTTAACAGCTGTGTGACTCTGGGCAGTCATTTAACCCTGTTTGCCTTGGTTTCCTCATCTGTAAAATGAGTTGGAGAAGGAAATGGCAAATCACTCTAGTATCTTTGCCAAGAAAACCTCAAATGGAGAGTTGAACACAACCGAAAACAACTGCACAACAATTTTAATTATCAATTAAACTTTCTTCAATTTTGTTACTGTCTTTGTTTTCAAGATTTCTGCTTAGGTATTTCCTTGAGGTTTGTTGTGTGTTTTTCTAGTTTTGTCTGTGTGTGTGTGTGTGTATGTGTGTGTGTTTTTAATCACAAACCCAATGACTTAATCTGTACTCTCTTGTTAATGAAATCATTTAGAGGCAAATGATTTTTTGGTGGAGTTAACTTTCTTCTTCTAGATTTACCTCCTGGGCTGTCCAAGTATTTCTTCATTGTGTTTGGCATTTTATTCTGTTTATTCCTATCTGTAGCCCCAGTTTCTGGTCTGGGGCTTTGACTTTGGTCCTTTGGTCCAACACTGCTTCCTTCTATACTCTGTACTCTAGGGATAGAGTCTGCTTGATCCTGGAGATGGTGGCTAAGTCTATGCTCTGCATTCTGCAAGCATTACTGGGGTTTGGACTCAGTCTTATGGTTGTTTGACTCAGGTTTGCCCTTGGTTCTTTGTCTGTTTTGTTCTTGCACAGTTCTGAATCCAAGTTTGGGTCTCTCTTACTGAGAGCTAGACAAGACTCACCCAGATTTGGCTGATGGTGCTAGCAGCTGACCATTTGTGAGATGTGAGGTGCTTACTTCCCAAGTCCTGTCTGACCCTCTCTTTTCTATAGCTTCAGATCAGATTGCCTAGGTGGAATGTGGGCCAAGTACTGCTCTGCCAGGCCTAGGATTTTAGATGCCTCAGGGTTAGACTGACATGTTTTCCTCTTATGCCTTAAGCACTGTGTCAGGCACTGAATTGTGTGTATATTGGTATGTCCTGTGGGTGCTCCTCTTAATCTGCCTACCACCATTGAGGCTACCTGGACATTGTTTCCCTGTCTGTAGGGTCCTCCCTATACTGCCTGGGTCCTATGCCACCTTGGCCTCATCTCCTGTGCTCTGGTTTGTTCAGGAGATATTTGGCCCTATTTTGTGCTTGTGGTGTTCTGTTCTACTGACTGGGCACTGACTAGAACTGAACTGACCACCTGATATGACCATGCTGTTACCTTTACACTATTCTAGCATCATCTACTGCTCTGGATCAGTGCCTTGGCTTTTGTTGGCCTGAGTTTGTCCCCTTCTCTGACTTTTTTTCTGATTCTAGTAGTCAGATCCAAGGATTGTTGCAAGGAATTTTCTCACAGTTGTGTATCTCAAACAACCCATGTGCATTACCTTAAAATCAGCTTCATACTTACCAATCAGTTATTGTTTATATGTTCCTTTAGTTGTTTACAGACTTTGGGGTGGGATGGGGGAATAGAAAACCTCTTTTTCAGAATTCAGGGAATTGTACCTGTTTGTTCTCCCCCTCCCAATTTGGAAAGTCCTTTATCTTTCATTCAACTGGAAATCAAATTATCTAATGTTGTATTCTTTCCCTCCAATTAATTGATTTTATTTGATGGTTTTTAATTTATAACAGTCTTTATTTGAGGTCAGATCCTAACCTGGGGAAGGGGTCTGGTCCCAACTGACTGGGCAATTGGCATGCATTGCTTAATAGACTGACATGTTGAGAAGAGCGAACCTTGGTTTCTGCAGTCATTTCATCTTCCACCCACCACATTTTGCCAAAACCTGTAGATTTCACCTCTGCAGTGTTTCTCAAATACACCCCTTTCTCTTCTCTGACACTACCCTCATTCTGGTGCAAGCCCTTATCACCTTACACCTGGACTATTGCAATAGCCTGCTTGGGCAGGTGGAGGGGGGAGG
Organism: Bettongia penicillata ogilbyi; assembly: GCA_023548195.1. Classification (NCBI taxonomy): domain Eukaryota; kingdom Metazoa; phylum Chordata; class Mammalia; order Diprotodontia; family Potoroidae; genus Bettongia; species Bettongia penicillata. Next base: position 8,334,144 of record JAJHZJ010000527.1, on the reverse strand, counting down.
AGTCTGTCTTCTTCAAGTCTTTCCCTACTCTACTCCATTCTCCATTCAGCCCTCAAAGTCATTTTCTTAAAGCACAGGTCTCACCCCCATATTAAATAAATTTCAGTAACTCCTGATCATCTGCAGGCTCAGATAACAAAATCCTTTGTTTGGGGGGGGCGGAGCCAAGGTGGCAGAGTAGAAAATGCACATACTCTAGCTCTTTCCCCACAGCCCATAAAATATCTGTGAAAAATGACTCTCAACAAATACTAGAGCAGCAGAAGCCACAGAACAACAGAGTGAAAGAGATTTCCAGCCCAAGGTAAGCTGGAAGGCTGACAGGAAAGGTCTATCACAGTGGATATGGAGTGGAGCACAGCCTAGCCTTGGCCATGCTGCACCAGGAGGAACAGGACTGTAATAGGCCTCAGGATTGGAATCCCCAGCAGCAGCTGTGGTTCTTAGATCCCTCAACCCACAAATGCCAAAGACAACTTCAAACATCGGTGAGAGGGCTTTTTTAACTGGGCCAGAAGGGAACAGGGTCCTCCCCTAGCCACAGCCCCAGGCTGCAATAGCAGCAGCAGCAACATCCATCTGTGGAGTCTTCTACCTAAAGCCCCTGGGGGCATTGAGCAGTTGAGCAAAATCTCAGCCCTGAGCCAGGTGCTGGGGTGAGAAGGTGGAGCACTGGCAGAGCTGGAGGCAGCTGTGGAGTGGAAATTCTACTACTTGCAGATTCTGGGAAAAAAAGTATTTGGTTGTTTCCAGACTAGTGTGCAGGCCAGGAGAGGAGTAAACTCCTCTCCCTTGATTGTGCCACCTTGGAGGAAGTGAGAAATTACAGGTCCCAAGAGTATAACCTCCTCTTGACAAAGGACTCAGAAGTTAAATAACTGATAAAAAAGAGGGAAAAATAAAACTATAGAAGGTTACTTTCTTGGTGAACAGGTATTTTTTTCCATCCTTTCAAATGAGGAAGAACAATGCTTACCATCAAAGGCTTCCAAAATAGATATGCAATGGTCTCAGGCTATGGAAGAGCTTAAAAATGATTTTGAAAATTAAGTAAGGGAGATGGAGGAGAAATTGGGAAAAGAAATGAGAGCAATGCAAGAAAATCATGAGAAGCAAGTCAATAGCTTGCTAAAGGAGACCCCAAAAAATACTGAAGAAAATAACGCCTATAAAAATAAGCTAACTCAATTGGCAAAAGAGGTCCAAAAAGTCAGTGAGAAGAATAATGCTTTAAGAAGCAGAATTAGTCAAAGGGAAAAAGAAGTTCAAAAGAAAAGGAAATAGTTTTTTAAAAATTAGAATACAACAGATGGAAGCTAATGACTTTATGAGAAACCAAGGAATTGCAAAACCAAACTAAAAGAATGAAAAAATGGAAGATAATGTGAAATATCTCATTGTAAAAACAATTGACTTGGAAAATAGATCCAGGAGAGACAATTTGAAAATTATGGTACTACCTGAAAGCCATGACCAAAAAAAGAGCCTAGACATCATCTTTCATGAAATTATCAAGGAAAACTGCCCTGATATTCGAGAACCAGGGGGCAGAATAAATATTGAAAGAATCCACTGATCACCTCCTGAAAGAGATGCAAAAAGAGCAACTCCTAAGAATATTGTAGCCAAATTTCAGAGTTCCCAGGTCAAGCAGAAAGTATTGCAAGCAGCTAGAAAGAAACAATTTGAGTATTGTGTTGTGGAAACATAATCAGGATAACACAGGATCTGGCAGCTTCTACATTAAGGGATTGAAGGGCTTAGAATATGATATTTCAGAAGTCAAAGGAACTGGGATTAAAACCAAGAATCACCTATCCAGAAAAACTGAGTATAACACTTCAGGGGTAAAAAAAGGTCACTCAGTGACATAAAGGACTTACAAGCATTCATGATGAAAAGACCAGAACTAAATAGAAAATCTGACTTTCAAACACAAGAATCAAGAGAAGCATGAAAAGATAAACAGGAAAGAAAAATCATAAAGGACTTTCTAAAGTTGAACTGTTTATATTCCTACCTGGAAAGATAATATTTGTAACTCTTGAGACTTTTCTCAGCATTTGGGTAGTTGGAGGGATTACACACACACACACACACACACACACACACACACACACACACAGCACAGCCCAGGTTGAGTTGAATAAGAAGGGATAATATCTAAGAAAAATAAAATTAAGGGGTGAGAGAGCAATATATTGGGAAGAGAAAGGGAGAAATGAAATGGGGCAAATTATCACTCATTAAAGAGGCAAGAAAAACTTTTTCAATGGAGGGATAAAGGGAGGAGTTGAGAGGGAAAAAGTGGAGCTTACTCTCCTCACATTTGGCTTAAGAAGGGAATAACATGCTCACTCAATTTGGTATGAAAATGTATCTTACACTGCAGAAAAGTGGGGGAGAAAGGGACAAGTGGGGTGAGGGGGATGATAGAAGGGAGGGCAATTGGGAGGAGGGAGTAATTAGAATTAAGCACTTATGGGGAGGGACAAGGTCAAAAGAGAGAATAGAATAAATGGGGAGGCAGGATAGGTGTAAGGGAATTGCCAACCCCCAGCCTCTTGGATGGCATTCACTAGTCACAACTCAGGTAAACTGAGGGAAGACTGGTAAGGCATGAACAAGATGGCACTGGGATTCTGCCCCTGTTTTGCTCAAGGCTATTTTCCCGGGCTTTTCTGGGAACAAAGAAGCCCAAAAATGTTTATCTTTCTAAGGGCTACGTGTCCACCCTGGGCAGTCCTGGCTTAAGGTAAATTACTTCCATATAGGGGCAAACTACTAGCTGATAGGTTCACTTAGGGCACTGGTGTCAGAAAAGAGATAAAAGCACTGCTCACTGCTTGAATAAACTGAGTTCTTACTATCTTGTCTCCCACCTCAGTCATTGCTTACAGCTAAACTCCACCAGTGCCTATGGACTTCTGCTGGTCAGATAAGCCTGTGGGCCTGAGAGATTGAGCTCAGACTCCCGGGGTCCCTAACAGATAGGATGGAGGGAAATATAGTTAGCCTTATACAACATGACTATTATGGAAGTCTTTTGTATAACTACACATATATAACCTATATTGAATTCCTTGCTTTCTCAGTGGTGATGTGTAGAGAGGGAGGAAGGGAGAGAAGTTGAAATTCAAAGTATTAGAAATCAATATTGAGGATTGTTTTTGCCTGCAACTGGGAAATAAGAAATACAGGTTATGGGGTATATAAATCTATCTTGCCCTACAAGAAAAGAGAGAAGATGGAGATAAAGGAAGGGAGGGGCATGATAGAAGGGAGGGTAGATTGTAGGAAGCAGTAATCAGAATGCAAAGTGTTATGCAGTGGGGGGAGGGGAGAGAACTCAAAATTTGGAAAAATTTTGGAACTCAAAATTTTGTGGAAATGAATGTCGAAAACTGAAAATAATCATTTAAAAAATTTTTATAAATTAAATTAAAAATCAAAATTCTTTTCGTGTTCAAAGTCTTTCATAACTTAGCCTCATCCCCCTATCTTTCCAATCCTCTTACCCCTTCCTTGCTGCTATATACTCTTAAATCCAGAGACTCTGGCCCTTTGGCATTTACACCAACAACACGCTCATCTCTCAGATCCAGGCATTTTCTCTGTCTGCTCTATCATCCTGGAATATTCTCCCTCCTCATCTGGCTTTTCTGGCTTATTCTAAGTCCCAACTAAAACCCCATCTTCTATGGAATGCCTTTCCTCATTCCTCTTAATTCTAGGGCATTCTCACTGTTAATTATTTCCTATTTATCCTGTATCTAGTTTGTTTGTTTACCTGTGAGTTCTTTGAGAGCAGTGACTACTTTTGCATCTTTTTCTATCCTCATAACCTAACACAATGCCTGGCACATAGTAGGTGCTAAATAATGTTTAACTGACATAGCTATGTTTATTATTATCTTTTCTCTTCTGGTTTCTATATCCTCCTCCTCCTCCTACTATAGTAGCTACTATTCCCCTCCCCCACCTTGGTTATTTGGCCTAGATACACATATTTAGTTCCTATGATTTCCTTCAATAAAGTTGCTGTTTTGGGCATCTTATAATACCAATTTATTTAAGATTGTTTCTCCAGTTGCTGTCCACTTCTCCTCCGCCCACCCCCAATCATCTTGCACCTTTGTTTAGAAACCTCCCAGATAAAACACACCATGTTTCCTCCATAGTCCAAAGCACATTCATCTAAAGAACCTCTGCTTCTTAATTCCCAGAAGAAGAAAGGCTGAAGCTAAGTTACTCATTGGCACAAAGGTTTTATTTTCCACTTCACTTAACTGGTCCCAGAACACCCTCAATGAATCACATGTATTTGATATTTGTACTTGTTCCATAAAATTAGCACATTACAAAGCAATGTTAAAATTATAATTTACACTGACCAAATACTTTTCTGAAACATAATCATGCAGTCATACAGATGGGCCAGCTTAAGTGATTTCCTCTCTTCTTCTGGCATGTTGTTCCCCAATGTGTGGGTAGTAATAATAATTTCTAGCAATTATGTGGTGCTTTCATGTTTGCAAAGTGCTTTATGAATGTTATCAAATTTGATATTCACAACAACCCTGTGAGTATGATACTATTATTATCCTAACCTTACAGATGAGGTCATTGAGGTTAACTAACTGGCCTAGGGTCATATAGTCAATAAGTGTCTTAGTCAAGATTTGAACTCAGGACTTCCTGACTCCAGATCCTATAACCTAGTCACTGCATCATCAAGCTGCTTTATTTGGTTGTATTAATTTTCTCTCATATTTAATTTTTAAGATATCTAGGCTTATTGTAATTAATTAGGAAATTTTCTAAGATGTTTAATGTTGGAATTTTCTGATTGTAGGGATAGTCCCATTACCATTTTTAAACAATAGTACAGACAAATTTCTTTATTGCATTTCCAGCAGGGATTTAGAAAGTGTCACAAGAACCCTGATGGATGAATAACTTAGACATTTTCATGGTGCATAAACTTGGCAGAAAGAAGAAACTTTTATTCATTACCTAAGAATTCTAATTTTTAAGTTTTTTTGTACGTATTCATTTTTATCTTTTATCCCTCATCATAGAGAGTGAAGCTCCACCAAAGGTCAGAATTCATGATATTGTACTATCCATTTCCATTTCAGGACAAACAACTGAACCACAGGGCTTATCCCAAAGAGTTTTAAGCCATCTTGATATTCAGCCATTTATGGTCCTGTGGGATTTTGTCTTTAAGGCTGTTCATCTATTGTCCATCATCCTTGCTTCTGACCTATCCAGTGACTTTTCCTGTGATAAATGGCTTTCAGTACATATGCCACCCCTGACCTCCTGCAGAATCCTTCATTTGTCATGTGGTTATTCAGGAAGCTTCTGCAGGTCATTCTCTGCATACTGGTTGGCCACATATTTCTGGTCTTCACTCTCCATTGTGTATCAACATTTAATGATGTTAGGGTCATTTCTAAGATCCAAGATGGTGTTATACCCAAAGAGTATGGCTCAGATTATCCTAGTACCATATTTCATAGGCTTGTCTCCTACAAACAAGGAAACAATTTTCAACTTTTCATAGTAGGTAAAATACATTGTAGGAGGTGGTTTTGATTTAGCTTTCTAAGTATTTTAAAACAAAAGGCCACCTCAACTAGATATTTTTGCTTTCCTTTTTTCCTTTAGTTCCTACAGTGCTAGGTTTGTAAAGTAATGAATTTGGAACTGTTAAGACTCGAGTATTTCAAGCTTAAAAAAATCTGTTCTACTTTCTACTTCACAAAGTGAGACTCCTTACTTGGACTGTTGTGTCTCTAACTGCTTCCCAAAGGTATCCCCTGGGGTTGTCCTTATTTTTTGCGTGAAATCACCTTGCACTTGCTTCTTGTGTTGGAGTTCTGATGGATCTGGCATGTGTTCTGACATGAACCTTGCTTCATGCTCATTCTTGTCTACTCCTTGGTGATGCCCCCAGAATCACATATGTCAAAGCTAACATCGCTAAAAACAGTTAGGCCAAGTTAGGAAGACATTAATTTGGCAACATTTGAGATCTGCCCCGCATAAACCAGGAGAGCAAATACCTTTTCCCATTTTCCTCTAGGACTTTAAACATTAATGGACATCTCTTTTTATATTCAACTTATTTTTTTCTTGTGGCATTTTTGACAATGTCACTTTGTCATTTCTGAATGGGTCCCTGTCCTCCTTTCCTCATCCCTTATAACAAAGATTGTCGTCACTGTGCATTCTTCATTTTCAGAGGTCCCATGACATCGCTATATGGATGATGTCTTGAGTTGTGCTTGAATTGGATTTTAAGGAGTCAGAGTTGCAGAAGGTGTCACTCTCTCTTCCAGAGTCATCCCAGTCTACCCAAATCCATCCAAAGACTAGGAAGAAAGAAAAAAAAAACAGCTCAGTATAATCAACTCATCAACTATGTTTGGCAGTATACACAATATTGAATATTTATTTTTTAAAAATGCAAATCTAATTTAAATCGAAACAAATGCAAATATAATCATGGTACACTTGAGCATTTTAAAGACCTGACATTTCACTGGTGTTAGTATTACTTCGCCAAGTGATTACAACTTCTTTTTGATGTAGTGAATGGCCTTCATCAGTTGCTCTTGCTAAAAAAGTTATCACCAGGTGACCAACTTGATAATGAACCCCTTTCAACTCAGCGAGGTTGGTCCTTAGAAAACAGGTGTATAGTCCATCACCAAATGTGCACCCTAAGTCTTTTCCCTGTGTTAGAACTTGCTAGAGCTTGAGCGCCTCTAGCTTATTAGCCTCGAAACCCTGGGTTCTTGCCATGTTATAATGAGGCATTGGATTAGAAGTGGAGCTATACCTTAATTAAAAGACTCTCACTATGTGGAATCCATCCTTACAGAAATAATGAATTATGGAAGTGATCCTTTTAATAACCTGATAAAATAAGTTGGCCCTTTCCATGGAGAACTTACTGAAAAAGCTAAATAAATGCCTTGACAGTAACTAGTAGTCCTAAAAGGCCTCTCTTATATATAAGAAATTAAGAAATATAATATAAAATAAATGTTTCTTAAGGCAACTGCTAAACACAAGGTTTTTTAAAAATAAAGTCTTAGGTTTTCAGATAGCGTAGGACAGGGAGAGATTTTTGATGTATAAAAATTGTCTTGTGATCCCTTCTGGTTTTAATTCATAATCATGGCTCCTTTCCTGTTGCTATCAAAATTTACTCCTTCATCCTCTAGGCTCTTCCCTGACCTAGTTATCCCTGCTTCTACCAGACAGACATGCTAAAATCTCAGCCGAGTTTCTCCGGAGTCCTTGAATGACACCTTGTGATGCCTCCATTTCTCCAATAGCGCTGCAGCGCCATCTTGGATTTTAACAGGTCCCCCAAGGTCCTCTCATGATCTCTTTGTTGGTCCCTCTCTCAGATACCCTACAGGTATTATTGTTCTGACCCTCCTGTATTTCCTCTACTGTGATCTTTGGTTCTCCCCAGACCTCAGTATGAGGCAAGATGGTGCCTAGAATTCCGGATCCAGATTCAGTATTGGATTTGAATCCTGAGTGATCTTGATTAGGTGGCATAATCTCCCTGGGGGCTTTGTTTTCTCACATGCAAAATGACTGGACTAGATAGACAATTTTCCTGGTCTAATCCAACTCATCATTCTATGTGAGTCTATGATTTTCTAGGAACCTTCCAGAATTCTGTCCTATTTAGTTTGTCCTCTGCTTATTTCAGTTTATTTGTTAGCTTCTACTTCCCTTGAGCCCCAGAAAGGGTCCAAATAAATCAGGAAGCTGGGACGAGATCAGACAGCACAAAGGACACATTCCCCACTTCCAAGAAATTGTCATTTTGGCAATGATACTCACAACCATTATAATATCTGTCCTTTGTGACTTATTCTGAGTATTAATAATGCTTTATCACTTTTGCTTTATTGTAAAAGTTGAGTTCTTTAGAGTGATTTGTTTTTGTTATTTGTTGGCAACATTTTTTCCCTCTGAGGGAATATAGCTCTAATTTTATTAATAAAAATCACTGGAAAAGTCATTTGATTTACATTTTTTTATATTTAACTTTTCATAAATATGTCTTCCTAAAAAAGTGATGCTTACTTCTAATGGCAATAATGCTAATTCTTCCATGAAGGAATAAAAATTCTATCTATCAAGATATATATACATATATACCTATATAAATACACACACATACCCACACATATATTCTTTTTATGCAGAAGATATAAGCAAATTGTTGAGAGTGGGAGGGAAGAGACCCAATGCAGATCTGTACAAACAAGTTTTTAGGAGTATGGATGCCAATAACCAGAATATGTTTTCTACCAAAGATCTACTAATGGACAAATCGACATGTAGCACATAATTCACATTTCTGCCATTGTAATGTGGGAAACTGAAATTTGGAGATACAGTTTGAGGTTTTCATCAAGATATTCACCTTTATTAACAGTATTCTAGTAGGTAATTCATTAATTTTCAGACCTGGGGCACTGGAACGCTTGGGAATTAGTACTGACTTTCAAATAGAATAATATTCTTCTCTCCTAGAAGGAATAGTTCTTTCTTAGTCTATAAACATTTATTAATTACCTACTATGTGCTATGCAGTATGCTCAATGCTGGGAGTACAGAGAAAAATATAAGACAGTCCCTATTCTTAAAATGCTTATAATCCAATGGTCTCAGCAGCCCCATATTCTACTAGTGGAATTAAGAAATGCCAGTCCCTGTCATGAGATACCACTGACAGGGAAGGGAAGGAAAATATATAGGGAAAAGAAGTTTAAGGCTAGAAAGAAGGTGAGCAAGATAGAAAGAGGGAGAATACCTGAGGAAAGGAGGGAAGAAGAAATGTTAGTTACCTGTCATTATCTCGGGTCCCATTTAGTGGATACCAAACCCTGGTATAATATTACAGTTACTGACTTGGTCCCCAATAAAGTTTGTTGGTCAGTTTTTCTGCACATTAAGTAACCTTCACCCACTAGTGGTGGTTATGAATAGAGAAGAATGTAAGTAAACCTTTATCTAGTTTCTCGTTTGACCTTTGGGAAGTAGTTACTGAAGAAGTGAATTGGTACACATCCCACAAAAAGAGGCCCTTCCCTCCCCACCCCCACATTCCTTGTCACAGAAAGCTGGCCCTGTGGCATAAGGATTGACCTCTAAGGCTTACTCTCTTCCTAAATCATGCCCAGTGTGCCAACCTAGGTTGTCCATCATACACCTTGTTGTCGTCCCTGTTTCATCTTAATAACAGTGAGAATTTCTAGAAGATCTTTAATGTCTGCAGAATTCTTTTCATTCATGTTCTCATTTCATCCTCACAACCACCCCATGAGGTCAGTGCTGTTATTATTGCCATTTTACAGATAAGGAAACTGAGGTTGAAGGAAGTTAAGTGACCTGCCCAGAGTCACACATTATTTAAGACAGGATTTGAACTCAGGTCTTCCCTAAAGATGATCCTCTCATCCTGTACTTTGAGTGATAACTGGTAACATAGAGAATGAGTAGGGTGTGTTATTTTGTACACCTTCCAAAGTAGCAGGTTAAATTGTCAGTGACAAAATTTATCCTGTAATTCTGGTTAACATTCATGGTCATAGTCTGGTGACTACTTTTCCACACCCCTTGCTGAAGATGTTCTCATTCCTGAGGGGGGTCTCTGACCTTTGCACCCATTATAGAAGTAAGGGAGGAGCAGGAGACCAAGAAGTACTTTAAGTGATAGCTTGGCCACAGAGAGACAAAAGCATAATCACGGCACTTAGAAGCTGGAGAAGGCTCATGAAAGACCAGGGAAGCGAGCTTCTCGTAACCGGGATCCCTGCTGCTCTCTGTTTTCAGCGTGGCAAAGCGAACCTGGCCCCTTTGGGCTCTCTAATACTAAAGAATGAATTATGGTCCTGAATAGTAATGCGGTAGTGTTAATGATTTCATCGGTGACCACAGTCCTTGTCATTCCTTTTCTGATCTATTTTTTTTGGTGGTGGTGGGGGGAGTGATTCATTTATTAAATGACTTATTTGGCTTTTAAAAAATAAATTGTAGTTTTTCAGGCAGTAATTTACTATTCATGAACTTGGCAGTGTGGGAAATGCACATTATATGTGTTTCTGCAATAATCCTGACTGAATAAATGACTAGGTTACATCATCCATTCCTGCGTGTTTAGCCATCCCCTCCCACATCTCCCTCTTTCTTTGTCCGGTCCTTTTTCTGTACAGAGCTCACAGACATTTCTCAGAAAACATAGAGAAAAAATGGAATTATCCCTCTTTTCCCCTAAGCTTTATCTTTTCTTCCTCCATTTTTCTTCAATTCATTCTTATCACTCACCGTGACTGTATAAACTTCCAGATTTGACTTGATCAATTCTTATTTCTTTCTGATTTGGGGGTGTGTGTGTAATTTTTCAGGTTTTTAGTTGTTTTATTTTTTTTATCTTTATCCTTTTCTTGGTTTACAACAAGTTCCTAACCTTAGGGTTGAGTTAAAAAGTAGCATAATTAGTAATAATAAAGCTTTTCTTGGAACAATAACACAGCAGGATTGCAGATTTGGAAGGGCCTTGCATCGTCTAAGAGAACCTCTCATTTTACACAGGAGGAGACCAAGTCCCAAAGAAATACAGTGTTATACTGTAGAGTTGGTGTAAAATCCTTGGTTTCCTGACCTCTAATCCAGGATCCTTTCCATCATTACACTAGGCTGCCTTTTTCTTTTACAAGAATAGTTTATGTGCCAATCAGTTCTGTTTAATTTTAGAAGAAAAGGATTGAAGTCGTCACCTAGTCTCCCAATTTAAAACTTCTAGTTGGAGTACTTTTCACACTTCCATAGTTTTTATGGTCCTGCTGTATTTTCATGATGTCCAACGAGCAAAGTGTTTTGCCTTCGTCTCTTGGTTTTGTCTAGCCTTATCTTGATTTCATGCTGCTGGCTTCTGAGTACTACAAGATCCTGTCGCTTGATCCTTGAAGACACTAAATTCATGCAGACCAAATACCATCCCATATGATTTGAACTTTCTCACATAACCATGTCCCCAAAATCAACATTCAAAACATGAAGTCACAAAGAAATATTCTGCTTTGTGCTACATGCTTTCTGGGATACCCTCCTCAGGGATTTGTGATTTCCTTGGTGTGAGGTCCTCCTTCTAGCAAGACACTGACCATCCACATCTTAATAGAAGATGTTTGCTAGAAGAAATCTGTCTCTGTTTGGAAGGACTGCTTTCTAGTCATTAGCTTCTCTGAATTTAGCTAACCTGCATCTCCATCATGTCACAGTTATGCATCTGAGGACATTTATAAAATGGAAGCATCCAGGGGACCCTAATCCGGATGATGAAAGGCCATGAGGAGCATGTCGGAGGAATGGGGAATGGTTATGCTGGGAAAGAAGAGCTTTAGCAGAGATATGATAGTAATTTTAAATGTCTAAAAAGCCACCAGGTAAAAGATGAATTCAATTTGGTCTGCTTGCTCCCCAGAAGGCAAAACCAAGATGGAAGTCATAGAAGATTGGATTGATGGGAAAACTTCCTAACAATTAAGGTTGACCAAAAGTGGGATGACCTGTTCCAGGAGGGTAGTCCTCCAAGTAAAGGCTCCTTATTAACAAGACATTATAGACAGTATTCCCCAATGTGACCTGGACTAGATGATCTCTTTGGTTCCTCTTAATTCAGAGAGTCTGTGATTTTATGAGAACTTTGGGGTGTTTTATACCTAATATAAATTGATCTTACACTAAGGATGTCAAGTTAAATACACTATAATGCCAAGTTAAAACTTATCAGAGACTTTGAGGCTGGGGATTCATATATAAGTTTAGCCAGGAAGAGCTGCCAAGAAGTTCAGGGATAGGAAGATTTACATGAGAGATTGATGGCAAAGGGTAGGGACGACCCATGGAAGACCACTCCTTTTACCCAAGAGTCACTGTTCAACGCTGAAATTGGGCAGCTGGTCAGGTTTATAGAGCCCCAAATGGAGTGTTGGTAATTACTCAGTAAATCTGGATTATCTAGATAGCTCAGCTGGATTATTTGGGACATAAAATCCATCTTTGACTCCTCTTGCTACCTTTCATTAGGGGGTAGTCCTGGTGCAAACAATAAAATTTATGTTCCCGTCAAACATGAGACTATTGTGAAATTCTCCTGAACTCCTAAAAGAAGGAAAAATGTAAGTGAACGAACACAACCCAAATGTGCCCACACTGTTATGTGATGAATAATGTTTTCTGATCTTATCACCAGTTTCCATCACAATGACTTTACCTCCTATAAATATCAAAAACAAATAATTCCGTTGCCATTTTTCTTAAGGTGCTAGTGTGCGTCTCCAATATTTGGTTGGTAGCTGAAGACTCTGTTCCTGTCTGGCTCATCTGGGTAAAACTCATTTACTGTTTTTCCTTTTAAACTGTTAGCTCAAGTGACCTTACATACGAGTCCCAGCTGTGCATTAGCATTGCTTGGGGATGTGTTTGTATCTTTTGTCTAAAAATACCCAGCCGGTAGGATTCATGATCCATGAAAGCTAATTGAAACAATTTCTCTTCAAGTTTTGGCAAGCGAAGCATGCATTATAAGCATTAATATCTATAAATTGAATTGTTAATGAATCTAGACACTAATAATGAATGCAATTTTGCAGGCTTAACTAGAAACACTAAAATTATCAGGATCTGGAACAGAATTTTCAATCATTTTTGCTTATTAAATAGCAAAGCTATGCTTTTAATAAGCTAATCATTTTTATTTGACCCCATAGGAGTAGCTCAGCTGATTAGAAACAGGTTTCTAACTGCAAAACAATGTTGTTTTTCTCTTACCATTTTAACCGTCAAAGGACTGAAATTTCAGAATAGATACTTGATCCTACAAACGGTGGCCTCTCATACATAATGTGCATACATACATGCCTTCATGTAGTAAGCCCCTTATTCTTTTGCTTCTCCAAGATATTATATATTCCCAGGTCCATTTAGTTTATATGTAATTAAATTTCGTTCTCATTTTGAGTTCAAGTTGTGTTTATAGCATAACCATTTTAAACAAATGGACTTCTTTCACCTGTGTATATTTAAGAGCATTAAGCTATCAACAGCAAGGTAAAATTTTATTTTAGGTCATAAATTTTCCTTATTTTAATTTTCTTCTGAAATTCTGCACCTTTTTGAATATTCTCTCCTCTGCTGTTTATCTCCTAAGACATATCCAGACCTACTTAAAAATCAGGAAAACCTAATGGTTAGTAGTAACTAACAAGGAACTATTTTCTCCCTACTGTCTAAATTTCTCCTTCATGAAAAGGGAAGCCCTAATACCAAATAGGGAATTTTAATTGCTGTGTCCTAAAGGTTCTCCGGTGTCTGGAAAGAATTAATGCACCTGCCTAAGCACCTCATTTACTACAGTGGAGAGAGAGACAGACACACACACATAGATAGAGAAAGAGAGAGAGATGTACAGAAACAGATGGAGAAAGAAAGAGACAGAAAGAGAGAGAGAGAGAGAGAACTAGAAACAAATATCTATACATTCATGCATCTTTAGATATTGATATATGTATATATATATGTGTGTGTTTATGTATGTATATATTTATATATATGTTTGTATTTACTTGCATATATGTGTGTGTATATGTGTGTGTGCGTGTGCACACGCGTATGTTATTTCCTCTGATAAAATGTAAGCTCTGAAAGGCAACGATGATTCCATTTTTGTCTGGTATCCCTGATGCCTAACACATCACCTGGCACATAGTAGATGCTCAGTAAATGCTTACTGGCTTTCTTAATTGATGACTAGAGAGGACTGGCACCTGTAATCTTTTGGAGAACTTTGGATAGGTGATTGTAACTTTTGAGAAGGTACCATGTTTAAATGGGAAGTGCCTTATTCAGTCCTCCTCTCTTTTTAGTCTTAGAGTCAGAAAGGCATTGTGGTGTAGTGGATATGCTGTAGAGCATTGGGTCAGGAAGACCCAAATTCAATTTCTACCTCCAAGACACAGCCTGTGATTTGAGACAAATTACTTCACCTTCCCGTGTCCCCCAGGAAGGTCTTTATGATTATAAATTGGCAGTTGCCAATCTATTCTGTTGTGTGAAATATTCCACACTGAGGGTTCCGTACGCTGATGAAATTAGGCAGTAGAGAGAGGAAGAGACAGAGACAGAGATGACCAGAGAGAGACAGAGAGATGAAGTCAAAGTATGGGCCTAAAGTATTTTTTAAACTATTGAGATGTATTATACAGACATCTTACGTCTCTAAGTCATGAATACTTTCCTCAGAAAGTACATTGGGAGTTGTTTGGCCTGACAGAGGGCCAAATGACACAAGCCAGGAAGTCAGTTATATTCTTTTAGACAGAAAATCACTGGTTACTGATATGGGAGTCATTGCTAAATGACATGTCTTTATGCAGTCAGATGATCAACTTGTAGAATAAAGATAAAAATCAATACCAAATTAGAAGAAAGAATAAAAAATAGAGGAAGATATGTTGTATAACCAAGGTAGCTCCAACCAGACCTATTTAAACAAGCTGATGGTACTGGAGAAAAAAATACATTGACATAGACTTTCATTAACTCCTAAGAAAATTTAAGTAATGCAAGTCAATTGCTACAACAGAGGAGGCAAATAAGTTTCTAAACTGCTTCAGCCAACAAACATTCCATCTCCTTGCCAAGAGGGGAGCTATAGCATTCAAGGTAACACAAGTTTAGATTTAGACTATTTTAAAATTTTAGAAACAGCATTTAGAATATTATTATATGGTTAGAATGGATTTAGAATTATTTAAAATTTTAGAATAGAGAATTTAGAATATGCACAATTAGAATAAATAATTTGAGAATACAGAATTTAAATATCATTGTACAATTAGAATAGATTTAGAATTTATTTATAATTACAAAATAGAAAATTTAGTATATTATTATATAAAATTATGAAGGATGATGACAGGTCATAGCAGTGTAGGGAAAATCAAGTTTATAGAAAGATTAGTAAAAGACCCAAAAGAGCAAAATCATCCTGAGCACTTTGAAGGATGAAACTGGATAGAGGTGACCACAAATGGATAAAACATAGAAAAGATCTGCAGAGGTTTCTTTAACCAACTTTTTTCTCTTCCAGTGACAGAGGAGCCACCACATTTAGGCTTTGGTAGCATGGTTCCCCATATGATATAGGATATAGTAGAAATGGCATTAAGGAAAACAAATAGAGAGGAAAAGTTGAAGTAGACAGTACACGTAAGAAGTTTGTTCTGGTGGTGATACAATTATGATGGTGGTAAAGAGTGCCTCAGGGGCAGCTAGGTGGTAGCACAGTGAATAGAGTTCTGGATCTGGTGTCAGGAAGACCTGAGAACTCTCTCATAGAACCTCTCACACTTACTTGCTATGGGACCTTGACCAAGTCATTTAACTTTCTTTGCCTCAGTTTCCTCATCTGTAAAATCAGCTGCTCTAGTATCTCTGCCAAGAAAACCCCACAAATAGGTCATGAAGAGTTGGATGCAACTGAAATGACTAGACAACAACAAAGGATGACTACAGAAGAAAGGAGGTTCCCCAAGCACTTACTATTGCCAGAACAAGGTAGTCTGAAAAAACACCGAATTCACCTAGATCGTACCAAGAACTATTAACCTGCCTACTCTCCCATCTCTGTGGATTCATTGTGGAGAAATGTTTATAGACATGTTAAGGTTTTTCCTGATGAGGAAGAAACAAGAGGACCATTCTAAAACAGACTGTATTTTCACAGTCAGAAAATTGACGGAAAGGCAAAGAGAATACAAGATTCTACTGTACTTGTATGCTGTTTGTTGGTTATTAAGAAGACTTTGAAATAAGGATTTTTTTAAAATTTGATACTAGGTAGAGCAGAATGCCACCTCAAGAGACTCTCCTCCAAAGAGGTAACTCACATGCATCTTAAAATCATAGAGGATTCATGGAAAGATATAATCACAGAGAAAGCTGTTTGGCACTCAAGTAGGACCTAAAATATGGAGCTATATCCTCCCCCAAGGTGTCATCCAGTACTGTGGATTATGCCCAGTGTACAGTCTAAATCAGAGAAACTTCCCTTAGAGATGGTGAGAACCTTGGAGTCCTCCTCTTTGCCGACAATATCATACTGATGGTGTTCAACTCTGGAAAATTTGCAGGTCTCTTCAAATGAGATTCAGAATCACTCAAAAGAGTTGAATCTAACTACCTATGCAGGAAGCTCCAAGCGGGCCACGAATGACCAATTTGTTCAGACTCCAAAGTGTAGCGGGGTGGACAGTCCGCCATTATTGCCAAACCATCAGTCCAATACTTCATTTTGACAGTGAATTCATCCTAGAATTTAGTAGAATAAAGAGGACTGGATTACCTCCAGAAAGATAGGCTATGTTTTTAACTCCAAACTTCTCCCTGAGACAAAACTTTATCTTTTAAACCAGTGGTGTCAAACTCAAGTAGAAATCAGCCATTAAGCCACTAAGGGTTCATTCAGGGCTGCATATTGATTTAGTCTTGAAATAAAATGTTATCTATGTTTTATTGTTTTTATTAATTTTGTTGAATATTTCTCAATTACACTTAAATCTAGTTGTCAGCATTTGACACTTTTAAAAAAAATAACAGAATTCTTCCACTGATGTTATGTAACTGGAAGGCATGACATAAACACAGTCTGAAGAATGAAAGTTATTGATCATCTACAAGGCCTGGGGAGTGGTAGGTACATGGTGGAACTTAGTAGACTGCAACATATTAGCAAGGAAGAATTTGCAGAAGTGGTATAAAGATTAGCTATCTTTAGAAAGATGGAGGGAAAAGAAGTAGACCAGTCCCAAAGAAAGAAGATAGATCAATCAACATATACCCCATGAGCTGACTTCCCTAGTGTATATGCAAGATCCTGAGATCTTGAAAGACTCTTTAGGGGGTTTGATGGGAAGACATGGATATGGTCACACAGTAAGAGAAATAATGAGTTATAATCTATACCTTTGGAGGGAGTTTGCTCAATGATGAGATCTCAGATCCCTCAAAGTTTGAAATATTTGAGAGACAGCTTGTTGTAGATGAAAGCATATTGAACGTAGAGGCAGAAGTCTCACATTTCAGCTTCAGTTCTGCCATCTCTAAGTGAATTTCCTTATCTATAAACTGGAGAAAATAATACCAATACTACCTATTGTTTGTTTGTCCTTTATTTTCAAAGAAGACCAATGACATAAGCAATGTCTTGACTTGCACATGAATTGGATTTAAGTGAGGCAGAGTTGCATAAAGTCATCAGCCTCACTCTTCCAGTTATTGAAGTCTAGTGGCAAACAAAGGCAAGAGGATTGGCAACGATTTGAGGTTGTAGTGGATGACCTTGGCATCTTTGATGTCTGACCAAGCTCCACAATGCCTGCCTCAGCTGCCTTTATGGCCATTGGTTCTCATTTACCCATTCCACTGGGGGAAGTCATCATATATTTGGGTAGAAAAACCCCCACCCCCAATTCCTCAATGGGTTTGAGGTGCAGCAGTTACCCTTAACCTGGTTTAATTATCTGCTGAGATGGTTTTACTGGGATGTGACCACTGCACATACTACAGTTTCTTGGAGCCACAGGTGAGAGTTGAATGCCAGGTAGACACTAAAGGTAGATAAGCAATCCAAAAGGGCTCAGCAAGTCCTCATACCAGAGCTAGCACTCCTCCAATACCCCATAGACACCTGTACTACCTACAGTAATGTTAACATTTGTATATGCATGTTTACATTTGCAAACTATTACACATGATATCATTTGAGTGCATTGCAACAGCATTTTATGAATGAGGAGCAGGCTCGTGAAAATTAAGTGGTTTTGCCTGTGTCTACACAATGAGTATCAGAGTGAAATTAGATTTCCACACCACCTCAGTGGTATATGGTTTTGTTTCTTTGTTTTTATTTGTTATGAAGTGCCTTCCCTCTGTTTCTGATCTCCAATTTATTCTGTATCTAGCTTGTTTGTACATAGTTGCTGGTATGTTATCTCCCCCAGCAGACTTTAAGCTCTCTGAGGATGGAGACCATTTTTTTTTCCAGTTTCCCACTTTGTTTCCCAGTGCTTAACATAATACTTGGCAAATAGTAAGTGCTTAATAAATGTTTGTTGACCAAAGTGACTGAAGCCACTTTGTAACTAGAAAGTCTTAAAAATGTAAGTTATCATAATATTTTTTGTTGGTCAGGAAATACATATTACTTTCAAGTCAGAAGTTGGGACACATATGGGGTTAACTAGGTCAGATATTTAAAACAAGGTTGGATTATTGAGTTAAACCCATCAACTTGGGACAAGAAGAGATGGAGGTGCAAGGTGTTAGTTATGAGGCCATAGTAATTTTTCCTTTAACTGCTAGGATTAGGGAGCTCCCATGTGGTCAGTTGAATGAATATATGGCCAACAGTGGCAGCTAGGTGGTGCAGTGGATAGAGAACCATTGCAGGAGTCAAGAGAACCTAAGTTCAAATCTCATCTCAGACATTTGACACTCACTAGCTGTGTGACCTTGGGCAAGTCACCTAACCCCAACTGCCTCATCCTGGGTCATCTCCAGTCATCCTGATGAATATCTGGTCACTAGATTCAGATGGCTCTGGAGGAGAAGTGAGGCTGGTGACCTATATAGCCTTCCCTCACTCAAAACAAAGTCAAGTGCAAGTCATGTCATTATTTCTCTGATGGTATGGTCTTCTTTGGCAATGAAGGACAAACACATCAACACATATGGAAAACATCAGTCGGAAAATTCTACCAACATATTATAGGAAAAGACTTCATTAACACATAGTAAAATATTTTGCAGGGTTATTTGCATGAATTTGCAAAGAGGTATTTATTTGTATAAAACAGTTGTATATTATAACTGTCAACATTTTTACTTGTACATTCTTTGCTTTTCTAAGAAGTGGTTTTACCAAACAACATACAGACTTCACCAAAATGAATGAATGAAAAAACATTCATTAAGTGCTTGCAATGCTCCAGCACTCTGATAAGTGCTGGTGATATGAGCAAGCAATTGAATGCCACCATCTAGGAGCCTCTGAGTCAATCCATAGGGCAGTCAATTGACATAGATAGGGTATCTATGGTGGTCGTGATTTGGTGATAATGAGCCTAGAGCAAGAGCTAGAAAGTTGGAAGGGGCTGGAGAATATACATGAAAGGCAAAATGGATGACAAGATGGCCAATGTGGACAACTGGATGAAATGTGGAGCCTGGTCCCTTCTGTTGTTCTGGATAGCCCACTATAGTGGGCTAAGTTGAGTTTGCTCTCTCTGGTCAAGACTGCATGGCCCCACAGTAGGCATTTCAGAGCTGAGTGAATTACCTCCAAGAGAATGAACTTGAATATTTTATACTCCTGTACCAAAGAATTAATGTTCATTTTCTAGAGAAGCTATGTGGGCAACCCCCTCCAGGAAAGGAAATATAATAAATCCTAAATATAGCAGATCCTAAAACATTAATTCCATAGATATACAGTAAAACTTTGCATCTTAGTAGGATTTTCATTAAAATTTCAAAATACCATGCATATTAAACTTTTTCATCTATTTCAGTTCAAGAAATATTTTTGGACCTATTTTGCAGATAGACAATCTTAAGCTAAATGATTCTCTAGAATCTTAAACTGTGGGTCGCAACCCCATATGGGATTGTGGAAACATTTACAACAGTAAAAGTTTTCTGAATGTACAACAATCAAAAATTAATTAAAAATTAAGTAATGAATTGGAGGTGCTTCTGATATCACTTGCCCCCATTGCATCATGCAACTTCACTACAGCTTTGGTTCTGAACACAAAGCATGTGCACTTTGCACTATGCACCAACAAATGCTGAGGAAACTGGTCAAGAGTGGAAAAAGTTTAAGAAGAACTGCCCCCTACACCACCTAACTCCAAGTAGGAGGACCCATTCTTATGAAAAATTGGTTCTATTCATTTTGAAAATGTATATGGCATTTCTATTAGATTTTAAAAATACTAGATCTTAAATTTAACTGTACAATGTTGCAATGAGATTTCAAAATGAGGAAGTTGATTAGATCATACGTTCCAGAAGGAAGAACTGGGAAAAGTAGATCAATGGAAGCTTGTTTTTTATTCAGACCTAGTGGATGGGAAGTAAACTTCCAAAGTCTTCTGTGGGAAAGAAGGTGTCTTTGCAGGACTTTGCCCAGCAACCTGTCATGTGAACCTCCAGATCACAAGATAATGCTTCTAGGCCATGTTTGCATGTGAACACTTCCAGGATATTCTGCCTTTAATGTTACCAAGATAAATTGGTAATTGCCTTCTGAAATAACTGTGATTTCCCCATAAAAAGACATCCTTTATGGAGATATAATTAATGTTAATGCCTTATGAACTGCTTGAGGTCTATATTTTCTCTTCTACCTGACCCCTCTCAAGTCAAATTCAAGTCAATAAATATTTATTAAGCACCTACTCTGTGTAAGTCTTTATGAGAGGCACTAGGGATATAAATTCAATGAACAAAACAAATTTTGCCCTTAAAGAACTTAACATTATAGAGGCACCTAAATGACAAGGCAGACAGAACTCTGGGTCTGGAGTTAAGAAAATCTGAGTTCAAATGTGACCTCAGATTAGCTATGTGATCCTGAACAAGTAATTTGCCTCAATTTCCTCAACTGTACAAAATGGAGATGATAATAGCACCTCCCTCCTAGGAGTGTAGGGAAGAACAAATGTAGTAATATTCACAAAATATTTAGCATAATACTTGGCACATAGTAGGTGCTTAATAAATACTCATTCTTCCTTATGTTAGGTACATAAGATTGTGATCTCCTCATTAAATTGTGAACTCCTTGAAGTCAGGGACTGTTTTTTGCCTCTTTTTGTATCCCTATGCTTAGCACAGTACTTGGCACGTAGTAGACATAGTAGATGCTTAACAGATATTTATTGATTAATGTTAGAAGGATACCACTTGTACAGATGATTGAGTAGGGACAGTACACTCCCAACTAGAGGAAATTGAATAAGGCTGTTGGTGGAGGGGATGGTAACTTGAGTTGAATTTTGGAAGACCAAAATTCTGGGGTTGGAGATCAATTCATCAATACACATTTGCTAGATACCTACATTGTGCTGGGTGCTGAGGATACAAAGACAAATATGTATAGCTCTGCCCTCAAGTGGTTTACATTCTACTGGAGAAAATAAAACATACATTTGGAAAAGTACAAAATATTTACAAAGGTATTGTGCTCTAGGCATTGGGAACAGCTTATACAAATGCATGAAGCTCATTTGGAACTCAAAGATTTTTTAATATTTAATTTTCATTATTAATTTAATTAATCAAAAAATTATTAATTTAATTAATATTTAATTTAATATTTTTAAAAAATGTTTGTTTACCTGTAATTGAGAAAAAATAAAAGAAAAATGAAATGTAAAAAAAATCAAATGATGGAGCTAAGAGATGGGAAAGATCCTGTGTAGAAATCAGAACTGCCTTCATTCTTCTTAGTCCCTAGTTTTAATTCTTTCCCATTCTTCTCTGCTAGTTAAGAGTTGGCAAAAAGAATTTAAGGGAAATCAACATAATAAAGTGTATTTTAAATTTTTGTTTATCCATAGTATGTAAGATTAGATAACTTCTGAGGAAAGACTCTGTCACTTTAATATTAATTTTGTGCACATGCACATCTATGTGTATATTAATGCCCAAAACATTCATAGTGTCAAAGGATAAGAAAACAAGGAATGAAAGGAGAGTGGACACATGACCAAAGAGTTCTTGATGTATAGTAAAACCATCTTTTAGCATTCATTCTCACTTGAATCTGCTGCTGAGTGACACAAATCAGAAAACTGATGATCCCCTTGGGTTATGAATTCAGTAACCAAAAATTTTACTCAGATGATACATGATTGAGTTCAGAATTCACTGAGGTGCCAAAAATATTATCGATTTCTACTTTTTATCCTCAACTATCCCAGCCTAAAGTTAGCCAGAATATGCATGCTCTGTTGCTTCCTATAAATCTATATAAGTGAATCTATATGGTTTTTATTAAATCTGTAGCTTTTGAAAATTAATAAAATGTAGGGAATTCTCTAAAGGAACTCTAATGACAATGTGTGCTGTATACATACATACATATATACATATATACATACATACATACACACACACACACACACACATATATATATATATATATATATATATATATATATATATATTTGCTTAGGGTTCTTGCTAAATCATTCTCTTTGTGGATCTCACACCTTTTAATTACTGTTTTGGGTATAACCCTAGAGGGGAGAACATGTGAATTTCAGTTAGAAGGAATACAACTGGAGTCAAAATTAACTCTTTTGGTTTGAAATGAATCTTTTACATGTTCCCTGATAATCCTACTTAACATCTGGGCAATGATGATGTATACAGAAAAATATTGGGCTGAGTCAGGAGACCTGGGTTAATTTTGTCAAACAGAGGATGGTGAATTAGAATTTTTACCATTCTTAGTTTTGGGAATTGTGGTTCTTTGATCCATTCATTTTGATGGATACATTGTTCATTATTATTTCTTGAGCTTTCTATCAGCTGAGACAGTTTTGTAAAGGGCTTGGAGACCAACAGGTATCATTGGTAGACTTCTTGCTTTCTAATAGCATGGGGAAAGTGAAACTTTCCCTATGTAATTCTTTGTGAATGTACATTTAATTGCAAGAAAGAGGACCCCCTGGTTGATTTAATGGTAATCCAGAGTCTCTGGATCACATGGAGAGAAAGTCCTTATTTATTTCCTGTGGGAATAGGGGATGGCCTCACCACACAGGTCTCTAATGGGACAAACATTTCATGTCATTCCCCTGAATGGCTCTTAGAAAAGGGAAGTTTTTGGTGGAAAAGGTAGGAAATGCTGAATGGTTGCTGTAGTAGGAGAGTCTTGGCATCAACTTCCTTCAGGTACTGGTTGCATATAACAAGCTTAGGACCTCTTACGTACTTTACTCTAGACAACCCTGATACATGATAAAGAGAAATTGATTCTTCTGTGGCCTCACTCATTGATGCAGCGTCAGTTATTAACTTGCATCAAAAGATCAATTGAATTGCTAATATGTGGCGTCACCCACCCATAGACCAGATTGTTGAGATCTGAGATTCAGTCCTTCCAAAGGGGTAGAGGAAAGGACTAGAGTTTCTACTTTCTGTCCCTTCACAATTGCATGGGAGGAGAACATCTGGAATGTACCTGGAACTCACCTTTCACAGGAGGGTGAGAGTTCCCATTCTCCCTTGTTGTTAGCACCCTCTCTCTTTTGATCATTTCTTTTTTTATCTTAGCTATAGCTTGTGTGTACATAGTTGTCTGCATCTTCCATTACACTGTGAGCTCAATGAGAACAGAAATTGTTCTGCTTTTTTTTGCCTCCCCAGTACTTAACACAGTACCTGGCACATAGCAGGTATTCAACAAATACTTCTTGACTCCATCTGAGAAATAAAATTGCTGTTTCTTCAAGACAGAAGATTAGAGCAATTACCTTAATAGAGACTTCAAAGGTAGGTGAAGGAAGAAGTATTTGGGAGATCTAGTTGCTTGATGAATATCAGGTATCCTTATTTTAAGGTTATTTTACATCTTTAGTCCAATTATAATTTTTACCTTTGAACTTGAATTATTTAGCCATCTAACAGGCTGTTTAGTTCCAGGTCTAGATATCCCAAATTTTAAGCCTGTTTAAATAATTCTTTTTCTTCTGTAAGGACCCTGCTCAGTGGTTAATACATAAAGGTATTTTACTGAATGCTTGAGTTGTATTGAATTGTGCCTCAACTCATCATTCAGAAAATGACATACAGGCTCAGATCTGCATGTAAGATCTACTCTCATAAAGTATATTTACATAGCTACAGGAAGTATCTGCTACCTTGCCTGCAACAATCTGTGTATTACATTGAAGAAACCAAAAAGAACTTTATGGCAAATTTGGTGGGATGCTCAAGAGGTGTTAGTAAATAAAATGGCACTTTGATGACATCATCTTTGCAACATACTGAAGAAATAGACTAAACACAAAATGCAAGGGGGAAAAGGATAGACATGATACTACACACCTATAATTCTTGCTCCTGAAGTGGCTGTGGTCAGTAGAAGGTTTGAATGTAAAAGTTCTGAGCTTCTGTGAATTAAACTGATTTAGCATTCACAACTATGGTGAGTCCTGGGTCATCAGGCTTTCTAAGGATAGGTGAA
Organism: Bettongia penicillata ogilbyi; assembly: GCA_023548195.1. Lineage (NCBI taxonomy): Eukaryota > Metazoa > Chordata > Mammalia > Diprotodontia > Potoroidae > Bettongia > Bettongia penicillata. Next base: position 8,309,774 of record JAJHZJ010000527.1, on the reverse strand, counting down.
CTGACCTAGTATGGAAATGGAGTGAGTTAGTGCTCTTGAACCAATTAGTATTGGGATCAGGTCCATGAGTGGCTACTGCCCTTCCAGCCTGAGCAAAATAGGGAGAGCCAATCTTTCACAAAGAAAAAATAGAAAAGAGAAAACAATGCAAAACAGAAAAGATCTCTAAAATTAAGCAAACCAAAAAGTGTTATAACATCATCTGATGACATTTGCCCTCTCACAGGTATCCACAATGAGTTCAGAATCCTATCCATTCCTTTTTTGTCTGTATAGAATGCAATGCAGAAGTGACATTGCCATTTTGTCATGGTGAAAGAAGTGCATAATACTTCATGTTTCCCCCATATACTTCCTTTAGTTGCAGATGGAGCAATAGAACATCTCTCTACATAGACATCCTGGCACTAGACTGTGTCAGCCTTAAGAGTTGTCCCAAATGTGAGAAACTTAATCTGTCCTTCCTTTGGACTGTGTTGATGGTTTGACATTCAGCTATGCAGAAAGTGGAGTGAATAGGTAGCTAAAAATGTGTAGGAATGCTTCTAGTATAAGCCATTTCCCCTGATTTTAGAATGGTTCAGAAGTAGTCCTTTCTTTTCTCTTCTGGTATTTTGTTTTATACTCTTGTTTCAGACCTTGGTGTCTATGCTTGTGCGATTTGGTCATGAGATCTAGGATAATGATGTCAGGCTGTATTTGGACAATCAGATTAAAAGAAGCCCTTAGAATTGGACAAAGGTTCATGAAACGTACATTGTATCATGTGACCAGATGTTGGACAGCTCCCCAGGGACAAGCCTTTTATCACTGGCAAAGTGTAGCAGCAAGAGCTTTCGTCTTCGCTTGCAATCAGCAGTTTGTGTTTAATGTCTAAAAATATTTGGAAAACACAAGAGAATAAAGGTTGTAGGTGTTAACTTTAATTGGGCTTAAAAAAATTAAAACAGGGAATGTGTGTCCTGATTTCTTCTCATTGCCATTGTCCTGATAAAGAGAATACCAAGTACTTTTTTGAAACACTGTTGTGTTTTCATAAAGGGACATTTTTTAATCCGGTGGTAGAGATGGCATTAGGAAAAAATTGTTCTATATAAAAATTATCACTGATTTTATTTTTTATATTGAATCTCTTATCTACATCTCCAACTCTTTGATCCATAAACGAAAGCAATAGGTTAAAAAAATTCATCATCATCATCATAAGGACCATTTATCTAGCTTTTTAAGGTTTGCTACCATTTTACATGTATTGTCTCATTTGCATCTCACAACAATCCTATGAGGCAGGTGTCATGATCCACATTTCATAAATGAGGAAACTGGGGCTAAGAAAATTTCAGTGACTGGCCTATGGTCATACAACACATAGGGCTGAGGCAAGATTTAAACTCAGGTGTTCCTGACTCCAATTTCAGCATGTCAACCATCATTTTTCATAGTTGCCATAAAAATATGCAAATTTCATTTTAGCCTAAAGTTTGTTTCTTTTCTTTTTATTTATTTATTTATTTACTTAACGTTTTACATTCATTTTCACAAAATTTTGGGTTCCAAATTTTCTCCCCTTTTCTCCCCTCCCCCCCACCCCAATGCCCCAAGCAATCTAATTTTCCCTATCTCCAATCTGCCCTCTCTTCTGTCATCCCTCCCTTCTCTTGTCTCCATTTTCTCTTTTCTCCTGTAGGGCCAGATGACTTTCTATTCCTCATTAACTGTATGTCTTCTTTCCTAGTAGCAACAACAATACTAAACAGTTGTTCCTAAAACTTTGAGTTCCAAATTCTCCCCATCCCTCCCTCCCCACCCATTCCCTTTGGGAAGGCAGGCAATTCAATTTAGGCCCTATCTGTGTAGTTTTGCAAATGACTTCGATAATAGTCGTGTTGTGTAAGACTAACTGAATTACCCTCCATCCTACCCTGCCCCTCATTGTTTCTCTTCTGTCTTTTGATCTTGTCCCTCCCCAAGTGTTGAGTTCAAATTGCTCCCTCCTCCCTTTGCCCTCCCTACCATCATCCCCCCCTTGCTTATCTCCTTCTCCCCCTCTTTCCTATACTGTAAGATAGATTTTCATACCAAAATGAGTGTGCATTTTATTCCTTCCTTTAGTCAAATGTGATGAGGGTAAACTAATTGTTTTTTTTTTCTCAGCTCTCCTCTTTTTCCCTCCACTAAAAAGTCTCCTACTTGCCTCTTAAATGATATATAATTACCCCATTCCATTTCACCCTCTTTCCTCCCACTACATTTCTCTCTCACCATTTACCTTAATTTCTTTTCAGCTATGGTCCCATCCTATTAAATTCACTCTGTGCTCTGTCTCTGTATGTGTGTGCATGTGTGTATGTGTGTGTGCGTGCATGCGTGTACATGTGTCTGTATGGACCCACCAACTACCCAGATACTGAAAAGTTTTAAGAGTTAGAAATATTGTCTTTCCATGTAGGAATGTAAACAGTTCACTTCTGGTAAGTCCCTTAAGACTTCTCTTTGCTGTTTACTTTTTCATGCTTCTTCTCATTCTTGTGTTTGAAAGTCAAATTTTCTTTTCAGCTCTGGTCTTTTCATCAAGAATGATTGAAAGTCCTGTGTTTCATTGAAAGACCATATTTTCCCCTGAAGTATTATACTCAGTTTAGCTGGGTAGGTGATTCTTGGTTTGAGTCCTAGTTCCTTTGACTTCTGGAATATCTTATTCCACGCCCTTCGATCCCTTAATGTAGAAGCTGCTAGATCTTGAGTTATCCTGATTTTATTTCCACACTACTGGAATTGTTTCTTTCTAGCTGCTTGTAAGATTTTCTCCTTGACCTGGGAGTTCTGGAATTTGGCCACAATCTTCCTAGGAGTTTCTCTTTTTGGATCTCTTTCAGGTGGTGATCGATGGATTCTTTCAATGCTTATTTTGCCCTCTGGTTCTAGAATGTCAGGGCAGTTTTCCTTAATAATTTCATGGAAGATGATATCTAGGCTCTTTTTTTGATCATGAGTTTCAGGTAGTCCCATAATTTTTAAATTGTCTCTCCTGGATCTATTTTCCAGGTCAGTTGTTTTTCCCATGAGATATTTCACATTCTCTTCCATTTTTTCATTCTTTTGGTTTTGTTTGGTGATTTCTTGGTTTCTCGTAAAGTCATTTGACTCCATCTGTTCCATTCTAATTTTGAGAGAACTATTAAATTCAGTGAGCTTTTGAATCTCTGTTTCCATTTGGTTCATTCTGCTTTTGAAGGCATTCTTCTCCTCATTGGCTTTTTGAACCTCTTTTGCCAATTGAGTGAGCCTATTCTTCAAGGTGTTATATTCTTCAGCATTTTTTTTGGGTCTCCTTTACCAAGGTATTGACCCGTTTTTCATACTTTTCTTGCATCTCTCTCATTTCTCTTCCCAGTTTTTCCTCCACCTGTCTAACTTGCTTTTCAAAATCCTTTTTGAGCTCTTCCAAGGCCTGAGCCCACCCGACATCCCCCTGGGATGTCTGGGGTACTGAGGCCCCACCCACCACATCTTTCCCTGATGGCAAGAATATGTCCTTGTCAGATCCGAAAGTCGGGATCATTTGCATCTGTTCGAAAAAACTCTGTATAGTCTTATTTTTCTTCCCTTTTCTAGGCATTTTCCCAGCCAGTTACTTGACTTCTGAGATTCCTGTCCACCCCCACCTAGATCCGCCCAGCTAGTGCTTGGGGTCTGAGATTCAAATGTGCTTTCCGTCTGCCCGGCTGCTAATCAATATGAGCTTTAGTTCTGGTGCTGGGGTGGGGGCAGGGCCGCGTCCCAGGCTCAGCTCCCTCAGGGGCTTTATGCAGAGGCCCTCAGGAATGGAGCGGGGTGGGGCAGGGCCGTCTCCCAGGCTCAGGTCCCTCAGGTTGTTTATGCAGAGTCTTTCAGTAATGAAGATCCTGCCTGCTGCTGGGGGAGTCCTGGGCCGCCGCCACAGCTGCTGCCTCCACCGCCCCTGCCTCTGCCGCCACTGCTTCCTGCCCCTGTCTCTGCTGCCACCGCTTCCTCCCAAGGGGGCCCGAGTCACGGAGACACTCCGCTTCCCTCCTCCAGCCCAGCCGTCTCTCTCACTGACCTGTAGCTTCTGTGGGCGGAGGGACTTTCCCGGCCACTGGAGCTTCTGTCCCTGAAGCCTGCTAGGATCAGCTTCTCTGGGGCCACGGCCAGGGCAGCACTGGGGTGGGGTCCGCTTTCCGGGGCACGATGGACCCTGGGGACAGCTCTCCAGGGCTCTCTGGAACGGAAATCTCTTCCACTCTGTTTCTGCACACCTTTCAGTGGTCCAGAATTTATGGGGATCTCTTTTTACATTAATTCTATGGGCTGTGGGGTTCGGAGCTCGTAAACGTGTGTCTTTCTACTCCGCCATCTTGACTCCACCCCCTCCTAAAGTTTGTTTCTTTCATCCCTAAATATGTAACTAGAGCTATTAGGATGAAGACACATGATTAACATCAGTTTCATCTCACTTCTTACATTTTTCTTTCCTCTCTCCCCAACAACATCTATCTTTATGTAACCAGTTCAGTTATTGATGCTATCTAATTAAGATCCATCAGATAAGACCCAGGGTCAGCTTCTCTTCTACCCAGGTACAATATTATTGTTTTTGACAGTGGAAATAATAGGGTGCATGTTATTAAGAATTTTTCACTATAAAACCAAGTGACTTTGTCATGATCTATATAACTGGGATTAACTTACTCTTCCTGTGCTTCAGTTTTCTTCCTTATAAAATGAAGGAAGTTGGACCAGATGACTACTCAGGTTCTTTCTAGCTCTAAAGCTTTAATATTGTGTTTCTATATGTGAGCTTTCATTTCTCTCTAGATTGTAAATCCTGCTTTACATTGAAAGGGAAGGATTCTGGGGGGAAAGGGTAGAGTATGGGAAAAAGAACACTAGTCTTAGAGACAGATCATTTGTCTGATTGACCTTGAGCAAATCACTTAACTCTCTTTGAATCAATTTAATAATTTGTTTTGTTTTATGATTTCTTGGTTTCTCAGAAAGTCATTAGACTCCATCTGTTCCATTCTAATCCTGAGAGAACTATTTTCTTCAGTGAGCTTTTGAACCTCTTTTTCCATTTGGCTAATTTTGCTTTTGAAAGCATTCTTCTCCTCATTGGCTTTTTGAACCTGTTTTGCCAATTGAGTGAGCCTATTTTTCAAGGTGTTATTTTCTTCAGCATTTTTTTGGGTCTCCTTTAGCAAGGTATTGACCCATTTTTCATGCTTTTCTTGCATCTCTCTCATTTCTCCTCCCAGTTTTTCCTCCACCTGTCTAACTTGCTTTTCAAAATCCTTTTTGAGCTCTTCCATGTCCTGAGCCCACCGGACATCCACCTCGGATGTCTGGGATAGAGAGGCCCCGACCTCCACATCTTTCCCTGATGGCAAGCTTTGTACTTCCTCATCAGAAATGAAAGGAGGAAGGAACATCTGTTCCCCAAGAAAGTAACTCTCTATGGTCTTATTTTGCTTCCTTTTTCTGGGCATTTTCCCAGCCAGTTACTTGACTTCTGGGATTCCTCTCCATCCCCGCCTAGATCTGCACAGCTAGTGCTTAGGGTCTGAGATTCAAATGCTGCTTCCCAGCCTCAGGGCTTTCTGCAGCGAGAGCGGCTGCTATTCAATGTGAGCTTAAGTTCTGGTGCTCAGGTCGGGGCAGGGCCGCCTCCCAGGCTCAGTTCCCTCAGGGGGTTTATGCAGAGACCTTCGGTAATGGCCCTGAGCTCCTGCCTGCTGCTTGGGGAGTCCCAGGCTGCCGCCGCTGCCTCTGCCACTGCTCCCTCTGCAGCTGCCTCCCGAGGGGGCCTGAGCCACAGAGGCACCCCGCTCCCCTCTCAGCCATCCTAGATGTCTCTCTCACTGACCTGTAGCGCCTGTGGGTGGAGGGACCTTCATAGCTGCCGGAGATTCTGTCCCTGAAGCCTGCTCGGATCTGCTCCTCTGAGGCTGCGCGGCCAGGGCAGCTCAGGGGTGGGCTCCACTGTCCCAAGTGCGACGGACCTTTGGGGTCAGCTTTCCAGGGCTCATTGGAATGGAAATCTCTTCTGCTGTGTTGGTGCGTGGCTTGCAGTACTCTAGAATTTGTGGGGAGTTCTTTTTACAGGAAATTTATGGGCTGTGGATTCGGAGCTAGCATACATGAGTCTTTCTACTCCACCATCTTGGCTCCTCCCTAATTTAGTAATTTGTAAAAAAAAAAGTATAACAATAATTGATGCCACCAGGATGGTTGTAAAAATCAAATGAGATTAATGCACTCTGTAAATATAAATCTTTATATAAATGTAAGTACATATGATGAGGATGATATCAATGATGTCATGATGTGTCAATTTTATTCTTTATTCCTGAATCTTGTTTAAATATCAGTTTTGCTTCTTAAAAACCAAGACTAGTTTAAGATTTCAACCCCATGGTAACATATAAAGAAAACAATTGTTGTCTAGTTCAGAAGGAAATATTTTATGTATATGTGGTTGCTTTCAATTAACTCTTACAAACTGGTTATAGAGAAGTTTCTCATGAAAATATTTTGTAAACTTTAAAGTGCTATAGAAATGTATTAGTATATACACTATTATTTTTTAAAGTTAAAAAATTTTATTTTTAGTTCCAAAAAGTCTTCTTCTGTATCCTCAACATATGTGTATATGCATATCTGTATTTGTATGTACATACATATTTATTTATGACACATATGCTTATCTACATATATCTAAATATATAACCTAGATATGTAACAATAAATTCTACACATGTAAAAATGTACACATAATTTACATATATCATAATGCATATAACTTACATTATCATAACATAACCTACATATAACACAATAATAGTACATGTATTATTATGATATGTTTTTTATGGAGGGCAGAATTAAAATTTATTTTAATAAATATTATACTATAAATGTTAATTATGATGCATCTGATAACATAAAGTGATAAGGTGTGATGTCACAATCAAGCATTAAAGTTACAAATATCAACAGATCTTAAAATCATGTCAAGTCCAAAATATTATATATTGCCTTGACTTTGAATAGATATCACATTTTCTGGAGTAATGCCCAACTTTAAACCTGATAATATAAAGAGCCCATGCAGCTATGTAGGAGAGCCCTTTTCGTACTATTTTGTGAACCTAGAATTTCTCATGCTTCAGTTTTGAAATGTTTCACCCTTGAGTGGTATGTAGGACTTAAGACCATACAGAGGAAAAAAAAAACATATAATAAGAGAAGAATGTGTAGTGAAAGTTGACATATGGCCAATTTTTTATTATTTAGGAACTGATGAATCAATTTAGCTATTATCCTATTTTCCATTTGTCTCTCAGTTAATATTGTGTAATGTAGCCAAGGTTCATTCTCAACACATTCAGAAACTTCTGTAACAGGATGACCTTCCTTGTATTTTGGCACAATATCCTTGGACTCCATTTATGGTGATAGATTTGTGGCAGTTCATCCACATTTTCCCCAGTTGCCCTTTTACATCACAATGTACATTTTACAAAGCTTAGAATTATGAACATCAAAGAAGCAATTGTCCTCCGCCTAGGTTACACCTGCCTTCATCACCTTTGTTCTCACCAACTGAGTTCCCCTCAAGACTAGAGGAAGAGATCTTGGTAGAATTAAGCAGTAGAATGATGGCTCTGAGTAAAGTCAACACAAATGTCTTAGGCAAATTGAATTTCTAAAGAACAAATAGTACCTTGAAGAAGTTAAATGTATAATTGTTTGGTTAGCAGCCATCTTAAAGAGCTAACAGGGCAGGAGGTCAAACTAATGGTTAACATAAAGTTTTTCAATAATCTGTGGATTCAGATTTTCTAAGTTCTTTCCTATAATCATTAGCTCAGATAATTGAATGTATAGGTGTAGAGAAATAACATCAGAATTAGGTATGTTAGAGAGTTAACCTAACTTGAACTTACAATTTAGAGAGTTGTGACTATGATGATTGTCTCTCCAGGACACAGGAGTGCAATCCGTGAAAGTTTTGCATTTAATTCCTTTCTCTAATCAAAGATAAACTCTGCAAAAACTGTAAGTAAAATACCCCAGAACCATTTGTTATTCCTGTACCTTTCACTTCAGTTATCTGTCATCTCCACTAGAACCAAAACAAGTCTGGATTTTTCAGCTGCTTTGGAAGTTCTGACAGCGCTTTCAAGTAATTTTTTTCCTGGTCCAACAACTTCTCTTTAAAATTTCAGTTAATGTTGCTTCTTTTTTCTTCCCCCCCCCCCCATGGACTTGAATAGCTACAACTTTCACTGGAAATGAGACTAAACAAGGATATTCTCATTAGGAAGCTGTCCAATGCTTGTAAGGTTTGCCTGGTGGAAATTTGAGGTCATTTAGCCAATAGATCTAATCAAAACTGGTTAATAAGTTTGGAGAGTATTGAAAATAGTGACATCTAGTCTATGTGAGATGATAATAGTTTTGTGCTTTAATCCTGTTAATTAACCTTATTTCCTTATTTACCCCCTTCCACTCTACCATTTGATACCTTTTTTCCCTATGATCTTTCATTCCCTGTCTTCACTTTATCCTTTATTTTTGCTTATGTTGGAATTGAGCCCAGGCCAATACGACCTTTTTTCATGAGTTACAACTTTCATGAGTGGCTAACCTGCTTCTTCCTTTAAAGGTTTCGCGTCTAGGACTGCTTCAGATTCCCAAACTGTAATTTGTATCGAGAATACCTGGTTCTAGATATCTTTTCCTTCTCTTCTCATACCTCTCCAATTTTCCTCATTTTTAAACTTTTAATCAATCATTTCCAAGAAAAAAAACAGCAAAAAAGTATTAAATGGTCATTATTATTTAGTTATTAATAACCATAATTTTGTAACAAATTCATTGAAGGTTTTACTTAAGAAGGATAACACCCAAAGCTCTTGTGATATCTTCTATGGTCTGCTGGAAAATCTCATCTGGGCACTACATCACTGCTTCTCTGGAAGGTCGTTAACATCTGTGGCTTTTTCTCTCTAATTATTCTTTATACATTACTTTGGTGACTTACATCTAAGGTATTATGCTCCATGTCAAGTGACAGAGTGTTTTATGTTAGGTCAACAATGGAAGGATTTTTCTGATAACCTAACTTTTCTTTGTATATGAATGATATATATTTTCTTTGTATATTAACTCCCTTGGGCCTTTCTAAAGAACCCAGTTAATTCATGTTTCCTTAGGTATTCTGTCTTCAGAACTGTTAAGTTTTGGGAGGTAAATTGATGGAAAATGATCATATGTTCTTGAAGAATCCCTGAAAGTACATCACCATTTCCAGATAATTAGCACTGTTAATCTCATGTTGCCTCTGAAGTACAAATCTTTCCCCAAATTAGCTCCACTAAAGTTTGGTTTTAAGTAAATCAGTTGACTTTTAATTTAGATAAATTTTAGCATTGGTTGATGAAAGTATAGCAAGTTAGGCAACGATAAAAAAGGAACTTTATTGCCATTGCTGTCAACTTTGCTGTTGCCTCTTCCCCTTCCTCCTCCTTCTTTTCCTTTTTCTACTCTTCCTTCTCTTCCTCTATCTCCTTCTTCTTCCCCTTATTCTTCTTCTTCTAAATCTTTCAAACTTCTTTGGACTTCTCCATTATGCTCCTTCCACCTTATCCCCAGTCATGTTTTGATTCCTTTTGTGTATTGTCTTCCATCATTGAATTTTAAACTCCTTGAGGACAGTGAGTATTGTTCTTTTAACTTGTGTTTATCTCCCTAGCACTTAGCACAGTGCCTGGCATGAGTAGGTAGTTAATAACTACTTATTGATTGGTTTGTATAGGCTTTACTTTTGTGTGTTTTATGTAGGACCAAAACTTATGATTTTTTTTTTTAGGATGGACTGTCTCCATATAGTCTTGACAACCTTCTTTCCCCCTCACCTGTATTTTCTTACATACTCTAAAACTGGATGAGACTATTTATCTGCTCTTACAAATATTTCCCATTCATCCTCAAACACTCAAATGGATCCCATCAATGGGGATATGTTTCCTTCAGTAACCCATCCATACCTACTTGTGATATGTAACTCTCATCCATGTCCCCTCATAAGTTCTCCACAGGTAGTCTTGCCCATTGTGTCATTTTGTCTTGTTAATTATTAAATGTTAATTGTAAGATAAAAATAAAGCACAGGGACTGTATTTATCTTCCACTCTTTCCACATGACCAGCCATTATTTTTCCATCTTAGACTTCTTTGAGGACATCTTTAATTTCAGTTCTTCTAAGTTCCTTTGTTAAGTAATACAGCCTATTGATATCCATCATAGGCTTCTTTAGCTCTCTGCATGACACTCAATACCAGTGGAATGGGAGTATTAAAAAGATGGGACTTTGTTTTGGGGAGTTTTTCAGTCATAGAAGGAGCTTTGCAGTTTTCTGAATATATTCTACCTTCCATCCTCTTCCTGTTTAATTCTGAGCTTAACTCATTGTCCCTTTGCAACGTCTGACCAAGATGTGTGTGTGTTTGTGTGTGTGTACATATGTATTTATATATTTATCACCTGTCACCAGCCTACTTTTCCAGGAAGGAAAGAAACAAGCATTTATTAAGTACCTCCTCTATACCAGACACTGTACTAAGTACCTTACAAATATTATCTACATAAGTACATGATGAGTAAACTCTACAGGTTGTCTGTTTAACTGAATTTTATGACCCAAACAATAGGCATCCTTAATCTACTTGGGTTTTCCTATGTCAATGGTCAGCCCAAATTCTTTGGAATGCTTACAGGTCTTGTTAAGGAAGCTCTGCCTTATTCCAGGGCTTGATGAAGGTGGCACAAATGTCATCCATGGACATAGCATCTGGAGGAAGGACTTCAATACTTATTGGGAATCTCTTTTCTTTTTTGGACTGTTCTAGACCTTCTTCAATGGCAAATACCTTTGGCAAGTGTACATCATTCTTTTGTATGTATGACTGATATTAATATCCAGATTGTGTTGTTGAACAAGGTTATCTCTGCTGTTACAATTTTCAGAGTATCAGATAATCTTGATGTGTCCATGGAAGATCCCTTGATGAAGGACAGCCTTTAAGGAAGAGTTTTATCCACTAAGTCATATACTTTTTTGATAACTAACAAATGTTAAACACAATGGCATCTTGTATCCTTTACAGCTTTATGTCAATTGTGTGATGATAAAGATGTAGAAATCACTTATAAAAGCCAGTTCATTCCCCAACTGTGAGTAGAGACTGTTCCATTCTTTGTTCTTATACTCCTAGTATCTAGTGGGTACTTAATAAATACTTGTGGACTGATTAATTAACTGAACAAATGTTCCACTTTATTTTTCTTGTTCCTAAGATGTACAATGACAATGCTCTACCAGCTCCCTTATTTTTCTTTCCAAGGAGAACCTGTCTGTAAACCACTTCCATTTATTGTAACAATAAAATTTGGTTTCATTTATAGTGAAAATATAAAGATAGAATTCTGTTATTCCAGCAGTAGATCTACTTGTTGATCCTTGAAAAAGGAAGTGAAAGTTAGAGTACCAATAGCTCAGTTAAACTTTATAGACAATCTAAAAATTGTTTGATTCTTTATACAGCCTTTCCTGCTTTGTGTCACTTTCCCACCTTCTCTGCCAAAGGAGAAGAGGGACACACAAGACTGGGACCATTTAAACAATTTCAAGGGTTATCATGGCCAAAGAACTCATCACCAAGGTGGCAGCTTTCTAATGATAATTCTGTCTACCTACCTCTTCTGATCCTCAGAAAGCATAGTCTGTCACCATGGGGACACTTGAAGTCTTTCCACTATGTAAAAATCTATCATTGCTTACATTTCACTAAGGTAGCCTTTGAAAACCGACTATCTTTCCACATCCCACCAGAATTAATTATGTCCATCTTTTGTCATTTTTACCAATTTGCTAGATGTAATGTGAACCCTCAGTGTTGTTTTGATCAGCATTTCTCTCATTATTAATAATTTGGAACGTTCTTTCATGTGGTTGTGAATACTTTGCAATTCCTCTTTTGAGACCTGTTTGTTCACATTATGTGTCCATATAACTATTGAGGAATGGATGTTGATCTTACATGTCCGTTAACTGTCTGGATATCTTGAATATCAAACCATGAGCAGAAATACTTGATACAAAGATTTTTCCCCCTTCTATCAATTGCTTCTCTTATTCTAGATACACTAATTTTATTTGTGCAAAAACTTGCAATTGAATATAATAAAATAATTGATTTTTCTTTTGTAATCACTTTTTTCTCTTGTTTAAGAATTTATCCCATTCTCATAACAGTGAAAGGTATATGATCTATTCTCTTTTCATTTTTGAATTTATTTATGGAGCACGATGTAAGACAGTAGTATAAGCCTATTTTCTGCCATACTATATTCCAGTTTTCCCAGCAGTACTTAGTAAAAAGGGAACTCTCTCTTAATATATTTAGGTTTATTCAACATTGGATTGTTAAGTTCAACTATTTCTGATTTTCCTTGTTCCTTTGATCTGTTTTTTAAATTTCTACCCAGTGGTATATTTGTTTCTAATGATAATTAGTTCAAATTTTTTCGCTGTTGGTGGGGGAAGGGCTTGAATTTCCACCATGCATTAGGAACTAATTAGCAATAAACTAGGAACCAGTTAGACACAGACCATTTGAACTGGTCTTAAAGGTGTTGGTTCCAGATGTAACCATCAGACATTGAAAGATGGAACAACCTTAATGTTTCTGCATCAGGCACGAAATCATCTTATGGGTTTTCAACATCAAAGGGATCTTTAAGGTTAATGTAGAAAACTGACAGTCATCTCAAAGATTCCAAAACACTTTTCTAAGATTGTATTCGTCATTTCACAATGAGCAAAACATTCAGAATCTCAAGTTTCAATAGATATTTATTTTAAAAAATAAACTTTTATATTTAGAAAGAAAAAGTAGAAAAAATAAACTTCTCCAATGTAGAAGATATGTTTCTAAAGTGTCGTAAAACTATTGGGCATTTTAAAATCCAATTATAACAGTTGTTAATCCACTGCCTCAGTATAACTAGGGCATAATGACCAGGGCTTTGCCTTAGGGCACTGAAATTTAGAAAGTGTTGACAGTAGTTCCATTCCTTCAGTAGCACAGAAATAACTGAATCTGGCACCCACCGAGTAATTGCAAGGTTAGGAATGACATCTCTTATTTCACTACTTTAAGACACTCCCTAGTAAGGGAAATCCTTGTATCACTGCAGGCCAGCAACTTCAGTGCAATTTATAGCACTGGATTGTTTCTTAGAGCACTGATAAGGAAATGACTTGCCCAGAGTCACAAGACCAGTATGCATCAAAGGGAGAACTTGAACCCCGATCTTTTGGATTTCCAGGGTGGTTCTCTATTCACCACCTCTCTCTTTGGTTAAAATAACTAGTTAAAATAGGAAGCTACCAAATGGGATACTTCTTTCCCTGTTTCCTAGGGAAGTTCCTACTCAGCCCCACTCTTCCTAATCCCCCATAGTTGCCCATAGTCATTTTATAAATTTTGTCCATGATGCTGAAATCCCTAGTGAGGAGTCTGTTCTAAAGTCTATAGCTCAAGTACATAATATAGACCATACTAATTTCTGATCCTGTAATAACTTGTCCCACTCTATTTCTCTTTTTTTTGCTTCTTTCCTCCCATTTGATCTCTTTCTCCTGTTTCTCTCTGACAATGTTTCTGTCCCTCTGTTTTTCCTTTCCATAAGCCCTATCATCTTTCTGTAATTGTCTGTAACATCCAAGTGAAGTATGTATTTTATTGTGGAAACAAAATATATACTTAGTATCTGGTACATTTATTGGTTAAGTTTTATATTTTCTGTCGAGTTTAAAATAATTTTATTTATTTAATTATTATGTACTTTTTTTGGAGGGACTTGTGCATCAGTGACAGTTATTGATAGGAGAAAAAATATATTTTTCATCCCTCCTTTAAGATTTCAGCTTTTTGGAAGGAGTGCCATAATCTTAACTTGAACAGTTGAAGCTAATATAATTTCTAGTAAGAAGTGGGAAATAATTGAATGATAACATATATTTCCATGCCCCTTTTCAGTTTTTCACCATCCCAATTTTTGTGTAAATCCCAAGGAAGTAATCATACATACATTGAGAGTCAAACTTCAATTGAGCTACTGGCAAAATCGGAGCAGATCTGATTTGGTTCATCCAGAAATGAAACATGCCATCATTACCAATATACCATCCACTTGATCTCCTCAATCGTTTGAAAGGAAGTAGGGCGAGAAACTATATAGGGAAGAATTATGGTAACAAAGAGTAAAAGTTCAAAACCTACAAAGAAAAAAAAAATCAAACTATTTTACCTGGACACCTGCTGTTGTTCTAATCCTTGAAAAGAGAGTTTTGAAAGGCTTTGCCTATGAGTTAGATGAAAGCACCAGGAAAAAAAAATACCCCCAAACTCAAAGGAAGCCAGGTCAGTGTGATCCTTATTGGGAACTTAAGTATATAAGAATAGTGTATGGGTGCCATAAGTAAGCTAGGGAAGATAATTCATTTGAAAAGTCAATACATAAGAAGTAGAAGGTGTATTTCTACAAGAGACTCTCCAACAATATGTAAGTTAAAGAAGCACCATAACAAGACAATAAGAAAGCCAACAGCAATTAATTGGGTGATGGTAAAAGTGGGATATAGAGAAAAATTAATTTTTTCAACTATAGTTTTTTTCAATTGTGAACTCAGTATGTACCAAATAAAATGAATGTCCTATAGAAAATAGAATTAAAAAGAATTTATGTGAAAAAAAATTTCTATTATGTAGAATTCTTTTATTTTTAAGGATATGATAAATTCAACATATAACTTTGAAAGTTGTGTTGTTTATCTGTTTATTTCTGGTCTTCCTCATGTTCTCATCTGTACATTTTAAAAAATGCTTGAATGGTGGGTTTTTTTTTTCATTTTCTCCACAACTATTTGACTAACATCTCTATTCTACCTTTCTCCCTCAAATTGGAAAAAAAGAAAAACAAAACATAGTCCATCAAAACAAATGTTAACATTTTCTGTGTCCAAAAATCTATGTCTCATTATACAACTTGAATCCTGAAGCTCTCTGTCAAATGACAGACAGAATATTTCATTATAAATCTGAAATTATGTTGGTCATTGCATGGATCAGAATTCTTAAGTCCTCCAAACTTGCTTTTTCTTTACA
This sequence comes from Bettongia penicillata ogilbyi, assembly GCA_023548195.1. NCBI lineage: Eukaryota > Metazoa > Chordata > Mammalia > Diprotodontia > Potoroidae > Bettongia > Bettongia penicillata. The sequence continues at coordinate 8,294,516 of JAJHZJ010000527.1, read as the reverse complement.
ATTTTGTTATTTTGAATATTTTTTTCTGCTCACTTCACTTCTTATCAGTTTGCATAAGTCTTCCCAGGTTCCTCTGAAATAATCACTTTCATCATTTCTGATGGTTCAGCGATATTCCAGGATATTTCTCTACCTAATTTGCGCAGCTATTCCTGACTTGATTTCCAGTTCTTTGCTATAACAAAACTATCATGGTATTTTTCTACTTAAGTATCTTTTTCTGTTTCTTTGAAGTATAGCCTGCTTCTGATATCTGTGGGTCAAATTTTATGAGCAGTTGAGTAATGATTTGAGCATGGATCCAAATTGCTTTCCAAAATGACTGGACTTCACATTAGGTAGAGGATAGGAGTGGAGGGAGGAAGAGAATTTGGAAATGAGAATAAAAATGAATAATTAAAAAATTTTAAACAAAGTGATTAAACTGATTTTCAGCTTCACTAATGATGTATTGGTGTCCTGTATCATGTATTCACTTGTTCCTGAAATTTTTTAGTGTTGTTATTTTTTAATGATATACATGTTGTATTTTATCAAAAGCTTTTCATCTTTTAATGATGGGATCATGTGGTTTTTATTACTTTACTTATTAATATGGTCTATTATGTTTATGTTTTTTAATAATTAAACAATTCTGCATTTGTGGTAAAAGTTCAATCTGGTCATGATGTTTAATCATTTAAAAAAAAATTGTAGGTCATTTTGCCAATACAGTCATCCCTAAACATTCATGGGTTTCACATTTACGGTTTTGGTTATTTGTGGGTTGGTCATAATGAAATAGAAATTTTTGGAGAGTTGTGGCATGCTACAGAAAATCACAGGTGAAATATGTATATAAAGAAAACTTTAAAAAATTGGTAAGTTATAAATGCATAAATACTATGTATTCATCTATTTTATCATTTACTACCACAAGTATACATACATAAATTTATTATAAACAGTTAATTTTTGTTAAAAGTTCCAGTGTGCTAAATAACTACTGATTCTGCACTCTCTTTGGAAATGCCTTCTTTTTGTCTCTCTACCATCCAGACTCAGTCACAAGATTTTATCCCACAGAGATCATTGTATCTTTCATTTTTCCTAGGAGAAGAAAATCCTTGAAGCAATTGTTGCAGCTTTACTAACAGATGTGAAGACTCTGCATAGTGTGCCAGATACTAATTACACGGAAACTTCAACTTTTTTATTGCTGCAGCATTTTGTTTTACTTGTTTGGAGTGTCAAATAAATATGATTGGAATTATCAAAATTATTATTAAAATATTAAATAAAGGTTTAGGGTGAGACCTAGAGTTATTAATATTTTTTCACCTTTCTACACCTAACCTCCATGAATGTGTTGCATTTAATATTTTCTCTCACTATCATAAGTGATATTGATCTATAGCTTTCTCTTTCTGTTTTGACTCTCCCTGGTTTTAGGGAGCTCACTGGCAGGTAGCTGGTGCAGGAGGTAGAGTGCTAAGTCAAGAGTCTAGAAGATCTGAGTTCAAATCCAGCATCAAACGCTGATTAGCTGTGTGATTGTGAGTGAAACACTTAAAATCTGTTTGCCTCAGTTTCTGCATCTATAAAATGGGGATAACAATAACACCTCCCTCCCCAGGGTTGTTGTGAGTCACAAATGAGATAATATCTGCAAAATACAAAGCATGATGCCTACTACATAGTATTATGTACATACTATCTATTATTATCATTATTACTTAAATATCAATGCTGTATTTGTATCATAGAGTTTAGGACAATCTTTCCCCCTTAGTTTTGCAAATATTTTGTGAAATATTTAAACTAATTTTTTTGAATAGTTGATAGAATCCATTTTTAAATGATCTTAAATTTTAGGGTTTAATTCTTTTCTGGAGATTGGGTTAAGTAATGTGTTTCTTGTTCTATTCTAATTTCTCATTCTTGTTCTATAAGCTGAGTATTTTTGGTAAATGTTCATCCATTTTCCTTGTCATCCATTTTTGGCAAGTAATTAGTTTCTGATCATTTCTGTAAAATAGTTTGCAATAGTTTATTTCCTCTTCAATTGTGATTTATTTTATTTTTGACACTTTTTGAAAGTTTTTTCCTCTCTTTTTAAAAAATCAACTAGCTAAATGTTTATTAGTTTAACAAAAACAGCTCCCAGTTTTATCTATCAATTAAAGGGAAAGTTTTCTTTAATTTTGTTAATTTCTTCTTTGAGTTTCAAAATTTCTTGTTGTTCATTTGTTTTCCACTGTGTTTTAAACTTTGTGACCACTTTGGGGGTTTTTTGGGGGAAATATTCTGGAATGGTTTGCTATTTCTCATTTTACAGATTAGGAAACTGAGGCAAACAGGGTTAAGTTACTTGTCCAGGGTCATAAAGCTAGTACAAATCTGAGGTCATGTTTGAACTCAGATCTTCTTACTCAAAGGTCAACACTCTCTCCACTGTGCCCCTTAACTGCCCTAGAATTCAGAATTTCTACTTGGTGGGTTTTTTTTTTAATCAATTCATTTTTTACGTTTTTTTTTTTAACTGCATGTTCAATTCACTGATCTATTCTTTCTTTAGAGAAGTGCTTAGAGATATAATTTTTTTCTTCATCAACCTGTTTTAGCTGTATTCCAAAAATTTTTCATTTTGTAACTCTGTTGTTCTTTTCTTTAATGAAATTTACTGTTGTTTCTGTTTTTTTCTTTGACCTACCAATAGGATTAAATTAGTTAATCTACTTTCTTTAAAGGTTTTTCACTGGGTGTGCTTTTATTGCATGGCAATCAGCAAAGGGTTTGTTTAATATTTCTCCTTTATTGCTTTTGGCTATGAGATTTTTATTCCCCAATACATGATCAGTTTTTGTCAAATTGCATGTACAGCTGTGAGATATGTACACTCCTTTTTTGTTCCCCTTCAGTAGTCATCAGAGAACTACAATATATAATTTTTCTAAAATTCTATTCATTTTTCATCTTTTCTGCTTTTCTTTTTGTTATATTTGTCTAGTACTAAAAGGAGTACATTGAGGTCTCCTGATATTTTAGCTTTACTATCCATTTCTCCCTACAATACAATTAATTTTCCCTTTAAGTATTTAGATGCTATATCATTTACTGTATATATAATATATATGTTAAGAATTGCTATTAATTCATTGCTTTTGCTACCTATTAGATTGTTTGCCTGCTTATCTTTTTTAATTGTATCTATTTTTTGTGGTTGTCATGTCTCAAATCATGTTTGCTACCCCTGCCTTTCTGAGTTTAACTGAAATGTAATAGATTTTGCAGTAGCTTCTTATTTTTGTTTGATGTGAATCTTTCTGTTTTAAGTGTATTTGTGGTAAACAAAATATTGAGAGATTTTGTTTCCTAATTCATTTTGATATCCTCTTCCCTTTTTGCCATGAGTTCTTTTCATTCCCATTCACAGTCATTATTAATAATGCTCCCTTCAATTCTCTTGTAGCATGTAACCCACTCTACCAGAGGCAAACTGCTCTTATATCATCCTTTCAGGGTTCTATGGTACACTGGGCCATTTGTGGGAATCTCTTCTCTATCATCAGCTAAATTTCCATAGGCTGTACTCCTCTTAATGTTAGAGGCCAGTCACTAGCTCCTCAGGTCTGTTTAATCACTTAGATTTTGCAAAGAGATATTTACTCAAAGTTATAGCAAGAAGAAATACACACATTCTCCCAGTACACAAGGCATGTGCTGTCTTCTATACCACCTTCGTCCTACCAAGTTTACTTTGATATTCAGCATGGCTGCCAAATGAATCCTTATCTTAACTTGCGCTGGCCTGGATCCAGAAGGTCATTTCTTATTTCTCAAGGCACCAATGCTCTCCTGCTTGACTGTAAAATGCAGTCTGGACTTCAACTCCTGGATTTTACGGTTCACTTTCTCAACCTTTTGAAATTTGCAAGGTCAAAGATTATTCCTTTCACTTAGAATAGAAAAAGAACAGATGCAAAGGTCTGGGACTGAGGGTCCTTTCTTGAGGTCACATAGCCTCAAGGAGAAGTCCCCAAAGCTTTTCGTCTTAGAGCACTGTCTTTAACTGGACTCTGCGAGCAAAGGTGTCAAACCATCATCATAGCCAAAGGGCAAATCTGAAACTTAGTTTTTCTTTTTGAACACACCTCTAGTTCTGGCTGTACATCTAGTCAAAAAGTCCGCTCCCAATTAACTGGCTAGCAGACTTGAACCAGTTACTGAATGTCTACACATTCCCCAGGGTCTCCAAAGCACTCTATTCCTCATCATCACATCCCTCCTGGAAGCAGGCTCCCTAGCCATCTGGAACACCTGCAGCAACCAAATAAGCTGATATACTATTCACATCCACCAGACCCCACCCTTCCCCCATTAGGGAAGAGGAAGAGAGGGCATAAGCATTTATATAGTGCCTATTAGGCACCAAGTACTGTGCTATTCACTTTACAAAAGTTATCTCATTATGGTATCCTTTTGTACTCCCCCCGCCCCCTATTTTGTGAAATAGCAAATTTCTTCCTTTTATTCTTCCTTTCTTCCCTAATTATATCACCTTTTCTTTCTTCTCTAAAGACCATTATATGAGAAGAAACCAGTCCCAGTCAATCTGGTTGATTTCTTTAACAATCTCTGTGATCCCAGAAGACATACATTGGGGATACAAAGGAACACTTGGTTTCTTGCCCCTTTGAGAACTTGATCATTATATAGCCACTTCCAAATGCTCAAATGTATTCACTTTTCTGGTTTCTCTTGTCTCCTGCTTTTGCATTTCAAAGTAACTGCTCAGCTCTGGTCTTTTAGTCTGGAATACTTGAAAGGCATCTGTTGCATATTAAGGGTCTATTTTTTTTTCCCAGTAGGATTATACTCAGCTTTGCAGGGTAAATTATTCTTGATTTTAGGATTTTTTTTAGTTGCTTTTGGGAATATTGTATTTCTAGAACTCTTTTCACTTTTTTAGAAGTATTATTGGTATGCTTTGTTTTCACTGGATAAGCATAAGATTTTGTAACAAAGTAAAACAATTAAGCAAAACTAGCAATATAACCACTTCATATGAAAGTGCACACATTAGATATCTGTCCCACTCCCTGAATGCTTAAGAAAAATTTAAAACTAAACTGAAATCTATTTTTTCTCACATTCCCTCCCCACCTTAAAAAAAGGACAAAAGAAAAATAAATTTCTGGTAACATATATACATCATTGAGCAAAAAGAATTCCCTCATTGGCTACATGCAATTACATAGCTATAGATAGATAACTGTGTATAGATAGATAGATAGATAGATAGATAGATAGATAGATAGATAGATAGATAGATAGATAGATACAGACATTTATATAGATATATAGGTTAAATGTGGATATATAGATATAGATATTTCATTCTCTATCAGGATGTAGATAGTGTTTTAATGATCAGTCCTGGAATCATGGATGGTCACTATATTGATCATAATTCTTGGAGCTTTGAAAGTTTGTCTTTACAGTTTTGCTGTTGTATAAATGATTTTCCTCTTTCTACTCATTTCATTGATCAGTTCATAAGTCTTCAAAATTGTTCAGTTTTATAATATTGATATTATAGTATAAATTGGTTTTTTATAACTGCTTACTTCACTCTTTACTAGTTCATTATTACAAGTCTTTCCACATTTCTTTGAAATAATCTTTTCCTCATTTCTTACATTATATTAATATTGTATCATATTATATATCACAATTTATTTAGCTATTCTGTGATTATTTGACATTCCCTTAGTTTTTAGTTTCTATCACCAAAGAGATCTGCTATACATAATTATGTATGCATAGGATCTTTTCCTCTTTCTTTAATCTTTTAATGATATAGACTTAGCTTTAATGATATAACTTAGTGGTTAACTGGGTAAAGGGGTATAAATGGATAAAAGGGCATGCATTATTTAGTAGTTTTGTATGTAATTACAAATTGTTTTCCAGAATGGTTTTGTCCATTTACAAATCTACCAGCAGTACATCAATGTTCTTGTTTTTCCATAGCCTCTCCATTTTCTTTTTTTTGTCATCTTTGCCAGTCTGATGAATGTGAAGCAGAATCTTATAACTGCTTAAACTTGCATTTTTCTAATAAGTAGAAGAAAATTTTTTTTCATATGGTATTAGGTAGCCTGGATTTCTCCTCTTGAGAATTGCCCATTCATACCTTTAGACAACTCATTAACTAGGGAATGGCTCTTATTCTTATACATTTGAATCTTTTTTATATGTGTGCATACATATATGTGTATATCTGTACATATGGATATATAGCTGAGAATTGAGAACTTTATCAGAGAAACATGCTGCAAAGATTTATTTCTAGTTAATTGCTTTTTTAAAATCTTAACTTTATTAGATTTGTTGTGCAAATTTTAAAAAATGATTTTATGTGATCAAAATTTTTCTTTTTATTGTTTGTGGTCTTCTCCACCTCTTATTTAGTAATGGACTTCTTTCCTATCCATAGATCTAATAAGTAATTTTTCCCATGTTTCTTTAATTTGTTTGTGGTGTGACTTCTTATATCTAGGTCACGTATTCATTTCCAATCCAATAAACATTTATTGAGTGCCTACTGTGTGCCAGGAACTGTGCTAAATGCTGGACATTAGTTAATAAATAAGTAATAAAAAATAATATAAATAAATAGTAATTAATAAAATGGCAGTTCCTGCCCTCAAGAAACTTATAGCCTAAAGGGAGTAAAACTACACAAAAGGAGGCAAAATGGAGATGGGACAGCAGAGGGTACCTGGCACAGAGGCATCTTGTTAAGTGGAGGCAGAGCAGCAGATTTATATTCATTTAAACTTCATCTTGATACAAGGTATAAGGTATTGGTCTAACTCTAATGTCTTCCATGCTACTGTCTAATTTTCCCAGTATTTTCTCACATAGTGAGTTTTTTAAATTGACAGTTGGGATCTTTGTGTTTATTGAATTCTAGAATACTAGATATATTTATTTCTTTCTGTTGTGTATACTATTCAATGTCTCTATTTTTTTAACCAGTAGCAAATTATTTTGAGAATGACTTTGTAGTATAATTTTAGATCTGGTTTTGCCTTCATATGAATTTCATTATTTTTTCTAGTTCTGTAAAGTAATCCATTGGTAGTTTGATCCATTGGCATTGAATAAATAAATTCATTTAAGTAGCATTATAACTTTTATTTTAATTTTATTGTATTTATCATAATAGATATTATTACATAATATATAATTTACCATTATATTATATATAACATATAATAATATATTGTGTAATATTATAATAATATGTTATTATATTATATGGAGCAATTAGTATTGCTCTAATTATTTAATTCTATCTTTATTTTTGTCAACAGTGGTTTGGAGTTATATTTCAGTAGTTGTGTAGTATCTTGGTAGGTAAACTCCTAAATACTTTAAACATACTGTTGTAATTTTAAGTGGAATTTCTCTATCTTTTTCTAATGGGTTTTATTGGTAATTACATGGGAATGCTGATGATTTGTGTGGCTTTATTTTATATCCTACAAGTTTACTGACATTATTGTTTAAATTAATTGTAGTTGTCTCTTCAGGGTTTTTTTTTTCTTTAATTAGGAACAGTATATGTATTTGTGTTGTTAGTGTGATTAAAGATCTTCCCCACCCATTAATAGGCCTGTCTATTTTATTTTATTTTATCATTATTATTTTTTAATGTTCTACAATCACTTCCTTAAAATTAAGATTTTATCCCCCCACACCTTCCCCCCACTACCCCCTTCCTCCCCACGACAGCATACAATTCTGTATAAACTCTACATATACTTTCCTATTGAACACATTTTCACTATAGTCATGCTATGTAGTCTCACTAAAATAAATGGAAGAAATCATATAACAAATCAAAACATAACACACTAAACCCAAACCCCCCCCCACACACAAACATGATCTGCTACATTCTGCGAATGACTTCCATATTTCTTTTTCTGAGTGTGGAAGGCATTTTGCCTTAGAAAACCATCACTGGGATTTTTTTTTCAGTAAGTTCTTGTGCTATTATGAAGTTCCAAGTCTACCAGAAAAATCTTCAGGGTTTTATAAGACCAATATCATATCACCTGCAAAAATTGATATATATTCTTTTCTTCTCTGCCTATGTTTATTCTCATACTTTCTGTTTCTTTTCTTATTGCTATAATCAGCACTTCTGAAACTGTGTTAAATAGAAGGAGTGACAAGGGATAACCGTATTTTACTCCTAATTTTGTTGTAAAGGATTCTAGTCTACCTCTGTTACTTTCAGGGTATCCCAAATGACTTAGTACAGCATGAAGAAATGGAGACTATTAAAGCTTTATACTACACCAAGATTTTTTGAATACTTTGTAAATGTTAACTCTTAGAGATGCATGTGTATATCTATATATGTTTATATAGATACATATAATTATAAGAAAAGGTCCATTTATTCCTATGTGTTTCAATATTGTTATTGTTTTTTAAAAGAAATAGATATTGTATTTTGTCAAAAACTCTCTTTGATATTGTTATTAATATGATTAATTTATATGTTCCTAGTTTTCCTAGTACTAAAACAACCTTCTATTCATGTTGTAAATCCAACTCGATCATAATATCTTTGTCATATGTTGTTTTAGCTCTTTTGCTAATATTTTATTAATTTTTTTGTATTTATATTCATCAGGAGTACTGGTCTATGGTTTTCTTTTTCGGTTATGATTTTTCCTGCTTTATGTATCAAAACAATATTTGTGTCACAAAAGGAATATGGTAGAGTCCTTTATTTTACTCTTTTTGAAAATAGTCTATTTAATATTGAAATTAGTTATTCTTTGAATGTTTGCTAAAATTCACTTTTGAATCCATATGATCCCAGAGTTTTTTCCTTTGAAAGTTCATGTATGTTTTTCTCTGAAATTTGATTTTTAAAATTCCCCGTTTCTTATTCTGTTGATCTGGGTATTTATATCTTTGAAAATATTAATTTATTTAACTTCAGTTGTCAGTTTTATTGAAACATAGTTGGGCAAATATAATATCCTTTATTTCTTCTTAAGTTATTGTGCATTTTCCTTTTTCATTTGATATTGGTAATTTGCTTTGCTCTTAATTAAATTAGCTAATGGTTTATGTTTTTAAACCTCTCAGTTCTATTTATTAATTCCTTGGGTCTTTTTTTTCAATTTTGTTCATCTCTTCTTTGACTTTCATTTCTTGGTTTTCTAATATTTATAATTATATTCCCAATTCATTGATTTGTTCTTCCTTTTTGGTAACAAAAGTGTTTAGCAATATAAAATTTCCCCTAAGGATTACTTTCATCTTAAGAATTTTGATATGAAGACTCATTGTCATCATTATCTTTACTTAAATTATGTATAATTTTTATGATTTGTTCTTTGACCCACAAATTCTTTAGGATTAAATTATTTAGTGTACTGTTTATTTTTCCCTCTCTTTTTATTTTTTTTAAATTACATGTATTTTTTTTAACATTTAGAAAAAGTTTTCAGATCCAAATTCTCTCCCTCCTTCCCTTCTCCCCTTATTGAGAAGGCAAGCAATTTGGTATAGGTTATACATGTATAGACATGTAAAACATATCTCCATATTAGCTATGTTGCAGAAGAAAACATGACAAAAAACAACCCATGAATAATAAAGGATGTAAAAAATATACTTCAATCTGCATTCCTACTCCATCAGTTCTTTCTCTGGAGGTAGATAGCATTTTTCATCCTATCCTTCAGAATTGTCTTGATGTGAATTGTCTTGTGTTGAAAATAAGTCATCCATAGTTGATCATTATACAGTATTGTGTTTATTGTGGACAGTGGTTCTGCTCACTTCACTCAGAATCAGTTCATATAAGTCTTCTCAGGTTTTTTTGAAAGTATCCTGTTTGTCATTTCTTATAGCACAACAGTATTCCATCACAATCATATACCACAATTTGTTCAGCCATTACTCAATTTATGACATTCCTTCAATTTCCAATTCTTTGCCACTACAAAAAGAGCTGCTATAAATATTTTTGCATAAATAAGTCTTTTTCCTTTTTAATTTATTTCTTTATGATACAGAACTAGTAGTGGCATTGCTGGATCAAAGGGATTATGGATCATAATCTCATGGCCCTTTGGGAATAATTCCAAATTCCTCTGCAGAATGTACCAACAGTATGTTAGTGTCCCGATTTTTCCACATTTGTCATTTTCCTTTTCTTTCACATTAGCTAATCAGCTAAGTGCCAGATGTTAACTCAGAATTGTTTCAAGTTGCATTTCTCTAATTGATAGTGATTTAGAACATTTTTAAATATGACTAGATAGCTTTGATTTCTCCTTCTGAAAACTGCCTGTTTATATCCTCTGACAATTTGTTAAGTGGGGACTGACTTGTATTCTTATACATTTGACTCAGTTTTCTATTTATTTGAGACTCTTTATCAGAAAAATTTGCTGTAAAAATTTTTTCCCAATTTCTTGCTGTCCTAATTTTGACTTTATTGGTTTTATTTTTAATTTTTAACTTAATTTTAATTTCATGTAATCAAAATTATCCATTTTACATTCTGTAATGCTCTTATCTCTTGTTTGGTCATAAATTCTTTCCTTATCCATAGATTTAACAGGTAAAATTTTGCATGCTCACATAATTTGCTTATGGTATCATTTTTGTGTCTAAATCATGTACCTTTTTTGACTTTATCTTGGTATATGTTGTGAATGTTGTTCTATGCCTAGTTTCTCCTGAACTGCTTTCCAGTTTTGCCTGCAGTTTTTGTCAAGTAGTGAGTTCTCATCCCCAAACTGGGATCATTGAATTTATCAAACACTAGATTACTATGGTCATTATCTCCCATGTGTTGTATACCCAATCTATTCCTTTGAACTACCACCCTACTAGCCAGTACCAGATTATTTAGATGAGTTGGTGGATAGAACACTGGACCTGGACTTAGGGAGACCTGAGTTCAAATTCAGCCTCAGATACCTACTAGGTGTGTGACCTTAGGCACTTACTCTTTTTTTTTGCCTAATCCACTGGAAAAGAAAATGGCAAACCACTCTAGTGTCTTTGCCAAGAAAACCCCATGGATAGTACTGGCATATTATGGTCCTCTGGATGATGAAGAATCAGACATGACTGGACAACAGCCAAGCAGATTGTTTTGATGATTACCCCTTTGTAATACAGTTTGAGAGTCTAGTACTACCTGGCCATGGTCCTTCACACTTTTCTCATTGATTATCTTGATACCCTTAACCTTCTGTTCTTCCAGATGAATTTTGAAATTTTTTCCTAGCTCTACAAAATAATTTTTGGTAGTCTAGTATAGAATTGAACAGGCAAATTAATTTAGGTAGAATTGTCATTTTTAATTTATTATTTTGGCCAACAGCTAAGCAATTAATATTTCTCCAATTGTTTAGATCTGACTTTGTGTGAAAGCTGTTTTGTAATTATGATCATATAATTCCTGGGTTTGTTTTGGACAGGGAGGCTCCCAAATATTTCATATTGTCTGTGGTTATTTTAAATAGAATTTCCCTTTATCTCTCTTCCTGCTGGATTTGTTCGGTAACATACAGAAAAGCTGGTGATTTATGTGGGTCTTTATTAATATCCTACAACTTTGCTAAAGTTGTTAATTATTTCAACTGATTTTTAATTGATTGCCTAAGTATACCATCATGTTATCCGAAAAGAGTAAAAGTTCTGTTTTCTCATTGCCTGTTCTATCTCATTTCTTTTTCTTCTCATTACTCTAGCCAGCATTTCTAGAATAATATTGAATAATAGTGGTGATAATGGGCATCCTTTTTCACCTCTGATCTCATTGGGAAGGTTTCTAGCTTATTCTCATTACAGATAATGCTTGCTGATAGATACTACTTAGCACTTTAAGGGCCATTTATTTCTATGCTTTTTTAGTATTTTTCATAGAAAAGAATGTTGCATTTTGCCAAAAGATTTTTCTGCATCACTTGGTTCTATTTTTGTTGGTTTTGTCATTAATATGGTCAATTATGCTAATAGTTTTACTAATATCGAACCAGCCCTTCATTCCTGGTATAAATTTTACCTGGTTATAAGGTATGCTTTTGTGACATAGTGCTGTAATCTCCTTGATAGTCTTTTTTTTTTTAATTTTTGTGTCAGTATTCATTAGGGAAATTGGTCTATAGTTTTCTTTTTCTGCTTTTGCTCTTTCTGGTTTAGGTATCAGTAGTACATTTGTGTCATAACAGGAATTTGGTAGGACTCCTTCCATGCCTGTTTTTCTGGATAGTTTAGAATCAGAATTAATTGTTCTTTAAATGTTTGGTAGAATTCACTTGTGAATCCATCTGTTCCTGGGGGTTTTTTCTTAGGGAGCTCATTTATGATTTGTTCAATTTCTTTTTTAAAGATAGAATTATTTAACTTTTCTATTTCTTCTTCTCTTAATCTGGGAAATTTATATATTTTTTTAAAATACTTGTTCATTTCACTTAGATTATTAGATTTTTTGTTATATAACTGGGCAAAATAGCTCCTACTATTGCTTTGATTTCATTTTTGTTGGTGGTGAATTCACCTTTTTCATTTTTGATACTGGCAATTGTCCCCCCCCCTTTTTTTAATCTAATTACTTACTAATCTATCTTACTGGGTTTTTTTTTTCATAAAACCAGTTCCTAGTTTTATTTGTTTGCTCAATGTTTTTTATTTTCAATTTTATTAATCTCTCCTCTGATTTTCAAGATTTCCATTTTGATGTTTAATTAGAGATTTTTAATTTGTTCTTTTTAAAGTTTTTTTTAGTGCATGCCCAGTTCATTGACTGCTCTTTCTCTATTTTACTGCTTGAATTGTTTAGAGACGTAAATTTTTCCATATACATTTTTTTTACTACATCCCATACATTTTGGTACCTTGTCTCATTATTGCTATTCTCTTTAATGAAATTATTGATTGTCCTATGATTTGTTCTTTCATCCACTCATTCTTTAAGATTATTTAGTTTCCAATTAATTTTTAATCTATGTTCCCATAGCTCTTTATTGAATATAATTTTATTGCATTATTGTATGAAAAGGATACATTTAATTTTTCTGCAACTGATTGTGAGGTTTTTATGCCCTAATACATGGTCACTTTTTTTGTGAGGGTGCTATGTATTTCTAGGAAAAAAATATACTCCTTTGTATTCCCACTCAGTTTCCTCCAAATGTTTATCATATCTAACTTTCAAATTTCTATTCATCTCCTTGGGCAGTTAGGTGATATAGTGGAGAGAATACTGAGTTTAGAATCAGGAAGACTCATGTTCATGAGTCCAAATCTGACTTCAGACACTTAGTAGCAGTGTGATTTTGGGGAAATCATTTAATCCTATTTGTCTCAGCTCCTCATCCATAAAATGAACTGGAGAAGGAATTGGCAAACCACTTCAGTATCTGTCCCAAGAAATCCCCAAATGGGGTCACCAAATGTCAGACACAACCAAAATGACTGAACAGCAGCATTGATCTCCTTAACTTCTTTCATATTATATGCTTAGATTTATCCAGTTCTGAGAAAGAACAGTTGAGATTCCTCACTACTTTCGTTGTCTATTTCCTTCTGTAATTCATTTAACTTCTCCTTGAAGAAACTGGATGCTATGTCATTTGGTACATATGTGTTTAGTATTGATATTACTTCTTTGTCCATGATACATTTTAGCAAAATGTTTCCCTGTTTATCTCTTTTAATTTGCATTTTTCTTTTACTTTGTATGAGATCATTACTGCCATGCCTGACTTTTTTTTAACCTCACCTGAAGCATAATAAATTCTGTTTAGCCCTTTATCTTCATTCTGTGTGTGGCTTTTTGTATCAGTTGTGTTTTGTGTAAACAATATATTGTTGGATTCTGGTTTTTAATCCATTCTCCTATCTGCTTCCATTTTATGGGTGAGTTCATTTTATTCACATTCACAGTTGTGATTACCTACTGTGTATTTTCCTCTATCTTATATTTTCCCTTTGTCCTCTGTCTCTGTGTCCATCTGACTCTCTTTCTCTATGCCTCTTCCTTTCTCTCTCTTGTTCTTCATCAAAAGGGCAGTTAGGTGGTGCAGTGAATAAAGCACCAGTGCAAGAGTCAGGAGGACCTGAGTTCAAATTTCACCTCAGACACCTGACACTTACTAGCTGTGTGACCTTGGGCAAGTCACTTCACCCTAATTGCCTTATCCTAGGTTATCTCCAGTCATCCTGATGACTCTCTGGTCACTGGATTCAGATGGCTCTGAAGGAGAAGTAAGGCTGGTGACCTGCACACAGCCCTTCCTCACTCAAAGTCAAGTGCAAGTCATGTCATTTCTCTGATGGCATGGTCTTCGTCAGCAACAAAGGATGAACACACACACACATACTCCTCATCAAAAATATGTTTTGCTTCTGCCCATTACCTCCCTTAATCCACCTGTTAGCAGCACCCCTCTTTCTATTATTCTCTTTCACTGTAGGGTAAAATAAATTTCCATATCCAAGTGGGTGTGTATGTCATTCTGTCTTTGAGCCAATTCCAATGAGAGTAAAGTTCAAGTGTTGCCCACCCCTCATCTTCCTCTCCACTGTAAAAGCTCTTCCTTTTGCACCTCTTTTATGTGAGATAATTTTCTTTATTCACTTTTTCCCTTCCCTCTTCTTTCAGTGTGTCCTATTTCTCACCTCTTAATTTTAATTTTTTAAAATTATCCCATTAAAGTCAACTCACACCTATGCCATCTATTTGTACTCCTTCTACTGCCCTATGATGATAAAGTTCTTAGGAGTTTAAAGTATAATCTTTCTATATTGGAATATAAAGTTTAACCTTTTTGAATTTCTTATGATTTCTCTCTCCTGTTTACCCTTCTATGTTTCTCTTGAGTCTTGCATTTAAAATTCAGATTTTCTATTCATCTCTGGTCTTTTCATCAGGAATGCTAGAAAGTTCTCTTTTCATTAAATATCCATTTTTTCCCTGAAGGATTATGCTCCATTTTACTGGGCAGATGGGTTTTGGTTATAATCCTAACTCCTTTGCCTTCCAGAATATCAAATTCCACCCTTTAATGTGGAAGCTGCTAAATCTTGTGCTATCCTGACTGACTCTTCCATGATACTTGAATTATTTCATTCTTGCTATTTGCAATATTTTCTCATTTACCTGGGAGTTTTGGAATTTGGCTATACTATTCCTGGGAGTTTTCATTTTGAGATCTCTTAATCTAGTATATCAGGGAAGTTTCCTTGCTAATTTCTTGAAATAAGATGTCTAGGATTTTTTTTATCATGGCTTTCAAGTAGTCCGATAATTATTAAATTATCTCTCCTCAATATGTTCTCTATGTCATTTGTTTTTATAATGAGATATTTTACATTTTTTTTCTATTTTTTTCATTCTTTTGATTTTGTTTTTTGATGTCTCATGTAGCCTATAGCTTCCACTTGCCCAACTCTACTTTTTTGAGGAAGCATTTCCTTCAGTAAGTTTCTGTGCCTCTTTTTCCATTTGACCAACCCTACTTTTTAAAGTTCTTTTCTTTCAGTGAATTTTTGTACATCCTTTTAAATTTGACCAATTTGCTTTTTTTTAAGGAGTTTTTCTCTTCAGTGGATCTTAATGCCTCTTTACCATTTGGCCAATTCTATTTTTAAGCTGTTATTTTCTTTAGTATTTTTTGTGCCTCTTTATATCAAGCTATTGACTCTTTTCATGATTTTCTTGCATCATTCTCATTTCTTTTTCTCAATTTTTCCTCTACTTCTCTTATTTGATTTTAAAAATCCCTTTTGATCTCTTCTAGGAAGTCTTGTTAGGATTGTGTCTAATTCACATTTATTTTTCTGAGGCTGTGTTTATAGCAGTTTTGACATTGTTGTCTTCTTCTGAGTTTGTGTAATGATCTTCCCTGTTTCTGCAGTAACCTTTTCTGGTTAGTCTTTTTCTCCTTATTTTGTTCACTTTTCTGGTATATTTCTTGGCTTTGAACTTTATGTTAAAGTTGGAGTCTGCTCCTAGGTGGTAGGAACCCTGTCCCAAGCTTCAGGTTTTTTCATTCTGTTGTTTAAAAGAGTTAGTTTGGGGGTGGGAGTCTTTAAATTTTCAGTCCTTCCAAGGTTCTTTGATCTAAAGAGAGGTGTGGTCCCTGCTCTTGTTGCCTGTGCTATGGTCTTTACCCAGGAAGGAATCTTGTTCTCCTGTAACCATAAGTGCTAGCCTTAGAACTCTTGGCCTTGGAACTCTGATCAGATCCTGTGGTCTCCTATGGTTGCAAGTGCTAGTGCTACTTTCTGCCTGGGAAACACAAGCAGTGTTCTGCACTCTAGATCTCTGACCAGGGCCCCTGATCTCCTGCTGCTGCAATAGCTAGTGTCCCTCTTTGCCCTTTGGCTGTGACCCAGAACTGCATATGGGTCCTGAATCCATTGCAAGGAAAGAGTCGCCTGCTTTCTGAGTAGTTGTCTGACCCATTTAATATGGGCCAAGAACTCACAAATTTGCTGTTACAGTTGCCTTCAACATCTGTGCTTCATTCAGGGCATGACCTCCACATGGATATAATAAACCTTCCTGCTGCTGACCCCCTAAGTTGTCTTTGGACTAGAAAATTGCTTTCCCCTCAACCTTTTGTTGACTCTGCCACTCCAGAATTTGATTTGAGGCATTATTGTGAAGTTGTTTGGAGGGGAATTTGGGAGATTGCAGGTGAGTTTCTGTCTCTATTCCACCATCTTGGCTCTGTTCCCCTCTAGTCTTTATTTTTTAATAATTTTCCAGCAGTGCTCTATTTAATATAGTTTGTATTGAATTATGATAAGTAAATGTTGTCCATAATTATTCTAAATTTTAGAGGTTTTGGTACCCTAAGATAAAATCAGTTTTTGTAAAGGAGCCATGCACAGTTACATACACACACATACGATACATATGTGTGTATCAGCAATAATTAAAAGTCTATTATATAATTGAAGGTCCATTTTTCTTTATAGCATTTAAGTCACATTTGCTGAGTAAGTTATTTTTGGTTGTAGATCTTTACTTTTGCTTTTTGGAATATCTCCTTCCATGTTTTCTGCTCTTTTATATTTATATCTTTAAATTGTGTATAATTCTGATCATGGTTCCTAGATATGTGAATTTGTTTATCTATCTATCTCTTTGTTTTGATGGCTGTTTGCACTATTTTTTCTTTTGCTTGAAAGTTCTGGATTTTTGCACTGATGTCCTGAGAGTTTTCTTCTGTTTTTTTCAATATTTTATTTTCATGTTAGGGGCAACTAGGTGGTGCAATGGGTAGGGCACTGGGATTAAAATCAGAGAGATTCATCTTCAAGAGTTCAAATATGACTTCAGACACTTGCTATCTGTGTGACCCTGGGTAAGTCATTTAATCCTGTTTGCCTCAGTTCTTCATCTGTAAAATGAACTAGAGAAGGAAACAGCAAGCCACTGTATTATCATTTGTGAGAAAACCCAGGCGGAGTCACAAAGAGTCATTCATGACTGAAATGACTGAACAGCAAAATTTTCATGTTGTCCTCTTGTTCTAAGGTTAGCTTAACACTTCACTAAGATTATTGAGGCACCCTCTATGTCTGGACAGCTTGTTTTAATGATTTCTTGAAATATTATATACAAGTTCTCTTTTGTTTGTTTGCCTTGGTTATGAATTTCAGATAATCCTATGATTCTAAAGTAATCTCTCCTTGATCTCTTTTCCAGTTCAGTCATTTTTAATATGATAGCTTATATTTTCCTCTATTTTCCTATTCTTTTGCCTTTTTAAAAGAATTCATTTTACTTCCTAGAGTCATTAATTTCTATTTGGTCCATTCTGATTTTTAGGGAATTTCTTTTTACCAAAATACAATTTTATATCTCTTATGCTGTCAGTCTTTCTTCCAAGTGTTTCCTTTATAGCTTTCATTTATTTCATAATATCCTTTTTTTTAAGCTCTTGCATTAGTTTTCCTAAGACTTCTATGTGTTCTTGTGGGCAAGTTATTTTTTCTTTCATATTTTGATCATAGGTGTTTTTTGAGTTATTTTCCTCTTTCAGATTTGTATCTTAATCATCTCTGACACTAGAAAATTTCTTTATCTATCTATCTATCTATCTATCTATCTATCTATCTATCTATCTATCTATCTATCTATCTATCTATCTTCATTTTGGTTGCTTAACCCTCAGGAATTGAGTTCTAGGTCTCCCCTGATAGGGGAATCAGAACATATCCAGGGCTTTTTTTTTTCCTTTATATGGAAGTTCTAGATTTTGGGTATATTTCTGAGAGTTCTCATTTTAGAGTTTCAGGAAATGACTAGCAGATTCTTTCTATTTTCACTTTGCCCTCTGATTCTGGGCATTTCTTTTCATGATTTCTTGAATTTTGGTTGACGGGCCTTTTTTTTTTCATTTTTCAGGCAACTTCATGGCCTCTTTTCCATGTCAGAGTTGCTTGGTAGTATATAGCTTACCTTTTTTCAGTCTTTTAATTTTAAGTTAATATTTTTTGTTTTCTCATGAAGTCAATAACCTTCTGTTCAGATCATTCCAATTTTCAATTGGTCTAATTGTGTATATTTACCACTTTATATTTTAGGCTATTAATTTTCTTCTACATTCTTTCCTCATTAATCCTCATTTCATTCAACATTTATTTTGTAAATTCAGGCAAGAAAAAATGTACAAAATGATTACAACAATGTAAATGAGAAGAGCAACCACAAAACAATGAAAAGTGAATCTTACAAAATTACAAAGTACAAGCATGACCCTACAGAAGACTTATGAGATGACACCCCCTACCCTACTCATTTACAGAAGTGGAAGGTTTGTGAGTGTTGAACACTGCACATATTTTCAGACTTTTTCAAAGCTTTACTTTGATTTGCTTTTTCCTTCTGTTTTTAAATATATATATATATATTATTTATTATATGATATGGCTCTCTAAGAATGGAGAGGGGAAGATATTGAGAGAGATTTTGGTAGTATAAAATAACAATATATTAAATTAAAATGAAATTTTAATTTAAAAAACTATCATTTTTCATATCTCTGGCTTCTTTTCTTCCAGCTACTCTTTTTGTTCTAGTGGCCAGGTCTCATTCTTTTCTTTGGGACTCCACTTGGATTCGTTGTAGAACTACTCTCTTTTGCATTTACCTCTTGGGCTTCTCTCAGGGCATAGGTTTCTTCAGTGTTCATCATTTTATTGTTTACTCATTTCTCTAGCTTCGGTTTCTAAATGGGAATTTTACACCTGGTTCACAGCACGCTAGCTCCCACACTCTTGAATGGTGTGAGCAGGTTGTGTTTGATCCTGCATATGGAGGCTAAGATTAAACCCTGCCCTCTACAAATTTCCTGGGTTCCAGCTGAGTCTTCTCTTAGCTTGACTTATGCTTTGGCCTTGACTTCTTTCACATATCCTTTTCCTTGGACAGTGCAGAAACCAGAGTTGACCTTTTCCCCTCTTGGTTGACTTTGATAGACCTCTCTCATGTGCTGATGATTGTGTCTAGCAGGCATCCTATGAGACCCCAGGTGTTTTGCCTCCCAGATATTTCCCTGATCTGTTTTGCTCTGACTGTGATATGGACTGCCTTAAGGCTGGTTCTTGATATGGTCTGGCCCAATCTCCTGTTGTGGCTTCTGGGTGGGCTGGCTGAGCACTGGGTCACCTGATCCCCAGGATGCCTGGCTCTGTCTTCTACAGTGGGTGTGAGCTCCTTTTGAGCTCTGCCTTCTGCCTCCCCTGCCTTGTCTGAGGATTGCTGTCAGCCTTCTTGTGCAATCTTGGACTCAATGGAGAAGCTTCTAGCCATGGTTTTCATGATCATTTTCCTTTTGGTTCATTACTAGAACTTCCCTGGCTTCTCTGTGGGCTTTTCTAGAATCTAACACACCAGTATCCTAAGTTAATATTTCCAAGGACAACATACAAGAAAGGATTTTACATGCAGAGAAAGAAAACTATCAGTTGAACAAGTGATAGTAAACTTTGTAGCAAATGAGTGAGAAATGGAAACTGATGCTTCTAAAATGTTTGAGACATTTTACTTCATCAAATGAGGTCATAAGCAAGACAAAAAAGTATCAGTAAACTAAAGGCCTGATAGTCATGAATGGAAAGGGGAAGAGACAACTTAATCAGTTTAAAAATATTTGAAATAGATGCTTGATGATATATGCTATAGAGTATTGTCATAGCAAATACTTCTGCCTCAGTAGTACAGTTTGTCAAAAGGTAGAATTTGGCACAGGAGCAGCATTTGTTTTTTACCTTATCTAAGGAAGTTTTATGTGTGCAGAACTTGAGGATAGCATTTTAGTGAGGCTTCTATGTAGTTAGATCACAATTACTAAAAGCGTAGAAATTACTGAAATATAATAGTTAATAAACATTGACATTTGGGCTAAGACATATGAAAAAAAACCCTACCTATATTATTATTCTGAGGAAGGAAACAGTATTCCTGGCAACTCCGTTGCTGCTAGTTCAACAGTAGGCTTTCCTAAAATAAGTGAAGCAAATATTAAGAGGGGAGAGTCAATTCCTAAGAGGATAACAAGACCAAAAATTATAGGCAGCCCTGCATCTCAAAAACAAAACAATTCATGTCAGCCAAACTTCATTAATGATTTAGAAGAAGGGATAAACAGCATGTTAATTAAATTTTCAGATGATATAAATTGCATGGTGTTGCCAACATGAGTGAGGACAGATAAAAGGGACCTAAAGTGGTTAGAAATATGGGCAGGAAATGAAACGTGATTCAACCTGAAAAAATGTAGCTAATACATCTGGGGGGAAATAATCAGAAACACAGATATTCAATCAGCAGGATATAAGGCACTTGGAAGACGATAATACCAAGAGACTTTGGGATGATAGTTGGTAGCACATTATATATGATCTTATAAGGCAGTAAAATTTTTAGTCTGAATATGGAGAAGCATCATGTCTGGCAGCTTGAGGATAAATATTTACTTTATGTTATACTGAGGAAATTGCACCTCACACACCTACGTTCAATTTGGGGTATATAAATACTCTAAATTAACCAAGTAGATTGGGTAAAATTGAAACTAGGAAATAAATGAGGTTAGTTGTGGGGAAAGATTAAAATAGCCAAATATGTATCACTTGGCCAACTGTGACTAAGTTGAGGTTATGAGAACAGTCCACAAGTATTTGAGGGATGTAAACATCATGGAAGACGAAGCATTCTTTAGGGTGGAGTAACGGGTATAGATTTAAGTAATGGGTTGAAATTAACTAACGGAAATTTAAGACTGAATTCAGGAAATGTTTCCTGACAGTGAAATCTATTAGTCTGTGGAATGGTTTCCCCAGGGAAGGGTTGGAGGTGGGGAGAGGCGGGAAGTTCCATTGCTTGAGTCATTGGGACCAGACCAAGGTTTGCAAAATACACTGTGCTAATCCAATGATTTTGCATTGGCTAGGGTGTACACAATAATGATGTATCAGGTCCTCTCCATCTCCAAAACTATGTTCTCTGGCTCCTACTTGGTCCCAGGATATATCCTGTCATTAGGAAACTGCATATTATTGTTTTTAAATGAGCAATTTCTAAAAAGGCCAAATTCATATTTTCCAGCCCATGGACTCCAATTTCCTGGATTGTTGTGGTTTTTCTTCCAGGTCAGAGTCAAAACAAAGAAGAAAAGCATCCCTTCTTCCTCTTATGTTTGAGATATGAATTAATATATTCCAAGTCCTTTGAATCAAATCAGACGAGGTAGCTGAACTCTGAGGTCTCACTTACACCAGTGCATTGAAAACATATTTTCACGGCAGCTTTGCAACCACAACTATGCAATATATAAAAATCCACTCACTTCCTGTTCTGGGCTAATCCACTGAGAGGTTTTTGCCAGATGGTGTCCTGAAGGTGCTGTTCATTCTGAGGAAGGCAATATGCCTGAGTTTGAAAAATATGGACAAAAATATGTTCATCATCCCAACATTAAACTATTCTGTCAGTGGGCTTTTGAATATGGTATACTCAAATATAATCGTCTTCAACTTCACAGACAGTTCAGATGTCAGCCAACCAAGCAGGGAAGTAGGACAAGGATCCTGAAAAGCCTCTAAGCAAAACAAAAACAATTTTTTAAAAAATTGTTGCTTATGTTTAATAAAACACTGTCAAAGATTAAATATGTATCTTCCTTTAAACAAGAAATAAATTCTTGTAATATTGTTGTTCAGTCGCTTTTCACTCATATCTTACTCTACATGACCCCATTTTGGGTTGTCTCAGCAGAGATGCCAGAGTGGTTTGCCGTTTTCTTCTCCAGCTCATTTTACAGATAAGGAAACTGAAATAAATAGGGTCAAGTGTCTTACCTATGGTCACACAGATAGTAAAAAAGATCTGAACTCAAGAAGATGAGTCTTCCTGACTCCAGGCCTGGCATGCTATCCACTGCACCACCTAGCTGCCCAGTGTAATGTGATTCCTGATAAATTATATTTTAGTTGACAGATGTGGATAGGCAAGGAGATGAGGGGAGGGAGAGGGAGAGAGAAAGAAAGAATAGAATAGAAAATATGGTTCCTGACTTCAAATTGTCTCCCAGTATAGCTGAAGAGAAATATTAAAAACACAAGAAAAAAGTAGTTATCTATTAAGTGATACAAATTAATAGAGTATATTATAAACTATACTTAAGGATAAAAAGATTTAAAGAGTGGTTGGAATGAGACAGACTTCATTGGAAAAGCCAACCTTCCTGGAGAAGGTGATTTTTAAAAAGAAGTAACATTTTGAAAGATGGCAGGTGCAGAGACACTAAATCCCCCAAAGGGAAGGGATATGGTACTGTAAAGGCATGAAGCTGAAAAAGAATAAGTCATATCTGAAATATAAGAAACATTTTTTGATAGAGAGTCCGTATTAAAACATAACAAGAAATTATTTTGGTGAGACGAAAGTGGAGGGTTTAGGAAGACAGAAGATGCCCAGCTGAGGAATGTAGATTAATTGTATGCTCAGTAGAAAATCTCTGCAGGTTCTAGATTCAGGAAATAGTAAAATAGAAACAGTATTTGAGGAAATTATTCTAGACTGTGAACAGAGTAAGAGTAAGAATCACTACCTTTGTTGTAGTGATCTAAAAGTGATGGAGAAATTTGATTAAACTGATTGATGGAGATGTGCAAAGCAAGGGGCAGATTTAAGTAGCCTTGCAGGGAGGAAAAATCTCAAGTGTTCGTGATGGATTAGACATATAAAGAGAGAAGCCTAAATTGACTCCAAGATTGTCAGCCCACAAAATAAGGTCATGGGGGTGGGGAGGAATGGTGGCGTTGGGTGGGAAAATTGAAGATAATTGCTAGAGGAGGAATAATCACGACCTCATTTAATTGAAGGATCAAGAACTTGGAGTCCATAGGTCAAGAGACATTTATTCCTCTAACACAGGAAGAGAGAATGGAAGGTAGTTTTGTCCTCATCTAAACATCTGTAACTGAAATTACCATCAGATTTTTAAAGGCGTAAGTTATTGGGTGAGGAGGCATATCAGTAAGTCATGATGGGAAGCCGAAAGTGAAAGAGCACTTAACTATTGAACGCCCAACATAGTGTTGAGTACACAGATAAGTATCGGTTCAGTAAGTATGAGTTAATACTGAATTCAAGCTATTTTCTGTCTACACTTAAATATGCCTTTGGCTCTAGTGACATTTGTGGGCTGTGGGGAAAGGAAAGAGATAAAGAAAAGCTGACTTGGCAGGGTATTAATGTCTCAACCTGTTCCCTCAATCCTAGGAGTGATACTGAGTGGATCATGGTATGGGACTGGTTGCAAGACTGTGTGAGAAATAATTCATTTGGACCCCTACTCTGTTGTAATCAGTATTAATCAATTTGCTATGATTCCATAGGGGTAGTGATAAGTTCTGTATATTAGACCCCAGAACTATGAACTGCAGATTTTAAGTTCACTTGCTTAATCATAGGAAGCTAACTAGAAGTCTTCTACCCTTGTTTTTCCTTGTTATGGTAACCAAGCCCATCATGGTGGAAGTGACTCAATTATGTGGAAAGTCCCCCAACTTATTTTTACACCTCCAGACCATACTCTCTTGTTCTACATGAACAGCTGACCATCTTAGGACCACTTCATCAGGGGAGATGCCCCATGCTTTGCCCAACTTGAGACCTGCCCTTCCCCCATTGATATACTATTTCTAGCTGATTCATTATTTTTTGGCCCTCGAAGCAAGGTCTCTCAGCCAATGGGGTTCTGTATTTTGTGTAGCCCTTTAGAGTGTTCAGGTATCAAGCCTTACAACAATAAGGGTCTTGAAGAAGGGGGCATCTCAGATTGTGAGGAAGGTCTGGGGTACACTTTATTAGAGGGGACCCTGGACCCTTTAATAAAATACCATTGGCTCAGTCTCTTTTATTGCAGGTTGGACAATTTTAATCCCAATGACTGTAACCAAAGAATGTTGATTATTGGATTTATATCATGCTAGAGTTATTGCTCTTCCACTGGTATAGTACTACTATACTCTGGCAACAATTCTTTTCTGTTTAACATTTTAAATGACATTATTTCAGTGAAATTACTGAAAACATTGCCAATGTTCCAAGAATTTTTAAATGACCCAGTCAGTGGTCACTAAAACAATTGCTATAGTCATCACCACTATTTCAAAAAATTGGTAGTATAATTAGTAGTATAGTAGCCTATTAGTATTATGTTAGAAAAAAGAATTGGAGACTAAAAATCCATACCAGAATACCAGAAATGGAGTTAACTTATATAGTCTTGTCGTATGTTTAGTGAGGCTGAAATTATGATGAACTCTTTTAAAAATAAAAAAGGGACTGGAGATATTCTTTCATCTTTTAGGAGCTGAATAGAGTATGTCCATTATATAAACTCACCTAACTTTGCTAGCCATAAGAACAAAATCTTGAATGCAATATGGTGTTGAAGAAAGAACATTGGACTTTTCATTAGAAGACTTAGCTGTGAGTTATTAATCTGAAACTCATGAGTATACGTGACTATGAGTCATTTAATTTCTTGGAGCCTTCATTTTTTCATTATGTGAGTGTGTTGTTCATCCTTTGTTTTCGAAGAGGACCAATGTCATCACAATGAATGATGTCTTTACTTGCCAGTGAATTGGATTTAAGTGAGGTGAAGTTGTCAGCCTTGCTCTCTCTTCCAGAGTCATTGAAGGCAAGACAAAAAGCAAGATGAAGATGACTGATGATGGCCTGGGATGCCATGGATGACTTTGGCACCTTTGATGTCGCACTCCACAGCTCCTGCTTCAACTGCCTTCACGGCCCTTGGAATAAGTTGTTCTCATCCATCCATTCAGCTAGGGGAAGCCTTCACATACTTGTAGAGGACATTCCCTTAAGTCATCGATGGGTTTAAGGCTCGTTGGTTACTGTAGCATACACAGCAGCCACATCCCAGAAAGACTGTTTTGGCAGATAGACTAAACCAGGTCTTCAGTATATAAACAAGAGACAATACCATTCTTCTCACTAAATGTAAAGTGCTCTGCAAAGTTATATAAATAATACTTAGCACAGCGTTTGGTACAGAGTAGATGCTTGGTAAATGCTTTTCATCATAAATGAATGCATATATACACATATATGTACACATATATAGACAGCTATAAATGATGTGTACTTAGAATTAATTTAAGCTTTTCCATCTCCCATTTAACATCATTCCTGTTAATCTGCACCGCAAACCCTCTTTCTGTGTTCCTATCTTGGAAGAAAGAAGTGGCCCCACTTGCCAAAGATAACCCCCCTCTACTCGTAGCCTTGAATTCATTTCTTTGCTCTCCCGGTACCCTGCCTCTTATTAATCTAATATACTTCTATGAGTTCAATTACTATCCCTATGCTGCTGCCTCCCAAGTCCATATATCTCTTCCTAATCTGTCTTCTGAACTCTAGTCTCATGTCTCCCACCTGCAGGAAATCTCGACCTGGATGCCCCATCAGCATAACAAATTAAACATATCCAAAAATCATCTTGTTCCCTGAACCTGCTCTACCTCCAAAGTTCCTCTCTTCTATGAAGGCCACCATTATCTTCTCAGACTCTCAAGTTCATATCCTCAGAGTTTTTGGTGGTTCTTCTCTCTCCTTCATTCTGTAGATGAGTAAGTTAGCTAGTTTGGGTGACTGAACATCTGTAACATCACTCGTATATGTCCTCCTCTTCCCCATCCTAAGAATCACCCAAGTTCAGACCCTCCTTTCCTCTGACTGAGGCACTCTGTGTTCCAAATTCGAATGACTAGCTGTTCTCTCAAACAGCATTCCATCTTCTGCTGTCATGACTTTTCTCCATAACCTGAACATTCCCTTTCCTTATCTCTGCCTTTTAGAATTCTTATATTACTTCAAGGCTTAGCTCAAGTGCCCACTTTTCTATGAAGCCTTCGCTGATAACCTCAGGTTGCACTCATGCTTTTTCCTTCTTTCTTTCTTTCTCTCTCTTTCTCTTCCTTCCTTCTGTCCTTTCTCTCCTCTTTCTTTTTCTTTCTCTCTTCTCTCTGTCTCTCTTCTCTTTCTCCTTCCTTTCTTTTTCTCTCTTTTCTCTCCTCTCCTTTCTCCTTTCTTTCCTTCTTTCTTTTCTTTTTTCCTTCCTTCCTTTCTCTCCTCTTTCTTTTTCTCTTTCCTTTTCTCTCTCTGTCTCTCTTCTCTTTCTATTTTCTCTCTCTCTTCCCTCTCTTTGTTACTTTCTCCCCCTCTTTCCTTCCCTCCCTCTTCAGATTTTCCCAGAGTATTTCATCTATTCCTTCCTTCACTTCTACTACTCTTTACCTTGATTATATTTCATCTCTGTACGTATTATTTCTCTCTAGTAAAATATAAGCTCCCTGAGGATAGGGACTATTTCACTTTAGTCTTTGTATTTCCAGAGTCTAAAGTAGCATCTTGCATGTAGTGGCTTTTAATCAGTGTTTTAATAATTAAATTGAGTTCCTTAAATTGTTTCATTTGAAATAAGATGAATATTTATAGAAAAATAAATATGACCTGTTTCTTCTAGTTCTTGCAACAAGTCAAGAGTTAATTACCTTTATATGTTGATAGAAATACCCTGATGGTATTCATCTGATCCTCTCTCTTTGACATTTAACAAGGATATGTCTATACTTACCAGCAAGGTTAAGCAATGGTTTCCAAAATGGTGATTGTAGTTGTGGGTGGGTGGACTTCTATAATCCTTTCCATTAACCCAAGAGAATCCTTTCTGTGTCTTTGGATTTCAACTCCTCATTAACACTTGGTGCTTGGAATCTAGAGACTCACATAGCTGAGTCCAGATGGTACCTGCTTTCTCTTAGTTGGAAGCAATGCTTTTTGTTAAATGTAGTGAACAACCCTTTAGAATAAGATACAAGTCAGGGAAAAGTCTGACGCCGGCTTAATTTGTACCCTTGGCCTGTTCTCTTTTTGGCAATTCAAATGAAACATTTTAAGTTTAATTTTGCATGAGCACCAAAGATGGAGGGAAGGAAATTTACCTCTGGCATACTGGTTAAGAGGTACAGGAAAAGCTTCTTAGAAGTCACCCTCCTTGGAGGAGTAAGTTAGAGCAATTTCATTGTTTATTTCTCTGTGGAGTATTAAAATGACCAAGTGAAGTAAAGTCAATACATTTAGATTTCTATTTGTTGTGTTAATTCAGTAACCTGACAAAAGGTCATGATACAAGTGCCCTGTCAAAATAATTTTTTGAAATAGTATGGTCTTTATTCATTGTATTTCCATAAATATCTATTAAGTGGCCATTATTTGCATACCATCGTCTTAACCATTGGGGAAAATACAGAGACAAATAAGATGGATTTGCTCTCCTCAAAGAACTTACAGTCTAATAGTATTACATTTCCTTTGTGATACTTTGATTTAAATTTTGTGATAGAAGCTTCACTTTTATAGTAAGAAGGTCAAATTTCTCAGACTCATGTGTCAAATTGCAGCAAGCAGAATGGCTTCCTGTTCAGTTCATCAAGAAGCTGAAGATGGACACATACTGAGCTTTCAGATATTATTTGTTGTAGTGCCACATTTCAGAATGTGTTAGGTCAAGACACAGATCTCCAGCATTTGCAGAGTATTTCCTGAACTTTTCTCTTCCTGATAAATTCATCTTTTCTCCTGTCAGCTGTTTTTATCTCTGTGTGAAAGACATTATGTTTCCTTTTTACCCAACCACTCTCATTATTTTTCACATTATTGAGTAACTTGCTCAGAACAAGGTCTGTGATTGTTTGGGTTTGGAGACAATTTTTGGTGTCGGCTTAGTTACTTGTATTTTTCATTTGACACTTTGAGTCCTAAAATGGTACGCCATCTTTTCCAAAGTAAAATGTCAGACTTGTGTCTGCTCTTGTGTGATAGCTGGCCAAGAAGATGGAGACCGTACCTAATTACAGGGGAGAAAGAGTGGGGATTGTCAGGCACAAATTTCACATGTTCTGAGTGGTGTCTTTGGGATGGCTGTACTTTCCAGGTTCAAGTTATAGGGAATACATAGATAAACAGACTTGAATCAAAATTCTCCTACCTTGCTCAGTATCCATTGTCCAAATGTAATCACCTAGCCAATCATTTCATTCTACAAGTAGATGATAAGAAAGAAAGAAAAGGAAAGAACTACAGAGCTTTAGATAATTGAACTTAAGGATAAAAAAAGAAAAAGAATGATTGGACAAGAGTAGTGCTGAAAGGACCTCAAAGGTACAAGAAGTTGTAGATAGTTAAGATGAATAGTTGTTGGAACGAAGAGGTTAATAAAAATGAGTGGACATGATAGTGTTCTCTTAGGCAAATCGCATGAAGCTTAGTGCTTACGGGGAATGAAGTATTTGAGGAGCCCAGCTGTACTTAGGTTTTAGAAATGAAAGAAGTGAAGATAAGCAAAGGAATTCTTAATGGAGCAAAAAACACCTGCTGAAATGTCACTCCTTCAACCCTTTCTTCTTGCAGTAGGAAATGGTTTATTGGAAGCCTCAAGTTTGAAATATCCAGTCTCTGGATCCATTCCCTCTAGGGCCAACTCGGCCCTTCATCCTGTCAAAGCAGATAAAACAGAACAGCCTGCAATTTACTATAAAGGGGTCCTTGGGATGAAGCATTTTCATGTCCATAAAGAGTAGACAAGAGGTTCATTTTTAAAGACTCCCATGGAACTTTTCAAAAAGGCACGAATTTGTCTTGATGCCCTTTGCCAAAATTAATAGGTTTTGGCTGCAAACTTGGAGAAAAGCAGAACGAATAAGCATGCTTTTATCTTACTACATTCAAACGTATATATTTGATTTAATTTTATTGAAATGTATATATTCGAAGACATCTTGGATGTCTTAATGGTAACTACATGTTGAGCAAGGTATAGTAATATAAAAGATGCTACTAAGTGTTTGGGCCCATTTTAGTGAGACATAAAAGGAAAATATGAATTAGGATAGCAGCATTATAGAAAATAACTTCTTTTTTCAATCCTAGTTTCTCATGAATCAGATTTATCTAAGTTGACTAACTTTTGAAAATAATGTATATACACACACACACCTAAATCCACCAGTTAATGTAAGGTTGAGCTGCCTGCCTCCCTGCCTTTCTCTCCACATGGCTGTTGCAACAGAGAGCCTTCTGATGAGAGAACTGAAGAAGTAGACTGGAGTATAATAAAATACCAACGATATTCTTTTGAATTCTCCCCTCTGCTCTGAGAGCGGGGAGATCTCAGGCTTTGATAGAATAGTGCAATTTTATATTTTCCATTCAACTACTTTAAAAGGTTCATTGTCTTTTAATTAAACTGCAGGGGGGAAAAAGTGGAGATTAAAAGCTGTAGAGCTGTACAGGGGATAGCTTTTAGCTACTAGTCCGTGAGCTGCGACACCACAATAAAGCAAGATAGAGTGTGGCAACAAGTCTTGTGCCTCGAAGCTGTCGCTTGTCCGACTGTGGCAGTAATTTCGAGTTAATTTGTGCAGCTTCTCAAATGAAAGACTTTGCGTTTTATCATCTTTGATTCTTCCAGGATCCCTTCCCAGCTAGGCTTTTAGTTTTTCTTTCTTATGGCCTACTGCGGCTTTTGAACAACTGGACATGATAATAAGGTAAACCAGTTTAGGGAAGGACATGGATATTTCCTCTCCATTTCCTGCTTCTCCTTCCCATCAAGTGACCCTCTGGCTCAAGTAGTCAGGCCCTCCTTCCACTGCCTCCTTTTTTGTTGCCCTTGATGAGTGGTAGTAGCCCACCCTTACCTGTTGTGATGTTGTAATTTTAGCACAGGGTGAGCGTCCAGAACCCTGTGTTTGGGGATTTCACTCCAAGGCAGTTTGTCTTCTTTTTCTTTGTCTGTATGAAGTAATTTATTTTTTTGGCTTTGTGTCTGTTTTTCTCCCTTTTGCCTTCTACTCCCCCATTCTTCCCCAAGTCTTTTAAGCCAATGGGGCTGTGGTGACACCTTCTGGGCAGCACTGGGAGTGAATAACAGCCACAAGTTTTGTTTAGGTTTTTGGGTGTTTTGTTGGTTTTTTTTACCATGGTACTACTGTCAGCCTTTGCTCAGGTTTGGTCTGCAATGTTAAATCACATTTTGTATTTGGAAATTAATAGAAAGTTGGCAGCTTAAAAACATGCAAAACAATCTCTTTCATAAAAGCAATCTGCTTTCATATAAAAAGTCAGGGCATGAATTTAACTTAAAGTAACCCATAAAAATTAAACCAATGCTTATGCTGCCATATTGAGCTAAGGTTGTGCAACTTGGCTTAGACCTAAATATGTCCATTCGCACGGTCGTTTAAAAATAAGCCTATTACAATCATCCATAGAGTCTTTTCCCATATATCCTCTATCAGGAGATTTTGTTTTGCTTCCTGGTTGTAGAAAGGTATAATGCATGACTCCAATGGAAACATCATTCATCATTGACAGTTGATCTTATTTAGTGCATGGTAAGATGAAGGCTTTCTAGAGCTATCCTTGTCCATCTGCCCAGATGTAAAATTTCTAGAAACATCATAAAGCAAAGGTGTCTTCTGTGCTGCTCTGGTTACATTTCACCTTTTTTTGCATAATTCCTTCTACCTCTACCCCAAAGCTACTCCAAATTGTGGCTTGAAGCATGTGAAATTATAGTTTTCTCTTACATAGTCAGTAGAAGGATAGCAGACATTTAGGTCAAAGGTCCTGGAAAGCAGCGGCTGTCTCACATTTGCATTTGTGTTCCCTGTGCCTAGACAGTGTATGGAACATAGTTAAGTGTTTAAGTGCTGATAAAATGATGAATAGATTTTACCTCTTGGTCTTCACACAGAAATAGGGCATGCTAATTCCAAAGAAATCATCATATAGCTCTTTTAGAGTTGCTGCTAATTTCTCATCAACCATTAGATAATCTTAAAATTCATTTCCACCTAAGTGTGAGAGCGTGATGAAATCAACTCCATTTTGAGAAGTGAAATTTTGGGATTCTTTCCCGGAAGGTTAATATTGTTCTCTGTAGCTGATTATCAAGGTCTAAAGGCATTGGATGGGATGTAAGTTATTGGCTCTCACTATAAAACCATGCATTTTTTTCTATGAGATCACCTTAGGGCAGTCACAATATGGAAAATGCAAAGCCTGAAACTCAGAAGCAAAAAGGAATGATGATCCTTGGTCTCTATGTTCAGTTTTTAAGAATTTCACTGTTCACTTTGTCTAAACTCTCTGTACTCTTTTTGATCTAACCTCATATACTCCATTTTATATGTGAAACATGCTGTTTATATAAGGACCCAATCTCTCTCCTTTGACTTTAGGGTAAAATCAAAGTGTATACTGCTTTTTCCCCCTCCTGATTCCCATCCATAAGCAGATGGTAGGTTATGTGCATCACAAGGAAAACAGGCTGGAGCTATATAAAAAAAATAGTAATTTAAAAGCAAATGCTTTCATGGAATTAAAATAAAGCCTAAAATGAAAAACTAAGGGTGGGAAAGAGTTAGTGACAAAATATCATGTACAACTGTGGAGATGATGGTTTTATTGGGGAGGGGGGAGGGAAGGAGGAAACCAGGAGGAGGCAAAAACACAATTTGGCCTAAAATTGAATTTCTCTGATAAGGAATTTCAGAAGCGGCTTGTCTCATTCACTCAGCAGCAAAATAATCATATGCGCTTTAATAATCTTTATTTTACAGGAGTCCGTTGCCAGGGTAACAGAGTAAGCAGGAGAACAGCACCTTCCAGATCACAAAGGCAAATCTGCAGAAAGAAATTTCAGTGAGTCTCTCTCTTCCTTTCCAGTGTAATAACGATTCTTATTTCTCATGCACTACTTTAATAATCTCATTTAAGGATCCTTTTCCCTTTCCCCTTTTTCTTGTCTGTCTGAGCATGGACAATAGCAGAAACCTGGAATTGTCAAGCCCACTGGGCTAAGCAAAATAACAGATGTAATATCTTTAGCATTTTTATGTAATTACTCTTTATTGCTATTTTACCTCTCTCTCCATCCTTTCCCAACCTTGTTGCTATTTCCTTCTCCCGGTGAACCAATCAGATGATAGTATTCCAAATAGCAGGGGTCTTAAGGTGGGGGTTAGTAATTGGTCACATTAATCGTAAATTATTAGCTGAGCTTGTCTGCATGGCAGGGATTGAGGCGGGGGAGAGGTGGATCCAGAACCAGATCTTTGAGGAAGGGGCAAATTGAATTATGGGCAATAGAATAACGAAGCCTTCAGGCTGAAAGCTGCAGAAAGGATAGTCATCTTTACATATACACATGGAAGGAGGAGGGTTGGGGGGAGGGAAAGGAAGCAATGTTACGTTCTTTCAGCTGTCCACTGGACACAGAGAGCTCAATTAGTTGTTCTGGGAAATTGGTTGATTTGAAATGATTAACAATGAAATTTTAAAAAGTCTTTTTAATAAGAAATAGACCACTGGCAGTAAGAAAGTGACTACCAATCCTCTGGCTGGATGGAGTTTATGACAAGTCTATGACTTATAAATATTTTTCCTGTCGTTATCTCTGCCAAGGGCCATAGCCTCTGAAAGACAGTGTAGAAAAAACTATAATATTAGACATATAGACCTGGCCCAAAAAGAACCCTCATGAAACTAAATATGAAAATCTATATTCAGATGATGGTAAAGGTTTGATTCTAGTCTACAGATGCCAAGAAATTTGGAGTTAAGTCTGCCAAGGAATCGTAGCTTCCCTACCGCATTCACATAATATAATTGAGGCAATCCTTTCCCTGAAACTGTGGAATTAACAGTTCTGAAGAAGGAGGAAGGCTGCACTTGGAGTCTGGAGAAACCCAGAATGGGGTTTGAATTCCGCCTTCATTACCATTCACTACTTGTATGATCATGGACTAGACATACAAATTCTCCAGGCCTCAGTTTCTTCTTTAAAGTGGAAATATCATGGTTATAGTGCCTACCACACAGAGTCATTGTGGGAAGATAATGTATGTTAAAGTACTTTTCAAACTTTAAAGAACTATATTCATGTCAGTTACTATTATTACTATTCCTTTAACTCCAATTCAATTAAACATTTATTAAGTACCATCTCTCTGTAATCATTTTCCCCCCACCCACCCCTCTTATTGTTCTCTGACGGCACACTACAAAAACACTTGAAACACAGTTCAGTTAAATAAAGGTCCCTTAAAACATACCATGGATAAGACAAAACATGAAAAAATAAATTAAATCAAAGATGACCAAGAAATGGAATCTGTTTATCATGGCAAGCATGGGAAGAAAGTACCATGATAGAACTTGAAATATTCTTCAGCTGCTTTAAAAACTTGAGAAGGGTCAAATAGAGAGAGTGAAAAGGCTAGAAATCCTAGAATGAGTTTTAAACTCAAATGCCATGTTAGTCAAGGAAAAGCTTGATTTCTTAATGTTTCTAATTGAGATAATAAACTTTCTCTTAAAAGAAAAGCAGAATACATCTAGCATACTTGCCAAGACATCACTCATAGAGCAACGGGAACCACTATTCGCCTTTAAGGATTTTGCAAACTTAACAAGACCAGTTGAATATGGTTTGATCTTCTGTACCAACATAGAAATCTCATAGCTTGAACAAAGCTTCACTGGAATCAGGGTTTGGTCAACTTGGGACTAAAAAATTTAAAAACATGAATGATTTTTCTTTGCTATGTCTCTCTGATAATAAAAATAACAAATGAAATTTATTTTGTGCTTTTATGTTTGCAGAGGGAATTACATACATTATTTCACTTGAGTTGTCATAGAAACCCACTGAAGTAGGTACTGCATATACATGTTATCATCTCTGTTTTACAAATACGAGAACTGAGAGTCAGAGAAATTAAGTGGCATGCCCATGGTCACACTACTGCTAAACATTCTTTGTATAGTAAATATAAGATCTTTGCAAAATCCTTTAGCAGATTTTAAATTACCAAGACCCAGAAGTGGGCCTTGGACCCTTGTCTTTCTTGACCTCAAGTCATATGCTACTTCTACTATACGATGCTGCAATTAAAGGGCAGGCATGGTCATTCCTCTCCTCCTGTCCTTTCATTCCTCTCCAGCTTCCCTTTTCTATGAAAATAACAATAGTTGCACTAAACAGATAATAGCACATCTATTTTTAGAATTTAAACCTTGAACTCCAGTAAATGACAACCACCAATAATTCCAGGCTTCTATTTAACTCACTTATGAAAATGAATGGGTGATTGGCAAATGTAGCTATGGAAGCAGGGAAATAGTCTTCCCCTCATGTTCCCACCTCAAGGACATTCTCAGGAGATACTACAGCTATACCCCTCTTTTACTTTATTAAGAAGAGTTCCTCTGACTATGTGATCACTGTTGCAGCAGTTCAACTCTTAGAGAGTTGGGGAGGTACAGGAGAATGGGATGACATCCAACTACCTTCTGTCCCCAATTTACCGTGGCCCTCCCTCAGAGGGGCTTTATTTTTGATTCAGATAGTTTTGGAGCTATGTATGAAACCTTTTGACTGTGGAGATCTATTATTTTGAATGCCTAGTTTAGCTACTAATTTTAATCTGTTCTCGTCACCTTATAAGACATTGACTGATTGAATATTTACCTGCTCTCTCCTCCCTTATTGGGATTAATGGAGATGCAAATGAAAACGGAACTAATCGTAGGTTAAGCAGTAGTGGGAAAGTAAAGGACAAGAAAAGGATCCATACACTAGATCACATACTCCTAGATAGATGAAATTTCATTATTTAGAAGAATATCATCAAATTCTCTTTGTTATATAATAAGATGAGGACATCTGAAATAGATCTTATATGTTGATGAAGTCTTTCACTTTGTAGGTGAGCAGCTACCATTACAATCCATGACTTTAACTTCTGGGTGGGTCCTTCGGGCTCCAAAGAAAATTCTTAGGCTTAGAAGTCACATCTATACATTTGGTATCTAACAGGCTAATTCTGTATAGAGAGGAAAGAAAGTTAATAATAGAGGAATGGATGAAGAATGAAGCCCTAAAGTAATGATATGTCAACAAGATCGAACTTTGGAGGAAAGTTGGTAGCTAGGAAAACAAGAAGGTAGAATCAATACGATTCAATGAAAGTGGTGGTGTTGTCCACCTTGTGTCTTCTCCAGACTCTCAGACCAATCCCATGACTTTTGCTTTAAGAATGTTGGTCTATCCTCACCTTAAGGGTGGTAGAGCATGAGTAGCAGAAATGCTTCCTATGGTTATTGCATATCAAGGTTTCTGATTGTAACTGGCCTCTTGGATCCTAGCTTTATGCTGTCTTTTTCTATGCTCAACTTCTTTGAATGAGACTTTGTAACATAAGTGATTTTACAAATGGTAACTACTCTGTGTAAAAGTATTTTTAATTCCTTAGTTAAAATTACTTTGCTTTTTCATAAGTATTAAACATTAGTCGCTGGTTTAGAAATGGTAAAGAAAACCACTATCCATGATATTCCCATGTATTTAAGAAATTGACCAAGAGGCTAATTTTGGTTGACCCCCTTGTATCGGGTTACTTAAAACACTGTTACTGTTATTTTTTTTTACATTCCATAGGCATAAAAGTAGCCAATTATCTTCACTAATTTCTATCTCTTGGACATTTTTAGTTCTATATAAGTTCTTCTGCTCGTAGTTTGTATCAAGCCACATGGTTAAGGTCAAGACGTGATTGAGAGGAGAAAAGAAACTTGAACGATTTTCTTTCTCTCCTCCTCCCTTTTTCCATCAATGTTGATGCCACTCCTATGAAAGAGATTTAGGAAAGGAAACAAACTTAATATGGGGCAAAAAGAGGAATGAAAGGTATCCCAAAGCAGCCTCTAGCTCACATGGAATTTCAGGAAAGCTGGAATCCTTCAAAGCCAGAATGAGAATGGCATTCCACCTTTCTCATCCCACCAAAAGCCCTGCTTACAAAGGTCTCATGTTTAAGAAAGTACAGGGTATCTTTTGCCTGTATCTGTCTGGAAAATTGATAATGCAATTACTGTTTTGCGGGAAAAAAACAAACCTATTAAAAGCACATCTTGGTTAAAGCTGAGTTGAAAATTTAGTCTTTATGTTCTTAAAAGTGATTTTTTAAAGAAAAAAGATTAAATATAGCTTTATCTATTTGGGCATCAGGCACTGCTTTTGTTTCTCCCTCTCTCTTTTTCCTACTTCCTTTCTCTTTCATGAAATAGCAAGTAGTTGAATGCATTTCAATAATTTGATGTCAGTAAACTGACATGCAGGTTGTCAGGTTGGCTGTAGAGTTTCAGCCTAGTGCAATGTGTAATGGCCAAAATATGTTAAATCTTCCAAATAGGATTTATACTAGAAATGCTGTCAACCAACAATAGGGCTAAGTAACTGCTTGAGATGGTAATAATCACCTGTCCAGTTTCCCCCAATTTAAGAATCATAAACCAAGGACTTTCAATGTGAAGTCAGAAAATCAGACAACAAGAAGTTTGGCATCTAGTAATGTCTTAGGCTTCGTTCACAAGCAGAAGACATTTTCCCATCAAAGACAGGACAAAAAGGTGTGTGAGACTCAATTCTATTGTTGCCCCTTTGGGATATGTTTTATGACTGGTTCCCCATTCATTTGGGGTAATGTTTTACCTGCACAAATAATCTTTAAAAATATCTGTGAACTTGAGGGAAAGAATGGAACAGTGGAAATATATTGGAAGAGGTCAAGTAAGTGATATCTGAATGATATTCATCTTTTCTTTTTCTTTTATTTTATCATCTTCAGTTAACATTCACTGGATTCATGGCCCTGAAGGAATTTTCAGTAATATATAAGTGCTTCTTGCCTTCAAGGGGCTTGTAACTTAGACGACTTTTTTTGAGCAAGTGAGAATTTGGTTTTTTGCTGGAGGACTTTTCATTTCCAAAGGCTTTGAAAGAACATAGTTATACTACTCTTCGTGCTTTCCTTACCCTTCCAGGAGTGTAGGGCTTGGGAATGAGTGTCTTCAGAATGCCTTAAAAGAGCTCCTTAATAATATGACACTATTTGATTGCCTCACTTCAAGGTAATTGCTTTTACTTAAGTATGTTTCTTAAAAGATCTATAATTCCATCAGTTTTTGCACTGTCTTCCCCATAGAATGGTAGCAAAATAACAGTTGGTCTTTCAGAGTTGTGTGAGCAAAAAAATTCATAACCAGTGTACCCAGTCTGGTGATGAGCCTCTCTATACTTTGCTAGGTTGATCCTCAGACAGCATACATACGTACAGTCCTTATGTCTTACCTCATCTGAGTTTAATAGCCTCTTACCTCTTCAATTCATCCTTTGTGTGGCTTCTAATCTTAATAAAGAGGTCTGATCATATCTGAGCACAGCACTCACTTTTTCAACAACCTTATATGGCTTCCTGTTGTGTCTAGGCTAAAATCCAAACTCAGAATCCCAGAATGAGAAGGGACTGCAGAAAATATCTAGTCCAACCCACCTTTTCTTTGCCATTTCCAGGGTATAGTCATGCAGCCTTTATCAGAAACCTCCAGTGAAGGAAAACTTACCATCTCCCAGACAGCCCGGTCTACTTTTGGTCAGCCCTAAATCTTGGGAATACATTGTCTTACATCTCACATACATTGAAGTTTCTGCTACCTTCTCCCATTGCTCCTAACTTGGCAGTCTTCTGGGGATTAGCAGGGCAAGTCTAAGCCCTTTGCCAGTGTTTCACATGATGTCCTATGTGTAATTGACATCCTATTACTCACCTTCTCAGTGAATGAAGGAGGGGCAGATGAAGGGCGAAAATTGGGAACTCAAAATTTTTTTAAATGAATGTTAAAGATAAATAGATAATTACTTTTCCATACTATTAGAACACACTACAATCACTATCATTTGTCCCCTCTGTCTTTTTTCTTTCAGGACAAATATCTCCAGTTCCTTCATACACTCAAATATTGTATGAAACCCTTCTCCTTGCTTGCCCTGCTTTGAACACTGGGTTATGGATGTCACTATTTAAAATGTGGCTTTCTGAATGAACTACAGAACTCTATCTGTGATCTGACTGGAGGAGTATAGTAACACTATCAGCATCCTCCTTCTGTGTAGACACATGCTTCTTTTCATGCAGCTTCAGGTCACATTAACATTCCTGGTTATCTCATATCTCATTTTTGATTCGTTGAGCTTGTAGTCTACTAAAAACTTCAGGTCTTATTTGTTTTCATTTGTTTTTGCCACTGCTAGTCACTCTTTCTCTCCTCCTGGACATTCTCCTTTTTCCAGGTTTTCATAATACTACTGTCTCCTGGTTTTTGTCTTCTGTACAATTGTACCTTCCCCATTTCCTTTGTTGAAGCATCTATAATGACTATATCACATGCCTGAATTGTAGGTGTACCCCAAGACTGTTCTGAGCTCTCTTCCCTTCTCTCTCTCTCTCTCTCTCTCTGTCTATCTCTCACTGTTTCTGTCTCTTTCTGTCTCTCTCCTTCTCTCTCTCTCTCCTTCTTTCTGTCTCTCTCTCCCATTCCACCTCCCAGTTGGTATGCTGGTAAATGTTTAACAATTGTCTTAAAAAAAGTTCACACAACACATTTTAAAGTTGAATCTACATCATTACCATTTTGTCCTTCACTTGAAGTCTAGACATGAACAAAACAATATACACAAGCCTTGATTTGTTGTGTTTGCTGATTTCCACAGTGTTAAGTGCTCACACTGAAAATTAAAGATCAGCTCTTACAAGCCTGCTCCAGCACACTCCTGCTCTCACCCTATATCCCCAATTAATTGATCAGTTTTACTGTTTCTGTCTTCACATTTCTTGTGTCTAACCCCTTCACACACACACAACAGCTACCTCAATTCAGCCCAACACCTCTTGCCTAGATTACTGTAAAAGCCTCTTAAATGGTCTCCCTACCTAATGTCTTTCCCCAATCCAGTCCATCCTACACACCACTTCCAAAGTGATTTTCCTTAAAGTGAAATTTGACCGTATCATGCTCAAATTCAGATAACTCCTTTGGTTCCCTATTGCCTGTAGATAAAATATAAAATACCTTGTTTAGCTTTTTAATGTACTTTACATTCTGGCCCCAACCTATATGCTCTCCTTGGCCATTGCTCTCCCTTCCATAGTCTGTATTTCTGACAAACTGACCTTTTCATTACTCCCATGACACCCTTCTCCTCTCTTCTGTCTGCCTTTGTAGTGGCCATCCCATGTGCCTGAAATGTATTCCTTCCTTATCTCCATCTACTAGCATGTCTCTTTTCCTTTAAGCTGCTGCTCAGCTACCATTTCCTAATCTCCCAAACTCCTTCCTCCCTAATTAATTTGGATTTTGCAGCTTTGGATTTATTAACTTTATTTTTATTCTGATTATACTTATAAAGATCATTCCCTTCCCCATTAGAAAGTAAGCTTCTTGAGAATATGGATTGTTTCTTTGCTTTTGTATCTCTCACCCATAGGCACTTAATAAATGCCTTTTGATGGGATTGAGTGATTGATAATTTTTAGCTCATTAGATATGTGTTAAATATTCAGATATTTCTCCCAGATCTAATTCATACAAACTGTTATCTGGCTGTTCCCCCATCCCCCTTCTTGCATTGATCTAGCTGATTTTTTAAAAATACAGTGTAGGACTTTACATTTATCCCCTTTAAAATTAATCATATTTAATTCATTGTAACCATAAAACTATAGTTAAATATGTTTGCATTACATTAAAGTTTGCAAAACATCTTATGTATATCATCTCATTTGTGTTTTACAACACAAAGAGAAGTAGGTAATGTGACTGTTATTATCCCATTTTACAGAGAAGGAAACAGACTCAGAGATGTTAAGTGACTTCCCAGAGTAACACAACTAGTTAGTGTCTGAGGCCACAATTGAACTCAGGAAGAGGAGTCTTTCTGACTCGAGGCCCTGCACTCCATGCACTATGGTGCCCCCTAGCTGCCTAGGGAAAACAGTAAATTCTCGTTTGAACATGCTTATTTTAAGATGTCTATCATTCTTGTCTTTGTTTTTCCCAGTGTCTAGTACTAGAAAACTCATTCTTGGGTTTTTATCAAGCCTAAACTTAGTAATCTTTGTGTACTACCATTCAACCAAATCCAAATCCAACTTAACCATCCTTTTATCTAGCCCACTCTCTCTGTCTTGTTCTCATGTATGATACGAGGGACTTTATGAAATGGTTTGCTAAAATCTAAGTAAAAAGCGCATGAACATATACATATATATCTATCTTTATTTGTATATTGCATATGCTCCATATCCACATGCCCACAAACACACATAAATTCCTTTGGTCTCCCAGTCTTATACACCTATCCAAGAATAAAAAATAAAAAAGAGGAAGAGAGCTTAGTTCAGTCTAACCTTGAGGATGATGCCATTCTGACTCCTTTTGTTCATTGTTTCCTTTTTTAGATTTTCACTCAGCATCCCTGGGATAATGCATTCTCAAATTTTGCCACCACTCAAAGTCAGTCTCAATGGCCTCAGAGTTTGCTGACTCCACTCTCCTATACTCTGAAATCTGGATAACATTCTCTGACAACGGGTAAGTAATTACAATGGCCAGTTCTTTTAGGACTTTGGAAGGAAGTTGCTTTGGACCTGGTGAGTCAAACCTAGGTCCTCCCCTTCTCCATTTTACATATTTTATGGAATCCATGTTTTTATTGGTGTAAGGACCTCCTGCTATGGAAATGAGCTCCACTGAAACAAATTGAGAACTTCGCTTTATAGTCTTGGATAGCTCCTGGGTTCTCCAGTATCCCTAAGGTCTTCCATTTCTTGCCAAGTACTTAGAAAACTTGGCTTAGCATTCAGAACTTTCTAGGGTCTTGTTCCAACTTACCATTACAGCTTCATTTCTATTACTTCCCTTCATACATAATACATTTCAATCAAATTTAACTCTTAACCATTCTACACTTTTTCCTTCCCCTCATCATTTGAACGAGAGATCCACACAGTGCAGCAGAAAAGCGTTCTGAAATTGTAGCTAGAAGACTTGCACTCAGATCTGTATTACCATCAGAGTTATTCCTCAGTTGATAAATGGTCAAAATATATGAATACATGGTTTTGGAAAAAAGTCCTCCAAATCATTAATAGTTAGAGAAATGCAATTTAAAATAAATCTGAGATTCCATCTCACACTCATCAAATTGCCAAAATTAACAAAAAGGAAAAATGACAAATGTCAAAAGGACTGTGGGAAAACATTCAGATTAATCCATGGTTGGTAAAGCTGTGAATTGGTCCAGATGTTCTGGAAAGCAATTGGGATGCTGCCCAGAAAGCTATTCAACTGTGCATAAACTTTGACCCAGCTATACCACTATTAGGTCTATTCCCCAAAAGAGTTCAAAGAAAGAGGGAAAGGACCTGTGTATTTATAGCTGTTTTTTGTGGGATCTTTTTTGTGGGATCAAAGAAATAGAAACCTAGAGATTACCCATCAGTTGGACAAAAGGTGATGGATGTAATGGAATACT
This sequence comes from Bettongia penicillata ogilbyi, assembly GCA_023548195.1. Lineage (NCBI taxonomy): Eukaryota > Metazoa > Chordata > Mammalia > Diprotodontia > Potoroidae > Bettongia > Bettongia penicillata. The sequence continues at coordinate 8,252,418 of JAJHZJ010000527.1, read as the reverse complement.
ATTGTGCTATAAGAAATGATGGAGATAGTTTCAGAGAAATTTAGGGAGTATTGGATAGACTGATGCAGGATGGAGTGAGAAGAACCCAAAGCACAATCTATATAATATCAACACATCATAAAGACAAATAACTGAAAGATTTAAGAACTCTGATCAATACAATAGCCAGCCATAATTCTAGAAGGCTCTTGTCAAAATATGCTACCCACCTTCTGACAGAAGATGATGAACTCAGGGTAAAGACTGAGAATGTATATATGTATACATTTATGTATGTGTATATGTATACATGCATGTGCATGTATGTATATGTGTATATATGTGCATATATATGTTTAATGGCCAACATGGTCATTTGTTTTGTTTGACTCTTAATGAATAAGTGAAGGAAGCACTTATTATGCACTATCTGTGTGCAAAGTAGTCTGCTAAGTGCTGGGGACACAAATAGGGAAAAGACAGCCTTGCTCTAAAAGACTTATATTGTAATATGGAGACAACATATATGAACAGCTTCGGCTGTGAATTAGATGGAAAGGTTCCATGGTCTTTTGGTACAACTGCAAAACTTATTTTAATGCCTCTTCTTGGATGTCACTTCCACTGATCAAATGAGATCAGTTTCTGATCTGGACAATTTGACAATGTCAAGAACTCTGGTCACAAGAACTTTCTTTGAGATCTTCAGGAGCACTTGCAGAAGTTCTTACCCGGCTGTGTCTCCACAACTTTCTTCCCAGGATAGTGCCTGAGGGTACTGGGCTAGGATTTTTGCCCTTCCCAAGACTTCTTTCTGGGTCTGAGGTGCCAAGCTATCTCCATCATGGTCTGAAGGGAGATGGTAGTCAAGGTAGTGGTGGTGGTTTTACTTACTTGGCACATGCTATCTCTCCCCTAAGGTACTTTTGGTGCTTCAGTGAGACTAACCTGAATGCTGTGTGTGGCAGTTGTTAGGGATGTCTGGCTCCTTCTTCACAGGACTTGCTTCACTGGGTGAAGGCTGTGAAGGCTGGGTAAAAGCAGGACCACAAATAGATCCAGGAGAGATAATTCAAAAAGCATTGTTCTACCTGAAAATCATGATCAAAAAAAGAGCCTAGATATCATCTTCCAAGAAATTATCAAGGAAAATTTCCCTGACAATCTAGACTCAGAGGGTAAAACAGAAATGGAAAGAATTCACCGATCACCTCCTGAAAGAGATCCCAAAAGGAAAACTCCTAGGAATATTGTAGCAAATTTCAGAGTTCCCAGGTCAAGGAGAAACTATTACAAGCAGCCGGAAAGACACAGTTCAATTATTCTGGAAATGCAATCAGGATAACGCAGAATTTAGCAGCTTCTACACTAAGAGGTCAAAGGGCTTGGAATATGATATTTCAGAGGTCAATGGAGCTCGGATTAAAACCAAGAATCACCTATTCAGCAAAACTGAGCATAATACTTCAGGGGAAAAATGGAATTTCAATGAAATAGAGGACTTCCAAGCATTCTTGTTGAAAAGACCAGAACTGCCTGCCTCTTCTCTCTGTCAAGGTGCTAGCTACATCAGCTAGGCTGGCTAACAATAATTATATGACTATGAATATTTGTCACAAGTTTTTTTTTCTTTCTTTTGCATTGTGGGGATGAGAGAGTAGAAGGAAGAGAAGGTAGATTTCCATTAATTGAAAAAATAAATTTTAAACATTCATGTGACCTAGGTGATCATGACGACTCTAGGCTTTAGTTTCATCATCTGCAAAATGGAAAGATTAGAAAAAGGTTCCTTCCTCTTTCCTCTATGTATGCATTATCTGCAACTGAAAAGTATTTCATCCTCCTCTCTATCTACTGAAACCCTTTCCTAACTTCATATCAACTCAGTACCATCCCCTCCATGAAATTTCCTGCTCTCCTAGATAGGAATAATCATTCTTTTTTTAAAAATGGTATTGTTATATTTTATATCATTTTTATTTCTGAGCATATTCCTCTTCCATTCCCTGCCTAGCAAGCTACCTCTTATAACAAGGAATCAAAACAGTAATTCAGCAAAATCAACCAGTATATGCTCATATAGCTCTGATGCAAAATTCTGCAACTATAGATCTTCTTGCAAAGATGGAAAAATGTGCATTTTCTTAAGTCTTTTCCAGAGCTAAGTTCCTTGGTCATAATTTTATGTATAACATTCAGATAATTTTATTTAGTCTTTGCATTTGTATTATTGTGATGAATGCATATCTTGTTTCCTGGTTCTGCTTACTTGACTCTGCATCAGATCACATCAGTCTTCCCTTACTTCTCTGATTATTTATACATTCTTACAACATGATAATATTCCATTGTATCCATGTAGAACAGTTTGTTTCACTTCCATTTTGGGGAAGGCCCCAGACCAACCAATCTTCTTTCCCTTCTCAGCTGTGCTTGGGACCTTGCAAAGTTGTGGGAATCTTTGTCCTTATCCCTCTTCTTTTAAGAGTCTTCCACCTTTTCAGTTCCCTTTTGTGTGCTTAGTTCCTCCATTAAAATGTAACCCTTCTTGAGGACAAGTACTTTCCTCCTGGCTTGCTTGTATTTATTTCCCCACACTGAGCACTGTGACCAGTCCTTAGTATATTTTTAATAACTACTTGCTGCCTCACATTTAGTGATTCCCCGTATGGACTTTGTTTTCAATTCATTTCAACTCAGTAAACATTTATATGCACCCACTAGGAGCCAGGCATCCAGTTAAGCACTGGGGATGCAAGAAGAAGCAAAAATCAGTCCCTGCCCTCAAAGAGTTTATATTTTAATGGGGGAGGGGAAGAACAACCCACCAGTAAATGTATACAAAGAAAGCCTCTTACAGAATGAATAGGAAATGATTAACAAAGGAAAGCACTGGAATCAAGAAGGTTGGGGAAGACTTCCCAGAGGAAGGGGGATTTTAGTTGGGACTTAAAAAAAACTGGGGAGAAAAGTAGTCTAAGTGAAAAAGGGAGAGCATCACAAGCAGAGCAATTGCCTGGAGCCTAAGAGAAGGAGTGTCCTGTTTGTGGAACAACCAGGATGTAAAGAGTAAGGGAAGGAAGTAAGGTGTTAAGAGGCTGGAGAGGCAATTGGGGGCATTATGGAGGGTTCTGAATGACAGAGAGCATTTGGTATTTGCTCCTGGAGGCAATAGGAAGCCACTGGAGTTTACTGAGTAGGGGAGAAGACATGACCAGACCTGCATTTTAGGAAAATCACTTTAGTAACTGACTAGAAGATGAATTTGAGGCAGGTTGACCCACCAGCAGGCTATTACTATTGAATAACGGCGGTGTAAGGAGCTGAGGACCTGCCCTGGAATGGTGGCCAAGGTGGAGGAGAGAAGAAATTTCTCAAGGAAGTTTATTTCTTTGTTACCACAAAAATATTGCAACGAAATGTTGATGTTTATGGGACTTTTCTTTCTTTCTCTTCCTTGGAGTGTGTACCTAGTAGCATCTTCCTAAATCTCTTCTTTTTAGAAATAATTATTATTTTCTTATTTTTTATTATCTCAATTTCTCCTTGTATATCTCCCTCCTCTCTCAGAGAGTCATTCCATATAATGAAGAATCTTTTGAGAAAGAAAAAAAGAGGAAGAAGGGATAAACCAGCAAAATCTATTATAATATTAAAAACTTTGACAATACGCAAAGTTCTATACCTGGGGATCATTCCCCAGCAGTCCCCCAAATCCCCCTGCTTTGTTACATTTCTCTTGTGTATGTCTCATTCTGACTTAGGGTTATTTACAATCCTGTCATATCCACATATTCTGTGTTGTAAGCTTCCTGAGAACAGGGATTGGTTTTTGTTTTGTATTGTTTTGCTTTGTTTTACTTTATCTTTGGTTCCTTAGCATCTTGCACATTGCCCAGCACATAGTGGACACAATAAATGTTTGTTGAATTGAAGAATTTGAGTTAAAAGAGTATAAAGAACTAAATGAATTAAAACTAAATTGACTTTTGCACAATGAAATAGGGGCTACTGTACAAAGCTTTCATAGACTGATGTTTCTATTCATTTTGCATCATTTGTTTTTATTTTGTGTATGGATCAAATAGTAAAGGATGTTTTGAAAGAATATTAAATTTCAAAAGTGCCCATTAAAAGCTCATGTGGGCTCTAGATTATGCTATGTATAAGACATACAGATGAAAATGACACAGTTGCTCCCCTCAGGGAGTTTATACTTTTATAGATTGTTTAATTAGTATAATATTATATTAGTGGTTCAAAAGGAATGTACCTGGGGGGCTGGGTGGCACAGTGGATAAAGTACTGGGCCTATAGTTAGGAAGACAGATATTCAAGAGTTCACATCTTGGCAACTAGTCCCACCACTTCCTGGCAAATAGAGGAAATGAAAGAAACAAAGAAAGGTCTTGGGCTTAAAGATCACTGCAGATGGCAACTGCAGCCATGAAATTAAAAAATACCTGCTCCTTGAAAGGAAAGCGATGGCAAATCTGGACAGCCTACTAAAAAGCAGAGACATCACCTTGCCCACAAAAGTCTGTATAGTCAAAGTTAGGTTTTCCAGTAGCAATGTATGGTTGTGAGAGTTGGATTATAAGGCAAGCTGTGTGCCATAGAATCAGTGCTTTCAAATGGTGGTGCCAAAGAAGATTTTTGAGAGTTCGTTGGACAGCAGGGAGGGCACATCAGTCACTACTTAAAGACATTAATTCAGATTATTCACTGGAAGGTCAAAGACTGAAGTGGAAGCTGAAATACTTTGGCCACATAATGAGGAGATGGGATTCATTAGAAAAAAAAGAAAAGATTGAAGGCAAAAGGAAAAGGGGACAGTGGAAGATGGGATGAATAGATAGTGTCATAGAAGCAAAAAACATGCATTTGGACAGACTGAGAGATGGTGGAGTATAGAAGAGCCTGGTGTGCTATGTTCCATAGGGTCATGAAGAATCAAACAAAACTGAATAGCAACATAAGGAAATGCACAATTCTAAAGAAAATTTGTTACGATTCAGAAGCAGTTATTGAATAGGTAATCTTCCTGTTGTCCTGTATCGTAGCTTTAGCTATCCACTGTAAAATATAGTTATATTCCTAGGAAGTGGGTGACCCTTGATTCTGGGTCATTGAAATAAGAAAGAATGAGGAAAACCACAGCCAATAAGTATTCATTGAGTGTTTTCTATGTACTTCCTTATATCCTACTGTTCTGGGTTCTGTTAGGAAGCAAGAAATCATAATATTGGTAATGATAAAAGCTCATAGTTATAAAGCACTTTATAGTTTATAATATGTGTTCCTAAAAACTCTTGAGAGTTGTGTATGATGGCAAGATCGTACAACAGATACAGCATGCAGTCAGGAGGAAGACCTGAATCTGAATCCTCCATCAGACACTTATTAGTCATGTGTCTCTGAGCAAGTGCTCTACATGACTCTGGGACTCAGTTTCCTCTTCTGTAAAATGAAAGATACTAATAACTCTTTATTATTATCTTATTATATTACTATTATAATCTTTAATACTAATGTCTCACAAGTTTGTTGAGAGGATGGAAAGTAAAGTCCTTTGAAAAACTTAAGGCACTACTTAAATGCCATTAGTGTTGTTTTTCTTCTTTCCATTTTACAGATGAAAAAAATTGAGACTTAGGGATATACTTGTCCAAGGATTTGGGCTGATAAACAGTGGAACTGAGATAGAAAATTGTAAGATGTGGTCATTGCCCTCAGGCAGTTTACTAATTAGCTAAGGAGCCATGATGGAAAATAAAAGTGAATAAGTGTCACAGTGGGTAAAACATTGGACTTAGGGTCAGAAAGCACAAACTTCTGCCTCAAAAAATTAGTAGCTGTGTGACCTTGGGCAAGTCACTTCATCTTTTTGTGTCTTAGTTCTTCATATGTAAAATAGGGACAATTACAATATAAACCTCTCAAGGCTGTTGTGAGGATCAGCTGAGATACTATAAAGTGCCTTATCGATGATAAAGTGCTATATAAATATTAGGTATTATTATAAGTGCTATGAAAAATTGTGTTCTCTAAGCAATGAGTATTGATGTAGTCTAGAAAGACTTCTGGGAAAAGGTGGTATTTGAGACAGGTCTTGGGTGTTGGGTTTATTTGTCAATGACTTCAAGGCTTGTTCATAATTTCTTCTCACTGGAAACTTCTGGTTCTAACTTTGTAGAAATAAATCCCTTTCAATAAGTCAAGGGATCATAAATATAAGCTCAAACCATCTGCCCAGGCTTATAAGATGGCTGTCTGTTTTATCATACCTGATATCTACTAATATTATCTAAATTCCTTTTAGCCGAGAGATACACTTCATTTAAACCAAGAAGTACATTTCTTTGCTTGAGAACTATACTTAGTGGCTACATTTACTTTTAGAATAAAAGTACTGATTGAGTCATGGGTGTGTGTGGGGAAGAGGGGGAGGTTCCTGTTGAAATACTGGTAGTTTACAGTAATAATACAAATGGTAAACAATACGTAGTGCTTTTAAGTTTCTAACATGTATTATTCACAGCTCTGGCCTTATCAATTTTACAGTCCCCATTTTACAGATGAGAAAATTGTTGTTCATAAACAATGAATCGTTTACCCAGGGTCACATAGCTAAGAGATATCAGAACGAAGACTCCAAGTCAGATCTTCATAATTCCCTTTTCACTGGATTATATGTCCCATTAAAAGGCATAGATATCTAATAGTTATTCACATAGTTACGTTCAGGGAGAAAACGTGATCAACATTCTCACTTCTCTATATGCATGAAGTACTTTTAAGTTCTATAGAAGAAAGTTATTACATAGTTCATAATGTATTTTTATTTTTAATGCCCAATCAATTATTTCTACATTATTCATAGATTTGCAGTCAATGATCAATTCCTTTTCCCCTCTTTGCTTCCCATCTTTACTCAAAGTTCAAAGGAGTCAGGAGAAAAGTTAGTGTGGTTCTGTTGAGACTGGAGAGTGTTGGAATAGGGGGTACTTGCCAGACCAAAAATTTCTGACCTAAAAATTGAAGACTCTAGTAGATATAGAAAGAACCTAGAAACAATCACTTGATGCTCCTGTCACAGGTGCATATAGCCTTCTCTTTGTCCAAAGTATTTTGTATTACATACTTCATTAATATAAGCCATAGTTATAACCCAGCAGATTACCTGGATGTCTCTTCCACAGGTTTCTGGGTAACTCTTAAAGTGAGGGAAGCCTGTTTCACTAAAGTTCCCAATGGTGCAGCATAGCACTCACAGGTCAAGGTCCCCAGAAGGAGGAGACTAGGGCAAAGATGACTTTTAAATGCCTCTGTACTCTCTTTTTCACCACCTAATTAGTCAAGCCAAATCTACTAAGGAATGTTGATACAACACTATGTGACAACATGTCATCCTTGCTCACCCATTGGCAGGTTCACTGGTCTTTCTATATGGAGAGATACTGTCAAGGCACTTTGAGTATGTTCTAGGCTCCCACTTTGCTCTCCTCCATTTGCAAAAATTTCCCATCCTTGACAAATCAGCATGGGTGCTATGAACACATTATCTATGACTTTGATCTAGAACAGTCATTAGGAAAGACATAAGTATAGTTCACTCACTTGCACCATGAAGGAAAGAATCTTCAGTAGTCAATGTGTCCCGATAATATATAGTCAAAAATCTTTCTCCAAATACAAACCTAATCAAATTCAAAAAGGGCAACTAGGTAGTGTAGGTGGTAGAGTGCTAAGCCTAGAGTCAAGAAGACTCATCTTCCTGAGATATATGACCCTGGGCAAGTCCCCTCACCCTGCTTGCCTCAGTTTCCTCATCTGTAAAATGAGATGGAGAAGGAAATGGCCAACTACTCCAATGCCTTTGCCAAGAAAACCCCAAATGGTGTCACAGAGAGTCTGTTTTTGATTCAATAAGGAGCATGCCAAAGTTTACCAAAGATTACTGCTTGCTTAGTCCTCAACAAGGGCCTGTCTCGGTGCTCAAATGGCTTTTCCTCATTGGGAAGTTTAGCATGGGGCAGCACTCCAGCAGAGGAAGTAGCTAGGCAGCTCAGTGGAAAGACCTGAGTTCAAATCCAGACTTAGACACTGACTAACTGTTTGATCCTAGACAAGTCACTTAACTCTGTTTGCCTTAGTTACCTCATCTGTAAATGAGCTGAAGAAGGAAATAATATCTTTGCCAAGAAAATCCCAAAATGGGATCACGAAGAGTTGAACCTGACTAAAAAGTGAATAAACAACAAACAGCAGCAGATTGGAAGAAGGGAAATATTTTTATATGTATTTATATGAGGATGTAAACCCTAACGATAGAAATAAGGAGTCTACTCACAAAGTAGTAAGTACTGAATAAATGTTGACTATAATAATCCACCCATTTTACTAATGATTAATTAAGCCATTAATAAGATAGCATCAGGAAATCCAGGGTTGTGACTTATATCATCTCTTCTTAGTATATGAGGCTACATGAACTGAGAGTAATGCAGGGTGCCTACAGTATTAAAAACTGTTGCTGGTCTTGGGCATCTCTTGCCAATCTGAAAGTGTAGCCTGGCAAGACCCACTTTAGCATAATTCCTATTAGTAACTCCACTGAAGTGTTAAATGATCAATCCTTTGAAGTTTCTTCTTTGGTTGGATAATCCCAAGTTATCCATGGTAGGAAAATAGAAGTAGTTCTCTAAAGAGGCAAGAAATGTGAACGTTGGCCTATCGTTCATCCGTAGAGTAGATCCTCAGGCTTCCTTTGTTCACTAGGAAAGGCATTTAAAGCTGTAGCTGACATTTCCCCAGGTAATGCCAAGATGTGTAAGAATGGTGTTATTTTTTCCCAACTAAGTGTGTACTTGAAATAAAACTAACTGATAATTTTCTTCCTCCTAATCATGACAAGATGGACCTCTTTGTACCTACCACCAGTGAAACATCAGACAATGACAGTCTCGTTCTGTCATGGTGCATCAAACAGGCATACTCGCTATTCTGTTCTTTAGCATCGTTATGTCTGAAAATCAACGAAGGAAACTACTGAATTTCAGCCTAAAGAATGGACATTGTGGGTAGTTGGAATGATATTCAGGTATCTGAAAGGCAATCATGAGGAAAAGGCATCAGACTTGTTTTGACTAGCCCCACAGAAAACTAGGAATGATGATGGAATTTCAAACAGATAAATTTAGGGTAACTAGAAGAAAAACAGTCTTAACAATTAGAGTTCTCCAGAAATTATATGTGCTGCCTCAGGCAATAGTGGGTTTGCCCTCTTTGAAGCTTGTCAGTCAAAGGCTGAATGACCATTTGTCATGTATGATATAGAGCAGTTGTTTTGTGTAAAGTTTAGAGGGGGAAAAGGTGGTCTCCCAGTGCATCCTGGGTCATCTCCAGTCATCCTGAGGATATCAGGTCAGTGGATTCAGGTGACTCTGGAGGAGAAGTGAGGCTGGTGATCTTGCATAGGCCTCCCTCCCTCAAAACCAAGTCAAGTCCAAGTCACGTCATCATTTCTCTGATGGCATGGTCAACAGCAACGAAGGACAAACACAAGAACAATCTACATTTACAGGGAGTAGAAATTCTTTTTAAAAGTCATATCTATCACAGTTTTGCTTTATGTCACACTGCAACCTATCAGTTGATTTTGGTTTCACTTTGAAAACAAAGGCAACATGAGACTTTTAGCAAATAAGTTACTGACCGCCAAACCTCAGAACACTTTATGGAATGTCAAAGGTTTACAAGGAATACATCGAGATGGAACACTTAGGAAAAAAGCTCAAAAGAAAGAAAAATATTTATAAGCATGATCTACAAGATAGTACAGTAAAAACTTTTGCCCTGGATCAGGCCACTTTGGGGACATTGAAAGCTTATAGTTTCTCAGTCTGGAATTACACGGGACTGGCCCAGACTTTCTCTCCATAAATATACACAGCTTGGCCTTGACATTAAGTCTGAAGTTAGGAAGTAGGCTGGATGAATGAGCAAACAAACAGACAAAAAAAACAATTCCAACATTTAAAAAAAGAGCTATTATGGTAACAGAGGCACTTAAGACACAAATTCAAAAGAGAATTACTCCGAAACATCTACAAGCAAAGCCTCAGAGAAAAACAATGTGGGCACGAATTCAACTAGAATTCCTAGAAGAAATGAAGCAAGAATTTTAAAAAGTTTTTATAAATGAAATGAGAGAAGTTGAGGGAAAAATTTTAAAAGGAATGCAAGCTATGGAAGAAAGAATTTATAGTTTGGCACAAAACTTTGTCCAGGCAACAACCTCCCTGAAAAACTAGAATGAACTGAATAGAAGCCAATGACTCTATGAGAAAATAAGAAATATTGAAACAAAGTCAAAAGACTGAAAAAATAGAAGAAAATGCTATGTATTTCATAGCAAAAACATCTGACAAGGAAAGCAGATTGAAGAGAAAAATATTAAGAATTATTAAACTATCTGAAAGCCATGGCCAAAAAAAAGAATACTGCCTAGATATCATATTTTAAGAAATCTTGAAAGAAAACTATTCAGATGTCTTAGAACTAGAGAGATTCTACCAGTCATCTACTAAAAGAGGTTGCAAAATATAAACTCCCAGGGACGTTAGAGCCAAAATCCAGAGCTTCCAGGTCAAAGAAAAAATATTTCAATTATCCAAAAAGAAAGACTTCAAGAAACCATAGTCAGGATCACATACAATTTAGCAGCTACCATTGTGAAAGAGAGGAGAGCTTAGAATATGATATTCTACAAGATTGAGGACATGGGTTCACAGCTAAGAATAACTTGCCCCAAAACTGAGTCTCATCCTACAGGGAAAAATAAATCTTTAATGAAATAGAAGACTTCCAAGTCTTCTATGAAAAGACCAGAGCTACATAGGAACTTTGAAGTTCAAACACAGGAGTTAAAAGAAACATGAAAAGGTAAATACAAATGAACTATGATAAAGGATTAATCAAGGGTACATTGTTCACATTCTAATATAGGGAAATGATACATGTGTCTTCTCTGCATTCTAGTATCATCAGGGGTCATAGGGGCATCTAATTAGACAAAGCTTGGGGGTGGTTCTGTTACGTCTTGATTATCTTAAGAGGAGAAGGGGAAAAGGGGAAGAGAAATACCCTGGGAGGAAAAGGAAGGGAAATTAGGGGAAATTCTCACATAATCAATGTGTGCAAATAGACATCGATACAAACAAGGAGATGGAGGAGAAGGAGGGATCAGTGGACAATGAACTCTGTTCTCATCTGAACTGGTCAAAGTAGGAAAGAAATACACATACACATATACAGCTGAGTGCAGAAATGCATTTCACTCAACATGGAAATAGGGAGGAAAGGGGAAAAGGGAGGATTGAAAGGAGAGTAAATTGAGTCCTAAACAAGCAAGCTCCAACTAAGGATGTGCAAAAATATAGCTCTATTTGAGATGGCAAAGAATGGGAATCTGATGGGGAGCCCATAAATTGGGGAATGACTAAACAGATTATATTATATAAATATGAGAGAATACTATTGTTCTATAAAAGTTATGAAGGAAGCAATTTTAGAGAAACCCAGGAAAACTTGTGTGAACTGATGCAGAGTGGAGTAAATAGAACCAAGAGAATAGTTTAGACAGTGGTAACAATATGGTCAAATCAAACAATTTAGGAACTCTGCTCAGCATAAGGACCAGCCACTGCTCCAGAGGACTAACCATTAAACATGCTACCCACTTCCTGGTAGAGATGTAAAAGACTCAGAGTGTAGAAGCAGGTGTGGATTTTTTTTTTTAAATATTGCCAACATGGAAATTTATTTTGCTTGACTATACATATTTGTAATAGGAGATTTTTTTTTCCCTTTTATTCTCAATTGGTGGGGGTTAGTTTTAGAGTGGAAGGGAGAGAAGGGAAATTTTTTTGCTGATTGAAAGAATAATATAAAATTTTAAAAAAAGAATCCCTAGTCTCCTTTACTACTTATTAGCTCTAGAACCACTTTTTTATGAAGCCTTTACTGATCCCCCAAGGTATTCATGTCCTTCTCACTAAAATCACCTTTCAGACATTTATTTCATGGCATATATATATGCACACACATATAATGTACGTACACACACATCTATGTGCATGTACATATTGTTTCCCTTGATAAGATGTTAGCTCCTTTTGTACAGAAACAATTTCACATTTTTTTATTACCATGTCTTTTGGACTATTTCACTGTTTTTGTTTGCACAGATAGTGCTGGCATTTGGTAAGCACTTAACAGATGTTTGTTGACTGAGTAATTGATACAATGATAATATTTTTAAAGTATTTCTTACTGATTTCCTCCTTCAGTTCTTTATTTGTTTGCATAGTAAAGAGTAGGAAATATTTACAGATTGTCATCCCCCGATCAAGCACTGTGTTCTCCCTAGTGAATAATATTGCCCCAAACACAGATTAATATTAAAGCAGGCGTATATGGAAGGAATTCTTGAGCATCTGATATTCTCTAAGAGACTGCTTCATTTTTCCAGACTCCTTCAACTAGAACAGGTTTAACCTAGGATTTTAGGAAGGTAAAAGTTGTTGCTTCTTAAATAAGCTGTACTATTTTCAATAGCTGAATTAGACAATTCACGTTTTCCCTCCTTGGTAACCTTCTGTCTTTTGAAATGGAAACTCTCCTGACCCCATGGCCTCAGCATTACTGTGAGTACAACTCTTTTCTAATTACATTAGTGTGCAGTACACTCCTGCATTGCTAATCAGCTTACCAGGGTGAATTTATATCTCTGGGACGGATGTTCATAGACTCTTCATTGATATAATTGCAGCTCAAAACCAGTGGCTTGGGACTTTGGTATTTAAAGGCATAGGTCTGTATATTTTCATTCATATCACTATGCAATAAAAAGAATTAACCAGTGTACAACTTTCTGTAATGTTCTTCAATTTCCATCTATTCCATCCACCCAAAATATACACTCTGTCTAATACTTTGCACTTATTATATTAGCTGGCACTAACTACTAAGAAAGAGGAGAAACTATTCTTGTCTGATTCTGTTTTATCTTAATTTCTTTAATATGACTGTTGCTAGCAATTGTCCAGAGCCTCTTCTCCCCTTTTGGGCTAAACTCCTTGAGAAAGTTGTCCACAAGCAATGACTTCATTTCTTCTCCTCTTACTTGCTTCTAAGCCATCCACATTCTGTCTTTTAGTATCATCATTTAACTAAAACTGCTCTCTCTAAAATTAGCAATAATCTCACTTGCCGTATTGAATGGCCCTTTCTTGGTCCTCATCTTGCTTGACCTCTCTCCAAACTCTGACACTGTTGACTTCCCTCTCCTCTTGGATAATCTCTCTTCTCTAGCTTGACATGATTCTGTTCTCTCTTGGTTCTTCTCCTATTTTCTTGACTTTACCACCTAAGTCTCCATTGCTGGATATTCATCTGTGTCCTAATCAGTCACTCTGGAGATGGTCCTGGATGCAGTGGGAGGCCTTGGTCATCTCCAGTCATCCTGATCTATATCTTGCCACTGGACCCAAATGACTTCAGTAAGGCTGGTGATTTTGACCAGCCCTCCCTCACTGAAATCCAATTCACTTGCATGCCATAGCATCACCTCCTTAATATCATGGTCTTCTTTGAGAACAAAGGACAAACAACTTAGTAACTATGAGTGTTTTCCAGAGCCCTATCTTGGACCCTCTTCTCTTCTTATCATATATCATTTTGTTTGGTAGTTTAATCAGCTCCCAGGGTTCAAATATCATCACAAAATTGATTTCTATATCCCTATATCTAGATCTCATCTAACTAGATTTAAGTTGGTAATCTCACCAGCTTCCATAGATCTAATTATCATCTCTATGCTGATGATTCTCATATCTATCCAGCCGTAGATTTCATTTCTCTCCTAAGCTCTAATCGTGCATTGCCAGGTGCTTTTGGATATCTTGAATGGATGACTTATAGTTATAGCAAACACAATATGTCCAACAAAGAACTTATTATCTTTCCTCCCAAACCCTTCTCCTTCTCCAAATTTCCTATTACCAGCGAGAGCACCACTATCCTCCCAATCACACCAGTTTGCAACCTTCATGCTATCTTTGAGTTATCACTTGATCTCGTTCTCACATTTAACAGTTATCAAGTACCTCTTATGTGCTGATGCTGTGCTAAGAACCATGGATACACATTTAAAGAATGAAACAATTACTCATTGCAAAGAGCACATATTCTAATTGAGGAGACAACTACATGTAGTTAAAACTGTACAGTTTAGGAGAAGAAACTACTAGCAGTTGAGAAATAATAGCTACCTATTGCCCCATCTCTTCTGTCTTCTGTGGCAAAACACCTTGAGAAAGCTGTGTACACTAGGTACCTCTGCTTCCTCATTTCTTACCTTCTTCTTAACTCTTTACAGTCTGACTTTAAACTTCATTATTCAATTGAAACTACTCTCTGCAAAGTTACCAGTGATCTCTTCATTGGCAAATCCAAAGGCCTTATTTCAGCCCTCATTTTCCTTGACCCCTGTGCAACCTGTGATACTGTTGATTACTCCTCCTTGATACTCCCTTTTCTCTCAGTTGTTCAGAACATTCTGTCTCTTTGTCCTCCTCCTCTCTATCTGACCACCCTTTTTCAGTCCCCTGTGCTGGATCTTCCTCCAATTAATGGGTAGACCATAGGGCTCTCGGGCCTTCTCTTCTTCCTTTAAGTATTTCACTTTGTAATCTCATCAGCTTCTTTGGATTTAATTATCCTTTCTATGCTGATGATTCTCACATTTCCTTATCCAGCCCTAACCTCTCTGCTGACCTCCAATCTCTCATCTCCAACTGCCTATTAGACATCTCAAACTCGATGTCCAGTAGACATCTTAAATTCAACATGTCCATTACTGATCTCATGATCTTTACCCTCAAATCCCACCCCCTTCCAGATTTCCCTATTACTGTAGAGGGCACCCTAGTCCCTCAAGTCTCCCAGACTCACAACCTAGGTATCATCCTCAGCACCTTAGTATCTTATTATCTCTCACTTCCATGTCCAATCTTTGCCAAGACCTGTTGATTTCACCTTTACAATATCTCTTGAATATGCTTCCTTCTCTCCTCTGATACTGCTACCTCTCTGGCATGGACCCTTATCACCTCCAGCCTGGACTGTTGCCATATTGCCTCTCAGGTCTCTCCCCGCTCAAGTCGAGCTCCATTCAGCCACAAAAACAATTTTCCTAAAGAGAAGGTCTTACCCTGTCATCCCTCTACTCAATAAACTCCAATGGCTCCCTTTCATCTATAGGATCAAATACTACATCCTCTGTTTTGACGTTTAAGATCATTCATCACCTAGCTCCCCTCTCCCTCCTACCTATCCGGTCTTCTTATACCTTACAACCCCTTCCTGTGTTCTTGGATCTTTGATTTATTTGCTCAGATTTCAAGCTCCTCAAGGGTAAGAACTGTCTTTTTGCTTTTCTTTGAGTCCCCAGTGCTTAACATAGTTCCTGGAATAAAGTAGTAGCTTAATAAATGTTTGCTCATTATCTGGGGAGGATCAGAAAGGGATTCGCGAAGAAGATGGAGGTTCAGCTGCATCTTAAAGAAAGGTGCTCTCTGAGATAGAGGTAAAGAAAGAATGCATTCCAGCCAGATGTGTGGAAGAGTCAGTGTAAAGGAATGAAGAACAGGAATGTGTGAGGAATAAAGAGAAGGCCATCTTCACTGGATTGTCACGTGCAATAGAAGGAGTAAGGTCTAATGAGGAAAGATGGGTTGAGGCCTCATATTGTAAGGTTTTAAATGGAAGACAGGAATTTATATTTAATCGCAAAATCAAGAAGTCACTAGAATTGATTGAGCAGGGGAGTGACATGGTCAAATCTGTGTTTAAGGAAAATCATTTTGGCAGCAGTAAGTCAAGGAAACTAATTAGGGGGTCATTGTAACAATCCAGGCAAGAGGTGATGAGGTCTTGAGCCAAGAAAGCATCTATTAGAATGAAAGATGTTGGAAAGGTTGGAACAGCAAGATCTGGCACAGAATGGCATAGGCAGGATGAGAAGTTTAAGGTAGCACTAAGGTTTATGAATCTGGGAGACCAGAAGGATGGCACCACCTTCTACAGAAACAGGGAAGTTTGGAACAAAGAAGGTTTCAGGAAAGGGAAGATAATGAGTTCAGTTTTGAACATGATAAGGTTGAGTTGTCTCCAAATGCCCAATAGACAACTGATGGTGCAAGATTAAAACTCAGGAGAGAAACTAGGATGTATATATATTTTTGTGAATCATCTACATAAAAATAATAGTTAACAGGTATTGGTGGGGTTACCAAGGTAAGGAGTGGGTAATAGAAGGAGAAAAAGAAGATCTAGGATAGTATCTCAAGGAATATCACAGTTAAGGAGCATGATATGGATGATGAGCCAATGAAGGAGAATGAAAAAGACTACTTAGAACTCTAGTTAGGATTTAGATAGGAGGTAAATCAGAAGAGAGAAATGTTATATATACATATATACAGGATACATATATGTCTATAGAATACATGTATGTATGTTTATCATAATATATACATAGCATATTTATCATAGAGAAGGAAATGGCAAACCACTCCAGTATCTTTGCCAAGGAAATCCCAAATGGAATCACAAAGAGTATACACATATGTGCAGGTGTAAAACATGTAGATATCATAGTATTATATATCCAGTCTCTTGTCATTTCTTGTTTCTCCCTTCACAAGATTTCATCTATACATTCCCTTCTCTTTACTCACACGACCAACACTTTAGTACAGGCCCTCATCTCCTCTTATCTGGATTATTCCATAGTTTTTTAATTAGTCCCCTCCTCAAGTCTCTCCACACTACAATCCATTCTCCACTCCACTGTCTACGCTGTCCAATTGATCTTTCTAAAGCACAGATCTGATCCAATCACCACACCCCACTCTGCTGCATTCAGTCAACTCCAACGTCTCCCTGTTACTTCCAGGATCAAATGCAAAATGCTCTGATTGACATTCAAAGCTCTTCATAACCTAGCCCCCTCCTAAATGTCTGGTCTTTTTATACCTTACTCCACATGCACCCTTCCATTCAGTGTCTTTGGCTTCCTGACTCACCAAGGGCCTCCATCTTCTGATTCCAGACATTTTCACTGGCTGTCCCTCATGCTTGGAGCACTCTTCCTCCTCATCTTTATTTCCTGGGTTTCCTGGATCCCTTCTCAGCTAAAGTCCCCCTTAGTGATCCTGCCTGGAAATGAAGCTGCCTTTAAAAAAAAATGATGAACCGATTCTGACTCCTAGTGATCACTTCTTTCTTTTCTTAGTGATCACAAATTGCCCACTTAATGATCCGTTCTAAAATTTTACTGGGATGTGATTTTCAGCTCATTTGTTTTTAGTTACATCTACCTGTGAAAACATGGATTGCATTTGCCTAGTTCCCTTATGACCACACTTCTGCCATTTGCCATGACTGACTGCTCAAAGGTTACTAAGAGACATTCAGCAACTGCATCCACAAGTTATTTCATTGCTCTGGGATGAAGCTAATCCAGGCCATGTGACCTGAAGTTTTTTGAGAGTAGCCTGATAGTCTCTTACCACCTCCTTATGTATCTTATTAATCTTTATATATCATTTGTATTCAATTCTTCCCATTCTGATGATTATTTTTATTAGTAAGAAAAAAAAAACAGAAAGTAGTTTGAGTAGTTTCGCCTTCTTTCCGTCATGAGTTAACATTCTCATCTATACCAACCAGAAGTTCTTTCTCTTCCTTGATATTTCTTTTGTGCGAAACATAACTTTTAAAGTCTTTTTGTTGTCTTTTACACTTACATAAGCCTCATCTTATATTGGGTTTTTAGCCTCCCTGACGCTCTTTTTTTTATAGCTTCTTGCCAGTCTTTTTTATACACCATTATTTGCTTTCCCATCCATCTCCTGTTAAACCGTTTTAAAATCTGAACTCATTGATGAGCTCTCTTTTCAGCTACATCTTGCTAGATGTTTCTCTAAATTTAAACAATTGCCCCCACACCCAGCTGCACACACATACACATACCTATTGTCTCCTCTTTGCTATCAATTGTGACTATATCACCTGCACGTTTCCTCTGAGAGCATCCTATCCCCCTTTTGCCAACATCCATTTTACCATTTCAGGGCTAGAATCTCACCTTCCTGCCTAGCCCATCTCTGAACTCTTTGAATGTTTCTCTCCTGACATATAATGGTAGGACATCAACAGTGCCCCCATGAGGTGATTCGACCACTGCCTACGGCATTCCCTGCCCTCTTTCCTTCTTTGCTGTTGTACTTCAGTTGTTTGGCTCATGTCTGACTCTTTTTGACCATATTTGATGTTCTCCTGGCAGCGATGCTGGAGTGATTTGCCATTCCTTTGACAGATAAGGAAACTGAGGAAAACAGAGCTAAGTGACTTGCAGAAAGATATACAGCTGGTGATGTCTTCCTGATGCCAGGCCCAGTATTCTACCAACTCTACCACCTACCTGTCCAGCCAGGTAATTTCTTATTGGTCAGAATTAGAACCAGAATTGTAGTACACGTCTTCCAGGATCTGAAAGACGAAATCTTCAACAAGTTGTGAATAATTAATCAGGGTACCCCACATTTAACACCAAGACCTTCAGAATATGCCTTTAGATCTAAAGTCCCCCATCACAACTCAGTCTTGTTTCTGTGCCAGTTTTGGACAACCAGAACTAGCTATCTAATTGTCTCACTCTCTCTGAGGGTTGACTATGTATAGCAGGCAACTAGGTGGTATAGTGGATAGAGTGCCAGACCTGGGGTGAGGAAGATTGATCTTTGTGAGTTCAAATGCAGTCTCGGACACTTCCTAGCTATGTGACCCTGGGCAAGTCACTTCACCCTGTTTGCCTCAGTCTCCTCATCTGTCAAATGAACTGGAGAAGAAAATGGCTATCCACTCCAGTATCTCTGCCAAGAAAACCCCAAATGGGATTATGAAAAGTCAGACACTGATGAAAAATGACTGAACACCATTTTCATTTCTGTTCCTTCCTCTGACCTTTTCCCCAGATGGTCTCTGCCATACTTCCTCACTTCTTCCTCCCCATTTTCCTTGAATTTGTGAATTTGCTTACAAGTGAATGAATATCTTCTTGCTGCATGATGCCATATTTTCTCCCCTTCTACATAATTTCTTTCTTCTCTTTAATAGGGGGTATGTGTTCAGGGATCATTCTATTCTCCAAATGGGTGACATTCAGTCAAATCTCAATGATTTTTATGAGGCCATATTGAATGTCTCTTTCTTTGTGAGACCACTAACAAGGTATTCTTTTTGGTGGCACCTCTGAAATTCCTTCTATCATTTCATGAGCACAAAGAATCATTTCCTTCCTTAGAAAGCTCAGACTTTCTGAATCTTCTGGAATGTAAATTTTAAAGGAAAAAAGTAATGGTTCTGACAAAGTAGAAAGGCAACATACCTGTAACAGTCATAATCATTTTATACTTTACTTTGTTTTCTGAGACTTTGGTGGTAAAGCAACATGTGAAATTCATCAATTTCATAGCACTCAGAACTATGTAATCAAGGGGAGGGGAGCATAGAATAAGGGGAGAATATGAGAAAAGAAAAAAAGTAAGCTGCCTTATAATTCCAAAACTAGCAGATGGAAGATATTGTAATAAAAAAACCTCTTCCCTTTATGGGTAAGAGGAGAACTGAAGTCCATGTAAGGTGACTGCATTTCATTCTCTTGGGCAGCTCTGAAACCACACAATCAAACTCTGACTTGGATTCTTTCTTGACTTACTTACCTTATACACCAGCTGACCACTCTGTTTCTCAACATTTTGGGGAAAATTTGTTACATTTTAGTTTTACTCTTTCAAAGAGAAAATTGTGAGCCTCGGAGAAGCCAGGAATAATTCAGATGAAGATCATTTGAGTGATTTCCCCTAAATTGGATTTCATTCCTAACCTACCACACTTTACTGACTGGATACCACTCCCCCCCATTTCACTAATGTACCATGGTCCTGGCTCACAATGCCTACTGACAGTCAGACCTAACCGTACAATAGCTTTAGAACATAGATAAACATTTATTAGGAAATAGGTAGAGACCACTAAGTTTATTTCCATTATGACATCATCTAAATTTGAACCACCATATCTGAAAGTAGAAGGCATTAACCTCTATACTTTACAATTCCCCTTGCTGACCATTCTAAAAAGGGACTACTCTACATCATTCTTTCTGCAGTAAGTAAGAACCTTTTAATTAAAAAGTCAGTAAAGAACATAAGACATTAGCATGGGTAGTATTTACTATTTCCAATAAGTTCTTAAAACTACT
Organism: Bettongia penicillata ogilbyi; assembly: GCA_023548195.1. Taxonomy (NCBI): domain Eukaryota; kingdom Metazoa; phylum Chordata; class Mammalia; order Diprotodontia; family Potoroidae; genus Bettongia; species Bettongia penicillata. Next base: position 8,232,044 of record JAJHZJ010000527.1, on the reverse strand, counting down.
GGCCTGTGAGAAATTCCCCTACCCTATAAAACTGTTAATGTGTCTACATATATCTACTACCCCCCTCTCCCGTATTTTGATTACACTTTCCTCTTGCTACCCGTAAAAGAATGAAGAGAATTTTTTTTGTAGAGATGTTTGCAATCAAATACATTTTTTCACTTACAAACATAAAACTATAAAAATCAAACCAAAGGTAATAGAAAACAGGACAAGAATTATCAAGGTTATTACTAATTATTAGAACATTTGATTTTTGGGGGGACATTTGGCTTGTGGGTATCTTCTCATTTCTGTGATTGATGTCCGGATGACATGCTGAAAGCCACCCACCTGTATCATTCATTAATAACAATAATGAAAAATATCCAGCATTCAGGGATCATAGATAGTTGGGGCAAAGCTATAGAGCTCATCCAATCCAGTCTTCTCATTTTATAGATGAGGAATTCATTATGAGTCTCAGCTTTCCTTCTCTCCCCTAACTTTACTATCTTACAAAAAGTTTAACTGATTGGGGGTAAGTCAGGTGAGATCTCAGCCCTAAAAACTTCTTTTTAAGCCTGGTGCTTCTTTTTTTGTGGATATAGGAAGAAATAGATAGGTCAGGAAATGCAGTATACCCTCAGCTGGGAGAAGAGGATCCCAGTAGACATCTTCCCTCTGGGTACCACTCTGAGAGAAACAAAAAAAAATAGCAACACCAGAAAAGAATAGTCAACATTTTCTCCCAATAGGTAATGAGGATTCAAAGCCAGGAGAAGGGTCAGCAAGTCCCTGGTGACTTGAGGGAAATACCAAAGAATTGGGGTTTGGGTGATTGTCAGGTGATGGTGTTTTGCCAATCTCATTTTTCATGTAAATTCTCAGACCAAAGGACACAAAGACCCACAGAGAAACTCCACAAAAAAGAGCTATACAAATGCTCGAAGTCTGCCTTGATGGAAAATAGAAGTGTGTGTAATTAGTTTGTGCACATGTGACTGGCGTATGAGTAATTTCATTGAAAACTTTGGATTTGAGGTGCTGGCCCTCCCTTACTGACTTTTTCTTCTCTCTCCGTATCTAACTCTTCTCCTTTTCTCGAGATGCCATGTTATTCTAATATTTTTGTCCTTTCATCTGCTTATGAGAAGGAGAAGTGAGGTCTTTACTTCAATTGATCGTGTCGCTGAGTCAAAGGGCAAACTAGAAACTCAAAAAAAAAGGATGTGTGACCTGTAGTACTCCAAAGAGTTATTTCAAAAAGGGGGAGGTAAGTTTGCAGAGATCCTCCTTGAGGGGCTGGTTCTCCTAGCAATTCCTTTTATCTCTACCCTGCCTTACACCTAGTAGCACTCTCTTCATTGAAGTTCACAGACAAGACAGATGTGTGTGACACAGGTGTTTTTACCTTGAAAAGCAAGATCACTTGTAATGACACTTAGTCCTTAAACATTATACTTTTTTTCCTTTGTGTGTAATTGCCACAAACAGTGAAAGTTATTTGAAACAAAATTAGGTAACATGAAGTGACTATACATAGAAATTTTTTTAAAAAAATTAGGCACTCCTTGGGAATTATCATTGTCCTGTAAGGAGCCATAGAAAAAAATAATAGACTTGTATAAGCAGATAACTGGACCTAGTGGTACCTGTTCCTAATTCAACTTATTCAAGGCCACCCTTGAACTTTTTCTTGATCAGTTTCTCTTCCACAAAATGAGTGAGATTATAGGGCCAACCCAGAGTGGTGTTCTGAGAAATAATGGCATAAATATTAATATATAAATAATGAAGAAATATATTGGTTTTGCTTCAGTGCTTCCAGAATTCATAACTTTTATCAATGTGAATACTTCCACCATGAGGGTGGATCGTTACTTTCCCATAACCTAAAAGATGGTCCCTAAGGCTTGCTACGGCCAAAAAAATCATCATTCCCCAGCCAACCTGTGATCAAGTTTCCTTCATTCAGTCTTAATAAGGAAATATTTCTTGGTGCTTAGAAATTCTGGATAAAATTAATGAAGCACTCAAGGACTCTGGGCAAGTTATGTGCAAGTTAGAAGGTTGTTTAAGAAAGTTAGAGGCAGAATGATGGATACTTTGACTTTGGCCAAGTTGAAGGATATGAGATTGAGGAGCTTGTTGGAGAGAATAATCAGTAATGAAATGAAGTCAATATGTAACAAAGCAAAATGTAACAATTTAAAGTAATAGCTAACTTGGAAAGAGACTAAGAAACTTGAGTTTTGTAGAGAAAGGGGAAAATTAATATAACTGCTCTAGAGAAAGATGTGGAAGGAAGAAGAACTATGAAAGAGTATTATGAGTAGGTTAAAATTGTGAGTTGGGATGTTAGAAATAGTCAATAGTCCTAAGACTGAGTAAAGTCACATAGTGTGGGTAAAGGACAAATAATGTGGTTTGTTATCATGTCATGGAAGGCTTCTGTTCTGTACAATGTTCTCTTCTGGAAATATCTTCCTCTCAACTTTTTTTGGCTTGTTGAGCCGTACTGGATTAAACCAGCTTTGAAAGATGAGTTGCATTTGAAACAAAAGTGTTTCTAGTGTTGTTCAAGACACTTTTTACTGTTGGATATTTAAACTGAGTCATCCAATTTGGGGCCATTGTGTCACAGTTTTCCAGCTTTCATACCCCTCAAGAGGTATGAAGATACAAGAGGAGAGATACAAGTGATAAACATCAGTGGCAGAGTATGGTTATATGAATCAATAAACCACCGGATGCTTCACATTCTAAAAGAGTAAGAAAAAAGGAGACCGTCATGTGGTGTCCACTAAGAGTGCATGCCTAAAGCTCTTACGGAGAAGGGGGGATGGGGAACCTCAGCGCCAGGTGCTGTTTGCCTCTATCCCATCCCTATATACATTTAGAAATGAATCTGAATGGACATCTTACAGTTGCAATCCAATTTAGTAAAGTGGTTAGCAAATACTGCATGGTACTTAGACTCTAATTATCACAGTGGTAAGTACTTTTGCATATGAATTAAAACAATATTTGAATTCTTTTAGAGCTTCTGTGTCTATTACTTTCATGTTAAGGAACTGTACATCTGTAGGTGAAAAAAATACTATATTATGATTTCTTTTCAATTTTTTTTAACTCTTCTAGCCTGATCCCTTTTGAGTCTAGTTTCTTCCATGTTAATTTTATGGCTCATATTAGTAAATATTTATTGACTAGCCCATTGTGTCAGTATATTCCATAAAGAGAAGAATTACAGTGCCTTGTCAATGGACATCTTCATAAGACCAGGGGGAAAATCCATGGAAATGCCTGACAATGTGATTAGTTTTAACAAGTCATTTTTCATTGGTTCTTCAAATCTAGCTTTTATCCACTTCAGTCTAGAGGCCTGAAGTTTAAAGATTTCATAAAAGACTGGAGTTTTGAGAAGAGACCCGAAGTCGATACACTTTTTTGTATTTATAGTCACATAAATGTGGAACAAGGTAGAGAATATAAGAATGTAGATCTGAGGAAGAGAATAAAATTAGGTGAGCCAAGTTGATGTACCTAAGCAGAGTTCAGGAATAAAGAGGAAATGGAAAAAAGTGAATGTGGCTGGTAACAGAGTAATGACAGACCTTGAAATTCAGGGAAGAAAGTATGGCTGGCATTCATATAGAGTTAGCTCATGTTTTTGTTTTTGTTTTTCTGTAGTTAGCCCATGGCTTTTTCAGTGAAATTGAATGAAGCACTAACCCTTTTCCTCAGAGAAACCATCTAACACACACACATACACACATTTATGCAGTCTTCTACAGCTTCATCATGTGATAAGGTGGGCAAAGGCTGTTCTAGATCTATAGCAAAGAGCTGCCTCCTTCCATTTGGACCTGGACTGTAATGATTTTTCCCCTATCCCCCAATCAGAAATTAATATATAAGAAAGTCTTTATCAATATCACATTAAAGCAACATCTCTGATCAGTTTTCCTGCTTTAGGATAAAGGTACAGACTACCCATTTATAGATAGTATCTCCTAAATTGCTCTCACAAAGATAATTTAGAAAGGAATGGAATGGAAAATGTTTGATGTGCCTTAGAAGAATACAAAACTAAAATAAACCAAATATTTAAGAAACATCAGTTTCATGGCATCTTTTGCAGGAAACATGGGAATTCTTCAAATCTGTGATTTTTGCCACCAGTATATATGCATTTCCCCAATATATATCCCAACCCTTCAATGCCTTGGATGGGTTGCTGTGCCCCATCCTGCCCTCAATTCATAGGTCATTTAGTCAATCTAATTGTGAGCCTCTCCAAATATAACCAAGGTCCTTTGACAACCAACACATAGGCTTTTACTGAGCCTGTCCTTGAGCCCTTCCAGCATGGTAGGACCTTCCTGCCCTTCCTTAGCCTCTGACAACTCAAGGTCATCTTCATGCCACAAAGAAGCTTCAGACTAGAATTTCTTTGGAGATGTTGAGTGAAAAATATGATAAAATAGAATATGTTGGATATATGGAACTTCATTCATGGAACTGAATGAAGAGAATCTGATCAAAATAGATACCATCACCAGTCTCTGCTTATTTCACTTACTAGACTATGTGTTTCTTGAGGGTACATGCCACATTCTGCTTTTTCTGTATCCTCTGCCTCCCTAGTGCCTGATGTAGGGAGCCTACACATAGTAAGTGTTTAATAACTATTGATTTATTCTCTTTTATTTTAGAACATTTAGAACAGCAAAGAGAAACTTGGTAAAATTACTCTAAGCTATTAAATTCAAGAGAAAGAGATGCAAGAAGAAGGCGCTCAGGGATATTTGTGCATGTGTGTTTTGGGGAAAAGGGGTTTTGAAACCTAATAAACATGGTGTAGTGGAAAGAATTAAAATCCATAGGAATGGGGGGTTTCCGAATTATTGTAATTAAAGCACAATGTCTTAAATTCCACTGAGAAGGAAATATGCAAATTATGAAAAGTAGCTTATGTGGCTTCACAAGGGACTTTTTAAAGATGTGAGGAGGAAGGGAGAGAGACTATTAGATAAGGAGAATGGTGGGAAGGAAGCAGAGACAGTTATGTAGCATTAGTTGTCCTATAGGAAAAAAATGACAGAAAAGGAAAAAAATCAGTTAATGGCAGGCCAAAAGAAAACAAAAAGCCCAAGGATAAAGGGGAATTTTATAACTCTGTCAAGGAGAAAAAAATAAACACCAAGGAGAAAAAAAAGCCTCTGAAGATAAAATAAATTATAATAAAATGGTTGAGATTCTGAACTCTTCTTCACAAAGTTGGTTTTTAAAATAATTTCCTTGTATTGTAAGGAAAATTAAATTGACATATCTTAGTCCTAAAACACGCCCCCTCCCCCAAGAAACCTCAAGATGACATTCTGTATTTCACTGACCCTTTGCTACATATTCAGGTTTCCATGAAACTAAGATGATTGGCTGTGCTCCAGTATCCTTCCATTTAAACTTCCAAAATCCATGATTTCCTTAGTAGACATGCTCCTCCTGCCAAAGCAAATTGCAAACCTTTTCAAGCTGGGGAGCATCATCACCTGGGGACCAGCCTTCTTGCAAAGAAACCCTCTAAACATAGCCAGGACAGGGCTCAGTTGATTGGTATGGGATCATTTACTATACTTATTGCCTTTAAAGTCTCCAGAACCCAATGGAGCCAATCCTTGGCTGACTTAGCTGTCAAAACTCCATGATAAGTTACTGAAGTGGGGGTTTATTTAGAGGAGTGCATTGGAGTACACCACTAAGTGATACCCAGACTATGACTAGGCCTTACTGAGTCCAGGATAACTGGCCTTGAGGAATTTTAGGCTGCAATTCAAAAAGTTTCTTACTTTTCTTACTTATAAATTCAAAAGTTATAGAATAATGACATGTCTTCTTTAAAGCATATAATCGGTGTGGTTTAAGCTGACAGTGACTGGAGCTCTCAGGGCTTCTGGTAACTATGTCTGGGAGCTCTAGAATGGAAGAATTGTAACAGATACCAAGGATGATGGAGCAGTGAAGAGAAGGCAGGCAGCTAGCCAGAACTCCATGGATTTTTAAAAGAACTTTGAAACCAAGAAAATGTAGAGGTAAGCCAAGCTACTGCATAGTCGTGATCAAGGAACAGTTTGACTTTTCTCTTAGCACAAAGATTTGAAGCTAGATTTTTTTTTTTAAGAAGATAGAGAACCATTCTTGCAGACTACTCCTCTCCTCTGTAGCTTTCTGGGCCATTTGCATACATGCAACTAATTGATTTTTCTGGTCCTTAAGCAATTTCACCTTTAGTGCCAGGTTGGTGAATATTTTGTTTGCCCAAATTTCCCTTGTTTAAAATATGCTTTGGGATTCTCCCCCTTCAGATCGCTTGCTTCATTCATAGCCTAGCTCATGCAGGTGACTTGAATCCCCAGGCTATTTCAGCCTGACTCCTAGCATTTTTTTTATATAAAACACCACTGCTGATGGCTACGATACCTGGTATTATTTATGGGTTTTCATAAAAAAAGGAAGAAGGAAAAATACAGAACTGCCTGGCTTCTCTCTACCTCCCCCTCCTTTCCTACTCCCCCTTTCCACAGAGGAGTTTAATTTTAAATGATAAATGTGGAAATTAGAGACCATCGAGAAAATCCAATTTGGTGAGGAGTTTTAAAAATCCCATAATAAACGCAGAGTGAAATGTATGATTTAATGCGGGGCGCCAATGGCTGCTATTATGGGCTATTAGCAAATCGGGGCTGAGAGTGAATCTTTATCACTTGGTGAGTGCGGGTTGGTCCTGCCTTTCCTTCTGGTATTGATTTGTAGCCGCTTGTCATAATGACACCGGGAAGCAATGAATGGAAGATGTGCTTTTGATAGGATTCAGGGGGGTTCGGGGGGGAGAGAAAATTCAGCAAGTTTTCTATCTCTTCTGCCTGATTAGATTTTTTTTTCTTCTTTTAAGAGCTTTCACATTCCAATAAAAATGCTAAATCAGCTCTGAAGCTGAATGGTTAGGGTGTAAATAGCTAGCCACATTTAAAGGAGGAAGAGATGTAGAAATACCAGCTCAGGCTGGGCAGCATTAGATGAATTTAGCTTTATAGAAATGAAGGTGTGTGTATGTGAATGTATGAGGGGCAGTGTCAACGATTGCCAAAGCATAATGTATTGTATGACTACTTACATGATATTTAGACAGAATTGTATTTCTTTACAAGTGCGTGATAGGAGAGTTTGCATGTATACACCATAGTGCTGGGTAGAAGGTGTCCCATGGGTGTGTGTGTGTGTGTGTGTGTGTGTGTGTGTGTGTGCACTATGAAGCATGCATTTTGTTTGTAGGTACGTATATAAATAATGTATAGAATTGCATAGAACATATAAAAGACATATGCTTGTGCTGACAGATTTTTTTCAAAATCAAACCCTAAATTAGCTGATCAGAGCAGAGATTTGCTCATTTTTTATGATAGATTTTTTTATGATTCACCCAGTGAGATTCTTATACAGCACACAAATGAAAGAATATATAAAATTGACTTTAGAATGACTGAACTGCAGTTATTATAGAATGTGGAAATAGCTATTCTCAGTCTTACTAGATTTCTTTTTTATCCTTTTAAGAAATTGTTTTCCTTCTCTTATCCCAAGAAAATATAAGCTAGCCAACTCTTGACATTGTGAGTGTTGAAATGTGGTTTCACCATAGGCAGAGAGGTGTTAAAGAAACGGGTACCATGCAGGAATTGGAGGGGTGTGGTCATTAAACATGCATCCTATGATAAAGGAGTCAAAATTTGATTTTGAGGCTTTGTATTCATTTTCTAATAAGCCACGTCATCTCACAGTGTATATCATGAAGGAGTCTAGGTGATACTTTAGGTAAGAGAAGTACATATGGATTTATACACATGTATAATGCCAAGTAGAGTAGCAAGCATGATGGGATACTCATTTACTGCTAATAATGATGATGGTGGGGACAAGTATGATGTTCCTTCTTTTCCTTTCCTTTTTAAATGAATTTTCCTCAGTATCTTTTTTTAATGCTATTTTGAAACAAATTCCAGTCATGAAAATATTGTTCATTTTCTTACTGTTAGATTTAAACAACTTCTGCTCTCCTCATTACCTAAAATGCTCTGAGAAAATCAGATAGGCATGGTTTATAGGGAAAGGATTGCTAAAATAAAAATCAATGCCAAGAATTTGACTGTCTTTTTCAGCTCTCTGGAAGGCTTTAAACTCACTCGAGCCAAATCATTTTATATACACAACATGTATGCATGTATGTATGTGTGTGTATATGTATAAGTGTGTATTCAATGAAGAGCAAAGGGCATAGGACCTGCCTCCTTCACACATGCCCTTCTAAGAAGTAAGACAGATATGAATGTTCACATGCAGTTAGAACACAGTGCTACATATACCAAGATCTTTTGTTAGCTGTGTTGCTACTGAGAGGTCCTGAACAGTACTACTGAAAGCAAATCTATTTATGAGAGAAGGAATAGAAAAATTTAGAGAAAAAAATTCAGTTTATAATCTCTCTAACTGAAAGGCTAAACTTCTCTAATAAATTGAAATGTTACCACTTTTTAAAGATCATTTATTTTTAAAAAAACTAATGAAAAAGAAGAGCAATCTCCCTATTTCTATTTGAGATTTCTATTTGAGCAATCTCCCTATTTCAGAATCTTTCTGAATAATAATGAACAATAAATTGGTCATTGTTTGGCTTGTCTTTGGCTATGTTGTACTAGCATAGATTAGATATATTAAGGTACTAATGCCATATGTTTGCATTGCCTTTGTTCTGGTGGTAAGGAATAGTTAACTATCCCAAGAGTACAGCAAAGTGAATGAATACCAGCATTCAACCTGGTACGTTGGACAGAGCCCTGGGTTTAGTCAGATTTGCAGCCCAACTTGACTCTACGACTTTGGAGAAGTCACTCCACAATCCTCATCTGTGAAATGGAAATAGCCATAAGTTATTAGTACTTAGTACTTCACAGAGTTGTAAAAAACAAACGACATGAGGAATGTGAAAAAAAATCTCAGTAACCATAAATAATTTTTAGATATGTAAATGTAAGCTTATATATATATAATATATGTTGTTTTTCAGTCATTTTTTACTCTTCATTACCCCATTTGGAGTTTTCTTTGCAAAGATATTGGAGTGGTTTTCTATTTCCTTCTTCAGCTCATTTTACAGATGAGGAAATTGAAGCAGAGTTAAGTGACTTGCCCAGGGTCACACAGCTAATAAGTGTCTGAGGTCAGATTTTAACTCAGGAAAATGAGTCTTCCTGACTCCATGCCTTCTGTCTATTGCATCAACTAGCTGTCCCTAAGCATATGTGTGTGTATGTATTTATATATTTACTTTTATTATATTATATATTATGTTATAAATATATGTATTATATATATTATATATTGTATATGTTATGCATTCTATATAATATATTATGAATGTATTATATTATGTATTTACTTTTCTGCTGATACCTTATAACTATCAAATCTGAAAATAAAAATCTAAAAAACCAAACTTTCTATTTTATTTATGTTGTGGTTCAGAAAATAATTGGGACAGGCCAATTTCCATGTCCATATATTAAAATAACTTGTTTTTTTGTTTCATAATTTAAAAATTTGGGGTAAAATTTATGCTAATTTCAAAGAGATCTAGGAAATCAATATATAGCAAAAGAGATTACTGATTTATTATAGTCATTGGCTATATTCCAAATGAGAAATGCAACTACAAGTCAGTCTCAATGATAAAAGAAGGGTCTGGGATCTGAAGATCACATGAGAAGAATAAGGCAGAAGAAGGGATAAATTTTAGCTGTTGAGAAAACACTAGATTTACAGTTCAGAAGACCTGAATTCAAATCCTTCCTCAGACCTTGGCTGTATGAATCTAGGCAAGCCACTTATCTCTCTAAACCTCAGTTTCCTTATCTGTAAAATGAGGGTACTGACTTGATAACCTCTAAGCCTCCTTCCAACTCTAAATCTATGATCCTACGAAATAATGAAATGTGTAGGAAGTAGTGGAAATGTTTCTTTGAAAGGACTCTAATACTGAGAAGACATGAAAGGAAATAAAAACTTCAGGCAACATTTTGGGCTGAATCTTCCTAAGTCTTTCCTTATCCTTTCTAAATAAGGCTTTACATAATAAGCCTTTGCTGGATTGCCAAAAGATCATGTTCTTTTTTCCAATGTGCTCCTGACTCAATACAATTTATATAAGCTCCACACATTATCACACTAATCCTTCCATTATCAACAGTTCTATGAGGTTTTGGGGGGAAAGAGTTATTGCCCTTGGCTGATAGAGAAACTGAGAGTTACTCACAAAGCATTTAATAAGCACCTATATACTATATGCCAGACGCTAACTTTGTGATGGTTGATTAATAAATTGGCCATAGAGATAAGAACCCAGATTTTCCACTTTTAAGACTATCCTTTCTTTCATTGGAGTCTGCCAAGATAGTACAAAATTTGATAACGTGAGACTTTCTTATTTATACTATCCAAAGGATCATTAGATCTATCTAGTGGTTTAGTATTATGGAAATGTTAGTTACTATTGAAACAATTATCATTATGACCATGCTTCCTTAAATTCTTACCTTACAAACATAGTGAACTATATCAGAACACATGGTAGTGTGGCAGAGCATATTCTCATGCACCTTTCCCTTCGCCCACCTTTCCGCTCATTTTGAAGAGTCGGTGGAGCTCAACAACGGACTTGAACAGTAGATAGGAAGCTTGTGGGACCTAGTCTTTGCTCTGTCATTCATTTAGTTTCCTCATCTCTAGATGGTTGCCCAGAAGTTGTGCTTGAATATCTATTCTATAAAATTTCAGGACTCAAATGACTATTTGAGACATTTTCACTAGTGAGTAAGTAATCAAGAAACACATGTCCATTCTCAAGTTTTGTGCTCCTTATCTTCCTACCGATTTTTGTTTGTGTTCAAATGTATACTCTCTTACAGGCATCATTTCTAAGCCTTAGGCCAAGGATAAAGTCATTGATTGTTGGTTTTCACAGTTCCATGCTATGTGACATACTGTTACCAGTACAATAAAAACACTGATTTTCCATTGATCAATTTAGGGTCTTTGTGAATGTATAAAAATAATTCAAGGAGGTGATTTGGACAGTCCTCCCAACTCTCAATCTCTGATCCTCTGGTCCTATATTATTGATATAATACTATCACTTGCATGTTATTTTTCTAGGACTCAAAAATATGTTTGGTTTTATAGAAGAAGAAACAGGTGCCTTACAGTATTTTTACAAGCATAGACACCACAGGTAAGTAATCTGGTTATGGTTTGTTTCTTTGTTTTCAATGCAATGTTTTTCGAGCTCTTGATAACTCAGTAAGGTCACCCAACACAACAGTTAGAGTTGCAACATGATTAAACTTCTAAATTTTCTTAGCATTCTTCCAATCTGAGCAGGGAAGGGTTGAGAAAAGAGGGTAGTAAGCAGAAGAGAAAACCAAATCTTTGGACTATTCAATTATCTTGAGAAAATATGGTCTGGTTGTTTTGGGAGAGTTTTATTTAAAAAACGAAAAGGAAGAACCCAAAATTACTTGAAAATCATTCATCTTATAAGACTGATCTTTGAATAAATGGAAAAGTTAAATATACTAAAAGGTAAAAATTAAAATTAAAAAATGGAGGCTATCCATCCAAAAAATGCATAATTATGTATTTTAACATAATCATGATGGATTTATTTGGATAGCATCACCAATCATGCAGATTTTCAATCCATATTTTTCTTTCTGTATTTATAAAATCTTTTGAATTCAGCCCAAATGGGAATAAGGGGTAGGGGAAGGCCTGAGCGTTGGTGCGAATAAAATTGTTCCTGAAAACATGACTGTTGGGCTGCATTAGGAATGCAAGGAAGCACTAGAGGGCGCTCCTCAGCAGGTTGCAAAATGCAGGGCTTGGCATCTGAACCTCTCTCAGTAATGGAGGCAGGGGATTTGAGTTGCTGGGGGGAAGTAGTCTTGCAGCCCTTTATAAGTTCTCCTCCCGAAAGACTAGAGGATCACGGTCAATACTAATCATCCTCTGCCTCTGAAGACATGCCATTTTCCCTTCTTTCATGAAACATGAATTTTTCACTGCCTAAATATGTGCGTTTGTGTGCATGTGTATGTATATATGTGTATGTGTGTACATATGTGTATATATGTGTATGTACATGTGTGTGTGCATGTACACATATGTGTATATATGTGTGTGCATATATATAAAAGTTGTCCCTATCTGAGTGTCTGCCCTTTCTAAACACAGACAAATGGAGCCACTTCCTTTCTTCCTCTCGTCTCCAATTTAAGGGAAAGATTTTCGGTGTGATTTCCTTATGTTTCTTTGGGCCAAACTGACAAAGCTTTACTACGTTTTTTCACTACCCAAGGAGAAAAACACAATCTCCTTCCCTTCATCCATATTTCACATTTAGATGGAAAAGGTGATTCTATTTTTTTTTCCCGATAAGAAAAGACTAAAATAAAACCGATTCTAACATTTTCCCCTTCTGGCAAAGCTCCCTCCTTTTTTCCTTATGAAATAATGCCAACAGTAACAATAAATGATAATGACAATAAAATACCTCCTTTCTGAATGGGATTGTAATCCATAAAGTCATTTCATTTGCTCTGTCCTATTTGATCCTTACAACATTCCTGTGAAGAAAAGAGGAAAGTATATTCCCTTTTTAAAAATGAAATGAGGAACCTGAATTTCAGAACTCAAGTCACCTGCATCTAAGCAGGAATGGAGTTAGAACTGGAATACAGGCCACTGGACTCCCTCTTGCATGGATGGCCCTTTCTTCTACACCGAATGGCGTTTAACTGACTTATTCTTTCTGTTTTGTTTTGATTTTAATGAGCTATTTATGTATTTATTTTGACATTTATTTTTAACATTATAATAACATTTATTTCAACATTTTTAAAATTTCAAATCCCATATTTGGCATCACCATTCTAAAAGAAGCCCACCTTGACTTCTCACAATGTTTTAACTTGCTTCAAAGAAAGGTACTTCATTTTCTTAATTAGCTTCTTTCCTTCACAGTCCTTCCTCTTTTCTCTTTTTTTTATGTATTCCCAACTGCAAGTAACTATCTTTTTTTTTTCCTAACCTCCTGATTTTCCCTTCTTTATGTGCCACATGCTAGCTATAGAAATCAGGGCCTTTTTTCTAAATATTTTAAAGTCAGGCTTACTAAGGAGATCTTAAAAGCTTTATAAACACTGAGAACTTATATTTCTATTCAAAGTTTGACCACAGTCAATAAATGCACATAGCTATTGTCATTATGTATATATATATATATATATATATATATATATATATATATATAATTTTATTGCAAGGTTTATTCTATTTGTTTAATTTTACAAATTGCACCTTCAAATTTAAAACAAATATAAAGGAAATTATTTCAAATAATTTCCTTGCAAGAAAAACAGACATAGACTAAAGACAGAAATGCTGTAGATCTTAGGAGAGACCTTTGTGTATAAAGACATAAATTGCTGTTTGGTTATTTTATTGATCATGTCCTAAGGCCATGAACAGTCATACCATCAAAGGTCTTCATTTTTATGTGCCTTGGGTATTAAGCCAAGCAAACTTTACCAACCATGCTTTCTTGAAGTTTCTAATCTAAGACAACTAATGAGTAAACAATTGCATTCAGTTCCGGGCTTCTAGTTTACTAAGGATAGTGATGTCCCCAGAAAAAGGAAGCCAAAATGATAAAGGGAATTGAGTCCATCTCATAGAAGAATTGATTGAAGGACCTAGCATGTTTAAGTGGCAGAAGAGAAGACTCAAGGAAGACAAGGTAGCTGTCTTCAAGGATTTGATGGTCTACCACATGGAGAAGGAATTAGATTTGTCCTATTTGGCTCAGATGGTAGAGCTAGGGACAACGAGGGGAAATTACAAGGAGGTCAGGTAAAGCTTAAAGTCAGGAGTAGCTTCCTGATGAGTAGAGTTCTCCAAAGGTGGGATAGGCTGTCTTTCCCTCCTTGGAGGTCTTTGAGCAAAATCTGGAGAACCAGGGATCAGGGATGTTACCATAGGGATTCCATTAGTATATATTTTAGTGGAGTCAGGTTGGGGGGATGCTAAGGTCTCTTCTCATTCTCAAATTCTAGCATTCTGTGAAAAGCTTAAGAGTTTTTGTTCGTTATATGGAGATCTAATGAACTGATGAGTAAATTGTTTTTAATACATAAAATATGTATATATTTTACTTTTATTACTCATGAGATCTGAAAAATTAAACTTTGGGACCCTAATCTAACTTTTGAGATTAAATTCACCAGATTTTAGGTATTCTAGAGAGATGTCAACATCCTTTCTCTAAGGAGAATTCACAAGTAAATATCAAGAAATGGGAATTGAAGGTGGCAAGTCCAAGATATAAAACTCTTGTAGCTGTTGACAGCTCTGGTCTGTTACCTATCTGCATTGCAACTTGCTTGGGGCTGTGTTCTGTTGTGAAATATTGTGTTAACAGGTTCTCTCTGCTCCTTTGTCTTAATTAAGAGTTACCAAGGGGAATAACCAGCTAGTTGAAAGTTTGGCTATTACTCCAAGAACCTACTTTCCCTGTCTTTTAGAGAAATGACTCCCTTCTTTTGTCCTCTATCACACAATCCTGAAACCATCCCTGACTTGAAAACCAGCTATAGTCAAGTCCTTATAACTTCCAGTTTGAAATCCAGTCTGTTAATCTTAACATACCTATCCATGATGTGAGCCTATCATATCACCTTCTGTAACAAGACAGATGTAAACTTAACAAAGATGGAAACCTTAATAAATAAAGAATAAAAAATTTCATAGTTGACAAAAATGCCATGTAAATATAAGACCTTCCTGGGTCCATTGGATTGCTACATGCTTAGCATTCTAGCACTGCCCTACCTTTCTTGGCCAGGATAGCTCATAAATGAGACAGGCTTAAGATGAATCAGTTTCCACGAGGCTTGGATGAATACAGCAAAGGACTAATGATGCTGCTGATTCATTGTCTCAAAACTGAAACCAGCTCTAAATGCCAAGTAATAATCATAGTTCATTTACATAGTACGTTAAGGTTTACAAAGTGCTTTACAAATATTTTAGGCTCACAACACTCCTGGGAGGTAAGTTTTGAAGGAGACTGAGGCAAACATTAGTTAAAGGAGTTGTTCAGTTCACATAGCTATTAAGTATCTAAGGCAGGATTTGAACTCATATCTTCCTGCCTCCAGGTCTAATGCTCTATTCACTATACCACCTAGCTACCTACTAAGAGTTAGTGTCATGATTATTGTTGACCAGTTGTTTTTCAGTAGTATTCAACTCTCCACAACCTCATTTGGGGTTTTCTTGGCAAAGATCCTACAGTAGTTTGCCTTTTTTTTTCTCTAGCTCATTTGACAAGTGAGGAAACTGAGGCAAGCAGGGTGAAGCCACTTGCCCAGGGTCACACAATTATAAGTGAATTTGAGCTCAAATCTCCCTGAATCTGGCTCTCTAACCACTGTACTACCTAGCTGCTCTCCTACTAAGATACTCTCCTACTAAGGCAGCATTTTACATTGGAATATTGGGTTAAGTTCTATAGCAATTGAAGTTATCAGAACAGAATATGGGAGATATTGATTCTTAAATTCTCAAATAGTATCATATGAGGTAAACCAATTCACTGTCCCTAAAATCCCTGAACTTCATGAGGTTTATGCTGGATCAGAGAGTCTTTCCTCCTGTCCAACAGAGCATCAGATGTACTCACTGTACAACTTTGCACACAGTAAGGATTCAACATATGTTGCTTGCAACTGTTACAATCACTAGAAGGAAGTTTAGTTTGGGACTATATAGTGTACAACAAATGAGGATCTAACACAGTCAGATGGTTCCTCTTTAAAAACGCCGGATAAAAAAATGAGCAGTGGCATTTTTTATAGTAAATATTTGAGACATGATGAAAGATGTGATTACAGGATGAGAATTACAATTGTTGACAAAAAATAGGGATATTGTAGAATTTTAGAGTTGAAAGGTACCTTAGAAATCATTTAGTCCAAAGTCTTCATTTTTTATTTAAGTTCGAGTAAGTTAAGGTGACTTGCCTAAAGTCATACATCTAGTCAACTAGGGCTAGAAACTAAGCCTTTATTCCTATTTTAATATTCTTACCACTGTATCAGGAGTACACATTTTGGTTTGGTGATAATGGAGAACTCATAATGATACAAATATGCTTTTGTCATTTGGGCAGCTAGGTGATACAGTGGATAGAGCACCGGTCCTGGAGGCAGGAAGACATCTTCCTGAGTTCAAATCTGGCCTCAGACACTTACTAGCTGTGTGACCCTGCATGACTCACTTAACCCTCTTTGCCTCAGTTCCTCATCTGTAAATTTAGCTGGAGAAGGAAATGGCAAATCACTCCAGTATCTTTGCCAAGAAAACCCCAAAATGGGGTCACGAAGAGTTTTGAAGAACAACAGCTTTTATAATCACGGTAAAGGAGATTTACAGACCATAACAACATAAGAAACAAAAATAAATTTGAGGTAGAGCCGATTACCTCCATTTCTGACATCAGATAGAAGTGTGAGTCATGAACAGAGAAGGAAGATGAGAGAAGAGAAAGAAAGAGACAGAAGGTAAGGAATGTAGATGGATAAGTATAGAAGAGGCTTGTTAGCAACTACCTTGGTTGAAGTCTCTTTTACCTCCCAAAGATAAAACAAAAGATTATCAATGTACCTCCAGGCAAATTCAACATGATTTAAAGATTAACAGTCTATTTTGATTGGGTTTTACGTCCACATATAAAAAAATAAAGAAACCGCACTGATTTTCTTGACTGCATACTTCAATAGTTTAGACCAGCAGTTTGTAAATTTTTTCAGCCCTCCATTATGGTGAAGAGATTTGCACATTACTAATTCAGATCTTCTGCAAAATTATCCCCCAAAATTTCACCCAAGAAAGAAGCGAAAAGTGTGATCACTTAACTATCAGGGATTTTGGAAGAACTGTGAAGAATGGTGTTTGTTGCTAGAAGACCAAATGAAGACGTTAGGTTAATGTTGATTCCAGGCAAAAATCTAGAATGAATTGTTAGACTTACTGTAAACATTTAGAAAGAGAAACTGTGGTCACTAGGATCTAACACAGGTTCACTAATAATGAATAATTCCAGACCTAGCTCATATCTTTTTATGATAAAGTGTTCAAGATGGGCTAGATTCTCATTCTGTCAAATGAATTTGCAACCTGGAAGTAATCTTCTTAGCACTGTACTGCTCATTATTTTTATCAGACACAGATGATGCCATTTTGACAAGCTGATTAGATTTTCAGATGACGCATCTGGGAGTGATAACTAATACTTTGAGTTCAGTTCAACGAATTTTTATTAAGTGCCTCCTCTGAGCAAGGCACTGTCCATGGGTGCTAAATGCATCGTTGTTCAGTTGTTTCTGATTCTTCATTACCCTATCTGGGGTTTTCTTGGCAAAGATACTGGAGTGGTTTGTCATTCCTTTCTCCAGTTCATTTGACAGATGAGAAAACTGAGGCAAGCAGGGTAAAATGACTTGCCCAGGTTCACACAGCTGAGGCTGGATTTGAACTCAGGGTCTCTGAACCCCAAGGCCAACACTCTCTCCACTATGCCACCTAGCTGCTAAGCATACAAAGATTCAAACAAAACTACTCATGCCTTTCAGGAGTTTATGTTCTGTTTGAAAGCTACAGCACAATCACAGTTAAGGATAATTCAGGATGGGTAGTGAAGTGAGCAAAGGATAAATGAGAGAAACAATGCCAGTAATATTTGAGGAAGAAGAAAAGAGGTGGAATGTGAGAAGCATCTTCAGGATAGAGGATTCTGGATAACGTGCGAAATCCAGAAATATCCCATCAGCCTAGAATGAATGGGAACCACAGAGCAAAATGAAGTGTAAACTGGGACAATGACTTTCCCTTAAGTTTAAGAAATCCCTTCCTCAAAAACGCAATGAAGGGAGGACATAGCAGTTCATCAGAAAAAGCCTGTGCTTGTAGTTAGCTGTAAGTTCAGTAGACACGGTGATGTGTGTGATTGCTGAAAAGAGTTCCCGGCTCTGTTAATAGAAGTAAAACATTTGGCCAAGGGAGTGATTGATCATCATTGTGCTTTATGTTCATCTGACTATATCTGGAATATTTTCTTAAGTTCAGGTTCTATATTTTGAGACACACATTGACAGGCAAAAGTGAGACAGCATGGCCTCATGAATAGGGAGCATGGGAATTGGAGTCAGGAAGCTCTGACTTCAGATCCTGATTCTGACACCATGTGACTCTCAGCAAGGCACCTTCTTTATACCTCCATTTCTCCATCTGGAAAATGAAGGAACTGGAATAGAAAGGCCCTAAGGTTCTTTCTAGCTGTAAACCCAGGATTCTATGGTCCTAAGCTAGAATATAGCCGAGAAAAGTAACAGGGGTGGTTAGTTAGTATTCAAGAAACTCAGTTTAGACTAACAGAGGACACAAAGCTAGAAGAGTTCATGCAAAGATTATTTAGGGGAAAAGATTAAGGGAGAATATGAGAGATGGCAAATGAGGGGAATTCATTTCAACAACTTAATTTGTACAAAACACCATGCTTATTTGTACAAAACACCATGCTTAGGTGCTGGGGATACAAAAATAGATGTGGTATGCAGATTTCATTCTCAAGAACTTAAACTAGGGAGGAAAAGATGTCCCTAAATAATGAAGGTGAGAGAGAGAGTAAATGCAAAGGAGAAATCCAGGCAAACCATCATGAGAAATTTGAGGACGGAGAAATAACTTTTAGCTAAGTGGGTGGTTGCTGTTCTGGATGACTTCTAAAGTCCCTTCAGGCTATAAATTGATCACTGATCTTATGATATAAGAGAAGTTATGGAGGTCAGTTACCAGGACTAGCAACTTGGGTATCAGGGGCAAGGCAGAGGAAAGAGTCAAAATTAACTCTAGAATTATAAACCTAGTCACAAGATAGCATTATTTAAGAATCCTTGTTTTAGGAAAGAAGAGTGCTTGCCCATGGCAGAGGATGAACATGAGTGACTAACATTGTGTCTGGCATTGTATCTTTTAGGTCTCTGATATAGGAACATTGATTCTGTCAACGTTCAGTGGTTTTTAACTGATCAGAGTGATATACTATACTTAGAAAAGGAGAAAAATAGATCACCGTGTTAAAAAACAAAGCAAAATTGGTCAGTATTCATTATGTACACAAAGTCCTTCCTACTTTGGAACTATGACCCAGTTTTGTCCCAACCCTGCCCTGGTCTATGCTGGCCTGTTGAAGTTCTGATTTTGTCCCTCGTCAACTCAATCTGAAGGAATTTAGAGTATACCAGGTCCATTCCACAGTCAATCTGATGATTAAAATTACTTCTTAGATGTGCCCAACATAGTTCTAATAGTCCTAGAGTAAACTAAATAAATCCATCATAGAGAATATCTCAAATTCTAAGCCAGTCTAAAGGTATCGTTGATTTCATAGCCAAGTTCCTATGAAAAAATGCCTTTAACCAGGACAAATTCCAGCAAACTATCTAGGATCCCTGAGACAGGGCTTGAACCAGACTAATCTCAAAGGACAAAAATAAAAAAATGACATAGACAGCCATTTTTAATTATGTTGTATCCCAGCAAATTCAATGAAAGAAGTAAGCGAGAATTTTTTAAGCTCCTTCTTTCTACCACACCCTGTGCTGATCACTTTACAAATGTTATCTGATTTAGGTAGGTGCTATCATTATTGCCAGGATATAGATGAGAAAATTGAGGCAAACAGAGGTAAAGTGACTTGCCTGTCACACAGCTAATAAATATCTAAGACTAAATTTAAACTTGAGGTTTTCCAGACTCCAGGCCCAGCTCTCTATATCCACTGTCCAACCTGGCTACCTCTCTTATTTAAAGACAATATTCTGTATACTTTTTATTTTCAACTCCAAAAGGAACCTACCTATACCTTGTTTTTACAAAAATTATTTATTGGAAGAAATCTAGAGAACACAAACTAGATCCTACTGACAGATTTAATAGATTGGGAGGGGTGTAGGAGAATTGAGAAAGAGGCCACACTGGAAACCGTAATGTCTATCCAGTAAACTATTTGCAATCATTGCAGCCTTGGATGCCCCATTTAAATTAGCCATTTAGAAATGCAATTTGGATTCAGAACACCTGGGTTTTAGCCCTATCTATGGGCAGGTCGTCATAAGCCCAATTTCTCATCTATAAAGTTGGGATAATATATACTTTTACTCCATTTGCTTAGCAAAGTTTGTTGTGAGGTAAGTGCTTTGTAAACTTTGAAGCACTACACAGATGAGTTATGGAGTTGTTTTGGTCATCCCTGACTATTCGTGACCCCATCTGGGATCTTCTTAGCAACATACTAGAGTGGTTTGCCATGTCTTTCTCATTCCAACTCATTTTACAGATGAGGAAACTGAGACAAATGGGATTAGGTGACTTGGCCAGGGTCACGCAGCTAGTAAGCATCTGAGGCCAGATTTGAACACAGGAAGATAAATCTTTCAGACTCCAGGTCTGGCACTCCATCCATTGTACCACCTAGCTGCCCCCATGCAAATGTAACCTATCATTATTATTACATCATTATGTTATATTATTATTTAAATGAATTATTTTCATTATTTTAAAATTAATATTTAATAATTATTTTAATATTTATTATTATTTTCAACTTCACTGTCCCCTAACTACATCTTTTCATCATAACAATAATTCTCCAGAGAATCTACATTTTGGGGTCTAAAACAGAAAGTTATATGGACATTGCAAATATTATAAAATATGCCATAAAGAGTTCACCCCAGACACCACCTCATAGAGAGGGTTCTCCCCTTTCTCTTTCTCTCCTAGTGAGAAACTGGAGAACTGGCCAAATTATCAATGCTTCATCTTAACTAAATACATGATCTCTGGGGCATCTCTTTTCATCTCTCACTTTTAAAACCACAAGAAAATCTCTTGAAGTTCATAGGTTGGTTGATGGAATTCAGAGCTTTGGTGTTTGGGTCTGAGGTTATACTACTTTTTAGCCAGGCTTGCCTTGTCTCTCTATTGTTCCCAACGGGCCACAAATTCTCCACTCAGGCCTTTCATGCTGACCTGAACCTTACCCATTTTACAAGGCGGATTATGTCCTGCCCAGTGTCTTACAATTCAGAAGCAGAAACCTAGGCCCAAGTCCAAGTCTTGTGGCCATGTCTCTTGTCTTTCTTTTAAGTAGCTTCAAGTTTATATTCCTGGTCCCTTGTACCCCCAGGTATAGAATATTATCACCTAAACTCCTTTTTAGCCTCAATTCTCTTATGGTTTTGTGACACTCTTTGCTGTTAAGATTCACATTTTTAAAATACTCATTATAATTAGCAACAAAAATTTTATATATATATATATACATATATATATATATATGACAGTTATATTACATCTGTTGCCATGTATACCTTGGATTGTATTTTATTTTTATGAATATATCCATATATTTAAGTTATAATTATTGAAGATCTCTTTATGTCACAGCTGCATTCAGTTAATCTCTTAAAACATTCATAAATTGTTACATTTTAACATAAATGGTTATAAAGAATATTCGGCAACTAGAAGAAAAACACCACCCACAAAACTGTTAATTGCAGGCCTGTTTTCCCTCTGCTCCCTTTTTGGCTCATGCCCCTTCACCCCACAGAAACCATCATGCTTTGTTTGCAAACACTGCCTAAGGATCCATATCCCTAAGGATTAGCTCTATAAAGCACAGCTTGTCCCTTTATGCCATGTGTACATGGGAATTATCTGCCTTAAAGGCATCTCTCTCTTAGACCCCAATGGGAAGGAGATAGCTTTTTAGTTGCTTCAGTTTGCAGATAGAAACTTGACCTCAGTGGTCATTCTTTGGAAACAATAGCTTTGTCCTGGTGCCTGGCTCTTCCCCAAGACAAATGAGCATGCACCAGTCTGCTTTAAGGGTTCAAAAGGAGGGAACTGAAGGAAAAAACGTATTGAAACTCATTGTTTGCATATGCATAGGTCTGAGTCTGGAATTGGAAAGTCCTCGTGCTAATTCCTAGAATAGTCCTTTTTGTCTCAAAAGAATGGATTTTTCCTTAAGATGTATTTGTTTTCTATCCTAAGAAACCCAGAAGAATCAAATCATCAGACTTCCAATTTGCTGCTTAAATAATAATCGACCAGCTTCAGCCACAAATCACCCTTCATCATGATTGCTTATTTAAACCTTGTACCCAAGGAAATGCTAGAGGAAAGGCAAGTTTGCCATGGAAAGCAAAGTGGTCAGAGTGTTGTGTTTGGAGTTAGAAGGCCTAGATTCAAACCCTACTTCTGTCACTCGGTGCCTTTGTGACCTTGGGCCAGTCTCCAAACTGCTCCGGGCCTCAGTTTGCTCATTTGTAAAAATTGACTCTGAGTCAAAACAAGCTGGTACCAGGACGCAAGCACCTCCACAGCACACTGACAGGTGACCACTCACTCTTCACCCAAACATTACAAGACTTCACAGTCTAACACTGGCTTAGACACTGCCCTCTACTGTTTGCTGTTGTTTCCTGGGTGATGGACTTATCTCCTCTCTGACCTTCTGGATGGAGTCTCCCTTTATGTCTCCTGTAGTATCTAGAGGAGCCCTGCCCACCCCACTCCCCCACTCATGGACACGCACTCTCGTCAGTGTTTGTTAGTGATGATGATAGCGCTCAATACATATTTGCTGATAGATCGACTTATAAGGAAAGAACGTATTGACTCTTGTTGCACTTTTACTTGGAAATCAAAATCAATTAGAAAAGCATTACAGAACTACATGAAGAATTTATTGGTACCTAACCTGAAAGATGTCAGTTGAACTTCCCCTGATGCCTTCATTTCAGATAAAGCAATGTGGAAGAGATTTAGCAGAATCTAGAAAGAGAGAACTCCAAGTAGCAACAGTTTCCCTGTTTGAAAAAGCTCCTTGTCTCCATTTACTTATTAGCTTTATTTTCACATGAAAAGGACACAATGACATTCCCAAAACTACCATTCCTTCTGCTTTTACTCGCATTTGTAGTGTGAACCTGAAATGTTCCATCTTCAGCTAATTTTTTACTGACAGAATCTAGGTTTTTAAGCAAAAGTCAACTAATTTTGATTATCCTTGTATTGATGAGAACCTATCCAAAGATAATATATTCTTTCTATACTTTCTACATATATGCTTTTGTCAATGTAGTTATATCCACCATCTATGCAGATTGAAAAAACTCCACACCTTGGTAAACAAGCTCAGAAATCACTATGGCCAAAGAACGTCACTTCCCTGCAGCCATTCTAGTGATGGACCGCTTGGAATCTAGCTAGGCTGGTCCTTGGGTGACAGGCATGCCATCCATCACCAAGCCATTCTCAAAGCTTTCCCAGCAGAGACTGCATATGGCCAACATAACCCTAAAGAAACACCGAAGTAAGACTTTGCATGGGGACAGGCAGACACAAGAGAAAGAAAGAAAAACATCCCAATGAAACTTCTGGAAAAACCTTTATCCTGTTTTGATAAGCTACTTGACCTGCTGGTTTGTTAGGCTCCCCAACCTTCTCACCACTCACTTTGGATTGATTTTGTGTCTAGTCTGGTCCTGTCCAGTAGAGTGTAAACTTCTTGAGGGTAGAGTCTGTCTGACGTATGCATTTGCATTCTCAGTAATAAATAATAAATTTAATAAATACATTTAATAATAATAAATACATTTAATAAATGTAATAAATGCTTGTTAACTGAATAATTCAATGCTGCAGAAGACTACATCATGAAGAAGGCAACTGAGATACCCAGCTAGGATTTTCTCTGTGTGATCTGGATAGAATTTGGTTGCAAATATTGGTCAGCTAGGTGGTACAGTAGATAGAGTGCCAGCCCTGGAGTCAGGAAGACCTAAGTTCAAATTTGGCTTCAGAAAACCCCACTTGCCTCAGTTTCCTTATCTGTAAAATGAGCTGGAGAAGGAAATGACAGAGACCACTTCAGTATCTTTGTCACAAAGAGTTGGACACGACTGAAATGACTGAGCAGTAGCAGTAATAACTAAATGTTGCCTGAGAAATGTTTAAAATTTCGATTTTATCAGTGACTCTAGCTAGTGCTTTTCTTTTTATACAGGTGAATAATAATGATGATAGCTAACACTTATGTAGTGCTTACTATATGCAAGATTTTCCTCCAGAGTTTCTTTGGACTAGGAATGAAACACAGAAAACCCATTTCTCCTCCCTCTTCATCACTGTACAAGTAGTTCTTTGTACCCAATTCTGAAATAACTCAAATAGCTATTTAAATTTAAAGTTAGCATGTAAAAGGGACTGGCATTCTAAATTAATATATACAGAATGCAGAGAAATATGACTTTCACAAAGTCAAAGAGATATAGGTTTTCCTGGCATTAGGAATAATGAGCCCCTTGACCAGTTATCCTAATAAATGATGAAAAATAAATTCATCTTCTCAGCTAGTTGCTACATCAAAATAACTGTGTCATCAGTTTACTCAAGGAGGGGCCAGGGGCAGTGAGAAGGCTTTGATTAATGCCATCAATCCAATTCCTCCACCACTAATCAAGTACCTACTGTGTGTACAAGTACACTGTACACATTATTTCAAACTATAAAGTGATTTTAGATAAGTAGGTTACACTCTGCCTTTGAGGCAACAGTCACTGGAGGCTTTGTTCCTCTTTACAATACTGTTTCCCAAATTGGACTGAAACATAAAAAGCAGTTTTCTTTATATCAGTCACCCAAAAGAAGCTCGTCTCAGAACAGAGGTGGTGAGTTTAGAGACACAGAGAAATGAGTCCCAGGTTCCAATCCTGATTTTCCTGCTAACTAGTGTCCGACTTTGTAAAAGTCTTCTTCCTCAACCTCATTGACCTGAACTATAAAATAAGAGTGCTGGCCTTGAGGTTTGTTATGATTGATTTTTGTGTTCAGTTTAACAAATAATTATTAAAAGCCTACTGTCTAAAAGTAAGAGCAGCTATCCCTGGAGTCAATCTTTCTGAGTTCAAATCTGGCCTCAGATATTTACTAGCTATGTGACCCTTGGCAAGTCACTTAACTCTGTTTGCCTCAGTTTCCTCATCTGCAAAATGAACTGGAGAAGGAAATGGCAAACCATTCCAGTGTCTTTGCCAAGAAGACCCCAAATGGGTCACAAAGAGTTGGACATGATTGAAATAACTGAACAGCAGTAACAGTCTAAAAGTAACTGTGCTGGGTACCAGGGATACAAAAATCAAGTATTAACACCACTGTCCTCAAGGAACATCAGTCGCTTGTGGGCTTTGGGAGGGGGAGGTAGTGCAGGAAAGGATGGGGAGGAATAAGATATAGCCATCCTCCTGTGGGAGAAGTAAGATATGCACACAGATAACCACAATACCAAGGGAGATGTGGTCTTTTCAGAGGTGAGGTCCAGACAAAGTCACCCTGAGACATCTGGGGAGAGAGAGACCAGTTTCAGCTGCTGGGATCCCCAAAGGCTTCATTCACACAAGAGGTGATGCTAGAACTTAGCCACGAAAGACAGGACAGTCACACAGGGATAGAGAGGCCATAGCACACATGAAAGGTGGTATAAGCAGAAGAGGGATGGGTGAGAATGGTGACTAGTGATGAGAATATTGGTCAGAGGATAGAGTGCTTGGCACATTGTTGGGGGAGCATCATCATGAGATAAAGACAGAAAGCTGTAAGACAGCAGAAGGCCTTGAATTCCAAGGAAATGAGGTTTAAGCCCTCTTTTATAGGTAAGCTGCCAGCAGCTTTACAGAAATATAGAGGAGTGTTGTAATCAGTGATACATTAGGGAGATTGCAGGAAGTGTAAAAATCATATCAACAAGGTAGTACCCACTTTTGGAATTTGGGGGGTTTCTGGGCACTCCTCCCAAATCTGAAAAAACCCTCCCAGATCTAAGCATCCATATAAGCCTTTCCCCTGCATCAGACCTAACTACCCAGGGTCCTTTTCATGCTTCAGGTGGACATGAGGGTGGATGGCTCTCTGAGGTCCCCGCCAGCACTGAGGTCCTCAGATTCCTTGTACATTGGTGGTCTCACTTCTCCAAATACTGCAGCAAGAATTGGATTGGTTTGGAGGGGCAGACTGGGGCAGGGACCAGTGCTGGCCCCTGTGTCTTATTCTGCAGCTCCAGAGATTCATGGCTAGCCTAGTGATTTTATAAAACATTTCTCCTCTCCATTCTTTATCAATCACTGACAGACTCATTGTTTTATAATGTGCTTCTCAGCAAGCTGTTTGCAACTCATCGCCTGCCTTGCTTTATAGTCTATAAATATTTAATTCTTTAATAAACTGCTTATATGTAATATAAAATGACTGATGCGGTCCTCTCCCCCCACCTCTTTTAATAGTGCTACTATTTGCAAACCAATTCTTATTTTTTTCCTAAATAGCAATATGTTTCATAAATGTTTGAATTTCCTTTTTCTAAGAAGCAATTTATTCAAAGAGGTTGGGAGAATGACAGGCCGGAAAGCGGCCCCTGCCTATGGGAATACAGTCTTACCCTTCCTCTGGCCTCATCTCTCCCAATCTGCAAGCTGATAAGGTAGCTACAGATCAGCTTTAGAATTGTGGGGCAGGGCAATTACCCATCTCAACACAGACTCGCTGTGCAAAATGCATTGCGTCAGGTCAGCCTTCAAACCTGCCCACAAAATGTTTATATATCATGAGCAAATATGCGCCCCCGCTTTGCTCTGATACCCTCCATCTAAAGGACTGTTTCAAAATAGCCAAAAAGAAAGATGCCAACACCCTCGTGTTCTCCCCTTCTTCTCCACTCTCCCAGTTTGCTTTTCAATTTCTCTTCTGTGACATGAAATAATTTCTGACGTAGACATTTTATTTCAACTTTTAAATCTGGCTCAACTAATCATTTATTGAATGCCTACTTTCAAACATGCCCTTAGCATTTTTCTCATCACTCTTGATCTCTTGCTTCCTAAGTTTAACTTCCTGTCAACTCATCAACACATTGCCTTCCACACAAGAAGGTAAAAATTCTGCTTTTGAAGTCCCCTAAATTTGACCCTTTCTACTTTCTGGTTCATCTTAAAGTGACTGCCATTTCCAAGTCAAGAAATGAGCTTTAAAAAAAAGGGAGGGGGTAAAATTTGAGTTGGGCTTTTCTTCTAAGATTGGAACATGGGTTACACTAAGCCATCGACACTCTCCAATCAGGCCATGTTATTGTCCAGGGTTAGGAACATAATCTACAGCCATGCAATAGAAACGTTCCCATTTCTAAGCCAAGTACCTCACGCAAAGGTCAAATATTCACCCGTGGACTCTTAAAAATCATGCTCTAATCAACTGAACCAACTAAACAAAATCCATCAAAATATTCCATCCATTTCTGTACCCAAAAGGAACAATCCCTCGTTGAAATTGTTCATAAGGTCATAAACACACCTTTGTTCTTCTAGTACACTAAGTTTCTTTTGGCTATTTCATAGGTGATCTTATTCTAATTTAAAAGTTAATTCAACTTGCATATGTATTCTGTTAGGTCTCTCTGCAGAACTCCAGCTGACCTGGTTACCTGGCCATACTATGAGCCTTTTGTTTCTGATGACTATTTCGGACTAACGCTGTACAGTACCAACAAGTGTGGAATACTCTGTTCCAGGGGTGGGGAACCTGAGGCCTTGAGGCCCTATGTGGCCCTCTGGGTCCTCGAGTGTGACCCTTTGACTGAATCCAAACTTCATAGAACAAATCCCTTATTTGATCAGTCACAGAGCATCAAAGAGAAATGAATAGAATAGTAGAGTTTATTTTATATATGTGCCTCAGTTCCTCAGTCTGTATGTTGTCTCCCTGAGCATTTGGGATGATGTTTGTGATACAGAAAATGCTGGCTGGGCATTGGGCTAGATAACCTGTGATATGCCTTTTAATGCAGATATTCTCCAAATACCTTTCTCAGCTTTAATAGTATGATATTTTCCCCTCTCCAATTTTTCTTTAAATGGTCATATATACTTACAGATGTCTCTATTTTTTCTAAAAAGTTCAATTCTCACTTATAGCCATGTCAGAAGCAACAGCATTTTAACCTTTATACAGCCATACCTTATTTTGTGGATTGGATGTGTTCTGCAAAGCATAACATAAACTAAGTTGAATTCTCTTTAAAATGTGCAAAAAAGCTCACTATTTCCCTGGTGAATTCTACATAAAGTCAAGACTCCTTTCTGTGATATGAATTGTCTCACTAATTGTCTGATGTAGTAAGTGACTTCAAGTATTTTTTTAAGACCAAGTTTTCTCTCTTTTTTTTTTTTTTGGTGAAGTAGATAAGGTTAAATGACTTGCCCAGGGTTACATATCTCATAGAGTCAAGTGTCTGAGGCCAGACTTGAACCTAGGTCCTCCTGACTTGAGGGCCAGTGCTTTATCCTCTGCACCACCTAGATGCCTCCAAATCAGGTTTTCTTCAAATCATGGGTGTCTAAGTACCAATATTCAGTTGTCACCAATAACGTCTGGAGATATTGCCAGAAGACTCTTATGCGCAAATTGGTGACTTATTTTTAAGACAAAATTTGCTCAGCCACCATGATAAGGAGATCCAAGCATATTCTCTCAGAATGGCATTTCTGTGCAAGCATTACTTACGAGAAGGTGGAAGCAGCAGGTGATGCTTCTGATGGTTTCTGAAAGCACTACCTATGTTCATTTCCTGACTCATATGTATAGTCTGGCATACACCATATAAACTCTAACACATTCTTGGCTTTGCTTGTACCTAATCTCCCTGCTTCCTAACCTCAAAGGGGGAACAAGGACCAAAGATGCTCTCCAGGCTCAATGGGTCTTCCTCCTCCGGCAAACTATTGCCAAGGACCTTCATTATTTCCACTGGGAAAAGTTGGTGAGTGAGCCACCTAATCCAGATCTAAAATGTCAAACACCTGAATTTTGCTTCTCCAGTAGGACAAGAAAGTGATCCCTTGGCCCTAATTTTGATAGTCATTTACATTGTGTGTGTGTGTGTGTGTGTGTGTGTGTGTGTGTGTGTGTGTGTGTGTGTGGAATTGGAAGGAATTTCAAGAGGTCATGTTCTATACCTCCCTTGCCCTTCATTCACCTTCAGGCAAGACTACATCTAAATCATTTCAGACAAGAAAATCTCTTCTATTTTTAAAGATGCCCAGAGGAGTTTTCCCAAATCTCCCTTGATAGTCTATTCTTATGTTAGAACATTCTTTCATATAGCAAACCTAAATTTCTCATGCTAGTGTTTTTAAACCTATCCTCATGTTCTATCCCCAATAGCAATAGAGGGCAGGTTCTACCTCATGCGAAGATGAAATAGAATGTTTGTAAATACAAATACGTAGAAATATGTATACACATGATGGACATGAAAATGCGTATATATTCCCCAAATTAGTACAGGAAAGGGTCATGGGTTTAATTCCTACATGTATCATTTAGTTTCATTTTATTCTGTGATCAAAAATTGCATCCCAAACCTGACTAGCTAGCTCATAAATGAATGCCAATCATCAAGGCAAAAAAGAGCACTGCACTAATAAGATGATGTGAATATATAACTGCTACCAGGAAAATAGCTTAATGATTAGGAACTTCTAATGGTGCATCAGTTATGTCCTCTCCTTCTGTAAAGGACAAACATAGGAATACCAAGCACATGAAGACCCTGGGCATTTGCATGTACATATATTTATACATTTAATGCTCCAATGAAATAAATATTTTTTTAAAAAGATATTTATATGATCTTCTTCTCATGTAGGCATTCCTGACAACCGTGGAGATCCTAACCATCCCTGCCTTCTCATCCTGTGCCATCCCTCTTCCTATCTTTCCATAAATTCCCCACTGGGTATCTACCCAATATACTAGACATCTTCCTCTTCAAAAGTTCATAATCTTTTCTGTGTCGTGGACCCTTTTAGCAGTCTGGGAAAGCTTATGGACCATTCCTCAGAATAGTGTTTTTTAAATGCAGAGGAAGCTATTTATTGAAATAAAGACATATTTTTCCCATCGAAGTAGCCCAAGTTCATGGACTACCAAAATCTATCCACAGACTACGAGTTAAGAACCTCCAAATCTTTTCTTATCCAGTGGATACCAAAGGTAACCTGTCCTTATTCTTGCTCATAACTAGCCTACCACTATTTCTAGTCAAACTGTCTTCAATGATGTGTGATGCTTGTCTTTTTTAGTAATACGTACCCATTGCTCAAACCCACCCCGCATTTGTGTCTTCCTGATCCCCTTTGGGTCACCTGCAATGTTTCTTCTTCTGAGTCCATGGTATTTTATAGTTGGCTGCCATATAGCAATCCCTAGGAGAATACTTTTAGTGAAAACAATTCAGGAAACAGTTCAGGATCATTAGAAACACTGCACTCCTCTCTGTTTAATTCCAATGTCTTGCTGTACTGTGGAAAGAACTCTTGCATAAGCTTTGGCAGGGCCAAAGGATTTTAAGCATAGGCCCAGGCTTGTCATTCAAGGACCTGCTAAGTTAGAGACTCATCCCCAGAGGAAGAACTATCAGGTAGCAAGTTATTTTGGCCATATTAACTCATGATGATGGTGTTTAAAAGCGCTAGGGTTGTTTCATCTACTTTGGCAGGAGGATTGCCCACACCCAGTGAAATGGCAAATTCTTGAAATACTGAAGTGTATGCATGTGTGTGGGTGTGGGTATATAATGTGTAGTACATATGTATGTGTTTGCATATAAATATTCAAACATGTATTCAGTTAACATCACAATAGGATAATGTACAATTTGATTCGGTGGGGGAAGGACAAACTCTAAGAGAGAAGGAAATAGAAATGTTTAGCCTGAAAAAGAAAACTAAGGTGAAACAAGATTTTTGTTGTAAGATTTTTGAAGGGCTACATGTGTAAGTTGGAGTAGAATATAATCTATGTCATTCTAGCAGGTAGAATTTGGACCAATGAATGAAAGTTTCTGAAAGGAAGAGATCAGGTCAGTGTAAGAAAACAATTTTTCAACAATTAGACCTGCCCAACAATAGAACTCCTTTATCAAAGTACTGAGCTTTCCATCACTTGGCAGTGTTCAAGAAGATGTAGCATGAACACCTGTGGAGAGTACTGAGTAGAAGTTTGGACTATATGACTTCTAAGACATCTTCCAACTCTGTGATTCTGTGACACAGCCTTTCTTGTTACAACTTATCACTTATTCACAAACATGTTTCCTCCTCCAAGAACTCTCTTGGAATTTCACTTAGCAGATTCCCATCGCATAAAGCTTTGTGTCCTTTCCTAGGACAACTAAGGATACAGATATCCCTAATTTTTAGGCAGTGTGGTACCCCATCCTCCAGGTAGGCATACCATCATCCTATGGTGGGTATTACCACAATACATACATGCACCCTATGGCAAACCAATCTCTGCTTTAAGGATGTACAATCTTTGCCTTGGAATAACCCCTTAGATACTTATCATAAGAAAGTCTCTGAATGTGCTTTCTATATACTTTGCCACACCATTTTCCTAGCAACAGTCTTTCCACTTGAATTTAAGACACTTTTTTCCTGCCTCTTTCAAGGAACAGGTACCTCTCTTAAACACAAACATTGTTCTGTTTACCCAAGAAGCTTTATCACTTAGGTATACCTGCTACTCATGAATTGCTACCAGTGCCCTGGGCTGCCACTTCCCAATCTCAGAAGTCTGCACCATTCATGAAAATGTTCACCATGGGCCACATATCCCACCCTAGGAAAAAAACTAGACCATTCTTCCTCCACTGAGATTCTATAGTATCTCATTTCCAAACTGAAAATACCTTCAACAACCAGAACACATCCTCCCTGAAAACATTATCTCCCCAACTGCCTTTTTCTTCAATCTTATGTCTTCTACTAGTGCTTTTCTGAAATTCAAAAGGTAATAATGAGCCTTACAAGAAACATCTCTCATTAAAATTGTTTTTCCTCTTTCAGCAGAAATGTTTTCTCCTGCTATGTAAGCCTTTGAATATGAAAAACAAACTCCTTGATTTCACTTCAACTCAACCTTTTCTTCCTACCAATTCCACCAAAAAGGTCCATCAGAGTGACTAAACATGAGGAAATGCCCAGTGTTCATCCCAACCTGCTTATGTGGTTCATATAATAGGAGACAAACACCCTCTTTCCCCTTCACCATTCAATGTTTTCAGTTTTGAAGTTTAGCAAAGTGCCTTTGCACCATGGGTATAATTGTACTTTTATGGTAACCATTTCCAGATTCTCATTAACATTAAATAAATCCTCCATTACCACACACCTCTGCTCTAGCCAGAAATGATTGAGACCTCTCTCTTGCATATACATTCTTTCATTCACACTCTTTATAATATAGGTGGCCCCCAACAGGGTCATCACTCCACAATCATGTAAACTTTTTAAATGAACCATTTCAGGGACCTCAGTAAAAACTACACTTTGATTTTCATTGCTAGCAATTTACATTCCACTCCTGTTAACCCATGGTTAAAGATGACCATAAACACAGGGGTAAATTAAAACCAAAGACAGTCTGAAAAACTCATTTCAAACATAATTATCAATGTCCTTCCTCACCAAATGTTTTATTGGTGCTACCATTATGTAGCCAAGATTAATTATATGGATTTTGTCTCCTTTGCTGGGCATTCTAAATCCATACTGGAATAGATAAAAGGCAGGCAATAGAGGGTAAAGGGACTGGATAATTCAGATTTAATGACCAGCCCTCAAAAAATCAAGTGTTAACATTTGAAATATCATCAGGAATATCATCGAATCTATATATCCATGTCTTAGAAGTTTGTATGTGTATTTTTGGAGGGAAGTGGCATTTGTAAAGGAAGGATCATTTGGTTTGGGGAGGACTGTAGGATTCAGAACAGTGCTTATATTCTGAAGATGACAATTTGGGCAAGTATCGAAGTGATTCAGATCAAAGCCATCCTCAATTCAAGGAAAATGTATGGCTCTTTTTAAACCTGAATCATGGATTTAATTGGGGGTGGGTATGTCAACCTGAACAAGGAAGTGAAGGCATCTCTTCTCCATTCTTTACATTTGCGTCTCACTTTGGAATTCCCTTCTAATCGCTTGTACTCATGGGATAGCCAGTCACTCACTGAGTTAGTTAGCGCTACCTCTTAGTCTAGCCAAGTGGCACAAGCACTGTTTATCCATCTCGGCTCTTCTTACACATGCACTAATTCATTCTGTTAACGTTAATAACAATCTGAAATCGTTAGAAACCCATGGCAACAAACACTCTGCGAATCACAGGATTAACTGGCACGAAAACCAGGCCTGCGTAAGCATCCGGAGGATTTCATCTGCTCCTTGGCAATATGTGCTACGATAGCACCGAAAATTCCCTTTCCACAAATACCTGAACCAGGAGGCATTCTACTGCATCCCAAATTAGGTGTAGCCGTGCTTTGGGCTTCGGAGCTGTTGCGATAAACAGCTGGTGCTGTTGCTGTCCCCGGCCTCAAGCCTCAGAAGGACCTGTTTCAGTGATCATCTTGTAAGCTGGTAGCTCCCTGTGCCAGGTGCCCACAGCTGAGACACAAGCCTCATCACTCGTGGCCAAAGGTGGTTTCACTGAAACCCTCCCGCGCTAGAGTGTCGAAGCTCTAAATGAGCGCCTCTCCATATATTCCCCACCCTTCCATATCCATGCCCTTGTTAGGTTCCATGTTTCCATTGAGAAATGTTATTTGGGCAGCCAACTTCACAGATTGGATCCATCTTAGAGCTGCCCTGCGAAGACATCTGTGTGAAGCTTCATTTAAAACAAGGAAAAATTGAAATAGCGAAAAACGGCAGCCGCTCTGAGCTATTTCCTAATGAACCTGTTTGTCCCAAGCGCTGTGCTGAGGAGCCTCTTCTTGGTGAGAACCCTTTATGCATATTAATATTATGCATGTTTTCCATGTGACTCCTCGTGACTTGCCCTCACCCCCTCCTTCGAACTCATTTAAATAAAAATAATTTATGTGGACATTCCTTCAGTCAGGATTTTCTCTCCCCTCTTTCTTAAAGAGGTCTATAATATTTCGTTGATGCTTTGCGTCCAAACGGGGTCGTTATGCTTTCGCATATCATTAGGGCTTTATAAAGAACAACAGCGACATCTGCATGTACCGCAGCGCCAAGGAGATTGGGAAAAAATACAGAAAACAAACCCCAAATGGGCTTCGAGGCTGTCTGGCTCTGTCTCCCCAGCAGCCCCTGCCACCGCCATAGATGGTCGTAATTGTACAGTGTAATCACATCATGCCTCATCTGAATATTCATAGCAGAGACAAAGCTTTGGAGAATAAAGATGGAGTGGGAAGAATTTAAATATAAAACAGCATCTCATTTCCAAATCAAGTCCTTCACTTTACACACTCTGTACATCAGTTTTACAGTCTGGAAATGGGAGATGAAGAGGGAAGATGGCCAAAAGAAGGAGAAACAAGAAAAAAGGGGGCAACAGTCTACCCTCTTTATGGTCTGAGGAAAAAGAAAACACCAAACAGCAACAGGAAAAACAGCAAAAGTGATATTGGAAGAGTGGCCGACCGTGGCTAACCAGCTGCTGTTTTACCACGAATGAAATAGACTATTGAAGGAGGTTTATAAAGCTCCCAATTAATATGTTGTGCATGTATAAGATCTACAAAGAACTCACTGTATTCCTGCCCCCCACACCCTCTAACCACCACCTTCCTTCCCTGCCCAGTGCCAGAGGAGAGAGACCTCAGCTACCAAATAATTGATTAATCTCCTCAACAGTGACAACACTCTTCTCCAAAAAGAAAGAAAGGAAAAAACCAAACATACACAAAAAGAGGTGACTGTTCCCAAAAGGGGGTGTAAATTACCGCCGACTTCTTCATTCTCTTTTGCCCCCCCACCCAAAAGACAAATTATAATCCACATGTTAAAGTTCGTTGTCTTCATTTTCTTTTTAATGTGGTATCTTTTATTAATATGAACCCCACACAAGGGTTATTTGTAGAAGCCTCTGCCACTGCGTTCCCCAAAGATACTAGTTTCAACCCACTGGAGTTTATATTCCTTTAATTATCTAGTTGCAGGAAGATTTCCCATTTTTAAAATATGCCACTCTGTTGGAATTAGAAGAATCCAAGGTTGAATCCAACTTCAAAGGTTTTCAAGTCATAATGATTTTTAGCAAAAATAGAAGACAGATCATGGAATGAGTCCCTGGTTTTTGAAGATACACATCATAGGGACCTTTTCTTCTCTCTATCTCTCTATCTCTACGTCTCTCCCCAACTTTGTACTTCTCCTGGCTCTGAATGCCCCTTGCTAACACAGCTTAATGATATGCAAATGAAATATGCATAAAACCATTCTACTGTATGATGATTAAACACTGGAGACATTAACAGCCGACGCTTCACTCTTTGACTGTAATAATCTTTCCAAATATCCACTTTGATTACGGAGTTATGGAGACCCATAGCAGTTGGCAGAGACAGAGAGCATGAGAGAAGGAAGAAGAGATGAACAGAAGCAGCACCCATCTCTGTGTTTCTCCCACTCCAGAGGACGTATCCCCCCCTTTTGTACTTCTTTCCTATTGCTGTCCTTTGTAATCCATCCATGCGGTTGCACCAGGGTGATTAACGGAAAAAAACCCTCTTTTCTCTTAATGTTTCAAAGCTCATTAGCCAAACGATTATTCCTCATTAACAGCAAAAGCTCATTCATTAAAAGGAAAAATATGCCCAAAAGATGCCAGCGCTGTTAATCCTGAGCCCTGTAACCGGGCTGTAAATCCCATACCACTTGTATATTCCATAGGAAAGGGACACGCGCCAATCCATATTAAAAAAAAAAAAAAAAAGAGGAAAGGAAAAACAGTTTGTATGTTTTGTAAAATCCGCAAGAGCAGCAATTAATATTCCTGTTGTATGACTTTATTTTTGTCTCTCCCTTTTGTTTTCAGCGCCCGCCCCTGGCTCAGCGCCCAGTGCCAACAGAACACCTTTCAGGATCCACAGCAAAATAGACAACGTAAGTACCAGTCGTCCCCTGAAGCCCTTTGCCAGAATTTAAAAAAAATAACCACCCTAAAAAAAACATAGAGGAGAGAGGCTCTTTTCCCTTCCTTCTTTTCCCTCCGTTATGCCACCAGGGTTTCACAAGTAGCACCTTCCCAATCTTCAAGTTTGTGCATGTCTCTGTGGCATCCCTCCTCCTCCTTCACTCCCATAGTGGATCTTGTAAAAGGGCTTCAGATCGGCCCCATTCATCTCCCTGGTGATAGCAGTGAATGTAGATAAATCTCTGACTGCCTGCTTGCTGCTGGAGTATGGTTTTTATTTTGTCTTCTCTGTATACCTGGGTCAAAAAGTAGGATGTATATATGCACACATATAGACACATGCACACTTCCTCCTCTCCATTTCCCTCTCTTTCTCCCTCTCCCACTTTTTCTCCCACATGCATACTACACCCCACATATGTGTGTATGTGTATATATAGACACACATATTCACTTAGACACATAGAACAAGGACATATAAATATCTAAATAAGTATTTTCAGCTTATCTGAGAATGTGTGGATGTATGTATACATATACATATATATATTTATACACATATACACACACCACTGCCTACATGTCTATGAGCATGCATAGATAGATGCTGATCTATTAATTTATACCAAGCTTTATCTCCATACAAGCATGCCCTTTCTTCTCCCAGCAGAGGCTATATACAACTACAGCCCTAAACTAGGAAAGCTGTATTTGTTCCTTAAGATTTCTATTTGTAGACCTTTACGCTGCTTTCTCCGCATCTTTTTTGAGCTGTAGAATTGGCATCTTTCCCTCAGGTTTTCCGAATGGCAAGTGGCACCGGTTGTGGCATGCATTCATGCGGCTTCCTATGGCATTTCTGTTCCGATGTCGGCTTCTCTTCTTTGTTTCTTGTTGACTGGACTGGGTGTAATTTTTTTTTGGAGTTAATTATAAACCAACTTGAATAGCAAAGATGCCAACAGCTTGCAGCAACAACGACAACCCCCCAAAAACCCACAAGTGCCTTCTGCTGCGACAGATGCCCGGATTGCCCCTGGCATGGGGGAGCGGGCACAAGGTTTTGTTATTGTTGATTATTATTTTGGTTGTTGCTCTTTCCGTTATTCGTTTTCCCTCGTTTCCCTTTATTTTTTTAAAGACTCCAGGATCCTGGCCTCGGCTTGGAACGAAGTGGTGTCATGGCGGAGACGACGGCCTTTGTCTTCCAGGGTGTGAAAGCATCCGCTGTGCTAGCTCCACTGCGGCAGAATCAAGTTTAAAGAGAAAAAAAGTCATTAAAGTCAGCTTTGTGCCTCGTTGGTGGGGGAGTCCCCCAAACCCCAAAGAGCTAAGTCCCTGTGCCCGAGGAAGGGCTTGCAGTGGAAGAACCTAGCCGGTAATCCTGGCATTTGCGCCTTCGGTAGCTAGTGCTGTTCGCTCCTGGGGGTCTGGATAATCTCCCTTAGCTTTACCGCACTGTCTGGCCCGCATACAGGGCCCCCGTAACATATACCCGCTGCTGTTATCACACGAAACTGTGGCGTTGCCACTGAATGGATGGCACTGTGCCAACTCTTCTGCCATCCGCCCTTGCAGCTTTTTTCTTTCCTCCCTCCCTCCTCCTCCTCCTCCTCCTCCCGTCGACTTGACGTTAATTAACACACGGGTTAATTGATTTTAAAAGCCGAAGAATTACAGTTAACTTTTCCCACAGGGTACAGACGCCAGCCGCTTGGCACGACTCTGCCTTCCGCACTGGTGCAGGGGGGTGGGGGGGGGCAGAGAAAAGCCCGCAGCAAAACTAGCAACTGCTGAGGAAATGTTGCTTGCTTATTGGAGTAGAGCTGATAGAAGTCGACGTGATACTATCTCATCCTTTACAATATCTTACTATTATATTTCGTTATAAGTAATCAAAGCATAGCCCCCCTCCTTTCTTCCTTTTTCCATAA
The DNA here is from genome assembly GCA_023548195.1 of Bettongia penicillata ogilbyi. Taxonomy (NCBI): domain Eukaryota; kingdom Metazoa; phylum Chordata; class Mammalia; order Diprotodontia; family Potoroidae; genus Bettongia; species Bettongia penicillata. The sequence continues at coordinate 8,193,822 of JAJHZJ010000527.1, read as the reverse complement.
TACTCCTTCTCTCTTTAAGAAAAGGAAAAGAAAAGCTCTTCAGAAATTCTTCCAGAGTAAAAAACATCTTTCCCACATCCCATGTAGCACCCCCAGAATCTCTCCTCTAATAAGAATAACAAAAAATTAACCGATGCCATTATGTTTCTTGAAGTAGTTCCAAGGATGAGGGCTGCCACACCCCAGACAACAGTGGCAAAGGGAGACATTTTTTAATCATGTCTCTTTTCTCCCCCTTGGAATACCATTTTAAAATTCTAGTTTCTGCCAATGTGTTGCTTGAAGTGAAGGCTCTCAAGAAGGAAGAAGTTGGTTCATTTGTAATTGAGAGCAAAATTTGCCTTGTGAAAGCTCCTGGTTGGGTGTTTATTTGTTTTTGTTTCTGTTTTTTGCTTTCTGTCTCCTTCACCCCCAAACCCCTGTTATAAAGGAAAGCAATTGATGGTGCAGTTGGGGAGGAGATGGGGCAAGGCTGGGAACTTGCTGCTTTCACCTTTTGCTGCTTTCATTTTATTTCATTTTGTTTTTGAAAAGCACGTAGCAAGTGAAGCGACAAGAGGAATCCATTATGCAAATCATGTCACATTTGCATAATGTCTCATGACTGGAATATGCAAATGATCTGTATAATTTATGAGTGCCAGTGTCTGTCTAAAAGTGTTTCCCATAATTTACAAAGTGAACCTAGGAGACATAAGGGAGGCAGCTAGCTCATTCCCAGAACCCATTGCCAGGAAAGCATCTGTAAATTTTCTTCCTTCGTAGCATCATCAGATGCCTTCAGAGAGAAATTAAAGTTCCTAATTGTCATCACTCCTTAAGCATCTTTCTTTTCTTTCCTTACCTTTCCATTGCCATGGGTGTCTCCCTTAACTCTTTGCTTAAAAGTTCACAGAAGCCATTTACCTAGGGCATGGAAGTTCATAGAGTCCTACAACTGGAAAAAACTGTAAGGGTCATCTAAAACAACTTAATAATTTTGCAGATAAGGAAACTGAGGTCCAGCGAGGAGAAGTGATTTAATTAAGGCACCATATAGCCACTGAGTGTCAGAGTCTAAACTCAAACCCATATCTTGTGACTTTGTTGAGTTTTTCAGTTATATCTGACCCCATTTGGGGTTTTCTTGGCTAGTTTGCCATTTCCCTCTCCAGCTCATTTTACAGATGAGGAAACTTGGACCAACAGGTCCAGTAGCACAGAGCTAGGAAGAATCTGAGGGCACATTTGAACTCAGGTCTTCCTGACTCAAGGCCCAGGGCTCTATCTATGTTATGGTGATAGTCATTGTTTAATGGGTTAGATTGGACATCCATAGCAGTCTCTTCCAAATCTTAGATTCTTATGTCTGTGATATCTGATCTAATATTCTTTCCACAGTAGCATGCTGCCTTTGCAACCAGTTTGAAAGAAAATCTGTACTCTCAACATACTCACTTGTTTTTTGCTTTGTTTTGTTTTGTTTTAATATATAACCAAGGAGTGACTCAGAGCAAATAGCTCTATTTGCCTGGGTCTATAAAGGGAGAAGATTGGAGTTTACATTTTATCTGATTTTGTGTTCACCCTGGGATTGAGTGTTTGGTAATTCTTTTTACACTTGTAGCCATGAAATATTAAAAGAACCAAAGGGAGGCCTCTAGTACATACATTGGCTATATCTTTATCTCTTTATCTGGAGGATTTATGTAAAGACATGGGTAAGAATCCCATAAGAGGAGAAGTATATGGATTAAGATTCATATTGGTTGAAGAAGTACCTGTATCAAAAAAATCATGGATCCCTCAAAGGACTCTGTTATGCTATAGAAGACTATATACTATATGCTATAGACTCTGTTATGCTATAGAAGCTCGTATAAGTTGACAGCTCTAGGCTACATGTGTCCTCAAGGCCACAGGTTCCCCACCTCTGCTCTTGGCATTCTGCCTATCAGTGATACATCATCTGCTAAGTCATGAACTTAGTTAAAGTTTCAAAAGAATCATGACATATATGGTGGTTATATCATCCTGGAATACAGCTCAGAGTTCAGCTTAGAGTTGGCAATCCCCATTACCATCCAACACACTAGAGAGCTAATCTCAAAATTCTGAAATTTTTCTATTCTGTGGCTTCTCTTGTGTGCCAAGGTTGTGGAGGATATTTTAAATTTTGAATGTGAATTTGATTTTCTGATATCATTGGTACAAACTTTTAAGTGGAAGTAATTGAGAAAACAGCTGTCTCATATATGCTGTGGGGATGACCATTGAATCAACTGTCTGATTTAGGTATATCATTTTGGACAACTCATTTGATTAAACTGTATTAAGGCTTACGTATAGACATGTAGAGTGTGGGTAAGATGTGACCACATCTCTAGACTTCAGTAAAAGCTGCCTAAATTCCTAATGAATTGGAGCATATCTTTTCTGCTACGAGAACCACATTAGTCAGTTGAGAAGAAAGTCGTGAATTCAGCAGATGACCAGTAGAATGTTAATTGATTCTCTTTTTGGAGGTGAATATAGAGAAGCCTAGACCTTTTGGTGCATTAGTGCAAAGTGGCATCATTCTATGGAACCATTGACCACTGGGAGACCTGGTAATCACAGTATCAGTGTTCACAAATAAGAAAGAGAAATCTGAAATCAGAGAGTGGTACTAATACCATTCCAAATGGCAGGCATTATTAGGGCAATAAATTGAGGAAGTTAAGTTGAGGAGAAAACAGAAAGATTCCATTGAGTATGTGAAGGGTGCTTTTCCTGATTCTGTAATAGAAGCAGATAGTAGATGAGTAAGTCTCTGTATTTGACTGCAGAGGGTCTTGTTTTGTTTTGTTTTTTTTTTCTGGGAATCCTATGCTTCCCTGGTAAGTTAGCATTACTTCCCATTCCCAGAAGTGAGCTGGTGTAATGGATTCAGAGGTGTTAACTCTTGACTTTTCCACTGTGATGAGATGCAGGACAAATGTCCACTTGCAATGCTCCAGATGAGGACACACTTTACTATTGTTCCAACTGCAATAGATAGACTATTGGAATTAAACCATAGCATTTTATTCTTCACTGTAGTATACAGAGAAAAAAATCATTAAAAAATAAACAACAGTATCTTTAATTAGAACATCATCATTGCATAATTTTTCCTGCAAAGGATATGTTCCACTTCTCCATAAGTGAGAAGACCTTTTAGTTGTAGTCCTATGTTTCACATATATTAATTTATATGATACATATATTATACATATGTCATATATGCAATATATTAGATAATTTATGTAATATACAATATTTTTGCTGACCCCCCACCTCGATCCAAAGGATATCCTGTAAAGCCTGCTTCTCTTTCTCAGATTTCTAGAAAAATAACTTTTCTGTTCAAAACTGCATGGAGGAAAAATAGAAATTATAACAGAACTCTGTAAGATATGTGTTGTTTGAATAGTTTTGTGAATCCTACAAAATCATACAGTTTTAAAACTGAAAGGGAACTTAAAAGTGTCTGACTACCTTATATTCCAGACAAGAAAATAGAGACCTTAATAAGAGAAGTTGCTTTACCATAGACATAGTGGTGATAAATATTAGATCCTGGATTTACAATATATTTTTATACCACAGAAGTTTCCTGTTTTAAGAAAGCCCAATTCAGGAAAATTCAAAATTATAGAATTGATAAATTAAGAGCTTATTGACATTTCAAAAGAAATTAAAGTTTTACAAAAATATTCACCAGTGTTCTTCTAAATAGAGCCTACTAAGATTCTCAAGGATTTGTTTAGTTGACAAAAATGCTAATTAAACTAACAGGTAAAGTGTTAAGCAAAGGAGGGCCAATTGAAGATCAATCTTTTTAAAAATCTATTTAATATTTCCAAGTTACATGTAAAAACAATTTTTTACATTTGTTTTAGTTTCAAACTTTCTCCCTTCCTCTTTCCCCATTCCACCCACCCCACCCCCATTGAGAAGGTAAGCAATTTCAAAAAGGTTATGTAAGTGTAGTCATGCAAAACCTATCCATGGTAGTCATGTTGTGAAGGAAAACATAGACAAAAAAATTTCAAGAAAAAGAAAAGAAAAGTATGGTTTCATCTGTATTCAGACACCATCATTTCTTTCTCTGGGGATGGATAGTATTTTTCATCCTAAGTCCTTCAGAATTGTCATGGGTCATTATATTGCTGGGAATAACTAAATCATTCATAGCTGATCATCTCAAAGTATTGCTGTTACTTTGTACCCAGTACATTTCACATTGCATCAACCCATGCAAGCCTTTCCAGGTTTTTCTGAGACCATCCTGCTCATCATTTCTTGCAGTACAGTAGTATTTCATTATTATCACATACTGGAACTTGTTCAGCCATTCCTCAATTGATGGGCATCCCATCAATTTCTAAAGAATTGCTGTAAATATTTTTGTACATATAGTTCCTTTTCTTTTTTCTTTTTTATCTCTTTTAGAATATAGACCTAGTAATGGTATTGCTAGGCCAAAGGCCATACATGGTTTTATAGCCCTTTTATAGCCCAAATTGTTCTACAGAATGGTTTAATCGGTTCACAACTCCAACAGTACATTAATGTCTCATTTTTCCTACATCCCCTCCAACATTTGTCATTACTTTTTCTGTCCTATTAGTCAATTTAATAGGCATGAGGTAGTGCATCAAAATTGTTTTAATTTGCATTTCTACGATTAATAGTGAGTTAGAATGTTTTTTCATATGGCTATAGATAGTTTTAATTACTTCATCTGAAAACTGATTATATCTTTTGAACATTTATCAATTGAGAAATGGCTCTTATTTTTATAAATTTGACAGAGTTCTCTATATTTTAGAGAAATGAGACCTTTATCAGAGAAAATTGATTCACATTTTTTTCACAGTTACTATTGTTAACTGTATTTCCCTCCATCCTATTTCCCCTTCCCTGTTTATTCTATCCTCTCTCCTTTCACCCTGTCCCTCCTCAAAAATGTGTTGATTCTGACTGCCCCTTCCCCCAATCCATTCTTCCTTCTATCATACCTCCCCTTTCTCTTATTCCCTTCCCTTTCTATTTTCCTATAGTGTATGATAAATTTCTATTCCTCATTGCCTATATATCTTATTTCCCCAGTTACCTGTAAAAATAAACTTTAACATTCATTTTTAAAATTTTGAGTTTCAAATTCTTTCCCTTCTTCCCACTCCACCTGTAATAGCAAGCACCCTAACACATCCAGAATGACCTGCTAGCACAGTTTCTTTGATCTGCTTTGTTAAAGGAACGACAACTTTTAAAGGTGTCAACAATCTTGCTTTAATTACAGATAAGTAGAAAATACAAGCAGAGAAATTAGCACAGAGATTCAGCAGACAAGGTTCCTACTCTCTGAACAAAGTAATACAACCACCTATATACACCACTGAACCAGGAAAGCACAAATCTCTTAGTAGTTGGGGAAGTCTTAACAAATGGCTACTCAGAGGCCCATCTAGGGAACCCCCAAGTAAAATACCAACTTCTCAGTACATATAATTTTCAGCTAATAGGCTCAGAGTCAGAAGGCATCACAACACTCATGACTCAGTGCCTAATTAGTTTAGTGCCAAAAGGTGTGAAAGCCTTCCTACAAGTAAGCTTCTCCCTAAGTAAGTGCTTCCTTAGGCAAGTTCCTCCTTGAATGGGCTCTGTGTGATTAAGGATGTATCACAGTTGTGACTGAACTTTAGACCTGGGAACACTGCTTCTGTTCCAAGGGAACAGAGTACACATGTGGTCACATAGACCTATTAATGGATGGGGAAGATCTTCATATTCTATTAATATTAATACCCGCCCCCACTGAGAAGGCAAACAATTTGACATAGGTTTTACAGGTGTAATCAAGCAAAATATTTTCATAATAGTCATGTTGTGAAAGAATAATTCTATTTTTCTACAAGGCAACTAGGTGGTGCAGTGGATAAAGCAACAATGCAGGAGTCAGGAGGACCTGAGTTCAAATCTCACCTCAGACACTTGACACTCACTAGCTGTGTGACTTTGGGCAAGTCACTTAACCCCAATTGCCTCATCCTGGGTCATCTCCAGTCATCCTGATGAGTATCTGGTCACTGGATGCAGATGGCTCTGGAAGAGAAGTGAGGCTGGTGACCTTCACAGCCTTCCTTCACTCAAAACAAAGTCAAGTGCAAGTCATGTCATCATTTCTCTGATGGCATGGTCTTCTTCGGCAACAAAGGATGAACACATATATTTTCCTACATCCTATCCCACCCCCTCCCTGTTTATTCTATTTTCTCCTTTTCACTCTGTGCCTCCTCAAAAATGATTGCTTCTGATTACTCCCTTCCCCAACCTGCCCTCCCTTCTACCACTCACCCCCTGCCATCTCTTATCCCCTTTCTCTCTGCTTTCCTGTAGGATAAGATAGATTTCTATACCCAATTGAGTGTGTATGTTATTCCCTCTTTAAGCCTATTCTGATGAGAATGAGGTTCACTCATTCCTTCCCACCTCCCCCTTCTTCCCTTCTACTGTAAAAGCTTTTTCTTGGCTCTTTTATGTCACATAATTTATCCCATTCTACTTCTCCCTTTCCCTTTCTCCTGATGCATTCCTCTCTCATTCCTTAATTTTATTTTTAGATATCATCTCTTCATATTTAACTCACACCTATCTCCTCTGTCTATATATATTCTTTCTAACTACCCTAATAATGGGAAAGGTCTTAAGAGTTACAATTGTCATGTTTCCGTATATGGATGTAAACAATTTAACTTTAATAAGTCTTTTCTGATTTCTCTTTCTTGTTTACCATTTCATGCTTCTCTTGAGCCTTGTATTTGAAAGTCATATTTTCTATTTAGCTTCAGTCTTTTCTCAAGCGTATATGAAATTCCTCTATCTAGTTGAATGTCAGTTCCCGAACCCCATTCCCCACCCCCCCACCCTCCACACCCGGCCTTTTGCTAAGTAGGTGATTCTTGGTTTTAATCAGAGCTCCTGTGACCCCTAGAATATAGTATTCCATGCCCTCTGATTCTTTAATGTAGAAGCTACTAATTATCCTGACTGTTGTTCCACAATAAGTGAGTTGTTTCTTTCTGGCTCTTTGCAGTATCTTCTCCTTGACGTGGGAGTCCTGGGATTTGACTATAATATTGCTGAGAATTTTTATTTTGGATTCTCTTTCAGCAGGTGATCACTGGATTCTTTTCATTTCTATTTTATCTTCTTGTTCTTGAATATCAGGGCACTTTTCCTTGATAGTTTCTTGGAAGATGATGTCTAGGCTCTTTTTTGATGATGTCTTTCAGGTAGTCCAATAATTTTAAAATTTTCTCTCTTGGATCTATTTTCTAAGTCAGTGGTTTATCCAATGAGATATTTTACATTATCTTCTATTTTTTCATTCTATTGATTTTGTTTTATAAGTTCTTGATTTTGCATAGGGTCATTAGTTTCAATTTGCTCCATTCTAATTTTTTAAATTTATTTATTTATTTTAAGTTTTCAACATTCATTTCCACAAAATTTTGAGTTACAAATTTTCTCCCCATCTCTCCCCTCTCCCCACCCAAAAACAATGAGCATTCCAATTACCTCTACCACCATTCTGCCCTCCTTTTGAACATCCCTCCCTTCCCTTATCCCCATCTTCTCTTTTATCGTGTAGAGAAAGATAAAATTCTATCCCCATTACCTGTATTTCTCATTTCCCAGTTGTATGCAAGAACAATACTCAGTTTTTCCTAAAACTTTGAGTTCCAACTTCTCTTCCTCCCTCCCTCCCCATTCATCCCCACTGGGAAGGCAAGCAATTCACTATAGGCTATATAGGCTATATATGTGTAGTTTTGCAAATAACTTCCATAATAGTCACGTTGTGTAAGATTAACTATATTTCCCTTCATCCTATCCTGACCCCCATTTCTTCGATTCTCTCTTTTGACCTTGTCCCTCCCCAAGAGTGCTGACTTCTAATTGCTCCCTCCTCCCATTGCCCTCCCTTCTATCATCTCACCCACCCTGCTTATCCCCTTCTCCCCCACTTTCCTGTATTGTAATATAGGTTTTTATACCAAAATGAGTGTGCATTTTATTCCTTCCTTCAGTCAAATGTGATGAGAATAAGCTTCACATTTTCCCTCTCAGCTCCCCCATTTTTCACTCCATTGAAAAATCTTTTTCTTGACTGTTTTTATGAGAGATAATTTGCCCCATTCCATTTCTCCCTTTCTCCTCCCAATATATTCCTCTTTCAGCCCTTAATTTCATTTTTTTGTATGACCCCTTCCTATTCAACTCACCCTGTGCTCTCGGTCTCTCTCTCTGTCTCTTTCTCTCTCTGTGCCTCTCTCTGTCTCTCTCCTCTGTCTCTCTGTCTCTCTCTCTCTCTCTCTCTCTCTCTCTCTCTCTCTATATATATATATATATATATATATATATATATATATATATGTATACACACACACACATATGTGTGTGTGTATGTGTGTAATCCAACCAACTACCCAGATACTGAAAAAGTTTCAAAAGTTTCAAGGGTTACAAATATTGTCTTTCCATGGAGGAATGTAAACAGTTCACTTCTGGTAAGTCCCTTAAGACTTCTCTTTGCTGTTTACCTTTTCATGCTTCTCTTCATTCTTGTGTTTGAAAGTCAAATTTTCTTTTCAGCTCTGGTCTTTTCATCAAGAATGATGGAAAGTCCTCTATTTCATTGAAAAACCATTTTTTCCCCTGAAGTATTATACTCAGTTTGGCTGGGTAGGTGATTCTTGGTTTTAGTCCTAGTTCCTTTGATTTCTGGAATATCATATTCCACATCCTTCAATCCTTTAATGTAGAAGCTGCTAGATCCTGTGTTATCCTGATTGTATTTCTACAATACTCAAATTGTTTCTTTCTAGCTGCTTACAATATTTTCTCCTTGACCTGGGAACTCTGGAATTTGGCCACAATGTTCCTAGGAGTTTCTCTTTTTGGATCTCTATCAGGAGGTGATCAGTGGATTCTTTCAATATTTATTTTTCCCCCTGGTTCTAGAATCTCAGGGCAGTTTTCCTTGATAATTTCATGAAAAATGATATCTAGGCTCTTTTTTTGATCATGACTTTCATGTAATCCCATAATTTTTAAATTGGATCCATTTTCCAGGTCAGTTGTTTTTCCAATGAAATATTTCACATTCTCTTCCATTTTTTCATTCTTTTGGTTTTGTTTTGTGATTTCTTGGTTACTCATAAAGTCATTAGCCTCCATCTATTCCATTCTAATTTTTAAAGAATCCTTTTCTTCAGTGAGCTTTTGAACCTCCTTTTTCATTTGGTTAATTCTGATTTTTAAAACATTCTTCTCCTCATTGGCTTTTTGAACCTCTTTTCCCAATTGAGTTAGCCTATTTTTCAAGGTGTTATTTTCTTCAACATTTTTTGGGTCTCCTTTAGCAATTTGTTGACTCACTTTTCATGCTTTTCTTGCATCTCTCTCATTTCTCTTCCTAATTTTTCATCCATCTCTCTTACTTGATTTTCAAAATCCTTTTTGAGCTCTTCCATAGCCTGAGACCACTGAATATTTAATTTGGATATTTGGGATGCTAGAGGGAGGAGCCAAGATGGCGGAGTAGAAAGACTCACATATGCTAGCTCCGAATCCATAGCCCATAAATTTCCTGTAAAAAGAACTCCCCACCATTCTGGAGCAGTGCAATCTGCACAGCAACGTAGTGGAGATTTCCGTTCCAGAGAGCCCTGAAAAACCGACCCCAAAGATCTGTTGCACACCAGCCAGCAGAGCCCACCCCTGCCCTGCCCTGGCCGCATGGCCCCAGAGGAGCAGATCTGAGCAGGCTTCAGGGATGGAATCTCCAGTGGCCTCGAAGGTCCCTCCACCCACAGGTGCTACAGGTTAGTGAGAGAGACTTCTGGGCTGGCTGAGAGGGGAGCGGGGTGTCTCCATGACTCGGGCCCCCTCGGGAGGAAGCAGCAGAGGCAGCAGCAGAGACAGTGGTGGCCCAGAACTCCCGGAGCAGCAGGACCTCTGCTCCATTACTGAAGGTCTCCATATAAACCCCCTGAGGGAACTGAGCATGGGAGATGGCCCTGCCCCCACCCAAGCACCAGAACTTAAGCTCACATTGAATAGCAGCCACACACCCCCCCCCACTGAAAGCCCTGAGGCTGGGGAGCAGCATTTGAATCTCAGACCCCAAGCACTAACTGGGCAGATTTAGGTGGGGGTGGAGAGTATTCTCAGAAGTCAAGTAACTGGCTGGGAAAATGCCCAGAAAAGGGAAGAAAAACAAGAGCATAGAAGGCTACTTTCTTGGGGAACAGATGATTTTTCCTCCTTTCCTTTCTGATGAGGAAACACAATGCTTACCATCAGGGAAAGACATAGAAGCCAAGGCCTCTGTACCCCAAACATCCGAAATAGATATCCAATGGGCTCAGGCCATGGAAGAGCTCAGAAAGGATTTTGAAAATCAAGATATTTGGGATACTGAAGCCTTGACTTTTATGTCTTTCCCTGATGCTAAGCACTGTTCTTCCTCATCCAAAAGGATAGGAGAAGATATCTCTTCACCAAGAAAGTAACCTTCTATAGTCTTATTTTTTTCCCCTTTTTGGGGCATTTTCCCAACCAGTTACTTGACTTTTGGGTGCTTTGTCAAGAGTAGGGTATACTCTAGGGATCTGTAAGATCTCAATTCCTCCAAGGTAGCACAGTCAAGCATGTACACTGGTCTGGGAGCAACCAGAAAGGTTTGTGCCCAGAATCTGTGAGTACTAGAGTTTCCTCTCCACAGCCACCTGGCCTCCTGTTCCACCAAGCCAGCACTAGGGGCTGAGATCCAGATGAGCTGCTTGATTCCCCCAGGGGCTTTCTGTGGGGGCAGGGCCACCATTCAGTGTGAGGTAAAGATCAGTTGATCAGTTCCCCCAGGGGTTTTATGATCCCACAATGAATGCAGCCTGAAGCCAGATCTATGGGAACAGCCTGCTCTCTTCTTGGCCAGCTGAAAAAAATCCCTCTCACTGATCTTTGGTGCCTGTAGGTTGAGGGATCTGCAAACTGCTACTGTGGCTGGGGATTCCCCTCTTCCCCCCATGGCCTGTTCGGGTCCTCCTCCCCCCATGGTGCCACACAGCCAAAGCTGGGCTAGATTCCACTCTGCATCCAGCGTGACAGACCTTTCCCATCGGCCTTTCAGGTCACCCTGGGCTGGAAATCTCCTCCACTCCATTGTTCTATGGGCTTCTGTTTCTCTAGAATTTGTTGAGAGTCTTTCTTCACAGATATTTTATGGGCTGTGGGGGAAGAGCTAGTATATGTGCATCTTTCTACTCTGCCACCTTAGCTCCACCCCCTCTATTCTAATTTTTAAGGAATTATTTTCTTCAGTGAAATTTCAGGCCTCCTTTTCCATTTGGTCAATTCTGCTTTTTAAGGCATTTTTCTCCCCATTGGCATTTTGGACCTTTTTTTGCCATTTGGTCTAGTCTATTTTTAAGGTGTTATTTTCTTCAATATTTTGGGGATCTCCTTTACCAAGCTATTGACTTGTTTTTCATGATTTTCTTACATCACTCTCATTTCTCTTCCCAATTTTTCCTCTATTTCCTTTCTTGATTTTCAGAATCTTTTTTGAGCTCTTTAATGGCCTGAGACCAATTCATATTTTTTGGAGACTTTGGATGGAGGACCTTTGACTTTGTTGTCTTCTTCTGAGTGTATGTTTTGACCTTCGTTACCAGCATAAGTTTGTATAGTCTGAGCTTTTTCCATTGTTTGCTCATTTTCTCAATCTATTACTTGACTTTTTAACTCTGTTAAGTTAGGGCTTGACTTCCAGTGTGGAGAATGAACTATCCCAGACTTCTGTGGTTTTGTTAATCTGTTTTCAGACATACTTCTAGGAACCTGTAAGTTTTCAATTCTTCCCATGTAGTATGATGTAAGGAGAGGTATTTACTCCTCTGACCTGTGCTCGGGTCTGTGAGGAACCACTAGCACTTTTTTATGCCATGGAATTGTGAGGAGTGTCCCCTCTCCACTGCTATTCTAGTGCTCCTCCTCACCCCAGGACAGTAAACCAGATCTAAGTATGGGCAAAACAACAGAGTCCTGCCTTTGTGCTAGCAAAGAGATCCCTGTAATCTCTTTATGACCAATTGTTCAATCCCCTTACCATCTATATGCTGAAAATTCTGGAAGCAGCCACTGTCACTGCTGCAGCTGATTCAATCACTCCCAAGACCTGCTCATGGTTTGCTGGGGCCAGGGCTGTGCTAGGGCCAGGGCTGTGCTAGGGCCAGGGTTGGAGGACTCAGAGTTAATGCTCCTCTCTCACCCAGGTCTGATAGTTCTTTCTTACTGACTTTCTAAGTTTGTGAACTAAGAAGTCTTAAAACTGCCACAGCTGCCAGTGATTTATTTCCCTGAGGTGTGTGCTCCAGGTTTGCTGGGACCTGGTCTGTGCTGGTATGACCTACGCTCCTCTCTCAGTCTGGTGCAACAGACCTTTCCTGCCAACCCTCCAGGTCTTCTTGGGCTAGAAATTTATTTCACTCTGTCTTTTTGTTGATTCTGGCACTCTAGAATTTGTTTAGAGTCACTTTTTACAGATATTTGGAGGAGTTTGGGGGAGAGCTCAGGCAAGTCCCTGCCTTTACTGTACCATATTGGCTTCACCCATGAAGATCAATCTTAAAACTAAAATGCTTTTGAAATGATAAATCAATAAAAAGGAAAACAATTGAATTTACAAAATGTGTGATTAATATATAACATTTCAAAACCATATCTATTGCATAAAATCAAGTGTATCTATGTCATCTCTTTTGTTTCACATAATACGGTGAAATTAGCATTATTATGCTGATCAAATTTTTAAAAATACTTTATTTTCAGAAGATAGAGTTTAAGTAACTTGCTCAAGATCACACAATTATTAAGTGTTTGAGGCTGCATTTGAACTTAATTCATCTGGAGTCCAGACTCAGATGAACCACCTAACTTCCTTTGCTAAGATAGGGTTGTTTAAATAAATTTTCTGAGATAGGGCTGTTTAAATAGTCTGTTTCCTAATTCTTCTAATCTGGGCAATTTGTATTTTTGTAAATATTTATCCATTTCACTTAGATCATTAGTTTTATTGACATATAATTGGGTAAAATAGCTCTTAATACTTCATTTTATTTCTTTATTGGTGGAGAATTCACCTTTTTTATTTTTAATACTCACAATGTGAATTTCTATTTTTCAGTCAAGTTAGTTAATGACATTTATGTGTCCTCCACCCAAAAAAAGGTCCTATTTTTATTTATTAACTTAAATGTGTTCTTTTTTTTTACTTTTCATCTTATTAATCTCTCCTTTGATTTTTCAGGACTTTTGAGTATTAAAATGGGCATTTTTGATTTGTTGCCTTTTTTTGTTGCATGTCCAATTCATTGATCTGATTTTTTTCACTTTTATTGATGAAAGCTTATTGAGATAGTATTTTTTTCTCTAATTGCTTGATTTGACTGCATCCTCCAAATCTGATACATTGTCTCATAGCTGTCATTATCTTCAATGAAAGTGTTAATTGTTCCTATACATGTTATTTGACCCATCCTTTGGGGGGGGGAATTAAGTTATTTAGTTCCAATTAATTTTTAATCTTTGCTTCAAAGTCCTTTCATTGAGTGTAATTTTTATTTCATCATAGTTAACAAAACATGCATTTAATTTTTCTGCATTTGTTTGTAAGGTTTTTATGCCTTAAATACATGGTCAATGTGGAGGTGCTATAAGCAGTTGAGAAATAGATATACTCTTTTCTATTTCCATTTAATATCCTTCAGAGATTTATCATCTTTAACTTTTCTAAAATTCTGTTCTGGTTCTTCATTTCTTCTTTGTTAAATTTTGAAATGCTACATGTGACATTCCTCCATACTAGAACGCAGATATTTTATCACTCCCTTATCATTCCATGCTCATATTTATCTTTTTATGCTCTTCTTAAATCTTTCTTTATATGTTAGAAAAAACTTCTACATAATGAAACAGGACTCCTCCCAAATGTTTTTCATCAGCAATTTCCAGGACTCCTCTATTTCACTAAAAACTATTTTTTTTCCCTCCAGGATTACACTCAATTTTGCATGTAAGTTGTTCTTGGATGAAAGTTAAATCTTTTGCCTTCTGGAATATCATATTCTAAGATTTCCACTGCTTTAGAGTTGGAGTTGGCAAACTGTGGCACATGAACCAAATATTTTAAAATGTAAAAAACATTACTTAGGTCATGGTTCATATAAAACAGGTGATAGAGTAGAATTGTCCCTTGGGCCATAATCTGCTGATCTCTGCTTTAAAGTGGTGGCTGCTAAATCTTCTGTGATCCTGTTTTTCTTTCTAGCTGCTTGCAATATTTTTTCTTTGATCTGAGATTTCTGGATTTTGGTTATAATATTCCTAGAAATGCTAATTTTAGGATTTCTTCCATGGAGTGACCTGCTTTTTCTAAATTTCTACTTTACCTTCTGGTTCTGAGAAATATGGGCAGCTTTCATTTACTGTTTCTTGATATATGAAATTGGTTCCCCTTTTTTATTTGGTCATGGCTTTCAGATAGTTAAATGATTTTTCATTTGTCTCTCCTCAATCTGTTTATCAAGTCAGTTGTTTTTGCTCTGTCGTATCTCACATTTTCTTCAATTTTTTTCAATCTTTTTGCTTTTTTTGAATATTTCTTTTTGGGTTTTCCCTTCAATTATTATTTATTTATTTTTAACATTCTTTCCTTTTTAAATTTGAAGTTCCAAAGTTTTTCCCTCCCTGGCACCCTCTCCACCATCCACTGAAAGGACAGCAATATGATATCAATTTTATATATGAAATCATGCAAAACATATTTCCATATTAGCCTTTTTTTTTAAAGCAAGAAAATTAAAGTGAGAAAATTATACTCAGAACTCATAAGTTCTCTCTCTGGAGAGGGGTGGCTTTTTTTTAAATCGTGAGTCTTTTCAAATTGTCTTGCATCATTGAATTGAAGAAGCCAAGTCTTTCACAGCGCATCATTATTACAACCTTGCTGTTACTATGTACAATGACCTCTCGATTCTTCTCAATTCACTTTGCATAGTTCATATAGGTCTTGTGAAGTTTTTTCTGAAACCACTCCCTTCATCATGTGTTTGTTTGTTCCTAACATAATTTATTTTTTGTTATATTTTAAATTCTGAACTATCTCCCTCCCTCCATTCCCATCCTGCACTAGAAAAGGCCACCATTTGACAGATATATTATTTTTGATGCTGAATGATCCCAATCCAATGCCTCCCATTTCTCACATTCAATTCCAAATTTTTTCAGAAAGACCTTGAGAGTGTCCTTTTAGTTCTTTTTCTGACCTCCTTTGAGCACTTACCTTGTGTGAGTTCTCCATAAAAGAATCTTTTAGGCAAATGTGTTTTTGGAGGAGAACCTCTGTTTTCCTGATGTTGATTATCAGTCCATAGAGAATCAATCCATACTCTGTTGCACTTCAGCCTCAGAGGCAAACAAATAGTATACACCAGCTCTCCCTCAATTTTAGTCTTGGCTTGTAGCCTTTTCAGGTTAAATAATTTATCATCAGTGTGGTAGCTGAAGGTATCTAACAACATTGCTAAAAGAAAACATCATGCTAAAAGGCACAGTAGCAAACACACATCCCTGCTTCACTCCATTGGTAGTGACTAAGAAAGCATAAGGATAGCATCCATTATTCAGAACCTGTGTAAGCATGCCATTATGAAACCACTCCCAGGTATTTTATGTTGTGTATGGTTATTTTAAATGGGGTAGCTCTATCTCTTTTTCAAGGGTTTTGTTGGTGATACATAGAAATGCTGATGATTTATATGTATCTATTTTATATCCTGCTACTTTTCTAAAATTATTGTTTCACCTAGCTTTTTAGTTGAATCTCTAGCATTTTTCAAATATGTCATCTTACTGTCTGCAAAAGAGATAGTTTTGTTATCTTATTGATCATTCTAATTCCTTCAATTTCTTTTTTCTCTCGTATTGAAACTGATAGCATTTATAATAAAATATTGAATAATATTGGTGATAATGGGCATCATTGTTTAACTTTTGATTTTATTGGGAAAGCTTCTAGCTTATCCTCACTACAAATAATGTTTGCTGATGTTTTAGGTAGATGTTTCTTATTTTAAGGAAAACACATTTATATGTATGCTTTCAAGTGTTTTAATAGGAATGAGTATTGTATTTTGTCAAAAGTGTTTTCTGCATCTATTGATGTAATCATGTGATTTTGATTACTTTTATTATTGGTATAATAATTAATATAATCAATTGTGTTAATAGTTTTCCTTATGTTAAACCATTCCTGCATGCCTAGTATAAATCGCACTTGATCACAATGTATAATTTTTGTGATATATTGTTGTAGTCTCGTAGCTAATATTATATTTAAGATTTTACATTCATTTTCATTAGTAAAACTGGTCTATAATTTTCTTTCTCTGTTTTTGCTCTTTCTGGTTTAGGTATCAGAATTTGTTTCACTAAAGGAGTTTGGTTGGACTCCTTTGCCCATTATTCCAAATAATTTATTTAATATTGGAATTAGTTGATTTTTAAATGTTTGGTAGAATTCACTTATCTGGTCTTGAGATTTTTTTAGGAAGCTCATTTATGGTGTGTTCAATTTCTTTTTCTAAAATAAGTTTATTTAGAAATTCTTTTTTCTCTTCTGTTAATCTAGGCAGTTTGTATTTTTGTAAGTATTCTTCCATTTCACTTAAATTGTTCAGTGTATTGGCATATAATTGAGCAAAATGACTCTTAATAAGTGCTTTGATTTCATCTTCATTAATGGTATACTCACTCTTTTCATTTTTAATACTAGTGATTTTATATCACTATTAAAATACTAGTTTTTTCATAAAACCAATTCCTAGTTATATTGATTAACTCATGGTTTTCTTACATTTATTGTATTAACCTTCCCTTTAGTTTTTAGGATTTCCAATTTGGTGTTTAATTGGGGATTTTTAACTTGTTCTTTTTCTGGTTTTTTTTTTTAGTTGTATATTCAATTCATTGCTTTGCTCTTTCTCTATTTTACTGATATAAGCATTTAGAGATATAAATTTTCTTCTGGTTACTGCTTTTGCAGTATCATATAGGTTTTGGTATGTTATCTCATTGTCATTCTTCTGAATAAAATTATATATGTTTCTATACTTGTTCTTTAACCCACTCATTCTTTAAGATTAGGTTATTTAGTCACCATTTAACTTTTAATCTGTGATCCCTTATTAAACATATTTTTATTGCTTTGTGACCTGAAAAGGATATATTTAATATTTTTCTTTTCTACATTTAGCTGTAAAGATTTTATACCCTACTGTATGGTCAATTTTTGTAAAGGTATCATACACCACTCAATTTTTTCCAGAGATCTATCATATCTAACTTATCTAAGATTCTCTTAATCTCCTTGACTTCTTTCTTATTTAACATTTGGTTAGATTTATCTAGTTCTGAGAGGGCAAAGTTGACTTCCTCTGCAATTATAGTTTTGCCATCTATTTCCACCTATAATTTATTTAGATTTTCCTTTAAAAAAATTGGCTGCAATAGTATTTGATGCATATAGGTCCATTAGCTATGATACCTTTTATCATAATGTACTTTCCCTTTTTATCTATTTTAATTAATTAATTAATTTTAGCTTAAACTTTCGCTGAGCTCATGATTACTATCCTTGCTTTTTTCATTTTAACTGAAGCATAAAAAATTCTATCCCAGCCCTTCATTTTTACTCCATTTTTAAACATTTTCCTTTTCATTTTTGTATGTGTTTCTTGTAAACAACAAATTGTGATATTATGGTTTTTAATCTTTCCTGTAATCCATTTTCATTTCATGAATGAGGTCTTAATCTATCCACTCTCTAAAAGCCCCTCCCTTCTCTTCTCCCCCTTACCCTCCCATTTCTTAATTTGAATGCCCTTCTAAGAGTCCCTCCCTTGTTCTATCTCCTTATCTTCCTATTTCTCTGTGTTAGACTTTCATACTCATGTGAGTGTGTGTGTGTGCGTGCGGGTGTGTGTGTGTGTGTCTGTGTATGCCCTAGAACTAAAATGTGGCACTCCACTCCCCTGTGAAAGGACCTCTATACCTCTTTCTTCTCACTTCATTTTTTTGGAGACCATTCCAATATAATCAACTCACACTTGTGGCCTCTGTCTTTTGATCCTAATAATGATAAGTTCTTAGGACATATATATATATATATATATATATATATATATATATATATATATATATATCATCTTCCTGTAGAGGAATATAAAGTTTAATTTTATTGAGTGCTTTATAATTATTTTTACATATTTACCTTTTTATGCTTCTCTTGAGTCTTGCATTTGAATGTCACATTTTCTATTTAGCTCTGGTCTTTTCATCAGGAATGCTGGGAAGTCCTCTATTTCATTAAAACATTCATTTTCCCCTTGAAGGATTACAATCAGTTTTGTTGGGTTGATTCTTGACTGTAATCCTACCTCCTTTGACTTCCCAAGTATTATATTCCAAGCCCTCCATTCTTTTAGTTAGGAAACTATTAAATCTTGTGTGATCTTGACTATGGCTCCATGACATTTGAATTGTTTCTTTCTGGCTGCTTGCAATATTTTCTTCTCAATGTGGGAACTGTGGCATTTTGGTTACAATATTCCCAAGTGTTTTAATTTTGGGATCTCTTTCAGGAGGTGATAGATGAACTCCTTCAATTTCTATTTTACCCCCTGAATATTAAGATTTGAGGAAATTTCCCTTATAATTTCTTAAAATATTATGTCTAGGATCTTTCTTTGATCATGGCTTTCGGGTAGTCCAATAATTCATAAATTATCTCTCCTCAATCTATTTTTCCTGTCAGTTATTTTTCTAATGTGATATTTTTCTTAATAGTGTCTTGAAGTATTATATCAACACTCTTCTTGTGATCATAACTTTAGGCAGTCCAACATTCTTATATTGTCCCTCCTCAATTTGTTTTGCAGATCAGTTGTTTCTTTAATGAGGTGTTTCACATTTTCTTCTATTTTAAAATTCTTTTGACTTTGTTTTATTGATGTCTTATGCAGTCATTAGCTTCCAAATGCCCAATTAAAATTTTTAAGGAATTATCTTCTTTGGTGAGCTTTTGTACCTCTTTTTCCATTTGGCCATTTAGCTAATTCTGTTTTTTAAGACGGTATTTCCTTCAGTATTTTTTGTGCCTCTTTTACCAGACTGTTACTTCTTTTTTCATAATGTTCTTGTGTCATTTTCATTTCTTTTCCCAATTATTTTTCTATCACTCTAATCTCTGCAACTATTGCTAAGAATTAAAGAACTCTAACTTATTGCTGTTGGTCTAAAATTCTAACCCTAATAGCTTAATTTTAGACTTAACCTTGGATGTTCTCCTACCAACACTCTATAATTTAATAGATCTGGTATTAAGCTTATAAACCTTTTGACTATAGGAAATTTCCATGAAGAGTAGGGACATTGCAGGGAAACAGTATCTCCCCAACTTCATGTCAGTTCCAGGCAGGAGTAGATTGTCAACTTGGATTCAGTCAGGCTTAAAGTCTGTCAGGTGTCAGCAGGGAAATTGAGTCAGGAGAATCCTACTTCAGCCCAGGCTGAACTCTTCCCATGAGATCACCTTTTGCAGTTCATACCAGCATCTCACAGGCTTACTGGCATCATGAATTGAAGGTTCAGACCACCTTTCTTGCTATCCATACCTGGAGTTAGACTCAAAAGAGCAGTCAGTTAGTAGTCCCATAGAATCTTAAAATAGCAAGTTCCAATAACCAGATTTCAGATATGACTATAATTTCACATTGACTAAGGAACATCTTTTGAGGGAAGTCTTAAGTGGCTTACGTGCCTTTCTATATATGTTCTAGTTCCTGATTAAATAGCAATCATGAAATCAAATTTACCATTAAAACCTTAACTTTTCCATCAATGCCAAATTTTACCTAAGGTTACCTGCCTCTAGGAAACTTACACTAAAATTCTTTTCCCCAAACTAAAGATGTCTCTGATTTAGTTTCAGTAATTAATTCAGTCAATTGTTTTAATATTAATTGCTTTTGCATCACTGTGTAATGTGCCCAATTTTTCTCCCCATCTCTCCCCTCCCCCAACCCCCAATACCTTGCATCCTAATTACCCCTTCCCTCAGTGAGCTCTCCCTTCTATCACACTCCACCCTTCCCTTATCCCCATCTTCTCTCCTTTCTTGTCAGGCAAGATAAATTTCTATACCCCATTACCTGTGTTTCTTATTTCCTGGTAATATGCAATAATAATTCTCAACATTCATTTCAAATACTTTGAATTCCAACTTCTCTCCCTCCTTCCCTTCCTACCCACACCCACTGAGAAGGCAAGCAATTCAATACAGACTAAATATGTGTCACTCTGCAAAAGACTTCCATAAGAGTCATATTGTGTAGTACTAACTATATTGCCCTCTGTCCTACCCTATCTCCACCTTATTTTTTTATTCCCTCATTTGACCTTGTCTCCTCCCAAAAGTATTTATTTCTAATTACTCCCTTCTCCTATCATTCCCTTCACCCTACTTGTCACCTCCCCTTCCACTTTCCTGTAGTGTAAGATATTTTCATACCAAATTTAGTGAGCATGTTATTCCTTCCTTAAGCCATATGTGAAGAGAATAAGCATCAATTTTCCCCTCTCCCTTCTCCCTTTTCTCCTCCATTGAACAAGATTTTTCTTATCTCTTTTATGAGTTATTTCCTTTCTCCTCCCAGTATTTTCCTCTTTCACCCCTTAATTTTTATTTTATTTTTTATGGATATCATCTCTTCTGATTCAACTCAACCTGCACTCTCTGTCTATATGTGTGTGTGTATGTGTATACAATCACTCCACCTACCCAAATACTGAAAAAAGTTTCAAGAGTTATAAATATTATCTTTCCATGCAGGAATATAAATAGTTCAGCTTTAGAAAGTCTTTTATGATTGTTTACTTTTTCATGCTTCTCTTGATTCTCATCTTTGAAAGTCAGATTTTCTCTTCAGTTCTGGTCTTTTCATCATGAATTCTTGAAAGTCCTCTATATCATTGAATGACGATTTATTCCCTTGAAATATTATACTCAGTTTTGCTGGTTAGGTCATTCTTGGTTTTAATCCCAGTTCCTTTGACTTCTGAAATATTCTATTCCAAACCCTTCGATTCCTTAATGTTGAAGATGCCAAATCCTGTGTTATCCTGATGGTATTTCCATAATACTCAAATTGTTTTTTTTCTTATTTTTTTTAATTAATTTATTTAACTTTTCAACATTCATTTCCACAAAATTTTGGGTTCCAAATTTTTTCCCCATTTCTCCCCTCCCCCACCCCAAAACACCAAGCATTCTAATTGCCCCTATTACCAATCTGCCCTCTCTTCTAACATCCCTCCCTTCCCTTATCCCTATCTTCTCTTTTGTCCTATAGGGAAAGATAATTTTCTATACCCCATTACTGTATTTCTTATTTCCTAGTTGCAAGAACAATACTCAATAGCTGTTTCTAAAATTTGAGTTCCAACTTCTCTTCATCCCTCTCTCCCCACCCATTACCTTTGGGAAGGCAAGCAATACAATAGAGGCCATATCTCTGTAGTTTTGCAAATGACTTCCATAATAGTCGTGTTGTGTAAGACTAACTATATTTCCTTCCATCCTATCCAGCCCCGCATTGCTTCTATTCTCTCTTTTGATCCTATCCCCCCACCCTGCTTATCCCCTTCTCCCCCACTATCTTGTATTGTAAGATAGGTTTTCATATTAAATGAGTGTGCATTTTATGCTTTCCTTTGGTTGAATGTAATGACAGTAAGCTTCATGTTTTTTTCTCTCATCTCCCCCCTTTTCCCCTCCACTGAAAAGTCTTTTACTTGCCTCTTTTATGAGAGATAATTTGCTCCATTCTATTTCTCCTTTTCTCCTCCCAATATATTTCTATCTCACTGCTTAATTTCATTATTTTAAGATATGATCCCATCCTATTCAATTCACCCTGTGCTCTCTGTCTCTGTGTGTGTCTGCATGTGTGTGTGTGTGTGTGTGTGTGTGTGTGTGTGTAATCCTACCAACTACCCAGATACTGAAAAAAAGTTTCAAGAGTTACAAATATTGTCTTTCCATGTAGGAATGTAAACTTTAGTTCAACTTTAGTAAGTCCCTTATGATTTCTCTTTGCTGTTTACCTTTTCATGCTTCTTTTCATTCTTGTGTTTGAAAGTCAAATTTTCTTTTCAGCTCTGGTCTTTTCATCAAGAATGCTTGAAAGTCCTGTATTTCATTGAAAGACCATTTTTTCCCCTGAAGTATTATACTCAATTTAGCTGGGTAGATGATTCTTGGTTTTAGTCCTAGTTCCTTTGACTTCTGGAATATCATATTCCATGCCCTTTGATCCCTTAATTTAGAAGCCATGAGATATTATCCTAATTGTATTTCCACAATAACTTCAATTGTTTCTTTCTAGCTGCTTGCAATATGTTCTCCTTGACCTGGGAACTCTGGAATTTGGCCACCATGTTCCTAGGAGTTTCTTTTTTTGGATCTCTTTCAGGTGGTGATCAGTGGATTCTTTCAATATTTATTTTTCCCCCTGGTTCTAGAATATCAGGGCAGTTTACCTTGATAATTTCATGAAAGATGATGTCTAGGCTCTTTTTTTGATCATGGCTTTCAGGTAGTCCCATAATTTTTAAATTGTCTCTCCTGGATCTATTTTCCAGGTCATTTGTTTTTCCAATGAGATATTTCACATTATCTTTCACTTTTTCATTCTTTTGTTTTGTTTGGTGATTTCTTGGTTTCTCAGAAAGTCATTAGCCTCCACCTGTTCCATTCTAATTTTTAAAGAACTCTTTTCTTCAGTGAGCTTTTGAACCTCCTTTTCCATTTGGCTAATTCTACTTTTTAAAGCATTCTTCTCCCCATTGGCTTTTTGAACCTCTTTTGCCAATTGAGTTAGCCTATTTTTCAAGGTGTTATTTTCTTCAGCATTTTTTTGGGTCTCCTTTAGCAAGTTGTTTACTCACTTTTCATGCTTTTCTTGCACCCCTCTCATTTCTCTTCCCAGTTTTTCATCCACCTCTCTTACTTGGTTTTCAAAATCCTTTTTGAGCTCTTCCATGGCCTGAGACCACTGAATATTTGTTTTGGATGTTTGGGATACGGAAGCCTTGACTTTTATGTCTTTCCCTGATGGTAAGCATTGTTCTTCCTCACCCAAAAGGATGGAAGAAGATATCTGTTCACTAAAAAAGTAACCTTCTATAGTCTTATTTTTTTTTGCTTTTTTGGGTATTTTTCCCTACCAGTTACTTGACTTTTGGGTCCTTTGTCAAGAGTAAGGTATACTCTGGGAATCTGTGATATCTCAGTTCCTCCATGGTGGCACAATCAAGCATGTACTGGTCTGGACGCGGTGAGGGACTTTTGTGCCCAGAATCTTAGCAGTCACCTCTCAACAGCCACCTGACCTGCAGTTCCACCAAGTCAGCACTGGAAGCTGATTTGCAGATAAACTGGATGGGCAGGGCCGCTATTCAGTGTGAGACCAAGACCAGCTCCTCCAGGGCTTCCACACAGGGCTGAGGTAAGACTCAGCTCTTCAGTTCCCCCAGGGGTTTTTACGCTCCAACAATGGAGTGGTCTGTATGGGCTGCTGTGCAACCTCTGTGGCTGCTGCCTGCTGCTGGAGCTATGGGAAGACCCTTCTCCCTTCCTAGTCAGATGAAAATATCCCACCACTGACCTTTGGCACCTATGGGTTGAGGAATCTGGGAACCGCTGCTTCTGGGAATGGGGATTCTGCCCCTGAAGGCTGTTCATGAGCCGCACACACAGTCAAGGCTTGGCTCCATGCTCTGCTCTGCATCTGGTGCAACAGATGTTTCCTGTGGGTCTTTCAGCTCATCCGGGGCTGGAAATCTCCTCCACTCTGTTGTTCTCCACTTCTGCTGCTCCAAAATTTGTTGAGGGTCCCTCTCTAAAGGTATTTTATGGGATGTGTGCGGAGAGCCTGCATATGTGTGTCTTTCTACTCTGCCATCTTGGTTCCACCTCTACTGAGGACCAGGTGGACATCTCTGGGTGCCTCCATCATGGGGAGGTCACATGGTCACAAGCCTCAAATTGTTTTTTTTTCTAGTTGCTTGCAGTATTTTCTCCTTTACTTTGGAACTCTGAAATTTGACCACAGTATTCCTAGGAGTTTCTCTTTTTGGGTCTCTTTCAGAAGGTGATTTGTGGATTCCTTGAATACTTATTTTGCCCTCTGCTTCTAGAATATCAGGACAGTTTTCCTTGACAATTTCATGGAAGATAATGTTTAGACTCTTTTTTTGATCATGGCTTTCAGGTAGTCCCATAATGTTTAAATTGTCTCTCCTGGATCTTATTTGCAAAGTCAGTTGTTTTTCCAATGAGATGTTTCACATTATCTTCTATTTTTTCAGACTTTTGGTTTTGTTTTTTAACTGCTTGGTTTATGTCATAATCATTAGCTTTCCTGAACTCAATTCTCTCTTTTAAAGAACTATTTTGTTCACTGAGCTTTTGAACCTTCTCCTCCATTTGGCTAATTCTGCTTTTTAAAGCTTCCTTCTCCTCATTGGCTTTTTGGACCTCTTTTTCCAATTGGGTTAGCCTCTTTTTAAAGGTAGTATTTCCTCAGCATTTTTTTTTTGTTTCTCCTTTAGAAAGCTGCTAACTCGCTTTTCAAGCTCTTCTATTGCCTGAACCTATTTTATGTTCACTTTGGAGGCACTGGAGGCAGAGGCCTTGACTTCCTGTGACAGTGTGCTTTGTTCTTCCTTATCAGAAAGGATGGGAGAAGACACCTGTTCACCCAGAAAGTAATCTTCTGTGGTCTTAGTTTTTTGGGCATTTTCCCAGCCAGTTACTTGACTTCTGAATCCTTTGTCCAGGGGAGGGTCCTATTGCCCCTCCTCTTCCCAATACTGTGTTCAAGGCTGAGATTCTACTTAGTCACTCAATTGCCCAGGGCTTTGGGTGGGGGCAGGGCCATCCCTAAGGGCTGAGGGTTGGATCAGCTGCTCCCTATTGCCAAAGGCTTTAAGCTGAGCTGCCTGAACAATGGACCCAGGTTGCTTCCCAGCCACCGTAGCTGCCTGCAGTCTGCTGCTGCTGCCACCTGGGACTATTGCTGGACAAACCCTGTTTGCCTCTCACCCACCTGGGAAAGCCCTCCCACACTGACCTTTGGAGCTTTCTTTGTTGCTTGTGGGTTGAGGAATCTGGGACCCTCCCTGCTGGGAATTCTGCCCTGGAGGTCTATTCAGGTCCTGTTCCTTTCAATGCCACACAATCAGGGCTGGGTTCTGCTCTGGTCAGCATCCCATGAGATAGACCTTTCTAGTCAGCCCTCCAGGTTACCTTTGACTGGAAACCTCTTTCACTCTGTAGTTCTGTGGCTTCTGCTGCTGTAGAATTTGTTGAGAGTCATTTTTTTACAGGTATTTGATGGGCTGTGGGGGAATCGCTAGAGCATATGCATCTATCTACTCCACCATCTTGGATCCACCCCTATTTTCAAGTTGTTTAGAAGGAATGTTAGGAGAGTTCAGCAAGGTGGCTGCCCCTAAACAACCATCTTGATAACTTATGGAGTCATTTTGGCTTATAGTTTATGGCATATATTTGACCGATTCTAATTTTCAGGGAGTTATCTTCTTCATGAGGTTTTGTGTGACCTGTTCCAAACTATTTCTCTTTTCACATATTTCTTTTATAGCTCTTATTCTTTCTCAAATTTATCTTCTAACACTCTCATTTGGCTTTTAAATTCATTTTTTAGATTGTTTAAAAAATTCTTGCTTTAACTCTTCTGGGAATTTTGGTTGGACTTGTGGTCAACACTGTTCTACTTTGAGTCTTTGCTTGTTCATGTTTTTGTGTCATTTTCATACTCTGGATTTCTGTCTTAAGCTTCTCTGTTGTCATAATAGGTCTTTATAGAGAGATTCCTTTTTTGTTTTCTCATCTTTCCACCTTCTTCTTCACTTTAGGCTTTTATGTTCATACCCTGTTCTGTGTATTTCTCAGGGGAATATCTGATCTGAATTTCTGTCCTCTTATACCTGTCTACTGCTTTCCTGGCTCAGTTTGTGGTCCTGTAAGCACTCAGTACTTCCAAAGTGATGTAATCTCAGGTGTTGTCTTCACTGTCCTCCTGGTCCGACCTCTGCTAGTCCCTAATCCTGGTTTGAGCTTTTCTGTTGGCTTGTCCCCAGCTGGGAGTTTCAATAAAGTGCTGTTGGACTTAGTCACTGTTATTCCACTGGGAGTTTCTACAGGTTCGAAGTAATTGAATTGCAGACTCTGTTTGGACTGAAACTTCTGACCTTGTCCAATATAAGGTTCCATCTTGGGCTGTAAGCTAGAAAAGATACTGCTTTGCACCTGGGATCTGAGCCACATGCTTACCTACCATCTATTTCTATAACTTGTTCCTTGCTTAGTATACAGGTAGGGCTCTCCTGGCAATTGCTTCTGTGAGACTGTTCCTCTCCAACCTGGATTTGTAATTCAGAAATGGGTTGTGAGTAATGGAATAACCAGGTGGCAAAGCTGTCTATTTAGGGTTGATTATTTCCAAATGATAGTTTGTATGTCAAATAGCTAAGTTTACTGTAAGTATGTACTATATACAACTTTTATTGTACCATTTGCAACATGAATTGGTCATTATTGAATGAATGAACTCTTGTGTCTGTTTCAAATATACTGACATGTGAGTAGAGAGTCCCCTCAATAAAAACTTCAGTTGGAGGGTGTTATTTTGTGGTATATGGTTTTTTTCTCTTGTATGGTATATGGACTTTTGGATGAATATCAATTTATTTTCCTTATTGACCTATGTGTCCTCATATCAAAGGCTGAAAATGATCAACTAACATCCTCCAGAGAGTAAGGTAATATGACAGCTCATTTTAAATATTCATTCTTTATGAATGGTCATTTAGTTTATTATTAATTTAAAATTCTGTTCATACTTAGATATTCTTTGTATTGCAAGATATCTGTGTACTTAAATAGGTCTCTAATCTCATCATTGTGCTCCCTACCATAACATAATTGCAACTGATCCCATGTGATTTCTGTCCACGTACCATCCCATGGTCTTCCCAGGAGGTCCACCTAGTAGGCAGGGAGTTGGGGTAGGGAGGCTTCTTCTTCTCTAGATATCTTTATATTAGATGGCTATGTTAGATGGGTTATCTATTTGTTACTCCTCACACAATAAATGACTGAAACCACCTACTTTTCTGATCATACATCTCTTTTATGTTACTCCTATTGTTTTTAATATGCCACAAGCCTATTTCTACCCTGCATGTATTTTTCCCTTGCCCTCTGGGTGACCCACAATTTAAATTCTTCAGAGACTGCTATTCCACCATTTGCAGGCATATAGCATCACTAGGGTGCAAGGGGGTGGGGTACTGCTTAAAAATGGACCATTATTTCGGGAAGAATTTTAAGGAGAGGAGCAAAGCTTCAGTTATTTTTCTTATTTATGGGATTCTGGAAATCATGCTCTAGGCCATGAACTTTCAGTATCTGGCCTTATAAAAGAGATAGTCTGTGAGTATTATGACAAATTGAATTATTCAATGATTTTTAATATCTTGTTAGGGAAAAATGTATGTTTTCATTTAATTGGCTAAAAAAGAATTCAAATGTAGGTTGCATGCATGCTTGGTTTAAAGCCAGAGGATTTGTGTTTGGGTCCTATTTATTCTGTCAACTGAGCAAGTCCTGTAAGCCCTCTGGACCTTATTTTCTTCATTTTTAAAAGAGTTGGATCAAATAGTTTCTAGGGTACAGTCTGACTCTGAATCCTTTGATCCTGAAAATGAATAAAGAATAGGAATGTTAAAATAGTCTTAAGAATATGTTCATAATTCAATTTAACAGACATTTGTTACATGCTTACTCTGTTCAAGACACCATGATAAGTGTAGAGACTAAAAGTAGTAAGTGGTCATTCGGATCTTTTCACATTTCTGTTAAATTTCTCGCTCTCTTCCTCCTCTAAAAAAGAAAGTCAGTTTTAAAAAGCAATTTCTATAGTCCCTGTGTAGTATACATATGTGACTGATGAGCACAGGAAGAACATTTTTCACTTCTATGAAAAATCTATTTTAACTGAAATGTGATGAAAAGAAACACACAGTATTTGTGTTCAGTGTTAATAGATGTCATTTCCTATTTGATATAGGATGTCCCAAAAGGCTAAGTGCAATTTTAAGCTTTAATAATAATAAACTTTAATTCAGAATTATAAGTACTAAAAACTTACAAAAAAAATTGAGAGGTTCTTTAAAATATTTTTAAATATTTGACATGTTTCTGATTCAAATTCAACATCACCACCATCGTGTGCTATCCATCGTTCTGATTTTCAGACTTTGTGAAAACTTTCATCAGCTGCTGCCTGGTGACTTAAAAGGACAATATTTATTATTCTAGCCTTAAGATCATCACCATAACAATAACAAACAGAAATAATAATAGTAAAACTTTGATTCATGTATGAAACTTTCAATGTGATCTCACAAAAAGTCTCATGGATATAGATCAGATGACTGCACTGGCTAAGCTAGAAGTCCTCCCCTCACACTCCGAGAGTGTCATCCAGAAACTGCTGCACCCACAATGCATAATGACAAGTTATTCCATCTTGTTAAAATTAAAATCATTATTCAAAATCACAAAGCTAAAAGAGCACAAAAGAAATTGAAATAATTAACATTTCCAATGATGCTTTAATAAGTTTGTAGTGTGTATACTAATGAAGTTATTAAAACTTCAAAGTACACTAAGACTTTTGGGACATCCTGCTTAAAAATGGGGATTCAGAGATTATAGTTCCTACAGTTAAATTAGACATTCAATTAGGTAAGACAAAAACAAGAGGCAGCAATTAGAAAAGAATTGCATTTATATTGTATATAATTGTGCATTTATATTGTATACAATTGTGCATTTATATTTGTATAAAAGGAAGCACAGGAAACAAATTGCTTCCCCCAAATGTGGGAAAATGTGGTTAGACAACAGTTCATCTGAGAAAGGTCTGGGGTTTTGAGCAGACTGAGCTTGTATGGCAGCCCAAAGAGCTAATCCAGTCTTGGACTGTCTTAACGAGTCTTGCTGTATTCCTCCCTAGGTGAATGACATCAGAGGAATTGTGTTAAGTTCTATGTAGCACATTTTGAAAAGAAAATTGTCCCACTGGACAGTGTCCAGATGAAGGTAACCACAATGATGAAGCAGCTATGCATATGAAGAACTATTGAAGGAAATTGGAATATTTAACATGCAGAAGAGAAACTTCCAGAGGAACATGATTAGTTATCATCAGGTATTTGAAAGGCTATCATGGGGTGAAGTGATTAAATTTGTTGTTTGTCCCCAGAGAGCAGAATTGGACACCTTGGTGGAAACTGCAAAGAGACAAGGAGAGGTATGATGTAAGAAAACTCCCTAACAGTGAAAGCATCCTAAAGTAGAGTAGGAATTCTTTAATGGGGCATGAGTTAGACTAAATGGATGTTGAGATTCCTTCCAACTCAACAATTCTGGGTGATTTGGTGAAAATAAGCCACAGAAGCTTTCAGTGTCTTCTTCACTTTTGTATTTTCAGAAAATACCTGTGAATAGTTGACTAGAACAAATTCCAGCATGGGCAGAAAAATGGAAAGTCCAACCAAAGCAGGGAAGGATGCAATTTTTAAAAAAAGTTGGGAGGTATTCAAGTCTGCTGACATATACAAGGATATTTTTAAGTGGTTTGATTTTGCCAAAAATCATTTTGAGAAGCCAATGCAATAGAAGAAATTCCTAAGGAATTAGAGAAGGGAAATTATACATTCAGATTTTTGAAAAGGGAGAGAAAAGATAACACAGGCAAGTAGGACATTTTGCATCATTACCTGAAAAAATTCTAGAGCAAATCACCCAGAAACAAATTTACTATCCCCAGAAAGTAAAAGATATTGCATAGCAATCATCATGGTTTTCTATTGAGTCATTCCTACCAGGCCAATTTAAATTCTTTGATAATGACAGGTCACTTAGATAAGAGAGAAGCAATGGATGTGATCTATATTTTAATAAGGGTATTAATTCAGTCCCATTGTCCATTATGTCACTTTCCCGTCACTGATGACAGGGAAATGCCCTTTGGCTCTGGGATTTTCACTCCATTACAAAGCTTTATTTAAAAAAAGCCACACCCACTAGGAAATTGTAATTAGGAGAATGAATTATTGATCATCTAGAAGCTACTGGACTTCGGGGGCACTGGCTAGTGACAAAGAGAGATAAACTATAAGGTAACAAAACTGAGGCATTATCTTATCACTTAATGCTCCTATTAGCATCATTTTCCTACAAGAACTCCCCTGATCTGAACTTGCTGGGGCAACTTATTGCAGAGAAGGAACTTTGTAATTTTTAAAATGAAACATTAGGTCAGTGTCTGATAGAGGTCCCTTTCCAAATTCACTTGTACAAATTTATATATTTTCCCTTGGACCAAACCTCTGAGGACTGCTATCAGGGAAATGTGTTCTGTCTTCCTGTTCCTGGAATAGTGATGTTTCTTGGGAAAGAGAATTGTTGGTTTATATTTTTCCATTGTCTATGAGAAGAACTTGGGCAAAAAGTCTAGCCATTTGGTTGCTAGGGAAGCAACTATGGATAAAAACTAGACCCAGAATACGTTAATTAGGATCTTGTCTGAGACTAAGTATGAGTCTCCTAGGAGATCTTCTCACTTCCTGTTTTTGCTCTCAGAAACCAACATCTTAAGGAAGGAGACAGTACTCTCACACTCATAGGACATCGTTAATCAAAAAATGAAAAAGTGCCACTGGTGAAGTGGATGACCCAACTGGTCAATGAGAAGATGAGAAGAGATATGGTACATATACATAGGGTGTCATATTACTTATAATGATATACATAAGAAGCTGCATAAAAGATGTCATCAAGGACGTAGATGAATGGAAAATGATACAAATCAGTCCTACGGCAAAGAGACTGCCTTTATCAATATGATATTGAATCAACCAACACATTGAATGAAGAGCATTGGACAATTTGACATAAAGGTCATACCAAAAGATTATTTTTAACAGATTGGTGCCAACTGGCGCTCATATCCAGTGATGCCATAAAGGGCTCAATACTTCAATCCCATTCTATCCAAAGCTTTGTTGACACTAGATTAGATGAGGTTGCTAGCACTTCAGAGGACAGGAATAAAATAAAAGATTTTAATAAATTATTGCTGTTCATCCTTCCTTCTGGATGACCAATGACATCAGAAGTGTGATGGCTTGACTTGCCCATGGATTGGATTTAAGTGAGGCAACCTCACTCTCTTTTCCAGAGTAAGCAAAGTCTGGTGGCAAGACAAGAGTCAAAAGGGCTGGTGATGGCCTAGGATGCAGTGGCTGACCTTGACCTTTTTAAATTAAGGTCTGTTCCAGGTCTCAGTTTTCTCTGAGGCCATTTCCATTCAATGACTAAGGTAAGAATTGCAACAAAAGATGGGTCAATTTACCATCACAAAGATATCAATCTGGGAGGGGAGTTTCTAGCCAGAACAGAAAACAGTGGCTATTTACATTCATTCTAAGCCATCAGAACCTTAACAATGAGTAATAGTGGCTTGGGTTAGACCACACATGTTCCCAAAGTGGGCAATACTGTCCTTTTGGGGGTTGCCGGAACAATTCATGATGAGAGTGGTAGTAGATTCAGGAGGACATTGAATAAAAATCAGGAGGCCATGGAAACATGAAGAAAGAAGAGAACACAAGAAAATTGTGAAAACTGGTCATACATATTTCATCTGCTGTGTAACAAAGTTAAAGTTGTAGTGATTACATACTTTCCAAATAAACTTCAAAATACAAACACAAAATTCAAGTTATAACCTATCAGTGGTCAAGCCTACCAGCAGGTCTTAACAAGCCAATGTTGGCAGGCAAGCATGTCACTCATTGTCAGGAAGATTAACATGTATTGGCTGCCCATCTGTGTCTCCCCAATCTTATATTTAGGAAGCTGATCTTTTTTACACCCAGTTATATGACTTTGTATTTATTCCTACTGAATTGCATCTTACTAGATTCAGTCCAATGCTCTAGCCTGCCAAGATCCTTTGGATTCTAGCTGCCCTCCAGTGTGTTAGCCATCCATACCAGCTTTGTGTCATCTAAAACTTAGATGAGCACACCACTTATGCCTTTATCCAAGGCATTGATATACATGTTATCAGTGCAGAGCCAAGCACATATCCTTGTATCATCCTACCTAAAATAACATAGGCAGCCTATAGCAGCCTATAGCAGATAGCAACTTCTCTGTCTCTAAATCCAATATTTTTCCTTCTATTTTTGCTCCCAAACATCCTGTAGTCTTTAGGAGTCCAAATAGGCTTTTGATACTGTCAGTCATGAGGGCTTGTGGAAGATCATGGCAAAATCTGGTTGCCTGGAGAATTTCATCAGTATCATACCCCAGTTTTTTGACAGCATGCTTATGCAAGTTCTGGATGATACTCTCCAGCTTTCCCAAATCATCAGTGAAGTGAAGCAAGACCATGTGCTTGCTCCCATGTTTTTTAGCATGACATATTCAGTGATGTTGTCAGACACTTTCAATGACAACAAAAATAGTATCGAGGTCTGCTGCTGAACTGACACTAAATTATTTAACTCTAAAAGTCTTTAAGCCAAGACTAACATAGAGGGAGAGTTGATATGCAACTTCTGGTTTGCAGATGATTGTGCATTCAGTGCATCCTCCCTCTGAGGCTGAAGTGCAAGAGAGCATGGATCAATTTTCTGTTGCTTATGCTACTTTTCACCTGACAACACTAAGAAAGCAGATTCTCCACCAGCCAGCACTGCACCATCCATATGTGGAACCATTGGTCATGGTAAATGGAGAAATTTTAAATGCTATGGATAAATTCATTTGCCTTGGCAATATTTTTCAGGGATGTACATATAGATGATGAGGTTGAGGCATGCATTGTCAGAACTAGCTCAGTGTTTGGGAGGCTCCAACGGAAACTGTTGGAGAGAAAAGGTATTAGGCTGCCTCACAAAATGAAGGTCTACAGAGTCCTTGTGCTGCCCTCATTGTTGTATGCCTATGAAACTTCAATGGTTTGTGAGTGCCATGGCACAAAATGAAATCACTTCCATTTGAATTGTCTTAGGAAGATTCTGAAGATCATCTTGAAAGATAAGGTACCAGACACTTAGCTCCTTCTTGGAGCTAAACTGCCAAACATTCAAGCTTTACTGTTCCTTCCTACTTGCACAGATATGGCTCTTGCTGCTACACAATTGATCTTCTCTGCCCTGAAACTGTGACCAAAACTAAGTAATGAGTGACAGAGATACCAGTTGGTAGCCTTTCCTCTTCCCACAGATCTCCTGGGATCTCTCTCTGTCCAGGTCCTCAGTGTATTTACCACCCTTGTGTGCTGTGCTAGTCCTCAATGCAGGTGTGACTGCTATAGCCATACTTGTTGCATTGCTGCTACTGCTGCTGCTGCATTGCACTCCAGGCCAGACCTCACCCCAGTGTCCACAGACTTGTCTGCCTTCTTAAATTGCCCTGGAATGGAAAAAAAGACTCATTTTGACTGTTTCCATGCTATCCTAATCAGAATTCAGTTTAGCACTCTTTACCAGTCATTTAGGGGAGGATGTGAAGGAATTAGGGCAAAAATTTGCTAGTTCTCACTCTGTTCTCGTGACTCTGTCTCCCATAAGTATTCACTTAGCACTTACTACATGCCAGCCAAGTGGTAAAATGACAAAGTGGATAGGATAGAGGGCAACCTTGGAGAGAGGAGAACCTGGGTTCAAGTTTAATCTCAGAGTGACTGTGTGACCAAGGTCAAGTGACAACTTCTCAGTGTCCTGGGATATCAATCAACAAATGTATGTGTGTGTATAATATATATCAAACACCAGCTAAGTGCCAGAACAATTGTTAACCTAAGGGAATATGGACCCAAGAAGGAAACAATCTGAACTGATCCAGCCATTCTGGAGAGCAACTTGGAACTATGCCCAAAGGGCTATAAAATTTTGCACACCCTTTGACCCACTAATACCACTACTAGGTCTGTATCCCAAAGAGATCATAAAAATGGGAGAAGGACCCACATGTACAAAAATATTTATAACAAACAGCTGTTTTGTGGTGTCAAAGAACTGGAAATTGAGGGCATACCCATCAATTGGAAAATGGCTGAATAAGGTGAGGTATATGAACGTAATGGAATACTGTTGTTCCAAAAGAAATGATGAGCAGGTAGATTTCAAGAAAACCTGGAAAGACTTACATGAACTGATGCTGAGTGAAGTGAGCAGAACCAGAACATTGTACATAGTAATAGCCACATCGGGTGATGATCAACTGTGGTTAACTTAGCTCTTCTCAGCAATACAATGATCCAAGACAATTGCAAAAGACTCATGATAGAAAATGCTATCCACATCCAGAGAAAGAACTATGGAGTCTGAATGCAGATCAAACCTTACTATTTTCTCTTTTTGTGACTTTTCTCTTTTGGTTGATTTCTTTTTTTATAACACAATTAATGTGGAAATATGTTTACTATGTTTACACATGTATAACCTGTATCAGATTGCTTGCCATCTTGGAGAGGGAAATGAGAGAGAGAGAAAAAAAAAATTTGAAACTCAAAATCTTATTTTATTTTCTTATTTTACATTTATTTATTTAACTTTTTTACATTCATTTTCACAAAATTTTGGGTTCCAAATTTTCTCCCCATTTGTCCCCTCCCCCCACTCCAATACACCAAGCATTCTAATTAGCCCTATTACCAATCTACCCTCTCTTCTAACATCGCTCCCTTCCCTTGTCCCCATCTTCTCTTTTGTCATGTAGGGCCAGATAACATTCTATTCCCCATTACAGAACAATACTCAACAGTTCTTCCTAAAAGTTTGAGTTCCAACTTCTCCCCATCCCTCCCATTCCCTTTGGGAAGGCAGGCAATTCAATATAGGCCATATCTGTGTAGTTTTGCAAATGACTTCAATAATAGTCGTGTTGTGTAAGACTAACTATATTTCCCTCCATCCTATCCTGCCCCCCCCCTTTGCTTCTATTCTCTCTTTTGAGCCTGTCCCTCCCCAAGAGTGTTGATTTCAAATTGCTCCCTCCTCCCATTGCCCTCCCTTCCATCATCCCCCCAATCCTGCTTATCCCCTTCTCCCCCACTTTCCTGTATTGTAAAATAGGTTTTCATACCAAAATGAGTGTGCACTTTATTCCTTCCTTTAGTCGAATGTGATGAGAGTAAACTTCATGTTTTTCTCTCACCTTCCCTCTTTTTCCCTCCACTAAAAAGTCTTTTGGTTGCCTCTTTTATGAGAGATAATTTGCCCCATTCCATTTCTCCCTTTCTCCTCCCAATATATTTCTCTCTCACTGCTTAATTTCATTTTTTTAATATAAATTTATTTATTTGACTTTTTACATTCATTTTCACAAAATTTTGGGTTCCAAATTTTCTCCCCATTGATCCCCTCCCCCCACTCCAATACACCAAAAATTCTAATTTTCCCTACCACCAATCTGCCCTCTCTTCTATCATCCCTCCCTTCTCTTGTCCCTATCTTCTCTTTTGTCCTGCAGGACCAGATGACTTTCTATTTCCCATTAACTGTATTTCTTATTTCCTAGTAGCAAGAACAATACTAAACATTGTTCCTAAAACTCTGAGTTCCAAATTCTCCCCATCCCTCCCTCCCCACCCATTCCCTTTGGGAAAGCAGGCAATTCAATATAGGCCATGTCTGTGTAGTTTTGCAAATGTCTTCGATAATAGTCGTGTTGTATAAGACTAACTGTATTTCCCTCCATCCTATCCTGCTCCCCATTGGTTCTATTCTGTCTTTTGATCCTGTCCCTCCCCAAGAGTGTTGACTTCAAATTGCTCCCTCCTCCCATTGCCTCCCTCCCATCATTGCCCCCACACTGCTTAACTCCTTCTCCCCCACTTTCCTGTATTGTAAGTTAGGTTTTCATACCAAAATGAGTGTGCATTTTATTCCTT
Organism: Bettongia penicillata ogilbyi; assembly: GCA_023548195.1. Classification (NCBI taxonomy): domain Eukaryota; kingdom Metazoa; phylum Chordata; class Mammalia; order Diprotodontia; family Potoroidae; genus Bettongia; species Bettongia penicillata. The sequence goes on along the minus strand of JAJHZJ010000527.1, from coordinate 8,157,565 downwards.
CCTTTAGTCGAATGTGATGAGGGTAAACTTCATGTTTTTCTCTCAGCTCTCCTCCTTTTCCCTCCACTAAAAAGTCTCCTGCTTGCCTCTTGAATGAGAGATAATTTACCCCATTCCATTTCACCCTCTCTCCTCCCAATACATTTCTCTCTCACCATTTACCTTAATTTCTTTTAAAATATGGTCCCATCCTATGCAATTCACTCTGTGCTCTCTGTCTCTGTATGTGCATGCATGTGTGTATGTGTATGCGCACGCACATGTGTGCATGTGTGTATGTGTGTGTGTGTGGTCCTACCAACTGCCCAGATACTGAAAAGTTTTAAGAGTTACAAATATTGTCTTTCCATGTAGGAATGTAAACAGTTCACCTTTGGTAAGTCCCTTATGACTTCTCTTTGCTGTTTACTTTTTCATGCTTCTTCTCATTCTTGTGTTTGAAAGTCAAATTTTCTTTTCAGCTCTGGTCTTTTCATCAAGAATGCTTGAAAGTCCTTTGTTTCATTGAAAGACCATATTTTCCCCTGAAGTATTATACTCAGTTTTGCTGGGTAGGTGATTCTTGGTTTTAGTCCTAGTTCCTTTGACTTCTGGAATATCCTATTCCACACCCTTCAATCCGTTAATGTAGAAGCTGCTAGATCTTGTGTTATCCTGATTATATTTCCACAATACTGGAACTGTTTCTTTCTAGCTGCTTGCAATATTTTCTCCTTGACCTGAGAATTCTGGAATTTGGCCACAATGTTCCTAGGAGTTTCTCTTTTTGGATCTCTTTCAGGAGCTGATTGGTGGATTCCTTCAATACTTATTTTGCCCTCTTGTTCTAGAATCTCAGGGGAGTTTTCCTTGATAATTTCATGGAAGATTATGTCTAGGCTCTTTTTTTTGATCATGGCTTTCAGATAGTCCCATAATTTTTAAATTGTCTCTCCTGGATCTATTTTCCAGGTCAGTTGTTTTTCCAATGAGATATTTCACATTCTCTTCCAATTTTTCATTCTTTTGGGTTTGGTTTGTGATTTCTTGGTTTCTCAGAAAATCATTAGGCTCTATTTGTTCCATTCTAATTTTGAGAGAACTATTTACTTCAGTGAGCTCTTGAACCTCTTTTTCCATTTGGCTAATTCTGCTTTTGAAAGCATTCTTCTCCTCATTGGCTTTTTGAACCTCTTTTTCCCAATTGAGTGAGCCTATTTTTCAAGGTGTTATTTTCTTCAGCATGTTTTTGGGTCTCCTTTAGCAGGGTATTGACCCATTTTTCATGCTTTTCTTGCATCTCTCTCATTTCTCTTCCCAGTTTTTCCTCCACCTGTCAAACTTGATTTTCAAAATCCTTTTTGAGCTCTTCCATGGTCTGAGCCCATTGGATATCTATTTTGGATGTTTGAGGTACAGAGGCCTTGGCTTCTATGTCTTTCCCTGATGGTAAGCATTGTGTTTCCTCATCAGAAATGAAAGGAGGAAACATCATCTTTTCCCCAAGAAAGTAGCCTTCTATAGTCTTATTTTTCTTCCCTTTTTTGGGCATTTCCCAGCCAGCTACTTGACTTCTGAGATTCCTCTCCCACCCCCGCCTAGATCCACCCAGCTAGTGCTTGGGGTCTGAGATTCAAATGCTGCTCCCCAGCCTCAGGGCTTTCAGCGGGGGTGTGGGGGGGTTGGGGGGGGGGGGTTGGCGCTGCTATTCAATGTGAGCTTAAGTTCTGTTGCTCAGGTGGGGGCAGGGCCGCCTCCCAGGCTCAGTTCCCTCAGGGGGTTTCTGTGGAGATCTTCAGTAATGGAGCAGAACTCCTGTCTGCTCCAGGAGTTCCAGGCCGCCACTGCCTCTGCTGCTGCCTCCCAAGGGGGCCTGAGTCCTGGAAACACCCTGCTCCCCTCTCGGCCAGCCCAGAAGTCTCTCTCACTGACCTGGAGTGCTTGTGGGTGGAGGGACCTTCATGGCCACCAGAGGTTCCATCCCTGAAGCCTGCTCGGATCTGCTCCTCTCAGGGCTGCACGGGCAGGGCAGGGGTGGGCTCCTCTGTCTGGTGCATGATGGACCTTTGGGGTCAGTGTTTCAGGGCTCTCTGGTATGGAAATCTCATCCACTGTGTTGCTGTGTGGCTTGCACTGCTCCAAAATTTGTGGGGAGTTCATTTTACAGAAAATTTATGGGCTGTGGGTTCAAAACTAGCATATGTGAGTTTTTCTACTCCGCCATCTTGGCTCCTCCTTAATTTCATTTTTTAAGATATAATCCCATCCTATTCAATTCACCCTGTGCTCTCTGTCTCTCTCTCTCTATGTGTGTGTGTGTGTGTATGTGTGCGCATGCATGTGCGTGTGCGTGTGCATGTGTGTGTGTGTGTGTGTGTGTAATCCCACCAACTACCCAGATACTGAAAAGTTTCAAGAGTTGCAAATATTGTCTTTCCATGTAGGAATGTAAACAGTTCAACCTTGGTAAGTCCCTTATGACTTCTCTTTGCTGTTTACTTTTTCATGCTTCTTCTCATTCTTGTGTTTGAAAGTCAAATTTTCTTTTCAGCTCTGATCTTTTCATCAAGAATCTTTGAAAGTCCTCTGTTTCCTTGAAAGACCATTTTTCCCCCTGAAGTATTATACTCAATTTGGCTGGGTAGGTGATTCTTGGTTTTAGTCCTAGTTCCTTTGACTTCTTGAATATCCTATTCCACACCCTTCGATCCCTTAATGTAGAAGCTGTGAGATATTGTGTTATCCTGATTGTATTTCCACAATACTGGAATTGTTTCTTTCTAGCTGCTTGCAATATTTTCTCCTTGACCAGGGAACTCTGGAATTTGGCCACAATGTTCCTAGGAGTTTCTCTTTTTGGATCCCTTTCAGGTGGTGATCAGTGGATTCCTTGAATTCTTATTTTGCCCTCTGGTTCTAGAATATCAGGGGAGTTTTCTTTGATAATTTCATGAAAGATGAAGTCTAGGCTCTATTTTTGATCATGGCTTTCAGGTAGTCCCATAATTTTTAAATTGTCTCTCTTGGATCTATTTTTCAGGTCAGTTGTTTTTCAAATGAGATATTTCACATTATCTTCCATTTTTCGTTCTTTTGGTTTTGTTTTGTGATTTCTTGGTTTCTCAGAAAGTCATTAGCCTCCATCTGCTCCATTCTAATTTTGAGAGAACTATTTTCTTCAGTGAGCTTTTGAACCTCTTTTTCCATTTGGCTAATTCCGCTTTTTAAAACATTCTTCTCCTCATTGACTTTTTGAACCTCTTTTGCCAATTGAGTGAGCCTATTTTTCAAGGTGTTATTTTCTTCAGCATTTTTTGGGGTCTCCTTTAGCAAGGTATTGACCTGCTTTTCATGCTTTTCTTGCATCTCTCTCATTTCTCTTCCCAGTTTTTCCTCAACCTGTCGAACTTGATTTTCAAAACCCTTTTTGAGCTCTTCCATGGCCTGAGCCCATCGAATATTTATTTTGGATGTTTGGAATACAGAAGCCTTGACTTTTATGTCTTTCCCTGATTGTAAGCATTGTTCTTCCTCATCCTAAAGGATGGGAGGAGATATCTGTTCACCAAGAAAGTAACCTTCTATAATCTTATTTTTTTCCCCTTTTCTGGGCATTTTCCCAGCCAGTTACTTGACTTCTGAGTTTCCTCACCACACCCACCTCGCCTCCAGTTCCACCCAGCTAGTGCTTGGGGGCTGAGATTCAAATGATGCTTCCCAGCCTCAGGGCTTTCAGTGGGGGCAGGGCTGCTATTCAGAGTGAGATTAAGTTCAGGTGCTCAGGTGCGCCACACCGGGCTACCTCAGGTGGTTTATGCAGAGACCTTCAACAATGGAATCTGACCTCCTGCCTGCTTTGAGAGTCCCTGTTTGCTGCTGCCTCCCAAGGGGGCCTGAGTTATGGGGACACCCCTCTCCCTTCTTGGCAAGCTGAAAAGGCCCTCTCACTGACCTTTGGCACCTGTGGGTGGAGGGACCTGCGCAGCCACTGGAGATTCTGTCCCTGAAGCCTGCTCGGATCTGCTCCTCTCGGTGCTGCGGCTAAGGCAGTGCTGGACTCTGCTCTGGGTCCAGTGCGTGACAGACTTTTCATGTCGATTTTTCAGGGCTCTCTGGAACATATATCTCCTCCACTCTGTTGTCCTGTGGCTTCTGCTTCTCCAGAATTTTGGGGGAGTTCTTCTTAACAGGTATTTTATGGGCTGTGGATTAGGAGCTAGCATATGTGTGTGTCTTTCTACTCTGCCATCTTGGCTCCTCCCCCTCAAAACCTTATTTTTAAAAAACGTGTTGAAAGCTATCTTTACGTGTAATTAGAAAAAAGTAAATACTATTTGAAAAATAAAAAACAAGAATGAAACAATCCCCACCTGACATCATGGGCTTCATTGTGTTTCCTAACCAGGAATTCCCTGCATAGTGAAATCACTGGTCAAAACAAACATGCAAAGACTCTGGGAATAAGAAGACAAAAAAAAAGAGCCTGTTCTCTCTCCCCTCCCTCTCCTCCTTCTCCTCCACTGTCCCTTGCCCTTCCCTTCTCCCTCACTCTCTCCTTCCCCCTTCTCTTCACCTGACCTTTTCAGGTGCACCATCCTTCCTAAAGTTGTCTTCCTCATTAAGAAGAAGGAGGAAAAATACAGGGAGATCATTTGCTGATAAGCAGTCAAGCAATGATTTCATTCCAGTCTCTGTAACTAGTTAGGAGGAAAGTTGTTTGTGTGAATGGCTTTTTATTAGAATTTTTGTACTCAACCATGTCAGTAATTTTGATTTTTAAAATGTTGGTTTGTTGTCGTCCATCTTCAAAGAAGATCAAAGTGACATCACCATGATAAAGTGAAATTTCAGTGCGTCTGACTGTGGGTGATCAGACCAATATGAGCTCGGAATGCTCTACCACAGGTTGAGCACAAAGAGTCCGTGTGAATATTTGGGGTGGATATCCCAAATTTGCGCATCCTGTATTTACTTTGTGCTGTCTCAATTTCTGCTTTGCTCAAAGAGCCCGCACCCTTTCTGATGTGGTCACGCCATGCTGAATGGTCCTGTGCCAGTGTCTCCCATGTTGCACAGTCAAATCCAAAGTTCTTGAGAGAGAATTTTTAAAATGTACTGAAATAGAAAATATCCAGAAATAATACATTCTCTAGTCAACAGACTTATCCAGAGATCAGAAACCTACGTACTCCCACATATTTTGCTGGAACCAGATACCTATAAAGACGTCATCTTCATCCTCTCGTCCCACGTACCAAGCCGTAGCGGCATCCAGGAGTACCTGTGAGCGACACTAATGCTTGGGGACAGTCTTCATTGTAAGTCCATAGCAAGACTCTCACTAGAGGGTCAAATACTCAGTCAGAACTTCAGAAACCAGGGGCCTCACCTGATATCGGTCTTGTGAAAGGATCATTTTTCCAAGCTGAGACATTTCTCTGCTCTTTTCTTCTAAGTCTCTTTCTCGTCCTAATTCACTCTGCCAAGTTTATCAGATATTAATCATATTTTTAAAAAAATCCCTGTCATAAATAACTCCATAGAATGCATTTGGAAGCAGCAGCAGGTCTCCAAACATTGGGATTTCAAGATCTGCTTGAGCAAAACTTGACCTTTGATAAAAAAATTATAATAATAATCATCGTGATCACCACCATTTTCCCTTAGGTAAAGGCTGAATGAAGTAAGCCACCTTTCTCCTCAGCCAAAACACTTGCTTATTGTGAGAGAGAAATGGTTAGAATGGTCAAGACATCATTGTTTAGTGGAAGGAGCGCTGGACCCTGGGAGTCTGCTCTAAGCTCTGCCATTAGTCGCTGTGCGATTTGGGGCCGGCTCTTTCGCTCCCCTGGAATTCAATTTCTTAATCTCGAAAATGACAGAAATTAGAGGAAATGATTTCAAAGATTTCTTCCAACTCAGAAATTCGGATGGCCAGTCTTCTAGGTTGATACTCATGACAGGTTTCCTTCCATTTTTTATATTTTAAAATCAGCAATTCACCCATTAGACCATAAGCTATTGGAGGTCGGGGACTGTACCTGATACTTGCTCACTGTCTCCCACACATTCAGCACAGTGCCTTACATGTATTAAGAATTCAAATATTTGCTGAATGAAAGATTTTCCCACCTGTCTTCCAATCTCTCTGCTCCTGATTTTACTTTTCTCATTGTGCCCACATCCCTTCCCTGTATTTGTGTTCCATTTCCTTCTTCTGTATTGTATGTATTATATTTATTATATGTAGACCCATGCAATTCCAATCAATTCTACCTCGTGTAGCAGGAGTCAGTGGTTGAGAAGATAGGAACCAAGCTTTCAAACTCAATTCCTGCTCTAGTTACCTTTAGCTAACTAAAACTGAATTTGGAAGCTTCTCATCTGCATGATGTTAACTGCCTTCAGCTGTTGGGTTATTTCCAGACATCATAGAAAAGTGTGCAAAGTCTTTAAATCTTTTAAAATCTCTGATTAATCTCAGTTAAGGAGATTAAAATATCCTGCAGGTTTTAACTAGGAGCAAGCTGCTCACTTGTTGGGACACCACTTACAGATTTAAATACACATCTCATTAAGCACACACATACAAAATCCACTTGAGCAATATTAACATATAATATGATATATTTCCTTTCCACCAAGGAATACGGTACTCAAAAGACAAATTGTACCTTGGCTGTATGCTGAAATGGAGCTCAGTGTAAATATATTGGAAATTACTTTCATATGGATATTTTTAAAGACTCACATACATGACCCACCAAGTACACATGTGTATAATTGAAAGTTGAGTAGAGGCAGTTTTTTTCTAGTGATAAGAGCAATATAGAAATTTAACCCCATTGGTCTATTAGCTTTTTCCTGAAAATCATGGTGCTTTATTCCTAAAATCAGACTTACACATTTTTTTTTTGCTTTTAAAAATAATTAAATTATGGATTTGGTTTTTATGCTTAAGTATTTCAAAAGATGAATTACTTCACTGGTGTGGTAGTCCTTCCTCTAACACCTATTGTAATTCCTCTACACTATTAGACAACTTCATAGATTGCAGAGGTCAAAAAAATCTAATTAGCAAATAAAGCCATTTATTCTTCTGACCAGCTACATTATAATGAGTATCTCCTTGCTGGTTCTCAGATGATTGCTACAAAATCCATTTTCAGTCCTGTATATGAAGTTTTTTCTGATACATAGAATGTTACCTCATAATCACAACAAATAGAATTACCATAGGTTCTAGACTAAATCACTTAATTTCAATAAATTACTTTTTCTATAGAAAAAATTAAATGAATAATGACCAGCATTAGCCAATCATTACATTTACAAAAACATACTCAATTGGAGCAAGATTTAAAGAAAAGCAACCCTTAGCTACAATTAGAAACCCTAGGATCATAGGATCACAATTAAACATCTTTAATTTATCAATAAATGCTTATATTTCTCTTCTTAATTTGTGATTTGACACATTTTTCATGCAGTTATTGATAGTTTACATTTCTTTTTCTTGCTGTTCCTCCCCTTTTACCACTTACCTATTGGAGTCCCCTTAGTCATCTATACTTGTACCTTTTCTCAGTACAACTTGTATATATATCAGAGCTCTTTGGTACAAAAAATAAACCAAAAACCTATTCAATAGCTTTTTTTTGTTATTCTTGAGAAACGTTTTAAAATTTCATGTAGTCAAAATTGTTTGTTTTTAGTTGGTTCTAAATTTTTGTTATTGTTATAAATTCGTCCCTTACAAACTGTTTTGAAAAGTCCCTCCTGCTCTCTATTTTGTCGTATGGTATTTTACACTTAGATTTCTTCTCTATTTGAGGTATATTGTGGTATAAAGTAAAGGCTGCTAATCAAAAACTTTTTTACTTTTCCATTTTTACCAGTAGTCATGTTGAGTAGGGAGCTCCTCCCTTAGTTGTTTGTATCCTTGGATTTATTAAGCACTAATATACTGGGTTCTTCTGTGTACGGTTCTTCTTTGTCTAATCTGAACCACATATGATAGACCTTGAGCTGGAGACTTAAAAGCTTCTCTAAGGGAAGAGCATATACTCTATACATTTCCAGTTTCTGGTACCTACATTCTCTCTCCTTGTGAAACAAATACTTCAGACCTGCATTAGGTGCACATTTGTAGCACTCATTCTCTGAATTCTTTTTCCAGTAAGGTTCCTTTGACAGTTACCTTTACCATAAACCTGGTCTAATTCCCCTTCCCAATAGACAATTTGATATTGATAGACAATTAGTATCTTTGTTGTAGCTTTGCTTTGCTAACATGTACGTTTTTCCAACCCACCTTCTGATACCAACCTTTGACACAAAAGATTTTTATGTAGACAGCACTTTTTCATCTCTAAATTAATTTCTCAAGCTGCACATAAATATAAGAGCCAATATCTTTAAATAAATATAAGATGATTCTCCACTACTCCTAATTCTGTAATGCCATACAGATGTATTCTCTCACATCATCTTTTTTCTACGTTAGGTTCTGACATTGTGATTTCCATTAATCACTCCCCTTACTTTTATTTTATGCTGTTTTCTTTTTGTTTGTTTTATTTCATAATTTTCTTCTTAGCATTGTGCTCGTCCTTCTGTGTGTATTTCAGCTTCCTTTCCTCCTTTCAGAAGTTGTATTTCAAAGAAATCCAATCACTCTTGCTTCCTCTGAAGTTCAGGATCCCTCCTAATTAGCTACTCTTGTGTATTGCCCTAGTGTTAGAATCTTGAGTACTGGTCATTGCAATAATTCATTTAAAGGAAGCATGATGTGTCCAGTTCTAAGAATTGTGGCTCTCAGTCTTGAACCTAATGGCTCTGACCTTTGTGTGACTGAATCATATTACAATTAAGATTATGCATAAGGGTTAAAGGTGGCAGGTAATGTAACTGACAAATTAATTAAAGCAGGTAAGGAAGAAAAGCCAAAACAGAGACATATGTAACCATCCGAAACATTCACGTTGTTTTCATGGATATATTTCAAGTTAAAACCTGTACATTTTTTCAGGAGTATTTAAACCCATGTCCCTGGACATTCAAAGTTGCTCAATATCTGTTGAGATGAATACATTACTTTCATCATGTTATGTGATCCTCAAAGCAATTCCCTGACCATGAGGTCCAACCCTAATAATATTATTCCCATTTTACAAGTGAACAAACTGAGGCTGCTAGAACTTGTGACATGGCTAGTAAGTATTTGAGGTGAGATTTAAACTTACATTTTCTGCTCTTCTGTCCCCTATAACAAGCTTATTTTTCTAGTAAAGAGAAATCTGTGTTTTTCTTTTGGTTCCTGCTTCCTACCAGGAACTTGGAAAAGGTTTCAGTTTCAAGTCAGAAAATGATAGACTATTATCTATGTTTTTTTTAAAAATCCATTATAGTTTTTCATGTATTGAATTGTGAATATTAATGGTATGCCACTTGTATGACAGGAAGTAGTGCTTCATCTTAGAAAAAGGCAACACCAATCTAAGCTTTCCCTTTCCTTTTCCATCTCTACTGGCTCCCTTTTTTTTTCATATACACTGCAAGGGATCAAAGGATTTCATGCTAATGTTAAATCTGTTCCAAAGAATCTGAAAAATATAGTCAGCAGGCAAACCTGGTAAGCCTGCAAAATGGGGTGTTAATTCACCCTGATGCTTTTCTTGATATAATAAATTATTCTTCATATCTCCCGCTAGTGATCGTAGGATATTGCAGTTAAATGCTGAGATCACCTCACTGTGTTCTCAAAATACTCTACTTCTTGGCCCTTGCATTACTGCCTAAGGGTGAAAGAAGTAGGTTAATTCTTGCTTTAGGGTTAGCCTGAGGGTTAAAGTTCTGGATGGACAAGGTAGAATTATGATTATATAGCAAGAAGGTTGGAGGGGTGGGGAGTGATGTGCCAGAACCAGAGAATGTGTGTGTTAGAGCCTAGCTGAGGTCACAAAATGATCTCTGCTCCATTTCATACGCTCCCTTCTCTTTCTTCCTTTTTCTTTGTTCCTGGCTATTTTTACACCACCTTATTACAACTGGCTCCTATCTATACCAAGCAAATGGATGACAGAGAGAGAAAAAAAATAAGCATGCAGTTAGTTAATAGGTTGTTTTAAGTTTCATTTGTCTTTTTCTTTCATTCTAAGATATGTGTATATGTTTGTGTTTAGCTCTTTTACAAGAGAGAGCTTGATGGAAAAATCCTTTCCCTCGAAAATGAAAAGGGTGAAGTCATTTATTTTGATTTGATTTGTTTTGGTTTTGGCTTTCATTGTAAATGTATGATACATGATAAGCTGGGAGGCTTCCAGATTTTTACAACATCCTATGTATGTAACATTTTGCTAACTAATAATGATCTCTGTCCTGTTTTCTTCCAGTCCAAGAAGATGTTTATAATTTTCACTCTGCCACCTGGTCCTTAGTCTTCCTTGATTCGTGTATTCTCTTATTTCAGTGAGGTACTGCAGAGGAAAATGACAGCACAAGGGATGAAGAAGGGCTAGCTAAAGAGTAACTAAGTCATTGGTTCCATGACTAGCTAAAAAGGGCCCAAGTTCACCCAAGAGAAGTCTAGAGTCGAGAAAGGTAGATTTTTGGCTTGTTTACAGTGTTAAGTTTTGTATTGGTGTTAACATTTCCATCCTCTGCAGTTTTATGGAATACTTTGAAAGTTGTGTGGTTGTCTTTAACATCTTAAGAGTATCCAAGTCATTAAACACAATGAGATTGACTCATTTTATTCCTTAATAAAGGATCACCAGCAGAAATAGGAGTTTGATCATATTTGACCAAATATGAAGTGCTAAGGAATGTCCCATAGCAGCCAACTTCACTAAATAATCTCTTGCCAAGGTCAAATAGTGCTACTGTTATAAAACTGGATCGGAGAAGCACAGAGAAGTTGTACGATGTAGGATGAGACTTACAGATGAAGGTTGATGGAACCCAGGCTACTGCCATTAACATGGGGAAATCTTATTACCTTTGTATTATGTTTGGTGATAACTAAGACAGATCATGTCATTTTTTTTTCTAAAATACAGTAATTATTTACTAAGTTAAAGCAGTTATATAAAACACAAAGTTGACTGAAATGAGGATGTGTAAATAGTCGAAAGATCTGTGACTCAATCATCAAGATCCCCTTCTTATTGAGTAGATTAGTGCTAGGGAATTCTCTGAGACACAGAAAGGTTGTAAGTTGCCCAGGGTCACATAACTGGTAAGTATCAGAGGCATATCTTCTTAACTCTGAACCCATATCTTCTTAACTCTAAGTCACGCCAGTACCATATTGCCTCTAGTGTGAAACATGATGAGCCAAAGACATTTGATGTATGGCCTTGATTTTGCCTTGATAAATATTAACATACTTTTTTGTAAGATGCTGATGAATTTAAGGAGATCTGATTGTTTTTGACATATACTACATTGTTTAATGGTCATTTGGAAAGAAAACAGCCTTTCAAGACTGCCAAGTTTCTGTCTCCCTTCTCTATCAAATGTCTCTAGGCTCCATTTTGCAATACTTCCACTAAAATGTCCTATTAAATGAAAAGTCTTTGGTTTTTGACTGCTGAGTTATCATCTGGCAGGGTGTTGCTATCTTCTGTTGAAAACCATATTTCTTTTCCATTCAGTGCCAATGTATTCCACATTGGAAAGGTGTATTCAATAAAATTAATAATCAAATTCAGGCATCATGCTTTTAGGTTAATAATAATGGCAGCCAAAAATTCCTATGCTGTTTCAGTTAAGAAGTTTTTCATTCTGGAGAAAATAATTCTTCCTTTATATTTTCTTGATATAAAATTTCCAATAACTCCATCATTGACCTTGTTGTGAACATTGTCACAGTCCTCAGTCTTTGAATGTTATTGTTCAGATTATGAAGCATTAAGTAATTGGTGAAAATAAATTGGTCTAAGTGAGCATTTATTTGTACAATGCAACATTATACTAGATCAAAACTAGATTTGTTAAAGAACACTTTTAGTTTGAAAGAAAATGTAGAGAAAGGTGTGCATCTTTTCTCTTGTGGTACATGGAGGTCAGAAAGTGGTCATGTGATGTTCTTGCACTAGACCAGAGGTCTTCTTTAATAGTCAACATACTTTGAACAGCTTCAGAAGTCCAGTAGTTTCTAACTGCTTCTTAAAAACATAAAATGGAGATTTTTTGGGGGGATGGTTTATTGCAAATACTCTTTGGGGTCTGTGTTTATATAGTTTATATGGTTATTTCTCCAGTGACTGAAGGGACTTGCCCCAAGTAAGCATTGGTTCTGCTGCCTCCCATGTGACAACTGTATATACATGGAAACACAGCATAAATATACTACCTATCTACCCACTTTTGACAGCTGTATGTTTGCTGTTCTGTTATTTTTACTTCCTAAGCTTCCAAATTGATTGACTTAGTTGGATACATTGGAAGAAGTAGAAAATTCCCTACTGCAATGGATTCATGATTATGTCAACGTTGGAAAATTTTATATTCATCTAGAAATATATGTTATCTGCTGGTTCTATGTATATTCTAGGCTTTTCTTCCTTTTTTCCAGCCATGATTTTGATCTTTCCTGACTTTGGTGTCTTTTCTGTCTCTAACTTAGGTCGTCCAATAAATGTCTTATTTGATTAACTAATTAAGGACAAAAGGTATAAGCTGGCCATTTTTACTTTAGCTTCCCTACCCCTGCAATGTGTGCTCTCTGGGTATTTATGGTCTAGTAGAAGAGGAAAGACTACAATGTCATTATTAAGGACAATAATAACAATTTTTAACTTGAGGGAAAGTAAAAATTTTTAAAATTTCCCACAATCACTCAACAAGTCTGGGATTTAAACGTTACCTGTTACTGTAAATCTGGTATTCTATCCATTACAATATATCACCTTTTAACATGGGTTAGTGTTTTACAAAGGAAAATGGAAGGGGATAGGGTGATGGAAAGGAAGGTAGTTCCAGTCTAAACATTGGCATGAGCAAAGGAAGAAAAATTCCAAACATACATGTAGAATATCAAGTGGTCCAATTTTGTTGAAGTATAGGGTACGTGTGGGAGATAAATCTAGAAAAGTAGGTTGGAAACATGATGGAGAACTTTGAATGCCAAGCAAAGAAGTTATAAATTTGGTTTTCCCAGAAAAAAGATAAGATCTTCCTAATATTACAAATGTATGTAGTGTCTCTACATAGTGTCTCTATGCAGTCCCACAGTGTACTTCTCACACAAAACATGTCGGCTAGCTCACTCACTCCATTCCGTCCTCACAGTGACGGGTCTAGTGTCCCAGAGAAAGACCATTGCCACATAGTTACACATGTTCTCTCCAGGTACTAGGGTAACCCTGTTATAAAAGTGTACTGCCCCTGTTAACCACTTTAGCTCTGAAGCCCCTGTCTATATGCTTCCATTTTCACAAAACCAGTCATCCACAGGGATGATATCCAAGATCTTAAATATAACTATTAACTCAGCAGTAAGGTGAAAGAAATTATAATAATATATAAAGGAACATAATGATAATAATAAATATATCCACATACAAACTTTGGTCACATTCTCAAAGCAATGTATTCACAATCTGTGGGGACACACACAGAAGTTTGATAAAAACATGCCTGGAGTAATTCATAACTTTGGAACTAGACATTTCTTCATCTTCCTCCACATTATGTCTCTTTTGTCCTTTGTAGCTAAACTCTTCAAAAAGTAGACGCGATGGATGTCTCTCTACTTTCTCTCTTTTAACTCTCTTTTTAACTCACAACAATCCAGTTTCTGACCTCATCATTCCACCAAAATTTCTTTCATCAAAGTTAACAATCACTTGACCTTTTCTCTATCGTCATTCTCCTTGACCTCTGAAGATTTTGACTCTGTCAATCATTCTCTTTTCCTTGATACCTTCTTCTCTCTAGGTTTTTGATCACTCTCCCCTCGTTTTCCTTCTACCTATAAAACCTCTTCCTACTCAGTCTCCTCTGCTGGATCTTCATCCAGAGCATGCCCTCTAATCATTGATATCACATGGGAGTCTGTCTGGCCCTTTTCCTCTTCTATCCTTCACTGGTGGATCTCATTAACTCCTATGGATTCCATTTTCATTTCCATGCTGATGTTTCTCAGATTTTCCTATCCAACCCCAATCACTCTGCTGACCACCAGTCTTTAATCTCCACCTGCCTATCAGACATCTTCTCTAATTAGATGTCTAGAAGACATCTTAAACTCAACACTTCCAAAGAAGTCACTCTTTCCCCCTAGACTCCTTCCCCCTTCTAACTTGACTTTTGCTGTCAAAGGTACCAACATCCTCCCAGTGTCTCAGATTCCCAACCTAAATGTCATCCTTAATTCTTTATCCTCTCACCAACCCTGCCATATTCAAGCTGTTAACCAGATTTGTCAATTTTACCTTTGCATCTTCTCTCAAATACACCCCCTTCTTTCCTTTGACACTGCCACCACTCTGGTGCAGGCCCTCGTCATGTCATGCCTTGATTATCGCAATAGCTAGCTTGGGGGTCTGCCTGCCTCAGAACTCTCCCCACTCTAATCAATATGCTATTCAGTCCTTACAGTGATTTTCTTAATGCACAGGTCCAACCACATCACTCCGCCTGTTCAGTAAACTTTATCCCTCTCACCTTGGGATTCAAATGCAATATCTTCTATTTAGTGTCCAAAACCTTTCATAACCTAACCTGCCTTTCTTGTCTTCATACACCTTACTCCCCACCACATATCCTTCAATCCAGTGGCACTGGCCTCCTGGCTATCCCTTGAATAACACCTACATCTCTTGTCTTTGGTCATTTTCTCTGGCATTCCTGGAATGTTCACCTTCCTCTTCTGCCTGCTGACTTCCCTGGCCTCCTTTAAGTCACAGCTAAAATCCCACCTTCTACAGTAAGCCTTCCCTAACTCCTCCTAATTCCAATGCTTTCCCTCTTTTAATTATTTCCTATGCATCCTGCATATAGCTTGTCTGTACGTTTGTTTGCTTGTTGTCTCTTCCGTTAGATTGTGAGTTTCTTGAGGGCAAGGTCTTTTTCTTTTTCAGCATCCCCAGTGCCTTGCACAGTTCCTGGCATATGGTACATGCTTAATAAATGTTCACTGACAGACTTACTGACTTCCTTCATCTTCTATGTCCGAGGCCAGACAAGGTTAATTCCTTCAATTCATCTTCACATGACTTGGACTCAATTCCCTTTGCAAACTGGTTGCCCTCCCTGAACACTCTCCAGCTCATTGCTTGTCGTTTTTCAGTCATGTCCAACTCTTTGTGATCCCATTTGGGGTTTTCTTGACAGAGATATTGGCGTGGTTTGCCATTTCCTTCTCCACTTCATTTTACAGATGAGAAAGCTGAGGCAGACAGAGTTAAGTGACTTGCCCAGGATCACACAGTTAACAAGTGTCTGAGGCTAGATTTGAACTCATGAAGATGAATCTTTCTGACTTCAGGCCCAATGCTCTATATACAATAAGCCACCCAACTTGTCCTCTCCAACTTATCAACATCTTTAAATGATGGCGCTCAGAATTGAGCATAATGATCCAGATGAGCTCTGATGAGAATAGATAATGGTGGGGCAATTACATCACTATCCCTGGTAACTGTACCCTTCTTAATATAGCTCAAGATTTCTTTAGATTTTAATGACTGGCACATCACACTGTTGACTTACACTGAGCTCTCTCAGTTCACTAAAATTCCTGGATTTTTTCAGAACAACTCCAACCTAACCAACTTATGTGTAAATTGATTTTTTTTATACCCAGTTGCTAGACTTTATATGTATCCCTACTGAATAAAGAGGGCTCATAAGACTCACAGACTCCCATAATCATGCTCCTAGTACTTTCCCTCTGTGTAATGGTAATCTAAATGGGAAGATCTTTACAATTCATCAATAGGCCCATGTGACTTGCCTGCATCACATGGAAACCTGAGTCACATGAGTCTGTGGAAGGAGAAGTTTCCTGAAGGAGTTGAGCAAGAAGGGTGGAACAGGAAGGGGCAGAACTAGAACAGAACTGAGAGGAAATTAATGACAGTAGTCAGAACTAAGGGAGAGAGAGGAGGAAGATAGCTAGGCTTGCAAGTATTTGTTTGTTTGTGGAAAGGCCCTAGCATGGGGAAGGCTTGGGGATGGTATTGTTCTTTGCATTGTTACTGTGCATAGCTTTTAATTACTATGATGGATTTGGCTTTCTGATGTTGGGATTTGGCTTTCTGCTGTCTGAATAAATGTTTTGGTTCTGTCTTCTATGTGGAGAGTCTGTTGTATTTTGCAATTCAGAATTGCACTGGGATATTCATGGCCACCATAGGTGCTATGAATATTGCATTAGCGCTACACTCGGCATGGTTATTTTTTTTCTATATATCTATATATAAGTGTACTGTTTAGTACTATTCATATATAAGTATCTACCTATATAAGTATATATCTATCTATCTCTGTCTATCTACATACATAGATATGTATATCTACACAGATGTGTGCGTATAATATATGTGTGTGTGTGTGTATGCATTGTCTTCCTTTTAAGAATGTAAGCTCCTTGACATCAGTGACTTTCTCTTTGTCTTTGTATCTTCAACGCATTTTATCTGGTATGCAGTAGCTGCTTAAAAAAATGTTTATTGCAAGAATGACTTTGAGTGGGGGAGGAGCCAAGATGGCGGAGTAGAAAGACTCACATATGCTAGCTCCAAATCCACAGCCCAGAAATTTCCTGTAAAAAGAACTCCCCACAAATTCTGGAGCAGAGCAAGCGGGCACCAATGCAGTGGAGGAGATTTCTGTTCCAGAGAGCCCTGGAAAGCTATCCACAGGGGTCCATTGCACTCCGGACAGCAGAGCCCACCCCTGCGCTGCCCTGACCACGCAGCCCCAGAGGAGAAGATCTGAGCAGGCTTCAGGGATGGAACCTCCAGCAGCCGCGAAGGTCCCTCCACCCACAGGCACTCCAGGGCAGTGAGAGAGACTTCTGGGCTGGCCGAGAGGGAAGCGGGGTGTCTCCGTGGCTTGGGCCCCCTTGGGAGGCAGCTGCAGAGGGAGTGGCAGAGGCGGCAGCAGCAGCCCGGGACTCTCAGACAGCAGGCAGGAGCTCAGGGCCATTATCGAAGGTCTCTACATAAACCCCCTGAGGGAATTGAGCCTGGGAGGAGGCGCTGCCCACACCCAAGCACTAGAACTTAAGCTCACATTGAATAGCAGCCACATTCGCTGCGGAAAGCCCTAAGGCTGGGAAGCAGCATTTGAATCTCAGACCCCAAGCACTAGCTGCGCAGATCTAGGTGGGGATGGAGAGGAATCTCAAGTCAAGTAACTGGCTGGGAAAATGCCCAGAAAAAGGAAGCAAAATAAGAC
Source organism: Bettongia penicillata ogilbyi (assembly GCA_023548195.1). NCBI lineage: Eukaryota > Metazoa > Chordata > Mammalia > Diprotodontia > Potoroidae > Bettongia > Bettongia penicillata. The sequence continues at coordinate 8,140,174 of JAJHZJ010000527.1, read as the reverse complement.
CATAGAGAGCTACTTTCTTGGGGAAGAGATGTTCCTTCCTCCCTTCATTTCTGATGAGGAAGTACAATGCTTGCCATCAGGGAGAGATGTGGAAGTCAGGGCCTCTCTATCCCAGACATCCGAGGTGGATGTCTGGTGGGCTCAGGCCATGAAAGAGCCCAAAAAGGATTTTGAAAATCAAGTTAGACAGGTGGAGGAAAAACTGGGAAGAGAAATGAGAGAGATGCAAGAAAAGCATGAAAAATGGGTCAAAACCTTGGTAAAGGAGACCCAAAAACATGCTGAAGAAAATAACACCTTGAAAAATAGGCTAACTCAATTGGCAAAAGAGGTTCAAAAAGCCAATGAGGAGAAGAATGCTTTCAAAAGCAAAATTAGCCAAATGGAAAAAGAGGTTCAAAAGCTCACTGAAGAAAAGAGTTCTCTCAAGATTAGAATGGAACAGATGGAGTCTAATGACTTTACGAGAAACCAAGAAATCACAAAACAAAACCAAAAGAATGAAAAAATAGAAGAGAATGTGAAATATCTCATTGGAAAAACAACTGACCTGGAAAATAGATCCAGGAGAGACAATTTAAAAATTATGGGACTACCTGAGAGCCATGATCAAAAAAAGAGCTTAGACATCATCTTTCATGAAATTATCGAGGAAAACTGCCCTGAGATTCTAGAACAAGAGGGCAAAATAAGTATTGAAGGAATCCATCGATCACCACCTGAAAGAGATCAAAAAGAGAAACTCCTAGGAACATTGTGGCCAAATTCCAGAATTCTCAGGTCAAGGAGAAAATATTGCAAGCAGCTAGAAAAAAACAGTTCCAGTATTGTGGAAATATAATCAGGATAACACAAGATCTAGCAGCTTCTACATTAAGGGATTGAAGGGCATGGAATAGGATATTCCAGAAGTCAAAGGAACTAGGACTCAAACCAAGAATCACCTACCCAGCAAAACTGAGTATAATACTTCAGGGGAAAATATGGTCTTTCAATGAAACAGAGGACTTTCAAGCATTCTTGATGAAAAGACCAGAGCTGAAAAGAAAATTTGACTTTCAAACACAAGAATGAGAAGAAGCATGAAAAAGTAAACAGCAAAGAGAAGTCATAAGGGACTTACCAAAGGTGAACTGTTTACATTCCTACATGGAAAGACAATATTTGTAACTCTTAAAACTTTTCAGTATCTGGGTAGTTGGTGGGATTACACACACACATACACATACACACACATGTACACACGTACATGCACACACACATACACACATGCATGCACATACAGAGACAGAGAGCACAGAGTGAATTGAATAGGATGGGACCATATTTTAAAAGAAATTAAGGTAAATGGTGAGAGAGAAATGTAGTGGGAAGAGAGAGGATGAAATGGAATGGGGTAAATTATCTCTCATTCAAGAGGAAAGCAGGAGACTTTTTAGCAGAGGGAAAAAGAGGAGATATGAGAAAAAAACATGAAGTTTACCCTCATCACATTCGACTAAAGGAAGGAATAAAATGCACACCTCATTTTGGTATGAAATCCTATCTTATAATACAGGAAAGTGGGGGAGAAGGAGATAAGCAGGGTGGGGGGGCTGATGGAAGGGAGGGCAATGGGAGGAGTGAGCAATTTGAAGTCGACACTCTTGGGGAGTGACAGGATCAAAAGACAGAATAGAAACAATGGGGGGCAGGATAGAATGGAGGGAAATACAATTAGTCTTATACAACATGACTATTATCGAAGTCACTTGCAAAACTACACGGATATGGCTTATATTGAATTGCCTGCCTTCCCAAAGGGAATGGGTGGGGAGGGAGGGATGGGGAGAATTTGGAACTCAAAGTTTTAGGAACAACTGTCGAGTATTATTGTTGTTGCTACTAGGAAACAGAAATGGGGAATAGAAAGTCATCTGGCCCTACAGGACAAAAGAGTAGATGGGGACAAGAGAAGGGAGGGAGCATTGAAGAGAGGGCAGATTGGTGATAGGGAAAATTAGAATGCTTGGTGTATTGGGGTGAGGGAAGGGTACAAATGGGGAGAAAATTTGGAACCCAATATTTTGTGAAAATGAATGTAAAAAGTTAAATAAATAAATTAAAAAATAAAAAATAAAAAAAATGTTTATTGCATACAGTCCTTATCCTCCTTGATCTCTTGACAACACTTGACACTTTATTCCTCCTTCACTTCCATAACCTCTTCTTCCCTTGGTTCTCTTCCTAGCCTTCAGAATAATTCTTTTCTTCTTTCTCTCCTAGGTTCGTTGCTTCTTCCTAACTCCCCTTTTGTTGTTTTGAACCAGATTTGTAACTTTTTTGATGGGGAACTTCCTCTAACTAATGGTCTTAGAGAGTTGCCTCAGGGAAGCAAGAAGTTAAATGACCTTCCTAGGCTCATAGGACCAGTATGTATAAGCTACAGAACTTGGAACCCTCAGCTTCCTAATGTTGAAGGCCATCTTTCTGTACCCTGTAACACTCTCACTCCTTAAGGTCTTTGACTGTGTTTTATCCCTGACTTTCTTTTCTTCTTTCCTTTCTTTCTTTTCTTCCAATCTTATCTAATCCTACTGCTTATACGGATGACCCCATCCCCCATCCCAAATGTATATTTTCAGCCCCAGCCACTCTCCTCACCTTTAGACCCTCATTTTCAGTAATCTTCAGGATAGACACCCTAGCACACTACCAAACCACATGTCCAAAACAGGACTTAGCCAGTTTCTTCCACATCCAGGTCTTCTTTCTGACTTTCATATTTCTGTCAGAGTTAACTAAGTTACCCAGGATTGAAACCGTGGGGTTATCCTGAACTCTTCTTCTTCCTCATCTTCCCATTAAGTCCATTATCAGGTCTTTGTCAGTGCTACCTGTGCAAACTCTATTGAATTCATCTCCTTTCTGTTCCTAAACACCATCACCCTAATGTTTGTCCTTACTACCACCATCTGGAACATCATAACAGCCTCCTAACTGGACCTCTCCACCCAAGTGCCTTACAAATATTGTTTCATTTGCTTTTCACAATGTGGTAGCGGGGGCCAGGGGTAGATACTTTTTTATCCCCATTTTACAATTGAGGAAACTGAGACAGAGGTTAAATGACTTGTCCAGGATCATACATAGCTCGTGTCTGAGGTCAAATTTGAACTCAGATCTTCTAACTCCAGGCCCAATGTTCTATGCATTGTACCACCTAACTGTCCTAGTCCATAAAATGTGCTAGACATGAAAGGAAGGAATCAGGGAAGGAAAAAAGAAGAGATGGAGGGAGAGAGGAAGGAAGGAAGGAAGGAAGGAAGGAAGGAAGGAAGGAAGGAAGGAAGGAAGGAAGGAAGGAAGGAAGGAAGGAAGGAAGGAAGGAAGGAAGGAAAGAAGGAAGGAAGGAAGGAATGTAGGGGGGAAGGGAAGGATAGAAGAAGGGAGAAAGGCAGGGAGGAAGGAATGTAGGGAGGAAGAGAGAGATAGAAGGAGGAAGGAGAATTACTTCTCTGAAGTACATTCTATCTACAGTCCTATTCATCTTTGAAAACCTAGCTCTGAAGTCTTCAAAAAGCTTTTTCTTATTTCCCCTATTGGGAATGATCTTTCCACCTTCACAGCACTTTTATTTGGCTTCAAGAACCTCTGTAATCTTTGGCATGAGAATTCCCTCCACTGGCACAGATTGCAACTCCTTTATAACTCAGATGGCCTTCAAGAGTTGCTATGACTGAAAAATTCATTATTTGTAGTCAACTTAATAACAACCCTTTCCAAACTTAACTAGACTTTTCCTAAGACAACAGAGAAGCAGCCCATCACTGGCCCACACTAACATACTTTCCAACCTCAGATCTGTCAGTTTGTAGTCTCTGTCACAGCCTTCAAGAACCCAACTTCACCCCTTACCACAGTGAGATGTAGGGGCATGGTCAAATCTACCTACCCGCCTGAACCTAGTACTGTATTGTCTCCTATGTGGTAGCCTTTAAAAAGTTTCTTATAACTATATTCTAAATGCCACCTGGTTTCCCTTCTAGAAAAAAGCAAAATGGGTTCTTAGATCACTCCTCCACTCTCCAGATTATCTAGGACAATGAAATATTCTTTCGACAAAAAGAAAAAAGATTTCAGTGTGAAAAAAAGATAAAAATATTTAATGATGCGGAGGGTAGATCTCATCTTTAGGTTGGCACATAGAAGACCCTGGAAGAAAAAGCAACACTATAAACTTGAAGCTAAAACATAAATGTAAGGGTCTTTCAGAAGATGATAACTGAATCTTCTTGAGATTGAAGCAGTTCAAGAAATAATAGATTGTCAGGTCCTGTTGGAAGCAAGATTAACAGAGCAGTGGTGGGGAACTTGTGGCCTTGAGGTCATATGTGGCACTCTAGGTCTTCAAATGTGGCACTCTAGGTCTTCAAATGTGGCCCTCGGTTAAATGATGCTGTCAGAAAGAACCTAAAATTGAGAAAAGCACAAATAAAGGGGGCCTAGAATTGCCAGACTTCAAACTATATTGTAAAATAGTAGTCAGCAAAACTATTTGGTATCAATTTAAAAGGAAAGAAAAGTAGATTGATGAGATAGAATAATCAAACAAGAAATAGAAGCATTTGAAAACAGCAGCCCAATATTTGATAAATTCAATGTTGCAAATTAATTTTTGATAAGTGCTTCTGGGAAAACTGAATGCAATTTGGCGGAAATTAGCTGTCACCATGGTCTAACCTAGGACATCTAGAATCCAAAAAAAGGTTTAAAAAAAAGCCATGAGCTGATGTTCACTGACTCTGAACTCACTTGGTACCCCTCCCTCACTTTCTCCATTACTGGCAGCATGGCTATGGTAGCAGATTCAAGACCAAGTCACAAAATCTATCCTCATACTCTAGGCCCCACCATCCCCCTTTTTCCAGCGCTGGGGAGATGGTGGCTACAGGCTGCGGAAATTTTCCTTTTCTGCAACAGGCAGCCAGGCAACTACAGCACTTAATGAGCAAAACCTACTGGAGACCACAACCCTTTAGTAACAGTGCTGCAAAACTCTGAAGTTCCAGCGCCAGATCAGACAACTCTGTAGTCACACCAGAGCTGTAACTGGAATAACACTCTTATAACACCAGCAGAGCCAGTGCTGGGGAGGACAGCTCCAGTGCTGCAAAACTCTGAACTGCCAAATAACTAAGTAACAGAGGGAGTGGGACAGGACACTGTGTGGGTGTGGAGGTGGGGGGGGGGGAGGGGGGGAGGCAATCTACTAAGCCTGGGGAGAAGAACATAGCATCCAGCAGGGGCCAGCTCTAACCACCCAAAAGTTAGCTGGAGCAGAGACCTTCACTGTTGAACCATGAATTGCCCAGTATGGGAGGAAGCCGAGACACTTTGCATCTTGCCCCCAAGGAAACCACAATCAGAGGGGAGGAGTCAGAAAATTAGAGGGGGGGAAATATGCAACAGAGGGAGACTGAAATTACCAGAGTTTCACAAAGAAGGAAAATCAAAGACCTTGAACATAGGCAAATAAATCAACAGGGAAAGCATGAACAACAAAAGAAAATATGGCCTCCAGATCTAGTAAATGAATTCATGCATCTATGAATAAATACTGTGAAACAAAGGAAAATGATCCAACACTTGATGAAGCAGGGGAGTCTTTGGAACAGGAGAACGTAGAACTACAACACACTTTCACTGAATGGTTCAAAAAAGAAGTGGGAATCATGAGAACAGAATTTATGGCTTACACAGCAAAAATGATGAGCAGAATAGAAAAACTGCAATCTAGGACAAGCCTCAAGGAAACAAAAGAGAGGATAATAGATAAAGAATGTAAATATACTGAAGTAAAGGACAATCTAGAAGAGAAGTAAAAAACAATAATTTTTTTTAAATGTGCTTAATATGCGAGCAAAACCTACTGCTTTCAAAGGCAGGAAGTATCAAGACACCTAAGGATCATAAGTCTCCTATAAAAACATGACAGAACAAAAAAACCTTAACACCCTAATGAAAGAAATAATAAAAGGAAACTACCCAGAACTCCTGAACATAGAAAATGAAATTCTAATTGCAAGAATTCAGAGATGGCATTCAGAAAAAAGAAGAAAAAAACCCTAAATGCTGCTCACTCCAAGATACATAGTGGTTAAATATAACAATTCAATTCAGAAACAACAAATTCTGCAAGCAATCAGGAAACTTTCAAATACAAAGGAAAGGACATTCAAATAATAAGATTATTCTGCACCCACTAGAAAACATAAAAAGGAATGGAAAAATCTCTGATATAGAGATGTGATGTCAATTACATTATACACATGTATTGTATACTCACATGCTTGTATACTCACATATATGTGCATTGTGTACATACATACATACATATATACATGCATGCATACCCACAGATCACCTGGAGTTAATAGTTTACCTGTAATATTCTTCCCAGTTATCCAAGAACAAAATAACATATTACAGAGGTTATTCATAAATATAGAGAAAGATAGAACATTACTAAACATCTTTGATGAGACAAATGTAGTCTGGTCTGAATTTTTAAAGTAACATTATGCTACCAGTAGCGCTAACCCTGTGTTGTGTGTGGTATGTGTGGGTATGTGTGTATATTTACCATGAGCATGATCTTACTTTAAAAATATAAAATAATGTAAAATAAGTATTATATAAAATAAAAATACATATGTATGTATATGGGTATTTATTTTTTATTTACATGGCATTCATGAGTTTTTTTCACCAGAACTCTGATTTCAGTGCTATAAAGAACTCCTGATGATGAAATTCCTTGTACCAGTGAAGATTAGTGCATTCCCTGAACCTGACAGGTTTGGAGAGGTGCCTGGGAATGAAGGGGTTAAGTGATTTGCCCATGATCACGCAGCTAGTACATGTCATACATCAAACTTCAACCCAGGTGTTCTAGACTCCCAGGCAAGCTCTCTTTATAACAGTTAGTAGCCTACAGCTTTGCCAAATTCATGTATTGTTTCTATTGATTTTCTCATTGAGGCTTGTGGATTTTCTAAATACACCATCATGTCATTTACAAATAATATTGTGACCTCCTAATTTCCAACACTGGACCTCCTAATATCATTTTCCTCCTATTTCAGTCAATAGAATTTCTATTAGTATGTCAAATAAAAGCAGTGAGTAGGCATCCTTGCTTTAAAAATAGACCTTTTGGTGAACTCCTCTGGAATGACTCCCTCTATTGAAATAGCTTTTTGGGTAATATCTATACCAATGAAGGAGGGAAATATGAAGTATAAAAACAATTCATGGAAGTTGCAGCAGATGAACTTTTCTGGAACAGAATGTTTATTAAAGAAATGACAAGTATAAAAAGATGAAATAGGCCACTGGATAATAAGTGCCTGGACCTTGGGATTAAAATATTATAAAGCAAGCAATAGGGAGCTTCTGCAAGTTTTTGAGATAAAGAGTGACCTAGTCAAGATGACAGATTAGAGGCACCAACCTAGCTGAACTCTCAATATTCTCCTTCAAACAACTTTAAAATAACACCTCAAATCAAATGGTGGCACGGTAAAGCTAACAAAATGTAAGGGTGAGATATTTTCCTGGTCTAAGCAAATGTAAGAGGTTGGCAGGAGAGGCCTACGATACTGGGGTGAAGGCCTGTCCATAGCACAACACATGTGGCAGCAGTACCAGCCTTGGAGGTAGCTACAACAGTGGCAGTAGTAGCAGCAGCTTCAGGAGCTCTTAACCCAAAGACAGTAAGAGAGTTGGACAACTGGTCAGAAAGATTACAGAAGACCTTTTGCTGGTACTGGGTATAGTTTCTGTGGATTGGCAACCCCATTTCCCATAGCAGTCCTGGGTCACAGATCCAGGGCATGGAGGAGCATTGGTGATTGGTCACAAGAAAGCAGGAGACCTACTTACAGTTTCAGGGACAAGAGAAACTATAGAGTAAGCACCAGAGCACAGTCTGAGAGCCATGACCTCAACTCCCCTAGGATAAAATCTTCTTGGAAGCACCAAAATTTGCCCCAAACTAGCTCCAAAAACAACACCACAAAAAGGCCCAAAGCTTAGGACAATGCCTCTCCACCCCCAAAGTGAGCAGAGCCCAACTTTAACATAAAGTTCAAAGTCAAAAAATTGATTATAAAAACAAGCAAAGAACAAAAACCAAAAAAAAGAATTTGGCCATAAAAAACTACTAATGTAACAGGGAAGACCAAGACATAAACTCAGAAGAAGGCTATGATATGAGAATATCTACCATAAAAAGTGTCAGAGAAAAATGCCAATTGGACTCAAACCCAAGAAGAATTCCTGGAAGGGTTTTGTTTTGTTTTTTTTTGAGTAAGAGTAGTAGAGGAAAAATTGGGTAAAGAAATGAGAGTCATGCAAGAAAATTATGAAAAGAGAATTAACAACTTGGTAGAAGAGTCACAAAAAAAATGCTGAAGAAGATAACAACCCAAAAAAGCAGAACAGGGGCAAATGGCAAAAGAGGCACAAAAGCTCACTGAGGAAAATAGTTTTCTTAAAAATTAGAATTAAGCAAGTGGATGACTCCACGAGACATCACGAATCAATAAGACAAATTGTAAAGAATGAAAAAAATAGAAGAAAATGTGAAATATCTTATCAGAAAAATAGCTGACCTAGAAAAAAGATCAAGGAGAGATAACTTGAAAATTATTGGACTACCTGAAAGCCATGATTAAAAAAGAACCTAGACATCATATTTCAAGGAATTAGCAAGGAAAACTGCCCACAACCTCTCAGATCTAGAAGGTAAAATAAAAATTGAAAAAATTCACTGATCACCTACTAAAAGAGATACCAAAATGAAAATTTCCAGGAATATTATAGCCAAATAGCAGAACTTCTATGTCAAGGAGAAATATTATAAGTCAAAAGAAACTTTTTATATATTGTAGATATTTAAGTTAGGCTCACACAGATTTAATGGCTTCCAAATCAAAGAAGCAAAGTCATATGTTACTGAGGAAGGCAAAGGAGCTAGAATTTCAACCAAATAATCTTCCCAACAAAATTGAGTATGATGCTTCAGAAGGAAGTAGATATTTAATGAAATAGAGTACTTTCAAGCATTTCTGATGTAAAGACCAGAGGTGAATAGAAAATTTGACATTCAAATACAGGACTCAAGAGAAACATAAAAAATTAAACATGAGAAAGTAATCATAAGGCACTCAAAGTTAAACTGTTTACATTCCTATATGGGAAGATGATACGTCATAACTCCTAAGAATTTTATCATTATTAGGACAGTTAAGAGGAGTTTACATGGAGGGCATGAGTATGAGTCAATTGTGTTGGAATGATCTCCAAAAAAATTGAAGGGATAAAATTAGAGGAACTAGAAGGAGGAGGGAGAGGTGGAATGGGGAAAATATTTTCACATAGAAGAAGCATGTAAGAAAGAGCTTTCACAAGGGAGAGGGAATGGGGGGGCAATGCTTGAACCTCACTCTCATTGAAATTGATTTGAAGAGGGAAGTATGTGCGTGTGTGTGTGTGTGTGTGTATACTCACATATGCACATACATATATACATATATGTACTCACTTGGGTGTAGAAACCTATCTTACTCAACAAGGAAATAGGGAAGGGGATGAGAGAAAGGGAGGAAATGATAAAATGAAGAATGGATCAAGGGAAGCAGTGATCAGAAAGAAGCAAAACAGCCTTTTGAGGAGGGACGGGATAACAAGGGAGAGAAGAAAAAATAGAAGAAATTGGATGGAGAGAAATTTACAGTAATCATAACTCATGTTAGTTTCTGCTCCAGCCCTTAATTTTAATTCTGTATGTCCTGTTTGAAGTGTGTTTCTTGTAAACAACATATTGTTAGATATTCGTGACTTTCACTTTATGTTTTTGATGGAAATCTGTAATTTCCAAATTATCTCTGTGAGTGCTATCCTCAAGGTTAGTTACTTTTTTCTTTGGCTCTATTTTGACAAATTTTCCTCTATATTTTTTTTATAATTATACATGTTCTATTCCCTTTAAACAGTCTTTTCTGTTTTGGAGAGGTTTTCTGTCATGTTTGAACTAACTCCCTTTCTCATTTGCCTGTCTGAGTTCTCTTTTGAGAACTCTGATTTTTCCCTTTTAATTTTTCTATTTCTCTTTGAGCTATTCCGGAATTTCTTTCTATCGATCCATTATTTCTTTAAAAGATTCATTATTTCTTTTTTGAGACTCAGAAGTTTTGATTGTTTGGTTCCAACAGGAAGTTAAGTCTAGATGAGCAGAAAGCACTATGTTTTATAGTTTCTAAATCAAAGAGATTGACGAGAACTAAAGTATGAAAGGGAAAAAAGATTTTGATGTAAAATCATAGCTGGCTCTAGACCAACAAAATCATGCAGATGTAATTCATTTCTCTTGAATTTGTCCAAAATAACATGTCTGAACCATGTTATCCCCTCAGTACTAATAGAGCTGAGCCCAGTGATACTTTTTCTATTAGGCCTTCCCTGGTTCCCAAACTGTTAGTGTTCTCTTTCTCCTAGAATTACCTTATTTTTACTTATGTCCCCCACTTGTCTTAGCTCTTTGTGGACAGCAACTATTTCACAGTGCTTTGCACATCATAGACATTTAATAAAAAAATTGTTGAATTTAATTGGATTGAATTGTCAGCCAAGCATTTATCAAGTACTTTCTAATGTCCTAAGGCTTGTGTTGATTACTGGGAAAACAAATACAGGCAAAAAGAAAGACAGGACCTTACAGTCTAATGGGAATGCCATGCATCAAAAAAAGCTGAAAGGGGTAAAGGAGTAATGGTACCAGATACATAGTACACAAAGTCTGGAGTGCAGCCTGGAGAGGAATGGCACATTGCTGGCCTGGGAAGAGCCATCCAATCAAAGGGGGAGGTGTTGGGTCAGTGGGTACTTCCAATGTGTGAATCCCAGGGCAAGAGTGATTTCCAGGATGAAGAGGTTCCAGATCATGGGAGAGAAAGTTCATAGGCTGGCAAGAAATCAAAGGTGGGCAACCTGCAGCCTCAAGGCCATATATGGCCCTCTAGGTCCTTAAGTATGGCCCTGTGACTGAATCCAGACTTCACAGAACAAGTTTGGACTTGGTTAAAGAACCACACTTAAGGACCTAGAGGACCACATGTGACCTCGAGGCCACAGGTTCCCCACCCCTGAATTAAACTTATTATGTTGATGAATACCCTTCAGACATATTACATACAAAATTAAATTGATATATCTTGTTAAATTTTTGAAAATCATTATATGTGTATATCCAGCTTCAATATCTCAATTGATCCATGATCTCATTGATGTGAGAGCACAAAGATTCTTGGGAGGTTACTACCTGCATTTATATACTAATTATTAGTTCTAAAACTATGGTGAAATTACTTTTAAACTAGTAAAGAGATCTATTTAATAAACTATAAGCCTATAGTCCCTTATAGAATATAATAAAGAAACAGCCTACTTTTCTTTAAAGGCTAGTAACCTTTCCACCTGTCTTGTTTTTTCAAGCAGTAGACAATAGGACATTTGGAACCCTGCTAAATGAAGAGATACTTTTGTTCAAGAGGGAAGCAATTTAATGAGAACTAGCAAGCAAGTGAATTATCATGGCAATTTTTAGCTCAGTAATGAACATATAAACCTATTTAAAATGACTTTTACAGGTTGAGAACAAAATCCTTCGCCATAAACCTGAAACTACAAGACATAAAAGCACTTATGAAAAGAGGGTAGAAAGTGATTACCAACTGATACCTTCACTAGCACTTGGAGAAGTAGAAAAGTGAAGGGGTGTTCCTTCATTCATCAAATGAAAGGAGAGAAGATGAGAAGGAGAGTACTGCTCCTCTGCCTAAACAGAGGAGTAAAGGAGAAAATCAGGGCCTGATACATAGTACACATTTAATAAATGTTTATTGCTTAAAAAATCACACCCTTCTGCTTTACTTTCTACCAGGAATTAAAGGAAACCTATGACCTTAAGCCCCACCTACTTTGTCTAGTTTGGTTGGGTCATGTGCTCCTAATTATGTCCCCTCTTGCCTATACCTAAGGCTATTCATCTCTGCTCCTTTGAAGACTGAAGGCAGGACTGTATCGTTTGCATTCCATCACCAGCTCTGAAGATCAGCAGAGATGCCCCTTGCAGTTTTAAATCAACGGGTCCTGTCCTATTTACAAAAGAAAGATGCCTCTTCAATACAGTCATAACTCTTAGGACCAACTTTCATTAGACATCATTCTGGGTAATGCCAAATGAGGGAAAGATGAGTCTTGATATGAATGAATTAAAGAGCATTTATTAAGCACTTGCTGTGTGCCAAGAACTGTGCTAAGTGCTGAGAGATGCAAATAGAAAAGCAATACAGTCCCTTTTCTCAAAGAAGTGATAATCTAATTGTAATTGCTGTTCAGTTGTTTCGACTATTCATGATCACATTTGGGGTTTTCTTGGCACAGATTGTGGAGTGGTTTGTCATTGCCTTCTCTGGCTTATTTTACAAGTGAGGAAACTGAGGCAAACAGGGTTAAGTGACTTGCCCAGGGTCACACAGCTAGAAAGTATCTGAGGTTGGATTTGAACTCAGGAAAATGAGCTTCCTGACTCCAGGCCTGGCACTTTATCCACTGCACACCTAGCTGCACAAAAGATCAATTTCCAGTGAAAGCTGGGATATTCAAACAGAGACATGTATAAGAAGACTTCAGCATTAACATTTGAATAATACAATATATGCTATACCCCCATTCTATACAATTACATGGTAACATAATCATTTTACAATATATTATATTATTATATTGTTATGTTATTATTGTTAGGGATACTGTGTCATCCTTTGTAATCCATTCCATCCCATAAATTCTCCCTAAATGATTTATCTAATAGGCTGAAGGCCTTTCTCTAGATCTTTTTATCTTCCAAGGTGTAATGGTAAGGGAATTTGAAAATCTTCCCTGCCCTTTAATAGGCCCATGTGACCTGTTTTGAGCTTTGGCCCAGCCCACAAACTGAGCCACATGGAGCCCATGGTGGGAGGAGCTTACTGAATAGGGGGAGAAGGAAGAGAGAGTGAGGAGAGCTGGGAGAGCAACAGGCAGAGAAGCTAGCATGAGTAGAGAGGGAGTGATTTTGCCTAAGGGAGCTTGTTTGAGGGAAGGCTTGGCTATGGCCATGTTCCCTGCATTGACAACGGGTATAAATTTCTTTGTTACTATGACAGATTGGGCTTTCTGGTGTAAGAGAGTTTATATTTTGTGAATTTACCCTGGAAAGACATATGCATATCCACAGAGGCTGCTGTGGACATCACATTGGCACTACACAGGGGTACCCATGCAGGACTTAGGATCATTTTCTGATCACATATTTTCTCAATATCTTCTTGTTCATAAGTTATCATTGGTAATATAATGGGGCAGCTCACAGCGGATAGAGTCCTGCACAGTGAATCAGGAAGACTCATCTTTCTGCATTCAAATCCAGTCTCAAACACTTACTAGCTGTTTGACCCTGGACAAGTCACTTACCCCTTTTTCCCTCAATTTCCTCATCTGTAAAATGAGCAAGAGAAGGAAATGGCAAAGTACTCAAGAGTCTTTGCAAGAAAAACCCAATCAGGGTCAGGAGGAGTCAGACACAACTGAAAAACAACTGAAAAACAAAGCATACTCACCATATTCCTCTCTTGCCCTCCAGTTCATCCCAAATTTTGATTCTTTGAAAATTATCATGTTCCATAATTAACAGGCATAAAAAAATTGGTGTTAAAAATGCTTCTGTGTGTCAAGCAGTAGCTTTAAATAGATTAATGTGCTACTCTACCTCCTATCCAATTTTGAACTCTGTTCATTAAGCATCTCCAATGCCCATCCAATATACCTGTACTGACAGCCTTAACTCAGTGAACTATCCATCCACCTACATACTACTCTTCTGGACAAGATGCATTCTTTATACATTTGGTTTTTCATATATGGATAGTTAGGCTTATTTTTTTGAATGATCATAGATCTTATTCAGTAGACTCTGCAGTATTTGGGGCTTCAAGCATTTGGTCCAGGGCCATTCATAAACAGGAGTAACTATAGGGAATCATTCCTCCAATTGGTCTCTGTATAAGGCATCCTCTAGAGCACTGGAAAACTTCTTTGTCAAGGTAAGGTCTCCTGATTCTTTATGTGATATTGGAAATCAGAGGATGTTTGAACAGATTTAAATCTGTAGTTGCATCTGTTAAAGAATCTTACATGCCATGCATGGAAGATACCTTCTTTGAGAAAACTCTAAAAGTCTACATTTTGCTCTACTATTTCAGATGCCTTTTAAGCCAATAGTAAGCATGGCAGCCCTGTGTGGTTTCTAAACATTTTTAGTTGGATGTGTGTCTAGGAAGAAGCTACTTGCTGTAGAAAAGCATTTTTAAAATCCCCTCTGGCCCCTTTTTGTACTATCCTCCAGGATTCCCTCAATATAAGTATAGATCATATCCATTACATCATTTTTTATCGCAAAGCCTTAAAAGGAAAGAGCTATTACGTTTTTCTAACCTTTTGGTACTTTATAGATGCTCAATAAATACCAAATAATCACTGTCAGGGAATGTAGCAGACTAACAACATGGAATGGATATTAGCCTTATCGCATATTAAGGATAGTAAACCATAGCCCTTATAAGCCTGAATGATGAATGGTCATACCTAGAAACACAATTTTTGATCTTTGGGGTAGATATTGGCAGCCTATGACACACATGATGCAAAGTAGTCGTCAGAGAGAATTGTGTGGATGTGTGAATGCAAATATAGGCATAGTCTTTGGGGAGTCATGACAGAAGAGGAAAGAAGACTGATAAAGAGGTTAAGGCAACAATTGGATTCCATTCAGAGGGAGAGTTAGTAATATATTCATATTGCTATATTCACCATTTTTCCCAGTGTAGGTTTCATGTGGACAGTGTGATGGTCACTCAAAGTTTTATCAAAAAAATACCTTTTCCCCATCTGTTCAGTTAAAATAGGATGTGGGTATCACCTCCTGTGCCTAGATGTACATCACAAATGGCATTAAGGTAGGTCAACTTTACCCATCTCCCTCTATGCCCCCTCTATCCCTCCGGCCTGCTGTATGTTTCACTAAACTCCTTGAATGGGTCTGATGCTGAAAAAGGATTGGTTCAGAACAGGGAGAACATAGTAGATTTTCTCTACATTTAATCTGTCTTGCTAATACAATGGTGACCATTCAGAGGGAAAAAAGAAATATTCTTTCTATATATGCTTAGTCGTAATTCTCTTCAGCTACACCACAGCCAGGTCCAGAATGCATTAGAGCCATTGAAGACTTGGATTCATTCTTCCATCTCTTGTGTATTGGGCCTGTGACTTCATTAGTGAAGGCAACTTTCCATAAGGGAACTCCCTCCACTAATATGGAACAGTAACTTCAAGTTTTTGAGAATTTCCTGGATCACTGAATAGTTACATGATTTGCCCAGAATCCTCAACCAGTATGTGTCAGAGGCAGACTTGAAACTAGATCTTCCTAACTTATTAATATAGTCCTACCACAGAAATGAACCCTTGCAAATGGCAAGCCACTACCCATTCCATGGGGAGTGGGAGAGGATGAACACTAGGTTCAAAAATAAATGTTATGCAAAAAACAAAAGGTATTAAAAATATAAGATTTTTTAAAAATTAACCCTTTCAAGAAAAAGCTCACAAATCCTTCAGAAAGCATCCTCCTGACTGGTTGTAAAAAGGGTCCTTCCACAAAGCACCCATCTACCCTTCCTGCTCATTCCATCCTTCCCCATCAACCCAAGCAAAAGAGAAAAAGTGAAGTCTGGTGTGACTTTGCTTTTAGGATTTAAATATGGGAACAACCTTAGAGATTATGTAAAGCTTTTTGGTGCTGTAGACCCCTTCACTGAATGAATCATGGTTTTAAATGCATAAAATAAAATGTAGAGAATGACAAAGGAAATCAATTATATTGAAATAAAGATATCATTTTTTCCCACCCAAGTTCACAGATACCCTGAAATCTATCCACAGACCCCAGGTTAAGGACCCTTTATCTGGTTTCACTCCTTCATTTTTCAGATTAGAAAATTAAGGGTACAGGCAAGGAAGTTCCTTGATTATGGTCCTATACTATTACAGAAACGGGCAGAGCTGAATCCAAGATCCTGAGTCCAAATCTAATGCTCTTTCCAATATATCTCTCTACTGAATGGTTGGAATTCTTTGGAAATCTAGGATGAGGAAAGATAATTATTGTTTATTCCCCTCACCACCTTCTTCCATCCCTTGAAACCAGAGGCAACTGGTAAACTTAGAGAAACTTTTGTAGGTTGTATGCAGTAAGCAAAAGTCGAGGGAAAAAAATGTTTCATGCCTTGGCTTTAGTTAGGCATTAACCTGTCCATATCTTTGCTTTTATTTTGTAAGCTCCATATTTGTTTTTGCTTTGTGTCTTGATAGAGAATTAACGTAACTTTGAACTTTAAAAATAGTGTTATTTTCTTATACAAGTATTTCTCTTTTTAGTTAATGAAAGTTGTGCCGAGGAAGCACTTAGAATGCGTCTCTTGGTAGTTAATGTTAATAGAGACACCCGAGCATTCTCTAAGCTATTAATCTGTGGATAATAGAAAGCCCATTCCTTAAGTACACACAGAAGAAAGAATAGAAGAAATACTAGCTATGACATCCAATGAATTGTCTTCCTCCCACTCGGCTGTGCCCTTATAACCTAGGGCATGTAGTGCATGCTGGCAGCTGTTAAGTTACAGATTTAAAAGTGCTGGAATCTCTCGGTTCTTTCACAGGTTGCCTGATGGATTGGTGAGTAATGGACTTGAAGAGTGCATTACTGAGCCCCAGACTAATGGCCACCTCTTGCCCATGGGCCCTCAGTGTAGATCATTCATTGTGCTTCTTCATCAGTGTCCTGCCAGTCTGGAGCTGGCTATGAGGGTTTACCGTTCTCAGCCTGATTAATTCCCAAGGAGTATACTCCATTACTTTCTCAATGAGATTAACCCAAAAATAAAAAAGTTGTGTAGGACTCCAAAAGGATGTCAGAAAATGGCAAGACACAATTCTTTTGCTAAACAAAACCTAAGTGTTGTGGTGCACTGTTTCACTGAATGTCATCCTATAGTGGTGGCCATCAATTCTCTAAGTTAGTGGTCTTGAGAGTGAAGCTGTAGTGCCCTAATCAGCTCATCAGAGAGTGAAGAGACAGGTCACATTCTACCTTTTCTATGATATCTAATTATGAACTTGCTCCAACACAATCACATCCGCCCTTATACCTCAATACTCTGTTTCTTTCCTCTTTTGGACAAACTCCCAACGTCCCCAATCTAAGCCTAGCATCAGCCCCACAGGACTGTTATAGCCTAAACTAACTCTGCCAAAGCAGTTACTACTGGTGTCATTGGGACAATCTCCAACCCCATCATCTGCCCCCAGATCACTTTGGAGCTGTAGCATACAACCCTTAGAGGGCAAGCTTGTATGCTTGATGGCAGAGACCAAAGAATAAAGACTCAGCCTCCTCTCTTCTCATTTTGGATGAGACAGTGAATCCCATAGACTGAACAGGCATGGATGGTTTATGAACTTTTTTCCCCTCCAACCCACCCAAATTTCAGGCTTCCTTATTACTGTTAAAGAATCCACCTCCTCTTCAGTCCCCTAGGTTTTCACAATTTCAGCATCTCCTTTGACTCTTTACTTTCTCTTTCTCCACTTCCTCATATCCAGTCAGTTGCCAAATCTTGTCAATTTGACACCTACGTGTCTTATATCTGTTCCCTTCTCTGTATTCAGTCTCTGCCTTGACTTAGCCAGTGGTGGGGAGGCCACATGTACCCTCAGGGCTGATGGTTCCCCCCTCCCCAATCAGAGGGACTCCTAATTGGTCTTTCCTTCTCAAGTATCTCCACTCCCGTTCATCCTACACATATAACTTCACCTTTGCCACATTCCTCTTTAAATTCCTATTTTATGTTGAAATGGATGGACTGAGAATAATTCACAGGCAAAATCAATTAGGAATTTCGAGAGTGTCATTTATTAGCCAGGCTGGAGGCTGCCTCATGTAGAGACCCAGAAGAGACAGCCCCAAACTGAGGTGGGTGAGTGCATTTTAAGCATTTCGGCACTAATTAGTACAGCCTTGAGGTTTCCACAACAAACAGAGTTCTGACAGAGCAAGAGCGGGGTTTGTTGTTAGGCAAGAGCCCCCAAAACAGAGGGAGTTGTCAGGGTACTGCTAGGCAAAGGACCCCAGCAGAAAACAGGTGCCAGGAGAGGGACCCAATCAAAGACTGGCTGTCATTCAACAAAAATTGTCAGGAAGGGTGGGGGGGTGTGCTCAGCAGAAGGTAGTTGCCTGGCAATGGGGGTCTAACATTAGGGAGGCACAGGTTGTGACCATGTAAATGGACTAAACAAAAATGATGTTAACAATTCATCAGATATTTCACAATCCAAAGGAGAATAACGTTTTGACAGGGGCCCAACAAAAACCTGTTACTAGGCAAGTTATCCAACCTTGCCCAGTAACCTAACAGATATCTCTCAACCTAGGGGCCCAGGGAGGAATAATGTCCACTTCAGACCATATTTGTGTAAATAATTCCCAGATGTCTATTTCTAGCCCTAGTATTTCTCCTGAGCACTCATCCAACCTCACCAGTTGCCCACTGAATCTTTTAAACTGAATGGTCCCAGAGGCCCCTCAAACTGAATGTGTCCAAAACAAAATTAATTATCTTCTCCCTCACATTCATTTCTCATCTTAACTTCTCTGACTCTGTGGAAGCAACCCTGTCCTTCTGGTTTGCCCCTTTGTCACCATCCTTGGATCCCAGTTCTCTCTCATTCTACATCAAGTCAGTTGCCAAATCTTGTCATTTCTTTCTCTACAGAATCTCTTGCAACTGTTACCTCCTCTTCACTCCCAGCCACCACCATACTTTAGGTCCTCATCACCTCTCACCTGGACTATTTGATCCCTTCACTTCTTGTCTTTCCCCTCTCCTATCCATCCTCCATATCACTGTCAGAGCAGTTTTCCTAAAGTCTGATCATGGTACCTCTCCCCCACTTAGCAAACTTATATGGCCTTTCTGCTATCTCTAGAATCAGATATAAACTCCTATATTTGGCATTTAAATCTCTTTACATCCTGGCCCCATCCCTCCATTCTAGTTTCTCTAGATATTGCTCCCTTCACCTACTGTTTAGTCCACCCATACAGGACTCTTGGCTGTTATGCCACATGACATCCCATCATCTGTCTCTACATCTGTATCAGGAGGTCCATCATGCGTGGAATTAATTCCCTTCTCACCTCCACCTCTAAGAAGCCCTGGTTTCCTTCAAGACACAGCTCAAGCACTACCGTTTACATCAATCAACAGCATTTACTAAGCATTTGATTTGTGACAGATAGTAGGGATCCAAAGAAAGGCAAAAAGAAACCCTACCCTCAAAGAGTTTATGTATGTATGCATGTGTGTATATATGCATACACATGTGTGTGTTTATATGTATATATACATACACTATGCACATGTAGTCAGTAAACATTAACCACTTACTGTGTACCAGGCATTGTGCTAAACATGTGTATCATATGTGTGTTTCTATAGATAGAATACATATATCACATATATAAATACACTATATAAATAGGTACATTCATGATACCTGCAAAGTAAATACAATGTAACCTTAGCTTCAGAAGCTAGGAGAATGCCTGTGAACTCTGTTCTCCCAAACTACTTTGTTTTCATTTTGTCTATGATATATGAGAGTTGTGTGTGTGTCTGTGTGTCTGTGTGTTTGTGAAAAAGAGAGAGAGATTCCTCATTAGACTATAATCTCCTTAAGGACAGGAAGCATTTCACTTTTGTCTTTGGGTCCTGGGAGCTTAGCATAATGCCTAGGCCCTTGCATGCAGATGCTTGTTGATGGATCCCAACACAGAATGAAACTTAAATGGCGCTCACTTGTGGCTGCCAAGTCTTTAGTCTCATGGAGACACAGTAAAATCTCAAAGGATATATCCGTCATCTGAGGAGTCATCTTAGCAGAGCGTCTAATAGCTGGGTGTTGCACCTTCCTTTAAACGTTGCTTTCTTGGATGTTTTGCTAATGCCATAACAGATGATAGCATGTCTTATGCTGTCATTTCTATCTCTGCAGTAATGCAATGTAACGTCAAGAATGATCATCAAACAAACTTGATTTGTCAGGTTGAATTGAATGGGAGAGTTAGTTTAGGAGTGAAAATGTAGAAATGATTTCCTAAATTTATTAGCTGATATAATATGTATTTGCTTCTGGTCCTGATGTTTTTGGTAATGTAGTTTTAATAAAAACACAATGCAACATTTAACAATTCTGTTCAGTGATTTATTGAACATAAAGAAATCAATTGTTTTCAATCAAATAATTACTGAGTGTTTATAATGTGTTCAGTACTAAGTGTTAGGGGGAGGTACTATCTTGTTGGGGAGATAAGACACATAAGACTCTGTACAAGCGTTAAATTATGTGGTACCTAGCACTGGAGTGCTGAAGAAATTCAGAAAAAAATTATAATTCAAAAGTGGTGTGGTGGATGGAGCTCTGGACCTAGAGTCAGGAAGACCTGAGTTCAAATCCTGTCTCAATCAATAACTGTGTTACCCTCAGCAAGTCATTTGACATTTGTGC
This sequence comes from Bettongia penicillata ogilbyi, assembly GCA_023548195.1. Classification (NCBI taxonomy): domain Eukaryota; kingdom Metazoa; phylum Chordata; class Mammalia; order Diprotodontia; family Potoroidae; genus Bettongia; species Bettongia penicillata. The sequence goes on along the minus strand of JAJHZJ010000527.1, from coordinate 8,119,402 downwards.
CTCAGTTTCCTAATCTGGAAAATGGGGATATATTCCATTATAAGTAAATGCCATTATAAAATGGCACTTCCCTCACAGAGTTGTGAAGATAAAATGAGAGAATATATAAAATGCTCTCTAAACTTTAAAGTGATATATAAGTAGATTCATAACTATATTTGCTAAATCCAGCGACCTTTTCTCAATCTTCATTCTCCTTGACCTCTTGGTAGACTTCGACATTGTTCTTCTACTTGATTCTCTCTTCTCTCTAGGTGTTCAGAACATCACTCTCTCCTGGTTCTCCTACCTATGTGACCACTTCTCATCTGTCCCCTTTGCTGGAACTTCACTGAGGTCATCAACCACTATGGGCATCCCCAAAGACTTTCTTCTCGTTTCCTTCTATAATATTTCATTTGGTGAAATTGAGCTCATCCCTGGAGCTCACCAGCTCTCATTGTTACAGCTATATGCAGATGATTCTCAGTATTATTTGTCCAGCCCTAACTTCTCTCCAGACTTCCTTATTACTTACAGGGTTGAATACAAAACCCTCTGTTTGGCTTTTAAATTCTTCCATGACCCAACTCATTTCTATCTTTCCTTCTTACTCCTTAAACTGCCTCTTCTCCAAGGTACTCTGCAATTCAGTTACACTGGATTCTTTACTACTCTTCCAAAAAGACACTCCTACTTGGATTATTTTCACAAGCTGTGCACTATGTTTGGAACTCTCTCCTCATCTCTACCTTGTAGCTTCTTTCAAATCTTTGCTAAAATCCCACCTTCTGCAAGAAGGTTTTCTTTTTTTTTTTAATATAAATTTATTTATTTAAATTTTTACATTCATTTTCCAAAATTTTGGGTTCCAAATTTTCTCCCCATTTGTCCCCTCCCCCCACTCCAATACACTGAGCATTCTAATTTCCCTTATCACCAATCTGCCCTCTCTTCTATCATCTCTCCCTTCTCTTGTCCCCATCTTCTCTTTTGTCCTGTAGGGCCAGATGACTTTCTATTCCCCATTAGCTGTATTTCTTATTTCCTAGAAGCAAGGACAATACTCAACAGTTGTTCCTAAAACTTTGAATTCCAACTTCTCCCCATCCCTCCCTCCCCACCCATTCCCTTTGAGAAGGCAGGCAATTCAATATAGGCCACATCTGTGTAGTTTTGCAAATGACTTCGATAATAGTCGTGTTGTATAAGACTAACTATAGTTCCCTTCATCCTATCCTGCCCCCCATTGTTTCTATTCTCTCTTTTGATCCTGTCCCTCCCCGACTGTTGACTTCAAATTGCTTCCTCCTCCCATTGCCCTCCCTTCCATCATCCCCCCCGCCCTGCTTATCTCCTTCTCCCCCACTTTCCTGTATTGTAAGATAGGTTTTCATATCAAAATGAGTGTGTATTTTATTCCTTCCTTTAGTCGAATGTGATGAGAATAAACTTCATGTTTTTTTCTCAGCTCTCCTCTTTATCCCTCCACTAAAAAGTCTCCTGCTTGCCTCTTCTATGATAAGATAATTTACCCCATTCAACTGCACTCTCTCTCCTCCCACTACATTTCTCTCTCACCATTTACCTTAATTTCTTTTAAGATATGATCCCATCCTATTCAATTCACTCTGTGCTCTCTGTCTCTGTGTGTGTGTATGCATGCATGTACATGTGTGTGTGTGCATGTGTGTGTGTGTTTGTGTGTGTGTGTGTAATCCCACCAACTACCCAGATACTGAAAAGTTTCAAGAGTTACAAATATTGTCTTTCCATGTAGGAATGTAAACAGTTCACCTTTGGTAAGTCCCTTATGACTTTTCTTTGCTGTTTACTTTTTCATGCTTCTTCTCATTCTTGTGTTTTAAAATCAAATTTTCTTTTCAGCTCTGGTCTTTTCATCAAGAATGCTTGGAAGTCCTCTATTTCATTGAAAGACCACATTTTCCCCTGAAGTATTATACTCAGTTTGGCTGGGTAGGTGATTCTTGGTTTTAGTCCTAGTTCCTTTGACTTCTGGAATATCCTATTCGATGCCCTTCAATCCCTTAATGTAGAAGCTGCTAGATCTTGTGTTATCCTGATTGTATTTCCACAATACTGGAATTGTTTCTTTCTAGCTGCTTACAATATTTTCTTCTTGACCTGGAAATTCTGGAATTTGGCCACAATGTTCCTAGGAGTTTCTCTTTTTTGGATATCTTTCAGGTGGTGATCAGTGGATTCCTTGAATACTTATTTTGCCCTCTGGTTCTAGAATATCAGGGCAGTTTTCCTTGATAATTTCATGAAAGATGATGTCTAGACTCTTTTTTGATCATGGTTTTTCCAGTGAGATATTTCACATTCTCTTCCATTTTTTCATTCTTTTGGTTTTGTTTTGTGATTTCTTGCTTTCTCAGAAAGTCATTAGACTCCATCTGTTCCATTCTAATTTTGAGAGAACTATTTTCTTCAGTGAACTTTTGAACTTCTTTTTCCATTTGGCTAATTCTGCTTTTGAAAGCATTCTTCTCCTCATTGGCTTTTTGAACCTCTTTTCCCAATTGAGTTAGCCTATTTTTCAAGGTGTTATTTTCTTCAGCATTTTTTGCGGTCTCCTTTAGCAAGGTATTGATCCATTTTTCATGCTTTTCTTGCATCTCTCTCATTTCTCTTCCCAGTTTTTCCTCCACCTGTATAATTTGATTTTCAAAATCCTTTTTGAGCTCTTCCATGGCCTGAGCCCATTGGATATCTATTTCAGATATTTGGGATACAGAGGCCTTGGCTTCTATGTCTTTCCCTGATGGTAAGCATTGTTCTTCCCCATCAGAAAGGAAAAAGAGGAAACATCTGTTCACCAAGAAAGTAGCCTTCTATAGTCTTATTTTTTTTTCCCTTTTCTGGGCATTTTCCCAGCCAGTTACTTGACTTCTGAGATTCCTCTCCACCCCCGCCTAGATCTGCCCAGCTAGTGCTTGGGGTCTGAGATTCAAATGCTGCTCCCCAGCCTCAGGGCTTTCAGTGGTAGGTGTGGCTGCTATTCAATGTGAGCTTAAGTTCTGGTGCTCAGGTGGGGGCAGGGCAGGCTCAGTTCCCTCAGGGGGTTTATGCAGAGACCTTTAGTAATGGAGTGGAGCACCTGCCTGCTTGGGGAGCCCAGGTCTGCTGTTGTCCCTGTCTCTGTCACTGCCTCCCGAGGGGGCCTGAGTTATGGAGACACCCCACTCCCCTCTCGGACAGCCCAGAAGTCTCTCGCACTGACCTGGAGCACCTGTGGGTGGAGGGACCTTCGCGGCTGCCAGAGGTTCTGTCCCTGAAGCCTGCTCAGATCTGCTCCTCTCGGGGCCATGCAGCCAGGGCAGGGCTGGGCTCTACTGTCCGATGCGCACGATGGACCTTTGGGGATGGTTTTTCAGGGCTCTCTGGAATGGAAATCTCCTCCACTCCACTGCTGCATGGCTTCCACTGCTCCAGGATTTGTGGGGAGTTCTTTTTACAGGAAATTTATGGGCTGTGGGTTCAAAGCTAGCATATGTGAGTCTTTCTACTCTGCCATCTTGGCTCCTCCCCCCAAGAAGGTTTTCTTAGTCCCTTTTCATGCTAGTGTCTTCCCTCCAATTTATCCTATTCATCCATGTTGTTTCCCTTACTAGATAGTAAACTCCTTGAGGGCAGGAACTATCTTGTACCTTTCTTTGTATTCCTTCTGCTTAGCCCAGTACCTGGCAGATAGTAGGTGCTTAATAAACGCTTGTTAATTGACTGACTGAGGACAATTGCAGGTAAGAAAGTCTTCATAAAGGAGATGGAATTTGAATTGAGCTTGGAAAGGTAAAGGAGAACTTGCACAGCTACAGAGTAAATAGAGGACAGCAACAAGAGGATGAAGGTGGAAATGAACATTATATGCTTGTGGGACAGACCTAATTCAAGTGGGATATTTCTGTTAGGCAAATTAGGTAGGATCAGTTTATGGAAGACCTTGAAAACCAGGTGGAGAAGTTTATACCCAACACAGTCGCCAATAGGGAGATAGTATTGGTAGGGTTTTTTAATGGGGGGGTTGTTTATTTATTCTTTTTTGCAGAGGAATAATTATATGAAAGAGGTATTAAAGTAAGATTTGCCAGGTAGCCCTAAGTAGGATAGATTGAAATCTGGTTAGCTGCAAAAAGAAGTTGTTACAGTAATAGTAAGTAAAGGACAAAGGCAATGAAAGAGAAAAGAAACTTATCTATTATAAAAATAATGATTATATCCTTATGTCTTTCCATATTGTATATAGTTGTTGCATCCCAAAGGATTCATTCATACCTATATAGCCTTTCATGATATAAGGAGTTGCTTTGGAAGGTGCTGAGTTATTTCTGCCCTTTAATATACCATATCGATGGGTGGGCATTCAAAGTGTGATATGAAAGCAAAAGAAGTAGAAAATAACTTAAATGTTTAAAACAGCAATGTCTGGCTATGACTAGAATTCAGACTAATATATGGAGCGTCATAAATTTGGAAAAATGTACTCCATTAGGAATATTTTGTATAGAGGCAGAACTGTGATTTTAATAATGGTAAAACATATTGATATATTATATGCAATTATAGAAGATAAAGTGATTTTAATTCTGATTGTCCACAGATATCTTGGGGATATTATTCTAGATACAGGCAGTTAAATTTTTCTGCAAAACTAGGTTTTGTCCAGGCTGCACATGAATCCAGCAACTAAAAGAGACCAGCCTGAAATAGAATGTAATGAGGCAAGCAGTGGTTAATCTTGTATGGTGGCGCCATGGAAGGAGGGTCAGAAGACCTAAATTTTAGTTCTCATTTTGCCATTAATTCACTATATGGAACCTCATCATTGCACTGTCACTTACCTTATCGAGGTGCCATTTTCTTCCTCTACAAAATGGTTGGACTAACTAATTCTGGTGTGAAGATCCTGTTCAGCTCTAGCATTCTACCAATGATGAGGACCTCCTGCTCCCCCTGAGACAGGTCCACTTTTACCTAACCCCACCTATTGCTCCAGAAGAGGAAAACTATAAAATTGCATCAGAACCATAATAGCCCTGAGGGGTTTAGCTGAGTGCTTTGTCATCCCGCATCTGAAGAACACCTGAATATCAGGGAAGAATCCACCCCTGGGTCATTCCAAAGTATCTCTGGCCTGAGGATGACCCGAGCTATATTAAGCTCAAAGTGAGGATGAGTGGACAAAGCCCGAAACAAAATCCCTTGCTCTGTTCACCTTTCTGCCTCCTTAGTCTGTGTTGGATAATTGCTCAGAAGGGGGGCAGAGGGGAGGAGGGAGTTGGCTGTTTTTTTGTTTTTGTTTTTTAAACATTGAAATAAGATCACTCAAAGGTTCCATGAACTCAATGAACCCAACTCATCAGCTAATTTGCATGCCCCTTCTGGATGCTTCCAGTAATAAACAGTTATCAGTATACAGTTTCTGCTGCTGAGTCTCTCCATCTTTACTTGCCTGGGCAAGAGCTTGTTTTAAAACTGAGAATCTTCTTTGCTTGCTTTGCCATCTCCTTGCTCGGATTTTCTTTCTTTAACAAGCACAACAGCATGCTGCTGCATCTTCAAAGAGGAAATTAATTCCGTCCGCAAAAGGGTCAAGTGCTAGAAATGCATAGCCATGCAGTTCGCGTGGCAGGATACAGAAGATATGATGCTAATAAGATTCTAAGATGAGAACAGCAGACTGTCTCTGGGGATTCAGATGAAGGGGTCTGTAAATTTTAAAAGAAATGGCCTCCAAAAACTAATGATGTCTGCTTTCCAATTCATTAATAATGTGGAGTGGGGAGATGGGAGTGAGATCCAGGCCATGCTTTGAAATATCAAAATGTAACGAGGGAGAAAACAGTGAGAGCTCATCTCAATGGGGTCATAAAGCTGGGAGAAGGAAGTAAACCATAAGATGATGCGATGTGGGTGCACAGAGCCAGGGAGGGACTCCTTCTACCCTCTCTGTGGATCCTTATGTGCATATAGTGCCTTTATCTATACACAAGTAGATAAAAAGTTTTACTGGGGAAAAAAAATAACACTGCAGCATTGTAAGGTTTCTGCAATTTTCATATGTAAGGTGACTCAGAGAGAATATTTCAAGTATTTGTGAAAATACATCTAAGTTGTCTGTCTTACCACATTTACAAATGGAACTCTGAAAACCTTACTATCCACCTTTTTGCATTTTACTCACGAAATGGAGAAACAAGAACCTGAACCTTGTTTGTAGTTAATAGTAGAAGAAGAAAAAACCCCTCAGGCAAAGCCTAATGAACCAAGAGCAATTCTGAGCTCTTCTCTGTAATATCTGCAGAGACAGTCTTTCCAAGGGCTGCCTGGACACGTCGTGTGACCTTGCTGCTTTACATCATTAAAATTTCCCATTACTGGGATAGTGTTTGCATGGAAGGGCTGTTGTGAAGATATTATGCCTGAGTTTCTCCCTCCTGCATTCAGAGTTTGCAGCTAATAGAAAATGCCTCTCTGCTTGAATAGTTCTCAGAGCTAGGAGGTATACAGTAGCAGGAGAGTTTAGCTTTGGCTTTTATTTTGACAAAGCTATTACATTTTACAGATTGAGGTTATGGTCTTTCCTCCTATCTTCATATTTTATCTGCACGATATTTTCTGATCTCCTTTTTAAACCCCCATTAGTTACGATTGAGATACTGGGGTAGCAGTCTGCCTCAGAGCCTTCGTATTGTCAGCTGTTTTCAAGCCAATTAACAGACTGAATGATCCAGTAAGGTTCGGTCATATGGAGCTTTTCCAAGGGACAGAGTCTCAGAATGACAGTCCCCTTCTGATGGACAAAAAACCCTAGTGGTTATTGCTACCAGTAAGATTGACAGCCTTAAGAATAAAACTGTGACTTCATTTTCTATGGCAGTCATTGATAGCTGCCTACATTCACTCTCCAAGCTCCTTGGACTCTACAGGTGATTGGCCATTCCATTAAGCCCCAGTGGTTGACTGGGTTGGTGACATTTCCAAACTCTGCTCTTGTGAGCAGCTTGGGTTATTATTTTCCAGTGAAACTGCCTTCTCTGAATTTTCATATTCTAGACATATATTTGTTCCAACCAGTCACATAGGTACAGTTTTATGTAATTTTAATCATATGATTTCAAAAGATAAACAGTTTTACAAGAGTGATCCTTTCTGCCCAGAAGAAAAACACACATACCACCCCCAATGACAACAAACTGATTTTAAAGCTAGGATGATACATGCTGTAAATTGTCTCAAAAAGACAAAAAATTAATTGTCCCATAGACCATTATCCCTAGTCCCTCAAGCAAACCATAGCATGACTATTATTTTCTCCATGGGTTTCTCTACTTTAAGAGAGCAGAGTAAGTCCTTGCCTATAAACTTCTCTGACACTCAGAAAATAATATGGTTCCATGCCTCAAATGTTTCACTTTGTTTACCTCCTCTTGAATGTGTAGTGCTTGGCAGTCCTGGATGGGGGTGGTGCAAGAAAACAGGTTGCAGAGATGGGAAATTTATTTGTCCAGGAAATCTCATTATAGATTCAGTGTCTGGTTTTCATTGAGTTTCCTGCTTGCTTTTCTTTTTTACTGTTTTCAGCTGAGTAACTGAGACAGAAGTCAGGATAGTAAGTCGCAAAAGGTCACGCTGTGAATCAGGGGCATAGACCAGAACATGCTGCCCACCTGTGATTGATGTGTATTGTGCTTGTCTTGGACCGCTCATAAACACGGTTAGAATTCTGTTCTCTTTTCATCAGTGCTCTTGACCGAGACTTGATTTACTGTTTTGAAATCGGTTGCTACTTCAGTCCTCCAGAATAGCTTCTTTAATAGCTTGTCATAACAGCTGATGACAGTTTGAAAGAGCTCACATATTCAATACATGTTTTTTAAAATTGACTTTGCACTATTCAAAGTACCCAGGTTTTATAAACAGTCTAATTGTTCCTGGAGTGTTTGCTGACCTAGAGTAAAGTGTTGATGATTCCAAACTCTCTTTTGCCATCTCTGAGGGTACTGAGATGGATATTCAATATTGTAACAAATCACTGTTGAAAATTGGTTTCATGTCCCTAAAGCTACTTACTTCAAAAGGTGCAGCAACAGAAGTACTTGCTAGAGGAGCACAATCAGGACGGATGTTCTCTCAAGGAGACTGACTTTAAGTTTTAGCTGAGAAGGACCTGAAATTGGATCAGAGTGTTATAAATGACTAGATGTATTCTTTTGTCCAGCTTAAGGAGAAGAATGATCATCTTATACCCATTAAATGGGTTTGTCACCTTGGAAATATACCCTCATGTTAGTGAAGTCAAGATTGATGTGCCAATACCATTGAAACTTGGAGTTGACCAACCTTAGAAGTAACTTATGCATAAAGTATCAAGGGCATATGCTATTGAATATGATAAGAAATGGAAAGACTGTCCTTTTTATAATCTTTTTAACTGACCTAGCACAGTGTCTGACAAATGGTTGGCATTTAATCAATGTTTGTTGAATGAAAGGATGGATGGATAGATGGATGAACAGATAAATGGATGAATAGACAAATGGAATAAGTTCTTACTTTGGCACAGTTTCCAGATAATGTTGAAAGCACTTTTCTATTTATCAGCCATAATGACCTACTCTTTATATTATATACTCTCCATGTCATATTCCCCACATCTCACATACATTCCTGATGCTACAACTATCTTCATACTATTTCTTTTTTCTTTCCCTTATTCTTTCTACCTATGAAAATCAAAGGTTTCTACTGGAACCCAACTCAAGGTGAACCTTCTTTATGAAGGTTTTCTGAATACCTAGCCTATAGTGATCTTTCCACTATAAACCCCAAAATAGCTATTATGTATAACACTTTTTTAACATCTAATCAAATAATATGCTGTCTTAGTTTACTTCGTAAAACAAGGAAATGTATAACCAGGAAAGGCAGAGGGCAGAGGCAGCAGACGAATGTACCAGAACACTGCCCTCATACCCACAGAACATTAAGTCTTAGAAAATGTGATTTCAAAAGAGAGGGAGAGGAGGTAGGGACTAGACCTTGAATTTCAGTGAAATAAGGGAACTCCCAAATTATAAAACTCTTTCTACCAATTCTGGCAGTCACCACCTTCTATGAAGCTTATAATCTTACGTAGGGGTTCTTAACAGGTTTTTTGTATCATGTACCCTTTTGGCTATCTGGAGAAACCTATGAACTCTTCATAGTTTTTAAATGCATAAATAAAATAGATAGGTTCACAAGGAAAACTAATTATATTGGAATATGGTTATCAAAACATTTTTCTAAAACAATTTCATAGTCCACAGGTTTAAGAACTCCTGTCCTAGAGCACTCAGAGGTTGTGACTTGCCCAGGGTCATACAACTAGTATGTGTCAAAGCTGGAACATAAACTCAGGTTTTTCTGTCTAAAAGGTAGGGTCTCTATCCAATATGCTATAGTTACTTACCTTCAGGAGACAGATAATTTCACAGTAATGAACCTTTTCCCCAGAAGGAGGGTGGGGGAAAAGAAGGATAAGCTCTATATCAAAGCAATAATTATGTCTATCCTGTGTTGTTTAGAACAGACAGAAAGTGAGTTTTGTCCCCTAGAATTAATTCCCCAGTCCTAAAACTTATCACCAGTTGGAAGATTTTGAAATTGGAGCTAGTTCTTCAACTTCAAAAGCAACTTAATGTTATAATTTTTTCTATTTTTTTTCATTTTTAAAAGTGAACACTGTAAGTTCTTGTACATAAATCTCTCTGCAGCTGGAAAAATAATATGCCTCCAAACTGCTAATATGTTGGTTAGATCCTCTATGGCAAGATAGGATTAATAACAGCATGTTATCAGAAAGTACTTGAAGGTTGTGATCTGCTCTGCTGATGATATCCACAGATTATGTCACCATCATAGCAAAGCATTCTCCATAGTACCCAGAACAGAGCCTATATACACATAGTAGGTGTTCATGTATTAGGTTTTTAAAATATTTTTGTTTTGAAACAAAGATCAGCCTTTTCTCCTTCTCTGTTCCCTTCCTTTTCCTACTTTGAGAAAACAAGGGGAAAAACCCTGTTATAAGTATGAATAGTTAAGCAAAACAAACTTTCTCATTGGCCAGGTTCTCTGAATCTATTCCCTCTCTGTCAGGAGGTGGGCAATACATTTCATCATGAATCCTCAGAAATTGTGATTGGTCATAATGTTAAACAGAATTTTCAAGTTTTGTTTTTTAAAAAATCAGCCAACATCTACCTTCTCACCTTCCTATCCCAACCTTGCCTCTTTCCCCATTGAGAATGGTAGAAAAAGAGAACCCATAGGCTCATGTAGAGTCAGTCAAAACAGATTTCCACATTGGTTATGTCCTAAAAAAACGCTTGTCTAATTCTGCATTCTGTCTTTCCTCTCTTCATCAAAAGGTGGATAAAATGTCCAGTCCTCCAAAATCCTAGCTGGTAATTACTCTGTTAAAAGTTCAGCATGATAATATTCCATCACATTTATATACCGTAACTTATTTATCTGTTCTACTGAACAGAGATGGAAAAAACCATGCAACCATTCTGATAGGGTCTGCTATAAATTTGTTATACAACCTCAATGAGGCCCTCACTGGTGCTAGGAATACTATACCTGGTCCCTTATCAGCTCACTCTCAACTCCCCACCTTGGCTCTTCCAAACCTTTTCACCCCTCCTCCACTTGCTCAACTTGCCTCGTATTTCACAGGAAGAAAATGAGGTTATTTCCTGTAAAATCTCTCTTCTCCTCATTTCCTGATCTCTTATAACTCATGCCTTCCACCATTATTTTTCCTTCACAACTCAGTCTCACATGATGAAGTGGCTTTACTCCTTACCAAGAATATGTGTTCAAGTGATCCCTTTGCTTTCCATTTCCTCTAGTGGATATCCCCTCTATCATCCCCATACTCTCAGTCACTTTAAATCTCTCTTATTTATTTATTTATTTATTTTAAGCTTTCAACATTCATTTCCACAAAATTTTGAGTTCCAAATTTTCTCCCATCTCTCCCCTCCTGCCACCCCAAAATGTCTTGCATTCCGGTTGCCCCTTCCACCAATGTGCCCTCCCTTCTTACAGCCCTCCCTTCCCTTATCTCCATCTAAATCTCTATCTTTTAAGTATATGTATTTATTTTATTTTAATTTATGGAATAAAATAAGTATTTCCATAACATAGTATAATAAAAAAAAGATTGTACATGAAGCTGCAAATCTATTATATACAACTAGCTATTCCTTTTAAGAATATAATGAAGTTATTATGTAAATGTCTTTTTTCCCCTCTCGCCTGGAGATGTCTAATATTTGATACAAATATGTATGGATATATATATGTAAAATTATTCTATCCATACTTCTAGTTATCAGTTCTTTCTCTGGATGTTTAATCTTTCCTTGTCTACTGCTTCATTCCCTTCTGCCTATAAATATGCCCATGTCTCATCCTGAAAAAAAAAGAACTATCACTTAATCTTCCATCCCCACTAATTGTCATCCTACATCTCTTCTGACCTTTGTGGCTAAACCACTGGAAAAGACCCTCTACAATAGGGACCTCCACTTTCTCTCCTCAATCTCTTCTTAACCCCTTACAATCTGTCTTCCAACCTTATCATTCCATCAAAATTGCTCTTTTCAAAGTCACAATGATGTCCTAACTCCCAAATCTAAGGGCCTTTTCTTATTCTCATTCTCTTTGACCTTTCTTTAAGTCTTGACACTGTTGATCACTCTCTTCTCCTAGGTTTTCAGGGCTTCTACTGTCTTGGTTTTACTCCTATCTGTCTGACCATTCCTCTGTCTCCTTTGCTAGATCCTCTTCCAAGTCATGTCCTCTAACCATAGGTGTTCCTCAGGGTCCTGTCCTGGATCCTCTTCTCTTCTCCCTTTATACTACTTGATTTGGTGATCTCATCATCAGCTCACATGGATTTAGTTACAATGTCCATGAAAATGACTCTGAAATCTACTCATGCTGCCCCATACTCTCTGTTGACTTCCAATCTTTCATCTCCAAATATCTTTTAGACATCTTGAAGTAGATGTACAGTAGACATCTCAATCTCAATAGGTCCAAAACAAAGCTCGTTATCTTTCCCTCTAGATCCTCCCCATCTCTTATCTTCCTTATTACTGTTGAGGGCAATATCATCCTCTCAATCCCTCAGGTTCACAGTCTAGGAGTTACCCTGGATTGCTCACTATCTCTCATCCTTCCAGATACAATCTGTTGATTTCACCTTTGCAACATCTCTCAAATACTCCCCCTTCTCTCCTCTGATACTGCCCCTTCTCTGGGGCAGGTCCTCATCACTTCACACCTATTGCAAGAGCCAGGGAGTAGGTCGATCCGCCTCAAGTCTACCCCATTCCAATCAGTCATGAAAATTATTTTCCTAAAAGTGCAGATCAGACATACTCCACTCCCCAGCCCCTACTCATAAACTCCAGTAGTTTTCTGTTGCATCCAGGATCAAATACAAAATGCTCATTTAACATTCAAAATGCTTTATAACCTACAACCCCCCACACCCCTTGCCAGCTTTCCAGTCTTCTTCTACCTTACTCTCCAACATACCACATATTCTTCCATACAGTGTCACTGGCCTCATGGCTGTTGTGCAAACAAGACACTCCATCTCTCAGCTGTGGGCATTTTCTCTAGCTATCCCCCATACCTGGAATGCTCTTCTTACTGTATCTACTGACCTCCCTAGTTTCCTTTAAGCCCTAACTAAAATCTCCTTTTTTATAGCAAGTCTTTGTCAGCTCCTTTTAATTCTAGTGTTTTCCTTCTATTAATTAATTCCCTTCTTACCCTGTAAGTAGCTTGCTCTGTGTGTGTATTTATATATTCTCTCCCCCATTAGATTGTAAACTGCTTGAAGGTAAGGACTGTCTTTATTTTTATCCCCAATACTTAGCACAGTGCCTGGCACTTATGTTGATCTGTTGATTCATATTTCTTAATTTGTGACTACCCCCTCAACTCCCCATTCTTTGCCACCTCAAAAAGACCTAGAAATGTTTTTATACATCCTTACAATTTGTTTTCCTTGGACTAATCCCTCCTTTAATCTATTGGTCTTCTAATTCCCCTCCCCCTTCTCTCCTTTCCCTCCTATTTCAACGTTGAATAAATTGTATTTCTGTACCCAACTCTGTGTAGGTATTTATGTGTATTCATTCTTCTTTTGACCAGTTCAGATGAGACTGAGGTTTAAATATTAACTTCTCCTCCCACCTCTTCTTCCTTGCACATTCATTATGTGAGATGAATTTCCTCCTCTTCCTTTTCCTTCCCCTCAATGTATTCCTCTTTGCCATTTTGCCATTCTTTTCTTAAGATCATCAAGACCCAACAGAACCAATCTCAGGCCTCATCTGTGACCCGTGATGATGATGGAATTCAGAAGAGACACATATCATCTCCCCATATTTGAATACATGCCGTTTATCCATGTTTAGTCTTTTATCAGTGTTCATTCATATTTACCTCTTTGTCTTTCTCTTCACACCAGTCTTTGAACTTCAAAATTTCTCTGAAGTTCTATTCTCCTCATCAGGAATGCTTGGAAGTTTATTAAATGCCTATTTTTCTCCCTGTAGCATCATACTCAGTTTTGCTGGTCAATTTCTTGGCTGTAAGCTCATATCTTTTGCCTTTTGGAATAACATTCCAAGATTTCTGATCCTTTATAGTGGTGGCTGCTAAACCATGTGTGATCCAGACTATGACTCCTCAGTACTTGAATTCTTTCCTTCTGGCTGGTTTTCCTTTGGCCTGAAAGCTATGGATTTTAGCTATGATGTTCCTGGGTGTTTTCATTTGGAGATTTCTTTCAGGAGGTGACTAGCGGATTCTTTCTGTTTCTACTTTGCTTTCTGATTCTAAGAGATTTGGACAGTTTTAAGGTAACTTGATATATTGCCTAGGTCCTTATTTTGGTCATGGCATCCAGATAGTCCAACAATTCTTAAAATTTTTCTCCTTGATCTGTTTTCCACATTAGCTGTTTTTTTCTATGACTTTCCTTACATTTCCTTCTCTTTTTTTAGCCTTTCAACTTTGTTTTAATATTTTTTTGTTATCTCATGAAGTCACTGGCTTCCATTTGGTCCATTCTAATTTTCAAAGAATTTGTCATTTGGGCAAGTTTTTGTACCTCTTGCTCCAAGCTGTTAATTTCCTTTCCATTTCCTCCTTCCATAACTCTTATTTCTTTTCCAAGTTTTCCTCAAGTGCTCTTATTCCAATTATAAAACATTTTAACTCTTTTTTTAACTCTTTTAACACTTTTGCTTCATCTCTACCAGGAATTCTAGTTGAATATATGCCCAACCTGTGTTTTTCTCTGACACAATGCTTGTACTATGTTTCAGAGTCATTTTCTTCTGTGTCTGTCTTGAGCATCCCTACCACATAATGGCTCATTATGATGGGGTTCTACCCATTCTTTTAGGAATCTGATATTAGGGCTGGGTTCCATGGTGCAGTTGGAGGGAAGGTTTGGGCTGGTCTTGATGCTACTTTCTTGGGATATTGAGTGTTGTATCATTCTAGAATCTTAAGAATTGCAGAGGATCTACAAGTTTTCAGTGGTTTGATCCCAAAGGAAAGTGTGATTTCTGCCCTACCTAGCCTGAGCTTTACATGTTCTTAATCAGGCTTTGAGTCTGGGAAAGAGTAAATTGCTGCTGGATTCTACCCCATCAGCCAGCTAGAAATCTCCTTTGGTTCAGAGTTGCAAAACTGTGGGATTCTCTGGTTATTTCTTCAGTGTCATTGCAAATGATGTTCCACTTTGCACATGAGATCTGAATCATACCACTGCTGCTTACTTTTCAACTTCCTCTTTTCTCAATATACCATATAGGGCCTTCGTACCCAGGAAGGCCACCCCATGTGTAACTCCCCTTCTCATTCAGCCTGGAACTGTGATCTAGGAGAGAAAGTTATCAGGTGGCACCTGACCTCATTAGGGGTGCCCCAGAATGGGTCTGGGATCTCCTCTTCTCCTAGTGAATAGACTCTTCCTAGGCAATGGAGTGGTCCTCTCACAATGTGCTCCTGACCCAACCCTCATCCTTAATGTCCACAGACCTCCCTGTTGGTCTCCCTGTGCTGAGCTAGGTTGGTCAGAGGACTCATTGTGATCTTTTCTGGATTTTCCCATTGAGATTCAGTCTGATGCATTATTTAAACTGGAAACTCAGCTACATCACTTCCCATCCTTCCTCCATCTTGGTAAATGTTCTATCATAAGAACCCTGAAATGTTGATTAAAATTTCATTTGCTTTCCATTGAAAGAGATTTAAGATTCCTTCTTGGGTCTGAATATCTATATCCAATAACTGTAATAGAAAAGTATTTTTAAATTGTTTAGAACATTGTAGGTATTGTCTAAAAAAAAAAGTTCCCCAAATCTTTCTGTGGCAACTGTCACTGGAGACTTCACCATCAGTACTTTTTCCAGATGCTAAGACATGTTATGCTTATTTTCTAAGTTCTTGGAGTAGAATTATCAACTATGTTTTAGAAACTTTTCTTTAATGCCTGTGAGGAGGTGTGTGCAAGAGAAATGATGTAAGAGACAGTAGCTATTATCAGACCCATCCACAAAAGTCTGCTTAACCAATTACAGTAGTAATAACTGAAATAGTAACTGATATTGGAAAGTGTGCTAGGTGGCATAGTGGATTGAGTGGTGGGCTAGAGTCAAAAAGATTTGAGTTCGAACCCTGCCTCAAGCACTTTACCAGCCATGTGACTATGGGCAGGTCAGTCCAGTCCTCATTTGTAGAATGAACTACTTCATGAAAATGAGGTAATATAAAATTTTGCAAACCTCAAACCGCTGTCCAAATGCTGATCGTTGCTGTTGATAACTGATATTATTAATCCAAGGATTTAAATTCTAATCCCTTTCTGCTACTAATTGGCTAGGACCTTGGATAATTTAATCTTTGTTGGCCTCAGTTACATCATCAGTAAAATAAAGTGATTCAGTTAGATAAATTCAAAAGATTCTTCCAGTTATTAATTTGTGATCCTATACGTAAAAACACTTGAACAGATTATTTCATTTAATTTTGGTGATCCTCACAACCACCTAAGCCTTAGAGATGTTACAGAATGCCCAACATCCTACAATTAGTAAATGTCAGGAATTTGAACTCAGTTTTTCATTAGGTCCACTGGGCCATGAATGTTGCCATCAAATGAAACAACATTTTAGAGCTGTTACTACTGTAGGCTCTAATCTCCCATTTATAACATGTTTGTTTGTTTTTTTCCATGTGGGAATATCTTGAGTTACAACTGTGTGCCTATTTCATTAAAATGTCAACCTCTTGTGAGTCACTTCAGTTCTGTCTGACTCTTTCTGACTCCATTTGGGGTTTTTCTGGCAAAGACACTGGAGTGGTTTTCCATTTCCTTCTCCAGCTCATTTTACAAATTAGGAAACTGAGGAAAACAGGATTAAGTGACTTGTTCAGGGTCAGACAGCTAGGAAGTATCTGAGGCCAGATTTGAACTCACAAAGATGAGGCTTCTTTACTCCAAGACAAGCACTCTATCCAGTGTATCACCTATCCAGGAATGGGTTATTTAGTTATACTCCATTCCATAAGGAAATGAGAACATGGGTATTGTTTGGGGAAAACAACAAAACCTTTCCATCTCTAAAGTGTTGCGAGCTCTATCTTTCCTTACCCTGGGGCTACCCTGATTTTCATCTGTGGGTTCCAGGAAAGTGGGTTCACTGTAATCACCCAACATTTAAAATTCTAAAAGCCTTTCTGAAATAGTGGCTCTTCCAGGATTCCAGATTTTTCTTCCTGCTCCTCTTCCTCCCATATCCCCTCATTCGAGCTCTTTCAAGGCATCTTAAGTTAATGTCCTGTTGTTTCATTTTTTCTGAAACAAGTGAAACAAAAGAATCCTCATTCATTACCCAGTACAAGTAGAGGGGGTAGGAGGTTGGTTTCTTTGCATTTTTTTGTTTCTTACCCTATCCCCAAATAGTTCTTTTTTCTAAATAGTGTGCTACATCCCTGTGCAATTTTAAATAAATAAACGAGCATTCCTGCTAACATCAAACACAGTAAGATAAATTGCAGGGCTAAGAATGTTCAGATGAATCCATTTGCAATCTCTCTGACTCCTGGAAAACAAAGTGTGGGGTTCCTAGGGTGCTCATTTTAAGTCTCACATGAGGACTAAGAAATGTAAGATTATAGCATGCCACCATGTGCCCCCTACCCCCCTTTTCTTTTTAGACATTTCAAAAATCTTTGCTGGCTGACAGCCTCACTTTGCTCTGCCACCTCCCCTTTGCATTGCACTGGGAACATGGTTTTTCCATTTAGTATACACACTCACACACAAAACTGCCCACCTCCACCCCAGACCTTGTCCAGAGACTAATTGCTCGACCTCATGTTTTACTGCCATCGACATCCTTTTAATGACTGCTGAGTGTGGCAACTCAATGACCCGTGGACGAGAGAGTGCCTTCTGGGGGCAGCTCCATTTTGAATTAGGCCCCCTCTCTTGGTCCCTTTCTCCTCAAATTGAGAGAATGGAATTGAGTTGATATGGTGTGAAGGGGAGGGGGTAAGTTTGGAGAGAGGCACGAGCTGATTTCCATTCAAATAAAAATATTATAATAATGAAGAGGCCAGAAGAGCGGAAGGTCAGTGTGAATTCTGGCCTTTGAGCGCCCTCCTGGCACACTTTAGACTCCACTCAAGGGTTATATAATAGAGCATATGGGACATTAATAGGCTTCCAGCAGGGTGAGGAAAAGAAGGGAGAGGTGTCCACTAACACGATCAAGTACATACTGCAAAGAACTAGTTTCTGAGTTGATCTGCAGGGCCTAAAATAAATTACTCACTGCAGTAATGGTCTGCAAGTCTTCCTGCTTTTCTGTATTCAACATATTTATTATTTCATCACATTGGAATTAAATGGAAGGGGCAAGCCCCTGTATAGATGTATTTATAGAACAGGGTAATTAGTTATTCGTTCAATGTCAAGGAAACAGAGGAAAGTTATCTACTCCAAAGACCATATATACTTCCAGATGCCTTATCTGAGCTTGAAATATGTAGAAAATATGTTAAATATGCAGGGGGGAAGAAACTATGACCTTCTACCATTCCCGTGTAGAAGATATTTAACTGAATGAGTATTTACAGAGAAGAGAAAACTAAGTGACCGTGAGCCCACTAAGTCTTCATTAAGAATCCAAATTATATTTCCCATGTCAGCCATTGTGATTTCAATAAGCTTTCATCTACTTTTCTAGTCTTAATTTTCATTCAGTCACCCTGGCAACTTCAGAAAAACAGCAGGGGAAGGTTTCCCTTAATAAAGGTTGAAACCTGGCACTCTACATTTTTCCTAAATATGTTGTGTTTTGTTTTGTTTTCTGTTTGACTACCAAGAGAAAGTAAAGGCCTTTTATGCATTTATATTTTCCATATTTTTATTTGCTTTGTCGAGTGGAAGATGGGATGGGGAGAATGCTGCCCTAGTTCTTTCTGGTTGCCTTTATAGATGACAGGTAGGTAGGCTTATTGGGCTAAAGCCAGCTTTGTGTTTGGAGGGCTCAGAAACAGAGCAAGGACTTTTGGGGGTCAAAGAATACATAAAGGCAAGTTGGTCTATGTCTGCCTCAAGCTGTGGTGTTAATATTAGTAGACAGGATGCTGTAGAAATGTGAGAAAGAAAACTATAAAAAGTGATATTTAAATTGCTGTGAAGCTTGAATTGAGCCCTTTTCCATTATTCGGGAATCATTACTAATATGAGGGAAGCAGAGAGAGACCTGAGCCCAGTAAAAAGCGGCAGGAATCTACAGAACCCATGAAAATCCCAGCTGGTGAATAAAATCTATCACGTTGGCAAAACAGTGTGAGTGAAAATCTTTTAAGCATGTATCAGCTGCAGGAGCTGAATGTCGAGAAATACAAGATTAAGGTGCTTCTGGGGAAAAACTGGGGAGCACTCACTCTCACCCCTCTAAGGAAAGCCTGCCCATGCTTCCCTGATTCATACCCCATTAGGGCATTAAGAACAGCTCTGTAACTGCAGACTTGTCTTTCTGATGATGTATGAATCTCAAAACAGGGCAGAAACATTACCCATCAACTACTTGGCCCTTTTCTAAGAGAAGGGAGAGAGAAATCACATGAATTTATGCTATAAGTAGGATAGTACACTAATAGAAATATCTAGCTAATTTCTGCTTTATTTATGAGTGCCAAATGCTCAAGCCATATAAAAGCATAGTCTTGTAAAATAAATTTGTTCAGAAATCTTGGTCAAGTCACTTCAGTCTTTACACTCTGGGTCTCAGTTTCCTCATTTGTAAAACAAAGGATTTTCATTAAATGATCTCTAAGAGAAATGCAGCATGAGAAGGTGAATAAAGTATTGGACTGGGTTGAAATCCTGGCTCTGGTAACCCTTACAGTGCAGAATAATGCTTATAATACTTGCCTTAAAAATGAGATATGTAGAGCCCTAAAAGGCTATATAAATACCAGCTTCCTCATCATGAGTCCCTTCTAATTCCAAAAAAAAAAAAAATCGTAGTATGAAAGGTAATTTCAAGATTCATAAGAATGAAAAATAAAGTTTTCAAATATAATTACAAAATGCTATGAGTAAATTAATTGGCAAAGCAAATTAGAAGCATTTTCACTGCTTATGGTTGGGCTGTGCTAAAGTAATAAAAATGAAAATTTTACTTAAACTATTATACAGATTTGATGCTATACTCAGTGTGCCAAAAGCATGATTTTAGAACTGGACAAAATGAGAAAAAAATGTCTAGAATCTCAAGGAAATAAGGAAAAATAGGAATGAAAGGGAAATAATCCAGATGAGATATGATAAGGATCTATACTACGATGGTGGCAGTAGGAGTGGCAATAAAGAAACATATATGCAAGATGTCAAGAAGGTGGAAACAGAAAAACTTGACAACAGATTGGGTAGGTAGAAGGACTTAAAGATGACATAAAAGCTGTGAACCTGGGTGACTAAAAGTATAATGTTACCCTCAAAAATAATAGAAAATTTGGGGAAAGGGAACATTTGGTGGGAAAGAAAGTGAATTCTGCTTTGAACATTTTGAGTTTGGGAAGACTGTGGAATATCGAATTCAAGATGTCCAAAATGTACTTGGTGATATGGAACTGGAGTTTAGGAGAGAGATAAAGGTTAGATACATAAATCTGGAAATATTCTATATAGAGAAGGTATCAAAACCTTGGGAGCTGATCACCAAGTGAGATAATATAAAAGAAGAGAATGGGGCCCAGGATCAGAGTATTAGGAGAAACCCATGGTTAGGAAATACAACCTGGATGAAGATAGAGCAGTTAAGACTGAGAAAATATGATCCAACAGGTAGAGGGAGAATCAGCAGAGAGCATTATCATGGAAACCCAAAGAACATTTCCAGGAGGAGATGATCATTTGGTAGTGTCAAAGGTTGAAGAGAAATCAGGACAGATAAAAATTAAGAAAAAACCATTGAATTTGTCTATCAAGAGATCACTGGTTCTGCTCACTTCACTCTGTGTCAGTTCATACATGTCTTCTTGGGTTTCTCTGAACCTCTTCCTTTAGTTATTTCTTGTAGCATAATATGTTCCATTGTATTCATATGCAATAATTTTTTCAGTTGTTTCCCAATTGATGGATACCCTTTAGTTTCCAATTCTTTTCTATTAAAAAAAGAACTGATATAAATATTTTTCTTCTTTCTTGGATCTCTTTGAGGTATAGGCTTACTAGAAGGATCACTGTTTAAAGGATATCCCAATTTTGTGATTGGATTATGGTTCCAAATTGCTCTCCAGAATGACAGAAGCAATTTACAATTCCCATTTTGCCGCTGCTTCTCCAACATTTGTTCTTTTTGTTTTTTGATCTTTTCTAATCTGATGAGTGTATGCTGGGACTTCATAATTGTTTTGACTATCTAATATTAGTAATTCAGAATATTTTTTCATGTGACTGTACCATTTATGCAATAATGACATTGTAAAGACACACAATTTTGAAAGATTTCAGAATTCTTGCAAATTTAATGACCAACTAAGTTTCCAGAGGACTGACAATGACTTATTCTACTTACCTCCTAACAGAAAGGTGATGGATGTAAGGTGGGGAATGAGATAAACCCTTTTGGATTTGGACACTGTGGGAATTTATTTTGCATGACTATATATAGTTGCTACATTGGTTCACTTAAGAAGTTGGAAGAGAAAATAAATACTTATTAATTATAAAATAACAAATGTAAATTTAAAAAAAATATTGGCACCTTTGGAGAGAGCAATTTCAGATAAATCATAAAATCAGAAGCCACCAAGGGGGTACAAGGTACAGAAGCATCATCTTTAGTGGAGCCTAAACCAAAAAGAGCTCCTATTGTGATGTGAAGAATTAGTCAGAAATCTCACATCCCATTGCCTCTATAAAGGAAAGTTTGGGGAGGAGTTTAGTACTCTACCCTCCAGTCCTCCAATCAAAGGACAGAGGAGGCTAGGGGTAGAAGAGGGGTGTTAAGAAAGTATTGAGAGTCCACAATTAAGTCATTCAGCATAATGACAAGATTTCAGGTGATCAGCTCATTCTGGGTGGGTAATGATATTCCCTGGAAATCAAACCAAGCAAAGGTACTGATAGAATGAAGAACATTGAACAATGACACATAGAACGTATTGACTTAGGAAATCACAAATTAACATTATCTACCCTGTTTGCCTCAGTTTTCTCATCTGTAAAACGACCTAGAGAAAAGGAAATGGCAAATCACTCCAGTATATTTGCCAAAAAAACCGCAAATGGGGTCAAAAAGAGTCAGATGTAAATGAAATGGCTGAACAACAGCAAAATGGAAAAGAAAAAGGAAATGGAACATTATAACTATGACCAGGCGTGGTGCCCCCTATTCACACAACTCCCCCAAGAAGAATCAAAGAAATGTACACCCCTCCCTCCTTTGTGAAGGTTGCAGTCTACGGATATGGCACCTTGTGTTTAATTTCAGACTTGTTGATGTATTCATTAATTAGTTTTGTTGAACTACTTTTAGTCCCTTCTTTTTTAAAACATTTGTTACAAGGATGGCTTGCTGAGTGGGGGGAAAGTGAGGGATATGATCAGAAATAAAGCTGATGTAAAAACCAAAGACAATAAACATTTTAAAATTTTATTAAAAAAGAAATCCTGTGAGATTGTAAGATAACATGGGTAAGAGAAGAAAGCAAAATGGCGGAGGGGACCTACAAAAAGTAATCAAGAAAACACCAATAACTTCTGATCAATGTTCCTTCTTTCATGTCTTTTAAAAATCTTTATTAAAATGGTTTACAAAATAATGAGGGTATCCTTGATGAAAATATGAGAAGAAAATATAGACTTAAAGAAAGAATTTCCTTTAATTGACCACATCTTTCCATTCATAACAATTGACTGAAAGGATGAAAGAATACAAGATCCTAGCATGTTTGCTGATTACAAAAGAAAAAAAGGATTTAATTTGATAGAGCAAAATGTAGTCTTATAAAAGATAATCCTTCTTGCTTATGTAAAGATCATGCAACATTTGTTGATGAAAGTAACCACAGAGATAGCCCCATTCAGTAACTGTAATTACTACTATCAAGTGAGGCATTTAAAACAAATACATGCTTGATACAGGTGCATGCCATTAGTGAAGAGTACTTTGCTTAAAATCCTTTTAAACAAAGGACTTTAATGTTTAAATGCAAGAGGGATTCTCACTCAATGGTGAGATAATTCAATTGCTCCTGTTTTGTAGATGGTGATGGTTTTGTAGATGGTTTGCTGATTGCCTCAGGACATCATAGGACCTATTCAATGAGATGCATAATTTGCCAAGATATTGCCCTAGTAACCAATATTGAGAAAAACTAAATGGATGAAAAATGCCCATTTAGTCCTGACTTTGATGTGCAGTCAGGTTACCAAATCATTGAGTGAGTGCATTAGTACGTAGACTTGGAACAGGCACTGCAGGTGGACTGAAGAGTGTGCCCAGAGTGGGAGAAAGAGAGCAGATAGGATTATATTGTCCTAGGTTTTGTGTATGGTTTTTAATCCCAAGGTGATCCTTGGCACAAAGATCTATCTCCTTTTAATATATATATTGCCCTATTAATGTGGAGGCATAGTCATGAATCTTGGGACATTGGATTCTCCAAAGAATCAAAGTTGTAGGTGATTCATAGGGAGGTTAAAGATGCATTCATAAGGCAAATAGTAGGCTGCAATATAGAGTTCAAGTGATGACCCACAAGTGAAAGGATGCCATTGAAGAACTTTATGATTGGAACAAGGGGGTAGGCCAACCATGCTTCTAGGGATGGCAGATGGGCAGCCCAAGTGCCCTATTTGTACTGTATCCCATAGAATATACTTCAAGGAGAGCTTCTGGCATATTGGGCCCATTCGTACATCATTAACTACCTGCCAGGTATCTTTCTCTGGGACAACCCATTAATATTTCAAATTCAGCATATGCAAAGTATCAAGATTGCAAAGTAGATGGAGTGCTAGGCCCAAAGTCAGGCAGACCTGAGCTCAAATCTGACCTCAGAACTTAGTCTGTGCAAGTCACTTAAACGCTGTCTACCTCAGTTCCTTCATCTGTAAAATGGATAATAGCATATACCGTACAAGGTTGTTGTGAGACCAAATGAGATACTTATAAAGCAAATCTTAAAGAGCTAAGTAAATGTTTATTGTCGGTTGTTATTTTAATCCCCTTTCTGCCTCTTCTCTAAGCTTCTCTGTTTCTTTTGAGATGCCACCAGCCTCCAAATCACTCAAGTTCCTAACCTCAGTCATCCTTGACTTTTTCCCTCAATCCCTGTGTCCAAAGATTTGCCAAGTCTTGTCAATTATAATCAATTATTCAATCAAGAAGCATTTACCAAATATCTACTGTATGCCAGATACTATGCTAAGGACTAGGGATATACAAAAAAAATTAAACCACCTCTGCCCTCAAAGAGTTTACCACCTTTAGGGAGAAACAATATGGATACATATGGACATAGGCAATAAGAGTATTAATAAAACAAGGTCATTTTTGGAGAGTGTCAGCTCACTCAGGTGAGAGCATGATACCTCACATGGAAGCTATGAACTAAGGTTTGAAGGAAATTTGGAATTCTAAGAGGCGGCGATGGGGTGGGAATACCCATTGGACATTTCAATTTGCACATTCCATCAGCATCTCCAACTCAACACCTCTAGAACCTATTGTCCCCTAAACCTACACCTCTTCCTGATTTCCCTATTTCTGTCAAGGTATTACCATCCCTCTAGATACCAGGTTCCCAGCCTTGGAATCACACTCCCTTCCTTAACTTTCACTCTTCCCACCTATCCAATTAGCTGCCAGACCTTGTTTCTACCTCCACAACATCTGTTATGGTTCTGTTGCCTTCTCCACACTCACTGTTCAGGTCCTCATTCAGACCCTATTACTTCTTCCCTGGATGCTAGGAATGGCCTCCCACTTGTTCTTTGTCTCTTGTCTCCCCCAACTCAATCTATCCTTCTCACAGCTGCCAGGGATTTTTCTTTTATTCAGTAACTGCCTATTACCCCCTATTACCTGTAGGATCAATGTAAACTCTTTGTTGTTCAATTGGTTCAGTCATATTCAACACTTTGTGAACCCATTTGGGGTTTTCTTGGCAAAGATACTGGAATGATGAGCCATTTCCTTCTCCAGTCAATTTTACAGATGAGGAAATTGAGGCAAATAGGGTTAAATGACTTGCCCAAGGGTACACAACTGGTACTTGTCTGAGGCTGGATTTGAACTCACGGAGATGAGTCTTCCTTACTCCAAGCTTGGCACTCTATCTACTATACCACCTACCTGCCCCATTGTAAACTCTATTTGGTATTTAAAATCCTTCACAATATGGCTCCATTCTGCTTTTCCAGCTGTATTATACATAACCCACGTTGTGCACACAACAGTACAGTCACATTGACCTTTTAGCTGTACCTCACATACAAAGAACCATCTCTCATCACCATGCTTTTGTACCAGCTATTCCCCATGCCTGAAGCACACTTCCTCCTCATATCTGCTTCTTATAATCAACAGCTTCCTTCAAAGCTCAACTCAGAAGTCACCTTCTAAATGAAACCTTTCCTGATTTCCCCAGCTCTTAGTGCCTTCCCCACCAAATTACCTTCTATCTCTTTTTTATCTACCTACCTACATATGGGCATGTAGCCTTCCTTTGCTAGATTTTAAGTTCCTCAAGAGTAATTGCTACCTTAATTTTGGCGTTATGTGTCTACCACCTAGCTTGGCACATAATAGGAACTTCAAACGTTTGTTGATTGATTTCAAAGATGGAGGGCTGTTTGTACAAAAACTTAGAGAAATAACAAAGGGGGGGGTTGGCTGAACTATACCATGTATGATGGCAAGTAATATATAATAATAAAACTATGAAGATTGATTGGCACCAGATTATAAAGAGCTTTAATATGTCAAAATGAAGAGTTCATATTTGATATGAAAATAGGGAGCCACTGGAATTTATTGATCAGGGAAATAGCATGGTTAGACATGATTTAGGGTCATCATTTTTGCAGCTATGTAGAAAATGGACTGGGGAGGAGTTTGACGCATTTTAAAAACCTATTATAATATGCTAGGTGAGGAGATACAAAGGCCTGAACTTGGATGGCAGTTGTGATTAAAGTAAAGAGAATAGATGCAAGAGATAGTGTAAAGTAGAATCAAGACTTGGCAACTGATTGAATTCCACTTCCAGGATGTCTGTCCCATTCTCTCCACTTCAGTAACCACTACTACCATGCAGGCCTTGATCAATTTCCACCTACAATGCTGTAATAGTCTCCTTACTGGTCTTCCAATCTGCCCTACACATAACTACTTCCTGTATTTCCTCTTAACCTAGAAGATACAAATTGCCCTATTCTGATATTTAAATCTTTACACAAATCCATCTACCTTTCCAAACTTATTTTATACTTTGTCTTTCTTTATATCCCCAGTGCTTAGCACAGTACTGGCCCATGATAGGAGCCATATAAAAAATAAATTATTTATTAATAATAAATGTTTACTGTTCCCTTTCTTGTACTCAACATTTCAACCAAACAGGACTATTATTAGCCTTTCCTCAAACTTAAGAGTTTACCTTTCATCTCCGTGCATTTATACAAGCGTGGAATGATCCCCATCCTCATCTCCATCTCCAACTCAGATACCATCTCCTCCAGAAAGCCGTTATCTGATCCCCATGGTTGTTAATGTTCTCTCGTCCACAAAGTTTCCTTATCCTACATTTATTTGTGTACATGCATCTACCAAGTAGGATGGAGGCTTCTTGAGAGCAGAGATTGCTTCATTTCTGACTTTATATCCCTAGCACTAACATAGTTTCTTGCCCAGAGTAAGTACTGAACAAATGATCGAATTGAATTGGAAGAGGGCTCCTTGTGAAGGATATATGGAAGAACATTGACAAGGAGCACAGAAGATGAGAAGATATGAATGATTTCTAACCTATACTGATAGAGAGAATAGCCACATTAATGATCCTATAGGTTAATTTAGGTCTTGAAATAGCCTTCTTAATTTAGGGTTCTTGATTGACTATTTAGTAAATAGAAATTTTTAAAATTGCTAGGAAGTCAGAAGATGTGAAGGCTATTCTCTGCTAGACTAATTGGTGCAAATCATTTAGAGTAATCTGCCTCTCAAACTCAGCTTACCTTCAATAAAATTACAGCCTCTCCAAGTCAAAAAGGACCTTAGAGGTCATCTACTATAACCAATATTTGAACAGACATCCTCAAGGCAACATCCTAGCACATGCTCAATCAGCCTCAGCATAAAGACCATTCGTGATAATGTACCTGCTATCTCTTGGGGAAGTCTGTTCCATTTGGGATAGCTCTAATGTTAAAAAGTTTTCCTCACATCAAACCAAAATCTTCCTATCCAAAGCCATCAAAGTTCATTTTGGATGACAATATAACACTAAAGAGAGGTAGCTCCCTTTGTATCTAAAAGACTTCTAGCGGTAGGGATACTCAAGTGTCAGTAATTGAAAACTCTCCTTCTCTAACCTTTCTTATTTTACCTCTTTCTTGTGCCATTGTGGGTTTTTTCCCACATCTTCAAAGTGGAATTCCTTGTGCTATTTCCAAAATGGAATTAGAAAGCTATAATTGGTATGCGCAATAGCAGTTACTGTGTGGTTGGGCAAATTAGCACCCCTACACAGTTGCAACCTTTCAAGGCTTCACAGCTGAAGCTAATGGGTCAGGCTCTTTAAGAACCTACCACTAGAGTAGCAGCATTTCTGCGCAGATGGAGAAGTGAAAGCTTCTTTTTGTTCCGTCCTTTGTAGGGACACATTCTGCAAGTTTGCTACTCCTATGTATAGAGGGTAAGAAGTGGGATTCGTTGACAATAATTCCTTTGACCTTCTTGAAAGAAAGACATTATTAGAATGTTAATATTAATAATATATAATATTAATTATATATAATAATATAATATATAAATAATATATAATAATATTATTAATATTAATAATAATGAATACTATTAATGTTAATAAACTGGTCAGTTTATATGATGTACTACATTAAAATTCAGGTACAAATGCTTGTTGTTTCTATCAAATTCTTACTACTACATGAAGAAACTGAACATCCCAGCCTTAAATTCTCCTGGTTCAATGAGTCAGTACACCTTGGTTAATATCACCATTATCAGTTGTATATTTAAAGCTTTTTCTGTCTTAGCAATTGTTGGTTATTTTAATGCAACTTGAAAAGAATGATTTTCTCCCAAAACAATTAGGATAGATCACAACCACTCCCATTTTCTGCCATTTTTAGTGGGTCCCCATTGTCTAGAGGGTCAAGAACTAACCTCTTACTCTGTGTTTCAAGGCAGCTTTGCACTCTGACTTCCTTAAATGCACTGGCCATTTGCCTCACATCAGTGGAGTGAATGCCATTTTTACATGATTTAGAACTACTTGTAAGTTTAAAAAAATGCAGCTCTTAAGTAGTCTATAACAGGGATGTCTGGGTCCCAAGTATGACCCAAATCAGATTAAAATGTAATGGGAAATATTTGTTTAAATAAATAGCAATATGATAGAACACAGATAATGTTAACATGTGGTTTTCTAAGTCAATATGCAGCCTGCAGGCATCCTTATGTACAGCGTAGGGATGGTGTCTGTTGCCATTTTAATTTGATACCACTAGTCTTCAAGTCATAAAATGACAGAAACATAGATATTAAGAGGGAGAATACCTATTAAGCCATACCTCTTTTCCTCTCTGTTTTACTCTCCAGAGGAAATTTGAAAAGTTAACTAGGTCTTCTTTAAAAAATCTCCATCTGCTTTTCTGTAGCATTAGAGAAAGGGGTCAAGAGTTTTAAAGAGTTACTGTCAATGAGTCATGTAGGAAAGTTGTTTTTTCAAATCAGGAATCTTACCATTAATTTGGTTTGGGTGCAGCTGTCCTCATCATTTTGTTTCACCTACCCCTCCTTTCAACATTCTACAGTGAATTCTCAATCCTCTTTCCTACTTCTCTCCCTCCATTTTTTTCCTTCTTGCTCAAACAGGCTAGTCTAGAATGTGAGGTATTGTACTGAATCTACTACAGTTTAATATGCTGAAGAAATAGATCAAATTTTTGGAGTAAAAGCATAAAAACATCACTTGGAAAGAAACTTCAGGGTATTTTTATAAAGAGACATGAAGTACTTTTATCAGAAACATAACATCCTTATTTTCCATTTCCCCAAGCCTGAATAACAAACCAAGACCTCAGTGGTCACCCTTTTGGGTTGTCCTTACCTCTACATTCCTTCTTTTGCAAAAAGGCATATAAATAAGCTCATTCAGGCAAAAAGAAATAAAGTAAGAGTCAGATATCCTAAGGGGGTTATCCCAGTGTATCTTCTTCTGTGTCTTTTTCTACACTATAGTTAGAACAAATAAAATGAATCCTAGTTGCTATTTGAATGTCTTAGAGAGACCATTCTTGTTAAGTAAAGATTTAGCACCATTTATAAAGGTGCATTTGGGAGCAGGTAGGTTTTATTTTTCATCTGCTCCAATGATTACAAGGTAGCATGATACAATGGATACCATGGCCTTGAAGTCAAGAAGACCTGAGTTAAAATCTCACCACAGGCACATAATATCTGTATGACCCTAGGCAAGTAACCTCTCTAGACTTGTTTCCTCTTCTGTAAAATGTTGGAGTTAGACTCAATGATCTCTAAAGTCCCCTTCTCTTTTTAAATCTATGACCCCATGGTTTCATTTTTACCAAAATGCATTCCATTTCTGCTACATGCATGGCCCTGTGCTAGACAGTGGGGCATGAGAAATGGCAATAGTCTCTGCCCTCAAAGAAGTTATCCCCTACTGGAGTTTGCATTTACCTTCTGGCTTTAACTCTTGACATCATAAGCATTTGTCATCAGAGATGAAACACTGTCTGGGCAAACTAACTAGCAAAGACCTTTTAAAACTGGGTTAACTCTCTAAAAACTAAACAAATAAAAGCCTAGAGAAAATGAAAGAGTAAAAAATGAATCTGAATCTTGAATAGAGATTATGAATTTCAATCATTTTATAAAAGAGGTATGTCCTAAGCTGTGTATTCATTCAAACTTGTACACTGGATTCAACAATTCAGTTCAACAAACATTTAAGCACCTATTCATTATAAGACACCGCGGCAAGTGTAAAGGAAACAAAAGTGAACAATATTTAGTCACTATATTCTAAAGAGCCTACATTCTAATTAGGGAAGTAGATGTGTATGAAAGAAGATAGTGTGACTTAGACACAGGAGGACCTGAGTTCAAATTATAACACTAAATAGAATAAAATAAGTGATCAGAAGTCAAAGGGAGAAGTTTTCTATCCAAATGAAAGATGGATAGAAAAGTAGGTTAAAATCAGACCATGAGGGTCCTTGAACATCAAGATAAAGCATTTGTATTTTATCCTGTTGACCAGGTTTTTGAGTAAGGGAATGTTATGATCAGATTGATTATTAGAAAGATCATTTTGACAGCAGAAGAGTACACGAAGACATAGATATGAAGACAAGTTAGTACAGTAATTGAACTAAGAGATAAGCAAAGGTAGTAATAAGAAGAGTAGGGCATGAGTGAATAAGAGGATAATGGCAGTTGTCATTAGCAACAGGAAAAAAGTTACAGAGAATCATGTGTTAAAGGAAAAATAAAGAATTTATTTTACAGTTGGGATTCAAGAATGGACCTCAAAGAGAAAGAGTAGAGTGTGAAGACAGAGAGATAGGAGTCATCTATTAAGGGGTGATATATGAAGCCATAGGAGTAGCTGAGAACACCAAAGTTGGGGGGAAGAACCAAGATGGTGGAGTAGAAGCAGAGACTTGCTAGAGCTCTTCCCCCCAAGCCCAGCCAAATACCTGTAAAAAATGACTCTGAACAAATTCTGGAACTGTGGAACCCACAGAATAATGGAGTGAAGCAAATCTCCAGCCCAAGAAAGGTTAGAAGGTGGATGGGAAGCATCTATCATGCTGCACTAGGAGCAGAGAGAAGTCCAGAGTGAGCTGCGCTGGCGTAGACAAAACCTGAGCAGGACTTGGAGGGACTGAATCTTTGACACCTGTGGTGGTTTCCAGACTTCGCAACTCCCAAATGCCGAGGACAAATTGGAAAAACCTGTCGGACCTGTGTGAGAGAGTAGAGTGACTCAGCCCCAGACCCAGCCACAACAGCAGCAGGGTCAACAGCAGCCACTGTTTCTGGAGCCCTAGGCCCATAGATTGTGAGGAGATACAGCAGCTGACGTTACACCCCTCCCACCCCCACTGGAAGCAGAGAACTACCTTGACAAAAAGCACAAAAGTCAAGTAAATGACTGGGGAAATGAGCAAAAAACAGAAAAAGAATCAGACTACAGAATCTTACTTTGGTGACAAGGAAGACCAGAATATACAAACGAAAGAAGACAACCAAGTCAAAACTCCTACATCCAAAGCCTCCAAGAAAAATATGAATTGGTCTCAGGCCATGGAAGAGCTCAAAAAGGATTTTGAAAATCAAGTAAGAGTAGGAGAGGAAAAAAATTGAGAAAAGAAATGAGAGTGATGCAAGAAAATCATGAAAAATGAGTCAACTGCTTGCTAAAGGGGACCCAAAACATGCTGAAGAAAATAACACCTTAAAAAGCAGACTAACTCAAATGACAAAGAGATCCAAAAGACTAATTAATGTCTTAAAAAGAAGAATTTGCCAGATGGAAAAGGAGGTCCAAAAGTTTGCTGAAGAAAATAATTCCTTAAAAATTAGAATGGAGCAGATGAAAGCTAATGACTTTATGAAAACTCAAGAAATTATAAAACAAAACCAAAGGAATAAAAAAAATAGCAGACAATGAGAACAGCAACATGGAGATTGTATGGAAAGACGACAGGAGGATAGGATCTTTGAGGATGTTTTTGGATCACATTTTATCATTGATTTCCATTATAATCTCTGATTAGTCTTCAGTTGATAGTAACGTTAAGTTTGACCTCTGATCTTTCTCTCAAATAATTAGTGAGCCATAGACAAACAACTTATTCAATAAGGAACCCTAGAGAATGATTTTGCAATATAAATAATGAAATGTATGCCTTCCCTCATCAGATTTTAGTATTCCCTTCAAAGCAGAGAAAATGAAAATTTAGGATCACTAGAAAGGAATAAATAAAAAAGGAATAAAACCTTAATAGTTTCATTCCCTAGACAAAAATTTACCTGTAAGGTAAATTATTTTACCTTATTCTGGAAATTGTTTCATTTTATTGGTTTTCAGACTTACATCAATTTTGGCTAACATTAGAAATTAGACAATGTTCATAATGAGCCAACAATATCAGTTCTTGCCAGATTGACTCACAAGTATCTTAAGTAACTATTTTGAAAATTAATGATTTGGACCTTGACTGGTGAGTGATTGCCCAGTAGCTAGCCAAATTGAACAGCTGACATATTTGGTTAGACTTAAAAATCTCCAAAGAACACCCATCCTTCAATGTGCCTGTGATCTCTTCAGTGCAGATACTCCTCTAAAATAGGTCAAAACTCATAGATGGGCAATCCATTACTTTTCCTCCCCTTCCCTTAATACATGGCAAGTAAGCCTGCTATTCTCATCCTTTGTCTCTCCTTTTCCCACTTCTCCTATACAAACATCCTTCAACTTGAATTCTTTGAAGACATTGCATTCACTTTGCATTCACAAAGCATCCATGAAAGTGCATTGCTAAAAACATGAATCTGTATTTCAGTGAGCAGCTTGGAGTCCCTAAAAGCCTTGCACAAATTCCCAAAGGCAACCCAGCCTACCCTTCTTTGAGTAAGCTAGGTGAGGTTGGGTTGAACTCCCCCTGGACGTTCTCAGCCCAAGCATAGCATCTATCTAAGACATGTTCTAATGAATATAAGGCATTAATACACTTGGTTTTTCTTGCCTGAAGAAGCCAAATTTCTCTCTCTCTCTCTCTCTCTCTCTCTCTCTCTCTCTCTCTCCTCTCTCTCCTCTCTCTCTCTCTCTCTCTCTCTCTCTCTCTCTTTCTCTCTCCATGTGTGTGTGTGTATGATTATGAATCTAACTTAGAAAAATCTACAGTGTTCTAGGATTTTGCAAGAAGCAAAATATCATCTGTAGACAGCCTCTAAATCAGTTCTTAGCCTTATTTGTGTCATGAACCCCTATGACATTCTGGTGAAGCCTTCTCAGAATGATGTTTTAAATGAATTTTAAAATATAAATAAGAATCCAAAGGAAACCAGTTATATTTAATTACTGTTATCAAACTATTTTTAAAAACAGGTTCAGAGGCCTCAGGTTAAGAACTTCTGATCTAGAGAATCTTGACCTCTATAGGAAATTCTTCTTCCATTTAAAGGGAAGTTAGGATATCCAGTGCATACATCTTTGGCAAGTATGTATTTTCCTGGTTTATGCCTAGCTTGATATAAAAAAAAATCAGAGAATCATTGAAGAATTTTCTCTGTTACTATACCTTCCAAGGAATATTGTCTGATTGTGTCACATGCATGGAATGCATCTTGTTG
Source organism: Bettongia penicillata ogilbyi (assembly GCA_023548195.1). Taxonomy (NCBI): domain Eukaryota; kingdom Metazoa; phylum Chordata; class Mammalia; order Diprotodontia; family Potoroidae; genus Bettongia; species Bettongia penicillata. The sequence continues at coordinate 8,086,151 of JAJHZJ010000527.1, read as the reverse complement.
GAGAACCTTTAAGGCACCATTTTGTTCTAGCAAATCAAATACTTGTTTATAGTCAACAAAAAAGTGCAGTAGGACGAGTCATTCTCTGTATCTTTCAGTCATTTGTCATTTTCCTCACTTGTAAAATCGAAGTAATAATAATACCTACCCCTCCCAGGGTTTTCATGAGGATAAAACTCAATAATATTTTTAAAGCACTATGTAAACTTTAAAGTGTTATATAAATTCTTGTTATTCTTCTTGTTAATACTTGCACATAAAGCAGATTGAAAACTTGATATTTGAGACCAGTCATGGTTACTCTACTTTCATTGACATGGAGTTTATTATGGAAATATAAATAGGAAAATATGTGTATGTGTGTGTATATATATATATACACATATGTGTGCGTGTGTATACTGATACATATATATGCACATGCACACACACACACACACACATTTCCTTTCTGTTCACTGCCATAAGCGAGGAGAGCAAAGGTACCAATTTGGAGACACAATGGAGTTCAAGCAGTTCAGTCCAAAGGAGTACAGTTGGTGGGAAATGAAGAGATTTATGGCCTGGAAGCCTTCTTTAGATGGAAGCTTCGGGAGGAGGTTTTTATCCTGCCCTCTAGCTCTCCAATTAAAGGGTACTGAGGCTTCTGACGATGTATAATGAGTTTCTTAATGATGAGGTTTCCTAGGACCATGATGGAGTCCAGTCCAAAGCTGGTAGGAAATGAATGATTCTTTCATTTTCATCCTTAGGTACCTCTAGGATAAATCAACTTTGTTGGATCTCTCACCAACCTTTATCTTTCACTGCTTATCAATGTTTTACATTCATGTTATTTAATCATTTCAGTCATGGCTGACCCTTTGTGATACCATTTGGGGTTTTCTTGACAAAGATGCTGGAGTTGTTTGCCATTTCCTTCACTAGTTCATTTTATAGTTGAAGAAACTAAGGCAAAAAAAGTTGAGTGACTTACTCAAGGTCACACAGCTAGGAAGCGTCTGAACTCAAGAAGATGAGATTTCCTGACTTTAGGCCTTGCACTCTATCCACTGCACCACCTAGTTGCCTCTTATGTTTTATGACATATAATTTAATCTTGTAAAATTTTGTAAAATTGTTTATATTCTAAACCGCTGTTGCACTGGGCTACCACAGCTTTCCTCTTAGCAAAGAGACCAAATATCTCTAGGAACTTAGGGCATTCTTTTTATGACAATTGATTTATATCAATTTAATTTCATTGAGAAATGGTGAACTGTTTCACTATCTGTTCTTTTTTCCCAGTTTCACATATTTTTTTCACATCAGCAGCTTCACTTAGGCAGATTTGATTTGCCTAGTTATATTTTGTATAATTTCATTTTTATTTTTCTAATGTGCTTTTGGTTTTGATCTGTGCTCTAACAAACTGGTAACATGACTGAACAAAGATGACTAGTTCAGAAATCGTTCCTATATTGATGATTGGGTATTTCCTATTAAAATATAATGAGATTTATTTTAGAGAATGGTCTTTCCTACTCACAATGTCCAACATTTCTTGATTCCCTTCTCAAGGAAAGTTATTTATGATACATAAGTATGAGGCTCTGTGAGCCTTTAGCCTCTTTTAATTCTTACATGTTCTTCTCCAGCTTTTAGATAAATTTCTTAACCTTTCATCACTTATAACATTGATGCATGGTTGTATATATTGCAACATTCCATCTCCACTTGGAATTTTCTATAATTCTAAAATAAGTTTTCTTCTGAATATTGTCAATATATTTATCAGAATTCATCATTCCTTCAAAGAAGGCCAAGACTGGAAATGTTTAAATCTCCCAAACACTTTTTGGATTGTATAGTCTGATGAAGATGTTCAGATTTTACAGGCCCACTTAGACTTCTTCTAACAATGATTTTATTATATTACTGAATTTAAAAAGAGCTTAATCAGTAAAAATTAGCTTTTTTCCAATTTCCTGTATTGTCTACTCCCTGTATTGCCTTGCCCATGAAAAGGTTTTGTTTTTTGTTTCAGAGAAACCATTAGAAACCATTTCTTTAAACTGGTTTCCTCGCTTTTTCTTCCAAATTCAAGAATTCTATTTCGTTGTAGAGCACCTCCCCAACTATTAAGTCCATCTGAATGTTTTTTATTGTTTTCTGAGCACTAATTATAAGCTTTTTGGAAGAAATACTTTGTAATTTCTCAATGTTATTTTTCATGTTTGACTGTCCCCACCCCAGCTTCTATAAAGACTCAAATAGTTCTTGAAATATTCTACTTCCCCATACAACATGTCCTACAATAGCTTAAATAGTCACTAAATCTGCTCTTTAAAAGTTATAACTTTTACATTTTTCCTTGGATTATCATCCATTCATAAAAACCACAGAATTAGAAACACAGCAAAAGAGAGAAATAGAACCCATGTATGTGAACAGCACAAAATCTAGCACTCAGTAGACAGAAACCAACTAAAGGTGAGAAAACCAGGTCAGCCTAGTTTCTCCTAGTCAAGATCAGATGTTCTGAGTCAATCTAGTGTCAGTAGAAACACACATACACACTTATGCACACACTGGAACACATACGCACACATGCACACACACAGCCACTACTGTCACAAAATGAAGTGATATAAAAATTATTGCTTTTCCTAAGTAATCCACTCTAATTGGATGCCTAATTCATGCTAGTATGCAAATAAACCTGCTACTCCCCATGTAAACGTTTAGGGGTTCTTCTCTATGCTTTGTAGGTTCAGGGGAAGAAAAAAAAAGCAAAATTTAGGGTGTATCGGAGATGATCACAGACCTTCCCAATGAAGTTTTGTGGATGAATGCAGAGGCCAAGAATCAACTCCAGGAGAAGCACCTACTGGAAGTCCAGATTGAAATCCCCCAAAAGGTCACCATTGTACTGCTTTTGTGATATCAACAAGGGTCTAAATGCCCATGGTTAGAAGTTATGGTAGAGACATAAAAGGTAAGAGAGGCAAACCCCTGCGCTCAAGAAACTTTATAGCCTAATTGTAGAGACAAGACTTTTATGTATTTTCACAATTACTTACTAATATAATATCAATTAATATTAATATTACAGCCTATTAAATGAACACTAATGATCTTTCACTTCCAGAATATTGGTATATCAACAGAATTTCAGTCTGAACATGTTCGGTGCCCTGACCCCTTGTGATGAGTGAAGCCAACTCCAGTGGGCTGACCATTATTCTTGATAAAGTCAGTAGGAATGTGCCTAGAAAACAATTGATGTTTGTAACATAGACCCCAGGAAGGTCTATATCCAGAAGTGATTTCCCAGTCAGGGCCCTGGCCCACAGTCATCCCAATGCTTTATTACAGCTCAGCCTTTGAGAGCCGAGCATGAATCAAGAATCCCAGTGTTTGCCCATGGTGATGTCTGTGCGAGAAGAAGAGTATTTATAATAGGCCTTGGAGAAGTCAGAGCCTGGTACACCACTGCCTATATCAGAGGCAGCCCCATGCGAGGAAATCTCATACAGAGGGTGAGCTCTAATTTAAGTGGATAAGAATCGAGCATCCTATAGAGTTCTCAGTTGGAATTATTGATTGCAAGGTAGGACAGGTGGAGATTGACAGGACTTAAGCCACCGTCTCTAAGTTCCATGCAAAGAAATTTTTTATCAGTTAACTGATATGTTTTGATATGCACTGCTACAGGAACAGCTGCTTCAGTTATGGACCAGCTATGGTTCCACTAAGCTATTCTCATTTGCTTGATTTTTTTCTCTCCCCCCTCACCTCTGGCATCTTCTTGTACAGTTGCTTTAGAGACAATTGGCCACCTTTCCTGGATGCTGCTAGATTAGGGGAAGTAGGCAGGTTATGATTGGAATCCTAATTAACCTGTCAAAACAGAGCATTTAAATCTGTTCATGTTATTTCCTCCCCTACATATTGAACACAGATAGCCAAGTAGACAAATAGAAGAGGTCCCTCAGTATTTTCCCTTGTTTGTGTGATTCTACTAGTGTTGATGGACTGGCCTTCACTAGTTAAGCTGAGGTTTTTCAGTCTGGCCAAGGCTGGATCTCACTTTCTTAATGATTTAGGGGGGAGAAAATCCAACCCATCACAAAACAAAGAAAAAAGTTAAAACAACAACCTGAGCAGCATGCATCACAACGATAAATATATTTGATATTTTGCCTAGTTATTTAGGAAGGGTTATGCAGTGGCGTTCAAAGGGGAATGATTTATTCTGAAAACATTGCATAAATAACTAGATAGTAATGTGTTCAAGCAGTTTATAAACCTGTGAGACTTTCTGTTGTTCAGCCATATCCAACTCTTTGTGATCCCATTTGGGGTTTTCTTGACAGAGATACTGACGTACTTTGTCATTTCCTTCTCCAGCTCATTTAACAGATGAGGAAAGAGAGGCAAACAGGGTTAAATGACTTCCCCAGCATCACACAGCTAGTAAGTTTCTGGGGCCAGATTTGAACTCAAGACGACAAGCCTTTCTGACTCCTAGCCCGCACTCTATCCCCTCTGCCACCTACCTACCCTGGTGAGACTTGAAGGTCCCTAAACTGTGTTTTCTCAAGGATTCTATGACTCTGTCTTGTATCTGTTTCCTATTTTCAACCTTTTTAGATAATATGCATTTTGTTGTATTAGAGAATATTACTTGTGACATCAAGTATTTGCTAGTATTTTAACTGAGCCCTAAAATTATTTTTTCATCATCCCTGGTTCAAACACAGCTTTGGCCAATACAAATTCATTAATTCAACAAACATATGTTAAGTACCTTCTGTAAGCAGAGCATTGTGCTGCTAATGTATGATTGGTTATTGTCCTTCGTTTTTGAGGAGAACCAAAATGACATCACCATGATAAAGTGAAGTTTCAGTGTGTCCAACTGTGCCTCAGAATGCTCTACCACAAGTTGGGCACAGATAGTCCAAGTGAAAATTTGGGGTGAAGACTCCAAATTTGCACATCCTACATTTACTTTGCGTTGTCTCAATTCTGCTTTGCTCAAAGAGCACAGCACCCTTTCTGATGTGGGCATACCATGCTGAGCGGTCCTGTGCCAGTGTCTCCCATGTAGCACAGTCAAATCCAAAGTTCTTGAGAGTGCCCTTGTATCATTTCTTCTGACCACCATGTGATCGCCTGCCCCATGCAAGTTCTCCATAAAATAGTTTTTTTGGCAAGTGTACATTTTGCATTCAAAATCGTGGCCAGCCCATCAGAGTTGCGATCTCTGAAGTATACATAGTTTGAATGCTTGGCAGTTCAGCTCAAACAAGGACTTCAGTGCCTGGTACCTTATCCTGCCAGGTGATCCTCAGAACCTTCCTAAGACATTACTGTATAAAATTTAAATTATTCCTGTATGTAATATATGCATGTATGTAAATATTGTATATGTTATATATAGTTATATAAACAAATGTGGGGCTCTGACATGGGACATTATTTTTTATAATTACATACTATCTTACACATAATGTCATATAATATTAAAATCATTGCATAATGTGTAATGGAAGGGCACAAGAGGTTTATTTCTTATAATTACATATTATACAATATGTTGTATATAATATTGCATTATGTATAATATATAAATATAAAAATTAACATGTGTACATTATATATATGTATACACATGTATAGATGCATGCATACATACAATCTTATGCCACCCTTAGGGAACATATGTTCAAGAATGAAAAAAACACAGAAAACAAATAGCTGTAGATAGATAACAACTTACAGGTCAAAGAAAAATGGAGCCATGAAAGAATAACCCTATTTTCCCCATATGTCACCATGGTTACTGTGGCTATTTTTTCTACCTTTTTCTATGCTCCCAAAAGTATTTCAGTTTGTTGATTTCAACATAGGATTAAACCAGGCTCCCTAGCTTCCTTCTAAGACAGAGCTGGCACAGTCCCACTGTAGTCCTAGAGTCTTCCTGCAATTTATGCAAAATCAACCTTCCATGTCTTAACCCCATATTACTTTGTGGTTTTGTACTCTGCATACACAAGGACTTTTGTAAAGTAGAGAAGGGACAGAGGAAGTTGACCAGATGGTGAGAGACTTGGAAAGCAGGACATCTATGAGTCAGAAGAAGCCTCAATAAAATATATGGTGATGGGATAGGTTGGCTGCCTTCAAGCATTTGAAAGGTTATGTGGTGCAAGAGGAAGTAGTCGCTTTTTCTTAGCCCTCAAGGCCAGTACTAGGAGGAATAAATCAAAGTTGTAGATTGGGACATTTTTCTTATGCAGCAGAAAAGGTAGGCCAGATCCCCAGAGCCAGGTTATTCCTTGTCACTTCTACAATCCAGAAGGGCTGGGAAGGATTTTCTTAAGCCATTAGTTTGTGTTCTGAATTGACTTGTTACTTCATACAACCCCCCAGTGTGGGAACAAATTTCTTCAACCCATCTAAATAAGCTTCTTCTATAACATTATTCCATAGGGCTTCCATAGATTTCTAAATTGATCAAACACCGCCTATAAAGCCTCTGATAGAATCAAACATGTTTGTACACAGAAGTCTGTGGTTCAGTCATTTCAATCATGTCTGATGCTTCATGATCCCATTTGGGGTTTTCTTGGCAAAGATACTAGTTTGCCATTTCCTTCTCTGGATCATTTTACAGATAAGGTAACTGACGATTAAGTGACTTGCTCAGGGTCACACGGCTGGATAATATCTGAGGTAGATTTGAACTCAAGGAGATAAGTCTTCTGGACCCTAGACCTGATGCTTTATGCCCTATGACACCACCTAGTTGCCCAGAAAACTCTACATACCTACAAAAGGATCATGGCTAGTATCTTGTTAGTGACTATAAATGTTGCTAAGTGATTTAATTGATAGATTCAGTCCCCCCCACACACACATACACATACCCTTATACTTTATATAAGGAAAAACTTCCTAACAGAGCTCTCTAAAAGTGGAATAGGAGGTAGTGAACCTGTCATCATTGGATGAAGTGATATCTTTGAGAACTCTTTAAGAAGAGATATTTCCAATTAAGTCTGCAAGAAGAAACTATCTCATTCATCCTGCTTGTCAGGAAGGTCTAGAGAATATTCTTATCCAGGTTTGCTTTAACTAGACGACCTCTGAGGTTCCATTCAACTCTAAGATTCTGTGAGGTTCTAAAATGCTCTAAGGATGACAATCTCATGAGTTGAGGGGTCTGCAAGACTAGCTCCAATTTCACAGATCAAATAATTGCATGGTTACTCTTATTTATACTAAATACACACACACACACACACATACACACTGACTACAGGTGTCTTTCTTTTGGTTTCATTGAGGAGACAGAAGATCATGTGGACTTGAAGTCTATGCCAATGAAAAGCAAGCTCTAACTTCACCCTACAGGGTCTCTGAATACAGTCCCAGTGACCAGCTGATGTATCTTTCTTCCTAGGTCAGGTCAAATTCATCACCAGAGGCTTTTCCTCCAGTTGAAGGCTATTTCTGTCCAAAAAAAAATTCATGACACATTCGCAATCTTGATTGGCAGAAAGAACACTTACGCCAATGAAACTGTGAATTCCTTAAAGTATTAGAAAAAAACCTAAGCACAGCAAATCTATCAAAGTCATCAATGGCACCACTGGCAGTTGGAGTGGGCAGCAGTGACCATTGGAATAGTAGTGATGGATGAAGGAAGAAACCCCTGCTGATAGATTTGTAAAGCCAGGCACCAGGAGGCAGAGGTGACTTCAAGGAATGTTGCCCTTGGAGAAAGAAGGGCTTGCCATTGACTCTGAAAAGGCATAGGGACACAAAGTCCAGCAGAAAGTTACAAGTAAGGGGAACTTCAGGATTTTGTAAAGGCCTTCATTGTGCCTTCATCACACCTGTTCTCTATACATGTATCTTACTTCCATAGTTCTTTAGGTTAGATCCCACTCTCCCCAGTGACCTGGTATGTGCCAAGGGAAAGTGTGGCCCCAGTTTGAAGGGAATGTTTTTGTAACTACTGTTCTTGTCCTGTCTTCTTAGGAAAAGCTTTTCTTTTCTAAAAGCTTTTTAAAAGGGGAGGAGGGAACAGATCTGTCATAGGCTGAAAAGAGTTGGACCACAGGCAAAGTCAGAAGCAGAGCTTATGTCCAGGGGATAGGAAGTTTGCTTATTCCAGTAGAACTTCCCTAGGGAAATCATTAGCCCAGAAATAGCTGTGATGGAAAAGCAATGGCAGAGGAGCAAAGGTGTGCCCATTAGGAGAAGCAGGAAAAAAGGAACCCCATCAAGTAAGAGATGGCCGGAGCAAGGGTGATTGTAGAATGCTGAGCATTGTGGATGTAGATTCCTTGAGAAAGGACAGGAGTGAGTCTGCACTGGACATCACTGAGTCCTTCGATCTGGCCTTCAGGAAAGAAGGGCAGTTCCACTCAAGTTCCTGAGCCCAAATTAGAAAGAAGCAGAGCCACTATGTGACCCTGGAGCTGATAAAGCAACAAGGGACTGAGCCATGACGGGAAAAAATAAACCTGGACCTTGCACTCTACTACTCCTATGAATTACATGTGCTGTGCAGGCACCTGAGAAGAGGAGGGGGACAGGCTGAATCTTCTGCCCCAGAGGAAAGAACCAGAAGTGATGAAAGAGTAAAATTGAAGCTTTCTGCAAGGGAAAAGCTGACCAAAAGTAAATTAAGCTCCCTTGGGCAGAGGTTGATTCCCTCCATTGGAAGTGTTTAATTTAAGTAAAATGACTACTTATTGAGTATATTTTAGCGTAATTCCTTTCAGGTATAGATTGGACAAGCTGGCTGCCAAGGTTCTTTCCAACTTGAAAATTCTGTGACTCTGTGATTTTTAGTAATATCACTACAAAATTCCAGGCCATGGAAGAGCTCAAAAAGGATTTTGAAAATCAAGTTAGACAGGTGGAGGAAAAACTGGGAAGAGAAATGAGAGAGATGCAAGAAAAGCATGAAAAACGGGTGAACACCTTGCTAAAGGAGACCCAAAACAATGCTGAAGAAAATAACACCTTGAAAAATAGGCTCACTCAATTGGCAAAAGAGGTTCAAAAAGCCAATGAGGAGAAGAATACTTTCAAAAGCAGAATTAGCCAAAAGGAAAAAGAGGTTCAAAAGCTCACTGAAGATAATTGTTCTCTCAAAATTAGAACGGAACAGATGGAGGCTAATGACTTTCTGAGAAACCAAGAAATCACAAAACAAAACCAAAAGAATGAAAAAATGGAAGAGAATGTGAAATATCTCATGGGAAAAACAACTGACCTGGAAAATAGATCCAGGAGAGACAATTTAAAAATTATGGGACTACCTGAAAGCCATGATCAAAAAAAAGAGACTAGACATCATCTTTCATGAAATTATTGAGGAAAACTGCCCTGAGATTCTACAACCAGAGGGCAAAATAGTATTGAAAGAATCCATCGATCACCACCTGAAAGAGATCCAAAAAGAGAAACTCCTAGGAACATTGTGGCCAAATTCCAGAATTCTCAGGTCAAGGAGAAAATATTGCAAGCAGCTAGAAGGAAACAATTTCAGTATTGTGGAAATACAATCAGGATAACACAAGATCTAGCAGCTTCTACATTAAGTGATTGAAGGACATGGAATAGGATATTCCAGAAGTCAAAGGAACTAAGACTCAAACCAAGAATCACCTACCCAGCAAAACTGAGTATAATACTTCAGGGGAAAATATGGTCTTTCAATGAAACAGAGGACTTTCAAGCATTCTTGAGGAAAAGACCAGAGCTGAAAAAAACATTGACTTTCAACATAAGAATGAGAAGAAGCATGAATAAGTAAACAGCAAAGAGAAGTCATAAGGGACTTACCAAAGGTGAACTGTTTACATTCCTACATGGAAAGACAATATTTGTAACTCTTAAAACTTTTCAGTATCTGGGTAGTTGGTGGGACCACACACACACACACACACACACACACATGCACACACATGTACACGCATGTGCGCACACACACATACACACATGCACGCACATACAGAGACAGAGCACAGAGTGAATTGAATAGGATGGGACCATATCTTAAAAGAAATTAAGGTAAATGGTGAGAGAGAAATGTAGGGGGAGGAGAGAGGGTGAAATGGAATGGGGTGAATTATCTCCCATTCAAGAGGCAAGGAGGAGACTTTTTAGTGGAGGGAAAAAGAGGAGAGCTGAGAAAAAAAACAAGAAGTTTACCCTCATCACATTCGACTAAAGGAAGGAATAAAATGCACACTCATTTTGGTATGAAAACCTATCTTACAGTACAGGAAAGTGGGGAAGAAGGAGATAAGCAGGGAGGGAGGGATGATGGAAGGGAGGGTAATGGGAGGAGGGAGCAATTTGAAGTCAACACTCAGGGAGGGACAGGATCAAAAGAGAGAATAGAACCAATGGGGGGCAGGATAGGATGGAGGGAAATACAGTTAGTCTTATACAACACAACTATTATCGAAGTCATTTGCAAAACTACACAGATAGGGCCTCTATTGAATTGCCTGCCTTCCCAAAGGGAATGGGTGGGGAGGGAGGGATGGGGAGAATTTGGAACTCAAAGTTTTAGGAACAATATTTAGTATTGTTCTTGCTACTAGGAAATAAGAAATACAGTTAATGGGGAATAGAATGTCATCTTGCCCTACAGGACAAAAAAGAAGATGGGGACAAGAGAAGGGAGGGATAATAGAAGAGAGGGCAGATTGGTGATAGGGAAAATTAGAATGCGCGGTGTATTGGGGTGGGGAGGGGAGAAAAGGGGAGAAAATTTGGAACCCAAAATTTTGTGAAAATGAATGTAAAAAGTTAAATAAATCTATATTTAAAAAAGAAGATTAAATGTCTTGACCCATGTCACATAGTAAGTGTCCTTCAGAGGGAGGTTAAAGGTCAGAATCATGCATTGAGATGTATTTGAAACTGTGAAAGTGAGGAGCATTCCAAGAAGAAAAAAGCAAGATGTGGAGAATTCTACCTGAAAAAGTCCCCATGTTAGGGGGTTGAAGAAGCAGAAAATTTGAAAAGGGATGGAGTCAGAGAGGTAGGGGACAATCACAGAGGTCAAAGAGGAAGGGCTGTTTGCCCTATGAGATGTCGCAGAGACAATAGGGACCTTCTTGGTCAAATGCAAGTTTCTCATGGCATCCATCCAAAATATAGGAACCATGCTAATGAAAATTAATTAAATTTATGAAATTCATACAGAAACAGGAAAACAGGACAATTTTGAAAGTGACAGGGCAAATTTGTTTTACCTAACAGCCATTTTTTAGGCAAGTTGTGCTTAACAGAGATTCAAAGTTTCATGGATTCCCCTTTTCTGTTCAACTTCATAAATAAAAAATCCCTTTTTCTTAATGGTCATTAAATTCAGAACAAAATATTTCAATTTTCAACAAATAAAATTTTATTTTGTCATTTTTTGTAAGTTTAAATTAGAGGACAACTTAAATTATTTCCATAGCTAATTAGTTCTGAAACTTAAAATGAAATCAATTCAATACATCAAAAATATACTTCAACATTATTATCATAATATTGCATTCCAAACCACTCCCATGTAATTGACCTAATAAAATAGCCATTCATTGGAGCTCACTGCTTCCACTGAACTTTCACACTAATCACTTTGGTCATAGTTGCCAAATAAATTTCCATCATCCACATGGTATTTGAAAACTTTTTAGTTTCTTAGCATTTTTTCGCAGTGAAGAATTGTACGTTTGGACTAAGTCCTGAAATTGCTTGAAAAATAATTTGACAAACTACTTACTTAGCTATCTTATTTGTTATCTTCTTGAGTTTATCCACTTGGCTTTGGAACCCTCTGCCTGGGGGCTGAGCTGCCCTGATTAGTGAGGGAGTCAGTGACTGCAAACTCACCTAACCCACTTAATTTAACCACATTTCAAATCCCATCCAGCCATCCTCTCTGGGCATCCGACCATCTGTCCTGGCATCCAAGTGTAATATCCCCCATCTCTATCACCCCCCTTCCCCCAGTCTCCCTCCTTGCATTTCCATCTCTTTTTCTGGAAGTGGTAATCAAATCACACTGGAAGCATTTGGCAATCTACTTCCCTGTAACTCTTCCATTCCTGTGACTTCCCAGGCTAAAACTCCCTTCCCTGCACACTACATCCCTCTATGTATTGGCTTTCCCCATTGAGGGCAGAAATAATCTCACTCTTGAACTTGTATAGTAGGACTTAGTATAGTGAGGTGCTTAATAAATGCTTTTTTTGTCCATTTTACCCATTTTTCATCTATTGGTAATTGATGTTTTCAAAAAAATATGCCCCTTATCTAACCTTCTATTTATATTCAGTTATGGAAGTGCCACCATGACTTTTCTGCAAAATATTTTTGGTTAACTATAGTTTATAAATTGTTCTTCAAAAATAATCAAAAAGAAACCTTGCTAGCATTCTAAAGTTTGTGAGTTTGAAAGTTGGTATTATAAAAACTGATTGTAGTATCCATTGGCCCATCTTCATGTATTTTGTGATGTTTTTCAGCCATGTTACTATGACCTTCTAGAATCGTACATTTTATAGACAGTGATTTTATTTCCTAAACATAGATCTTTAGAACAATTATTGTTCTCAAACAAAGCTAGAATATCATCTTACTATCCATACCAGCCCAACATTAACAACTTTCTATTTAACATAAAATAATTGATACATGTACAAGTACAATGGACCCTCTACCTCTATACTTTATTCATGGGGATGACAAGGAACACCCAAACAGTATTTTCAGCACATTCAATGCAAAGATAGTCACACTGAGTAAGGAAATAGAAAATAATTTTTGCTTCATTTTGTTTTGTCCCCCATAAAGTAACGTGTTTGATTATAGACCGATTGATTAGGAAGTCATAAAGAAACATATTTAATCACACAATCATTACCCATCACACAATCATTACCCATATTTTTCTTTTTCTAGGTACATGATTAAGACAAGAACATCTCCTAACTAAAAATGGACTTAGAGGTTCTTCACTCCAGGACCTTCAACCTTTTGGAAATAATAGTGAGTGATAGAAAATTAACAATACTGTATTACCCTTTATATGAAAAATAACAGCCCAGTCAACAGGACGAGTACACTGAATTGTTTTTGACATGTTAGTGATGATACTTTTCCATTATTTCAGCTACACAATCCAGCCTTGGATCCAGTAGCACCCATATGTGAGACAGCTGGCTGGGGCTCAGAGAACAATCTTTGTCTGGGGAACAGAATTTTTTTCTTTGTGTAGTGAGCTGGCATCATTAGCACTGTGGTCTAACCAGCTGTGCTCACTGGAAATTACAGTAATGTTGTCTACTCAGGGAGTTGATATCATTAGTTGTCTTGGTGACATTTTTATGTAAGGGGTTTTGTCTGTGAATTTTAAGGCAGAACTCCAAATTAGGTCCATTGACCTTTCTGTTTTCCATACAGTGCTCTACTTGATCTCACTGGCCTCTCTACCTCCCTCCTCATTTTTCTTCTCTCCTTCCCATCTATGTTACTGTGATGTCTATTTGTTTACATTTTCTCATTTTTCTCTAATTCTGCTCCAGCTCATGTTTTTAATTCCTCTTCCTAAACCATGTTTCCATCATCTGCCCTCTTCTCTCATCGGAAGGTCTCATTTCTGGCTGCGTACTTATCCTCATCTGCTGTCTTCCATTGCATTGACAACTCATTCTTTTTTGATGTGCTTTTCAGCCTCGTTTTCATGGTATGTCTGAGCCATTGCTTCCTTCTCATTACCCCTGCCAAAACCTCTCTCTTCAGCCTATGTATGGTCTGTTGCCACAGATACGTTCAGTTTGAAGCCAATGAATGAGTGGCAATATTCATTATGCAAAATGATGCTTAAACGATATTATCACCATTAAGATGTTTAGTAATTACTTCATATACTACATTTCACCTAAAGAGTTGGCTTTTTGAATTGTAGAATTCCCTGGAAAAGTGACCAGTCAACTGGGAGAGCTGTGTCAACATAAACCATATTTTAAACCATCTCAGGGAGGCATGCCACAGAAACAAAGAGCAGCGATTTTTCTACTAAAGAAGTAAAGCTGGGGAGGTAGGGGGGGTAGATATAGATGTGTGTGTGTGTGTTTTAAGCAAACAAGACATATCTGTGTATTAGCCTGATGGAGAATAAGAAAGTAAGTAGAAAATGAGTTTCACAACTAAAGAGTTTTGAGCCTTTGACATATCAAAATCATAGAGGATAAGAATTTGGCAAATTGACTCTATCTGCAAGGGAGGGATCGAATCCAGCCATAGTCAAATTTTAGCTGCTTTTAATTCCTTCAGGTCTTGTAATGCTTTCCCCTCCCTTCTCCTTACCTTGTTATTTTCCTTTTGACCACTTTTCTATACTCTCAGGTCAAGGGCTTGCCCTGCAGAAAAGAAAAAGCTTAGCTGAAAATTAGGAGGTTTAATCAAAGCTTTTCCAGACAGCATGAACAATCAGCAAACACTGAACTGGACAAAATGAAATGCCATTCAAATGGAAACAGCAGGAGCTTGCAGATTTCCCCAAACAAAGAATGTGACTCCAAGCATCGCTTCCCCTCCCCCCTCCAGCTTCCCACTTCCCACTCCTTCCTGTAGAGGTTGTGAATGAAATCTGGGGAAGGAAGGGGGAATGGGGGCTAGGGCTTGATGACAGAAGAGTCACACAACATTAATTCCTTGTGCAGCACAGAATACAGGTCATTATTCTTCGGTGACAATATCCAGAGACCATTTGAATCTGGAGAGGTTCCCCTCCCTCTGTTTCTTTTTGGCAACAATTTACAATTCTCGAAAACTGGCTCATATTTTAGCTAGAAGATGTGTTCTAATGTGTCACGTTCAGCCACTGACTGTGAGGATGAACAAAATGTGCTTTTCAATATACAACAGAAGTTGGTGAAGAGAGGACATGATAAAACTCATATTACAGGGACCATATTTCCTCGTTGAATGAGTAGAGATTGTTTTTTTTGCCCAGAAAATTCACGTATTGTAACGTTCACAGCACTGTGAGTCATAAGACGGGCAATATGTGAGTAAGAAATTGTTGAAAGATGATAAATTAAACTGACCTAATTATCATACTTCTAGAATGGAGCAAATTCATGGTCAACACACTGTGGCAATTCTCAATATTTTAGAGTCATCTACTGGAAATGCAGCAAGAATGTTGGATAGTGTGGGTAGTGGAAAGAACATTTAAAAAAAACTTTGTTAGTTTCTATTCTGCCTGGGCAGCCAGGTGGTACAGCGGATAGCGTGCTGGGCCTAAAGTCAGAAAGACCAGTGTTCAAACCCCTCCTCAGACACGAACTGTGTGATCCTGGAAAAGTCACTTAACCTTGTTTGCCTCAGTTTTCTCATCTTTAAAATAAGCTGGAGGATATGGCATTCTGATGTCTCTGCTAAGAAAATTCCAAATGGGGTCACAAAGAGTCAGATATGACTACAAACAATTGAACAGCAGCAAGGTCCCATCATACATACCAGCTATATCTTACATCTCTTCCCTTCTTAGCCAAACTCCTTGAAAAATCCATCCACAATTGGTGTCTCTACTTCCTAGGTGTATCTCCCCAGGCTCTATCCTGAGTCTTTCCTTTTATTTCTATACTCTCCCACTTGGTGATCTCATCAGGTCCCATGAATTCAATTATCATCCCTACGCAGATGATTCTCAGATTTATTTATCCAGTCCTCATCTCTCTCTGGGCTCCAACTGCTTGTTGAATATTTTGAATTAGATGCCCTGTAGGTAACTGAAGCTCTACACTCCCCAAGCAGAATTCATCATCTTTCCCCCTCTCCTCTTCCCAATATTCACATTATTGTAAAGGACACACCATCCTTTCCATCACCCAGCTTTACAGCCTTATCATTATCTTGTGTCTCACTAATTGCCAAAGAAAAAAAATGTCCAAATCTTATAACTTCTTCCTCTAGAAGATCTCTCCAATACATTCAAATATGATCAAAAGAGGTCCTATGTGTAAAAGACTTTGAAAACCTTAAAGGGAAATAGAGATATAATCTGTCATTTTTGTTATTGTTATAATTATCCTTTCTGCTTGCATAGACACAACTGTAGCTCAGGCCTTCATCACTTCTCACGTAGCCTTTTCCAACGGTCTTCATATTCTTCTTGACTCAGGTCTCTGAGATGGCTCAGGAGGGGAAAGTAAGACTAGTGACCTTGCACAGCCTTCCATCACTCAAAACAAAGTCAAGTGCAAGTCATGTCAGTATTTCTCTGATGGCATGGTCCTCTTTGAGAGCAAAGGATGAATACAGACTGTGAGTAGACTGAGCTTCCTGAGTGGGGACCCAGTTAGCTGGGTAACCCCGCTCATCCTCTCCCTTCTATCTCCCTCTCCCCTTCCTTTGGGGTTTTGGGGTTTACTGGCTAGAAGTCCTTTCCTTCCTTCCTTCCTTCCTTCTCATTCCCAAAACCTTAAACCCCATGCACTCTGAAGTCCGTGGATTGGACAACAATAGGTCCCTGCCCAAGCTCCACTTAATGGCTGACTTAGAGTGATTATCACTAGTAACAGTTTCTGCTGATTTAGTTATTTTTTTTTTGTTCATTAAAAGGGCCATTCCTTGATTACTTCTTCAAGAGGCCCATTCAGTTACCTCTCTCCAAGTGTGCACCTGAAAAGGCCAGCCTAAAAAGGCCAAGATCTCCCATTGCACCCTGGGTCATCTCTGGTCATCCTGATGAATATCTGGTCACTGGACCCAGATGGCTCAGGAAGAGAAAGTGAGGTTGGCAAGCTTGCACAGCCCTCCCTCACTCATATCAAAGTCAAGTGCAAGTCATGTTGTCATTTCTCTGATGTCATGTCTTCTTCAAAAACGAAGTATGAACACAGACAGACAGACAACCTCAGGTGTCTACCCACTCCAGTCTATCAGATGGCAAGGTGATTTTCCTAAAGCACAGGCAGGATCATGTCATCCTCTCATACCATCACCTCTAGGGGTAGCCATTACCTTCCTTCAGGATCATCTAAGGTCAAATAGAAAGATCCTCCAGGACCAAATATAAAGTCCTTTATCATTTAAAGTTCTTCCCAACTTTGACCCTTCCTCCCTTTCCAATCTCCCAGTCTACTCTTTTCATGCCTTCTGCAATCCAGTCAGTCAGACCTACTTTCTGTTCCATGCACACGACACTCTGTCTCTTATCAGTCAATCAATCAACATTTATTAAGCGCGCCCAATGTGCCAGCACTCATTGTGCTAAGTCCTGGGGATACAAAGAAAGGCAAAAGACAGTCCCTAGTCTCAAGAAACTTAAATCTATTAGAGGAAGTAACATTCAAACAAGTGTGTGCATGATAAATTGGAAGTCACCAGAAGCATTAGAATTCAGTGGGATTAGGAAAGGATTCCTCCTTTGCAGTCCCCATGACTAGTACATTCTCCCTCCTGATTTCTGACTCTTTGAATCCCTGGCTTCATTTGACACAGAGTTCAAATCTTACCTTCTTCAGGGAGATCTTTCCCAGTTCCCAACTTAACTTAAGTCTTTCCTCAAAGGTTACCTTTCCTCTGCCTTCTATGTATCCCCATGGACACATAGCTTGCACCTATGAGGGGAGAATGATCAAATGCTGTAGAGGTCAAAAAAAATGAATGAGGATTGAGAAATATCCTTAGATTCGACAACCAATAAGTCATTAGTAATATTAGAGGGCCTGTAACAGGATTGGTTGTTTCAGAGGAGAGAATGGGACACATCAAGAGATGTACAAGAAACTTTTTTTAAAATTTTTAATTTTAAAAAGAGATGTGCAAAGAACAAGCATTGATGACAAACTGTATATGGGTATGAGAGAGTAAGGAGTTGAGGATGACCCCTGGGTTATGAGCTTTGGTAACTGAGAAGATAGTGGCGTCATCAACAATTCATTCAAAAATACTTGGTGTGCTTTTTCTATTTGGTCTTCAAAGAAGACAATAGGTCCCTATGGCAGAGGTTCTCCACCACCACCCTCAGTTGGTAGAGCCATAGGATTCGAAGTGTTAATGTGTGAATAAGGCCCCTGTCATACCTTATTAAAGTACAAACCCTTCTCTGATTGAGTTGGAAGGGAGCAACAATGCTTGATCCTATCTCAGATAACCTTTAAAAGACACAGTCTGACCATTCATGGCCTGGAGCAGGTGTGAACTGTGACCTCTGTGCCTATACCAGAAGAAAGTGAATAAGAAAAGGGGCTTCTCCCTTCCTTCTCACCACCATCCCCCATTGTCCATGGCATAAGAGTAGTTATTTGTCCAGAGAGACACACCGTCATTCAGAAATCAGGGGGGTAAAAAGCCTGCAAAAGCTGCAGACACAGATGTATAAAAGGCAATTACTCAAGGCTGAAAGAGACTTGAAGTAGGGTTTTTAAAAAAAGGTGGAAAAATGCCTTTGAAACTCTGGTGGAAACAAAAAGGGTGTGGACTTGAGACAGTTAGCCTTCACTGGCTGCAAGGAGTAGATACCAGGTGCCTAGCCAAGTGAACCGTCCTGGTGCCCCAGCAGCAGCTTTATAAAGGGAGGACTTTACAAGAAGAAAAAGGGTGTAAAGACTCTCCATTTTCAGTGGAGCGAATTGACTTGGTCATACTTATTCCGTGTTCTGTACTCCATACATTCCATACTACATACTTCCATGGTACTCACTCTTTCTGTCTAGTTTTCCCATAGTCCTTGTATGTGGGAAAATATATCCTCTTCAAAAAGAAAAAAAGAATGTATGTCCCAGGTTTCACTGGGGAAAGGAATTTTTGTAGCTACTCTGCTCACTGTGCTATCTTAATAAATACCTTTGCTAAGAGAAAATTGCGTTTATTGCCTGATGGCTAGTAAAAAGCATACCAGTGGGAACTTGTAAGCCAAAGTAGTAGAGGTCTAGAGTCACCAAATACCCTAGAACCTGAGGCAGCAAGCACTCTCTGGAGACAACCCTCCATTGAGATTGCAAGTTTGGAGAGTACCCCACCAAGGGTATGTTATAACCTCATTTTACCAGTGAGGAAACTGAAACTCCAAGAGATAAGATGACTTGGCCAAGGTCACACACCTGATTAGTGGCAGAGCTAGGACTTGGAACCTAGGTTTTCTGATGCCAAACCTAGGTTCTTTTCTCCCTATTTCTCTGAAATGTAACTTTATAGTAACTAGAGAAGAAAGAGGATCTTCTTCACAGACACATTTTAAACCATAATACCATCATTCAAATAAGTGCATTTCCTCCCAGAAGGCTTATTTGCCTTCCTGAGTTCTGGGTTTGTTTCAAAATTCATCTCATGACCTTACAGTCACTGCTAGAATACAGCCCAACATTTGTGTGTGCTCAGCATCCTATTGCTCAGGCACATCCTGTTCCACCTTACCCAACATGCACTTAATGAGATTGGGTTTTTTTTTTTATTGTCTGCCATTATTCTCACTTCCATGTACAGTACAGTTTCCATGCTAGTAAATAGGAGAGAGCAGCCAGCCATATGCTGAAGGACTCTCAGATCCAGAAAAATGTGGGTGGAGGAAAGGGAAGTTAGAAAGCAGGTTGTTATATCTATTGCTGGCAATTTAGATTCAGAGACATTTCATCTGCAGTTCCCTCAAGTGTTGAATTGAATAAAAGCCATTGCAAGAACAGTGAAGGAGGCTGGGGGAGGGGCTGCAAGGGGCCCTTCCAGCTGAACGAGGAGAAACAGGCAGTTTGTAAATGGGTATCATGTCCTCAGCTTGGAATCAAAAGCACCAGAATATCTGGGAGCCGTCTTCATCAAAACAAGATTCTTCCATACAGCCCAGACACCGACTGAAAGTCAACTAATGCAGGCCCAAGAAGGTGGGATTGGGGGATAGGCATTTATAATAAGGAGGGCACAGACGTACTAAAAAGTGGTGTGCGTAGGTTGCCTAATGCAATAAAAATTAAACAACCATTTAGAAATTCACTTGTTTTACAGGAGCTAAAGAGAGATGGATGTTGGTGTGGGTTGGAGTCTTATTTTCAATTCAGTTAAAGTGCATATTGGTGCCTGAAATCATGAGGTGTTATAGCTGAAGGGGACCTTCATTGTCACACAGACCAGAGATGTCAAAAAATAACACTCCTCTGTGTGACCCAAAGAAGATTAAAATGTAATTGGGAAATATTTAACAAAAAAAGGCTTAAAACATAGATACTACATTTCAAAATTAAGTCAGTATGTGCCCCGTGGGGACCCTTATGTCCTGTGTAGTGATCTCCTTTTCTATTTGAGTTTGATATCTCCAATCTAGAGCCACCCCTTCATTTTCCAGATAAGGGAACCCCAAAACTTAGAGGAGTGAACTGATTTGCTCAGGGTTCCCCAGTGAGTTAGTGGCTGAGATGGTTCTAACACCCAAATTTTCTCGTTCCTGGCCCAGTGATCTTTCTTCATTCATTGCTTATGTGCTCTGCACCACAAAGACCCTGGGAAGGGCTACAAAAAAACATACAGGAAATAATTCCTGTCAATTACTTGTTTTTTTCATTTGAATCACATTTTCCCATAGAAACAATGTTATAATTATTGGTTAGGTTTCCAGGCTAGTCCACACAAGCCTGTAATAGAATTGAAATACTAAACATTTGCAATGAAAAAAATAGGAAAAATATTGAAGCAACAGTTTTATTTAAACCAGCAAAGAAGTGGAATTAAATGAAAACCATTTTGTATTTATCTTGAATGCTGATGTTTAAGAAAAACTGATTTAATTAGAGGAAGAGGAGGTAGATGGAAAATCTTCTAGCAATTCAAAAGGGGACATCTGGGTACTTTGGAGATTTATGATACTGCTTCTTAATTATCTGATTTTACAACAAACTCTCCTTTTCCTTGATACAAGTTCATTCATTCCACAAGTATTTATTGAGCACATCCGATGAGCAAGGCCCTGTGAGGGTAACAAAGCTATATTAGAAACATTTCTTGACTTGGAGGAAATTGCATTCTACCATGGTAGATAGGGTATAAATACGCAAGTATGGTAAGTACCCTACAAGGGCTATGAACTAAGTGTTCTTGTTATTTATAGGTTGTTGGCAATCACTTGTGATGTGATAATGGTTGAGGTAATATTTTAACTAGGCCTTGAAGGTTGCACAGGATTTTAATAAAGATGGCAGAAAGAACCCTCTAAGCAGAGGGACCTGCACAAGCCAAGATGATAAGGTGGTTAAGAACAATGTGTGTTCTGGAAAGAATGACTAGTCCACTGGCTGGATTGGATTGCCCTATATAGGCCAGGAAATAGGACAGCTAGTAAGAAAATAGTAACTGATAAGAAGGTAATTTTTTTAGGAAAAAGGAGAGCAGAACACAGGCACAGGAGCTATTGAAAGGGGCTGGATCAAAGATACAAGAAGAGATCATTTGAGGGAACAAATTTCCAGAAGAATTAAGTGTGTTGGAAAAAATTGCTTCCAGTGAAATTAGCAAAGCTTTGACTAGTGAAACAGGAGGGAGGGGGAGAGGGGAGAATATGGTACTTGTGTGATTCCCGGAGGGTAAAGAAAAAAAGTATAGATAATGATGTTCAGTCAGAGAGCTACCAAGGCAACTTAATTGTTCAAAATGATCCTAGTGGTCAGAATGACATCAAGGTGTGTATAGGAGGAGAGACAGTATATGAAAAGTACCTCTGTAAGATAATAAATTATAAGATTATAAAATCCCTAAGATAACCTTTAACAGCTTTTACTTTATATTTATTACCTTGTTATGAGTTGTCTTCCGCATCCCCCACCCTATACAGAACTGATGCCTTTTGAGGGGTAGAACTGGGTTCTCTTGGGCAAGTCACTTCTCAGGTCCTCTCCTTTTTTTCATATCTCCAGTACAATGTCTGACTCCTACTGGTGCTTACCTGGCATATCAACTGATGCAAAAATATGCTTAGTCCTTGGAGGCATTCTAAAATTTCATTCCATCTAGTGTTAAATGAGTATTTTTTGGACTGAATTGATAAGTTACAACTACTCAAAGAATCATCTTGCAATTTAGACTCCTTCGTGTGTTAGCTCCTAGGCTAATACTCACAAGTAGACGGTCTAATTCAGGTGTGGGGCACCTGGGGCCTTAGGGTCACATGTGGCCTTCTAGGTCCTTGGGTATGGTCCTTTGACTGAGTCTTAAGTTTGTCCTGTGAAGTTTTGATTCAGTCAAGGGGCTGCACTTGAGGACCTAGAGGTCCACATATGGCCTTGAGACCATCCCTGGTCTAATCCCTGTGTTTAAAATAACAAGAACATTCTCTCCTTTAAGATGTCAAATCCATTAGAACTCCATGGCCTCGATATTCTTGACACAGTCTGAGAATCGGGGTATCTGAGGAAGACTCAAGCATCATCTCTTTTTATTGACCTTTTGCGCAGTCTTTAGCCATTCCCAACAAATTCCAAAATCTAATTTGCTAGCATCCTAGCATTCAGGGCAATTTTCATGCTGAAGTAGCACAGTTGTCAAAACGCAAAGTACTTTGTTGATAGATGAGAATGGAGTAGGACTTTTATCCTCATAAAATGTGCTGGTACATAGACTTGGGGATTTGCAGAGAGCACTTGGAGTCGATAAAAAAAAAACCCGACGAACATAATTGTGAACTTTTTATTAATCCATAAATAAGTTGTCATTGTTACTGTTTGTTTGTCCTTTCTTCTTGAAGCGGGCCAATGACTTCACAAGTGTGATAACTTGGTCACAAATTGGATCTGAGTGAGACAGAGCTTACCAAAGTCATCAGCCTTGAAGAGGAGGAGGACGAGTATTTCCCAACTTCTGTTCAAATTGACGAGTTGGGTCCCCAGAAAGCCCCTACTACTACTCTCAGATAACATGGTAATGAGAGTTAATATAAAACCTTCTCCTAAGAACCTACTTCACTCCTTCTTACAAATATACACAGCATCCATGGGAGGATTAGGTTTCAACTTAGACTGAAAGAGTAGTGAGGCACACACTTTGCAATCCAGATACACTCGTCCTATTTTCTGTTCTTCATACACAATACTCCATTTCCTGATTCCTTAGCCATTTGTCCCCCGTGCCTGGAATACATTTCCTCTTCATCTTTGCCTCTTCCTTTCCCTGAATTCAAAATCTTTAAGAGGCCACCTCCATGTGCTCTTGTGCGTATATGTATACATGCATTCATTTATATGTGTCTTTGTGTGTATATATACATATATGTGTGTATACATACACACACATCATTATTTACATATTGTCTCCCCAGTAGAATATGAACTCCTTAAAGACAGACTCATCTTCCTGAGTTCAAATCTGGTTTCAGACACTTCCTAGTTGTGTGTCCCTTGGCAAGTGACTTAAACCTGTTTGCCTCAGTTGCTCATTTATAAAATGAGTTAAAGAAGGAAATGACAGAGCCCTCTAGTATCTTTGTCAAGAAAACCTCAAACGGGATCGCAGATATGACTGAGACATGAATAATATGTGGTTTGTCCTTCATTCTTGAAGAGGACAGTGACATCAGGAAGATGATGCCATGACTTGCCATTGAGTTGTATTTGAGTGAGTGAGGGCCATGCAAAGTCATCAGCCTCACTTTCTCCTCCAGAGTCATCTGGGTCCAGTGACCAGATATAGATCAGGATGACTAGAGACGGCCCAGCTGACTGAAACAACTGAACAGCAAGGACAGAGATCATGTTTTCATCTTTTTTTTGTATCCCCATCGATTAGTACATTGGCTGCCATGTTGCCAGTACTTAATCAATGCCTTTTGACTGACTGACTTGGTGATTGGACAGGTTGACTGTGCACATATAGTTCAGAACTACTCTAGAATAAACACAGGCAGTGGGATAAACCACAACAGGTGTATTCATAGGGCATAAGGTATCATATAAGTGCTAACATAAAATATTGGCACCCATCCTCATAGAGCATCATGCTAGCCTAAGAACATGTCCCATAGCAGACGGTCTCAAGGCCATTGACCAGAACAGAAGCAGACACCTTCAGAGGCAGACATTTATGTTTTTATGTCAATACTTGGGTGCTCTCAAGTTCCCCTGGCCTCTGACATAGGCATGCTCTAGGGAGAAGGGATGATTTAGATGTGCTGTCCAGGACACAGATCTTCTGAGATGTTCACTGACTTTATGACAAACTTTCACTGACCTTTTGACATGGAGTCCTCATGGCTAAATCCCTTTGGATTTTTCCATGCCTGAGACCATGGACAGCACAACACAACCCAAAAGATCCTTTTTCCCTTAGGGATCACTCGCAGCTCAGGGGAACCATCCCTAAACACACTCAAAAATATTCAGTCTCCATAGCTTGGCTGTGACAAGCTTCTGCCTCTAAGCAGTCTAAGATTCTCCCCAGGCACTGTGATGAGGGCTAATTTCCAAACAGTATGGATGACCTACTTCTGTGGGTTGGCTGCAGGCAGCCCCAACATGGGAGAGATGCAGGTGCCCTCTTTGGGATTTTAAACTATATGCTTCTGCTATTTTCTCATCCCTACAATTCAGCTATATCACCTTCCTTGCTGTGGTCATAGATGCCTACATTTTTGTGTTTTGGGGTCCAGAAGTCAATGGAGATGTTGCCTTTCCTTCTCACATGACATTTGACCGCTCTTAGACCAAGAGTTAAATCATATAGCCTTCACTACCCTCCTAAAGATCTTGCCTTTCTTAACGTGAATGAGTTTCTGATCATGCCCCTGAAAAAGAGGATGGTAGGGATGGATCTGTGAGAGGAAACAGCATTCCGACCCTATCTGTTTACAGACAAGAGTTTCTTATATATGAAAACTATAGGTACCACATCTGCTACCCGGAAACTGGAAGTCTGTTTCAGGTTCTAAATTCCAATAGCAGTACTGTATCAGTTTTTAGAATATGACTGTAGATGAAATCTTAAAACAGAATCATTCCAAGTGATTACTGGCTGTCAGTTGAGTCAGAACACTCATTTATCCATGATGCCAAAGGTAAAAATCTAATTTCTGCTGAAACATTTGTTTCGTGTGTGAGAGCTGCCTTAGTTTTCTAGCCTCCTGGTGACAGTGGTATGTCAGTCCAAGTAAATGAACACAAGCGCCATTTTATGTCACATCCAGGAGCAATTCTGACTACTTTTGCTAATTGAGATTTGAATTTGCAACTTTGTATAATTCTCTTGAATTGGGGTGGCTCATGAATATTCAGGATGTTCATAGTATTGGCATTAGCCTGCTCTTAATACCTTAGAGAAGAATCAGTTGACAAGTCACAAGATATGCTAACAATTCATCGTTCACTACTTAGAGGGACCTGCTTTCATATCCAACACTAAAAAATACAGAAATGATCTCTACTCTAGATTACCAGACAGAATCCTTAAAGGTAGGGTAGATTCACTAATTGAAGATTCTCCATTCTGTTTGAGGGGAAGACCTATTAAGAAGTTTGACATCTCTTTGTTCTTTTTCTTCCTTTCTTTTCTTCCTTCTTTCATCTCTCATTCCCTTCCTTCTTCCTTCCCTCTCTTCCTTCTTTTTTCCTTTTTTTCTTCCTTCTTTTCTTTCCTCCCTCATTTCCTTTTTTCCTTCCTTTCTCCCTCCCTTCTTTCCTCCCATTCTTCCTTCAGCAAGTATTTAATGAAAAACTTTTATGCATCTGCCCTTAGGTGCCATGGAAAATGATTTCATTAAATTTTATTTTTTAATTTACTAGTATGTAATTTCTCTCCCTCTCCCCTCAGCTGTGAGAGGAAGGATCCTTTTAACAGCTCTGTAAAGTCAAGCAAGCAAATTTCCACATTGGTTGTGTCCAAAAATATGTGTGTCATTAATGTGTGGTGAGTCCATCATGTCTGTATTAGGAGATGAGTAGGCTTCTTCATCCCTGGTTTTCTGGTCATTGCACTAATCAAACTTATTCATTTTTACAACGTTGTTATACATTTCTTCACTGGTTCTGCTCATTTCACTCTAAATCAGTCCATATAAGTCTTCCCAAATTTCTCTGAAACTGTACCCTTCATCTTTTCTTGTGGGACAATAATATTCCATTATATTCACATACTATAGTTTGTTTTACCATTATCCAATTAATGAGCACTTCCTTAATTTCCAGTTTTTTTATACCCTCTCCTCTCAAAATTTGCTATATGTAAAGTACTTTGGAAATGTAAAAATGCTATATTGTTGGCAGCTATTATTTTTTCAAACCCTTTGAGGATTAGACCTAGTAGTGGTACCAGTGGATCAAAAGGAATACAAATTTTAGCAACATTTTATGCATAATTCCAAATTATTTTGTCTGGGTCATTTCACAGCTCCACAAACAGTATATTAAAGGTCCTGTTATAAAGAGTCCCTTCAACATTTATCATTTTCCTTTTTTCTCAACTTTGTCAATTTGATGGAAGCTAGGTAGAAGCTTAGAGCTACTTTAGTTGTATTTCTCTAATTATTATTTTTTGGCCAGCTACTTGATACAGTGGATAGAGTGTTGGGCCTGGAGTCAGGAAAGCTCATCTTCCTGAGTTCAAATCTGGCCTCAGAGACTTCCTAGCTATGTGACCCTGGGCAAGTCACTGAACCCTGTTTGCCTCAGTTTCCTTATGTGTCAAATCAGCAGGAGAAGAGAATAGAAAATTGTTCCAGTATCTTTACCAAGAAACCTCAAAGGGGGTCACCAAGAGTTGGACATGACCGAACAACAACAAATTGTACAAAACACTGTGCTAAGTGCTGGAGAGGTAAATGGTTCAATAAGACATCCCTTCCTCTCAAGGAGCTCACCTTCTAATGGGGGAGAAAACACATATGGAAGATTTCACTTGCATCACATCAGATGGAAAGGTCCTATGGTCCTTAAGGCACAGTAGATGGTAGTAATGCCTTATCTTTCATGTCATTTCTACTGATAAAATCATACCAGCAAAGACACATTCCCCACTACCTAAAAAGTTAGAGTTTTGTTATGCAGACAAGCTGTACATATATGTGTGTGTGCGTAGTGTGTATGTGTGTGTATATACATATATAGTGTATATACATATATACACACACATATATGAAACAACCATCGAATAGAGGTAGTTGATCACATAGTTTCTTATACAAGTACTGAGTACAGTACAAATGAAGGATCAACTTGGGGACTGGAGGAAGTAGGCCATGCCAGAAGGGAAGAGTTCCATGCACAAAGGCAGGAATAGGTAGATTAGTGCCTTCCCTCTGAGGTCACCTCCTGCTTATGCTACACATTTCTTAGATACACTATTTTTTACAAGTTGCCTCTTCCATGATAATGTGAGCTTCTCAAAGAAAGATACTGTGGCTCTGCCTTTCCTAGAAACCCCAGCCTTTCACATAGTGCCTGGAACATAGTAAGAGTCTTGACTTACTGGAAACAAGAGGGGGGCTGCATAGTACCTAGAGTCTAGGAGCAGTTGATAAAGAGGGCTGGATACAATGAAAACCAAAAGGGTGTGTGTGTGTGTGTGTGTGTGTGTGTGTGTGTAGAATTATATAGAATTTTATTTCTCTGAAGTTCAAACCACTTAGAAATCCAACAGTTTCATCATGTCATCCCAGAAAAACTCATTTGGTTGACTTACTATTTGTGCAAAGCATATCAAAAAAAATGAGGCAGTTATAAAACTACTGTAAAAAGGAAGATAGAAAATAAAGTGGAGTTACTTCCAACAAATAATAATATATAACTCTTAAGTAATGAAAATTAAAAAGAGGAAAATAGGACAGAGATATATAGTTACATACATGATGTATAGATAGGTAGATTATGGATGGATCATTTGACGTCTTGGGAGTTGAGAGGTATCTTAGAAGTTATCCCTCAATTTTATAATTGAAGAGACTAAGGCCCAGAGAGATTAAATAACTCATGTAGGGCCATGGGTAGCATGGGAGAGCCAGGTTTTGTACCCATGTTGGTTCTCTGATTCCAGATCCCACTGTTCTATCACACTGCCCTAATAGGTAGAAAGAATGAATGGACTGTTTTTACTTTATTTTGATTGGGTTCTGTTGGCCTATTTGTTCATATACTTTTTGACTCTTCTGCTATTTCAATTCTTTGTTTTCAGTCTCAGAGGGGACAGATAAAACTTTCTCCACCTTTGCTGCAGGGAAATGAACCAAGTGACTAGACATCACTTCCAAACAAGGTACCCCTCCAATACAATTCTTGAATCCAAATCTTGGTGAAGTCTCCCTCATAAGAATGGTTAGGGGAAGGAGGAGCCAAGATGGCGGAGTAGAAAGATTCACATATGCTAGCTCCGAATCCACAGCCCATAAAATACCTGTAAAGAAGAACTTCCAACAAATTCTGGAGCAGTGGAAGCCACACAACAATGGAGTGGAGGAAGTTTCTGTTCCAGAGAGCCCTGAAAAACTGACACCAAAGGTCCATCGTGCACTAGACCTGGAGCAGAGCCCAGCCCTGCCCCCATGCAGCACCTAAAGGAAGAGATCTGAGCAGGCTTCAGGGACGGAATCTCCAGCGGCCATGCAGGTCCATCCACCCACAGACACCAAAGGTCAGTGAGAGAGCCTGTTTGGCTGGCCAAGAGGGGAGTGGGTTGAACCCAAAATTCAGGTCCCCTCGGGAGGCAGCAGCAGAGGCAACAGCGGACAGGGGCTCCCAAAGCAGAAAGGAGCTCAGATACATTGTTGAAGGTCTCCCCATAAACCCCCTGAGGGAACTGAGCCCTGTGAGGCGGCCCTGCTCCCACCTGAGCAGCTGAACTTAATCTCATACTGAATAGCAGCCCTGCCCCCGCTGAAAGCCCTGAGGCTGGGGAGCAGCATTTGAATCTCAGCCCCTAAGCACTAGCTGGGTGGACCTGGAGGTGAGGTGGGTGTGGAGAGGAATCTCAGAGGTCAAGTAACTGGCTGGGAAAATGCCCAGAAAAGGGAAAAAAAAAATAAGACTATAGAAGGTTACTTTCTTGGTGAACAGATATCTCCTCCCATCCTTTCTGATGAGAAAGAGCAATGCTTACCATCAGGGAAAGACATAGTAGTCAAGGCTTCTGTATCCCAAACATCCAAAATAAATATTTAATGGGCTCAGGACATGGAAGAGCTCAAAAAGGATTTTGAAAATCAAGTGAGAGAGGTGGAGGAAAAACTGGGAAGAGAAATGAGAGAGATGCAAGAAAAGTATGAAAAATGGGTCAACACCTTGCTAAAGGAGACCCAAAAAAAACGCTGAAGAAAATAACACCTTGAAAAATAGGCTAACTCAATTGGCAAAAGAGGTTCAAAAAGCCAATGAGGAGAAGAATGCTTTCAAAAGCAGAATTAGCCAAATGGAAAAAGAGGTTCAGAAGCTCACTGAAGAAAATAGTTCTCTCAAAATTAGAATGGAACAGGTGGAGGCTAATGACTTTCTGAGAAACCAAGAAATCACAAAACAAAACCAAAAGCATGAAAAAATGGAAGAGAATGTGAACTATCTCATTGAAAAAACAACTGACCTGGAAAATAGGTCCAGGAGAGACAATTTAAAAATTATGGGACTACCTGAAAGCCATGATCAAAAAAAGAGCCTAGACATCATCTTTCATGAAATTATCAAAGAAAACTGCCCTGATATTCTAGAACCAGAGGGCAAAATAAGTATTGAAGGAATCCACCAACCACCACCTGAAAGAGATCCAAAAAAGAGAAACTCCTAGGAACATTATGGCCAAATTCCAGAGTTCCCAGGTCAAGGAGAAAATATTGTAAGCAGCTAGAAAGAAACAATTCCAGTATTATGGAAATACAATCAGGATAACACAAGATCTAGCAACTTCTACATTAAGGGATCAAAGGGCTTGGAATAGGACATTCCAGAAGTCGAAAGAACTGGGACTCAAACCAAGAATCACCTACCCAGCAAAACTGAGTATAATACTTCAGGGGAAAATATGGTCTTTCAATGAAATTGAGGACTTTCAAGCATTCTTGATGAAAAGACCAGAGCTGAAAAGAAAATTTGACTTTCAAACACAAGAATGGAAAGAAGCATGAAAAGATAAACAGTAAAGAGAAATCATAAGGGACTTACTAAAGTTGAACTGTTTACATTCCTACATGGAAAGACAATATTTGTAACTCTTGAAACTTTTCAAAATCTGGGTAGTTGGTGGGATTACACACACACACACACACACACACACACACATACACACACACGTGCACACACACAGAGACAGAGAACACAGAGTGAATTGAATAGGATGGGATCACATCTTAAAAAAATGAAGTTAAGCAGTGAGAGAGATGTATTGGGAGGAAAGAGGGAGAAATGGAATGGGGCAAATTATCTCTCATAAAAGAGGCAGGCAGGAGACTTTTTAGTGGAGGGAAAAAGAGGAGAGCTGAGAAAAAAACATGAAGTTTACTCTCATCACATTCAACTAAAGGAAGGAATAAAATGCACACTCATTTTGGTATGAAAACCTATCTTACAATACAGGAAAGTGGGGGAGAAGGAGATAAGCCGAGTGGGGGGGGGGGGGATGATGGAAGGGAGGGCAATGGGAGGAGGGAGCAATTTGAAGTCAACACTCTTGGGGAGGGACAGGATCATAAGAGAGAATAGAAGCAATGGGGAGGCAGGATAGGATGGAGGGAAATATAATTAGTCTTACACAACATGACTATTATCAAAGTCATTTGCAAAACTACACAGATATGGCCTCTATTGAATTGCCTGCCTTCCCAAAAGGAATGGGTGGGGAGGAAGGGATGGGAAGAAGTTGGAACTCAAAGCTTTAGGAACAACTGTTGAGTATTATTCTTGCTACTAGAAATAAGAAATATAGGTAATGGGGAATAGAAAGTTATCTGGCCCTACAGGACAAAAGAGAAGATGGGGAGAAGAGAAGGGAGGGATGATAGAAGAGAGGGCAGATTGGTGATAGGGGAAATTAGAATGCTCGGTGTATTGGGGTGGGGGAACGGGACAAATGAGGAGAAATTTTGGAACCCAAAATTTTGTGAAAATGAATGTAAAAAGTTAAATAAATAAATTAACTATAAAAATTAAAAAAAGAAAAAAGAAAAAAAAAAGAATGGTTAGGGGTAGGGAAGAAGTATTCATTATATAGCTACTATATGCCAACAAGTCACTGTGCTAAGGACTTTACAATTATTATATAATTTGATCCTTAGAACAACCAGGAGGCAGGTGCTGTCCTTGTCCCCATTTGACAGTTAAGAAAACTGAAGCAGACAGACAGACTTGCTCAGCATCATTCAACTCATAAATATCTAAAGCTGGATATGAACTCAAGTCTTCCTCATTCCAGACCTATCCACTCTATCAACTGCATTATCTAGCTGTCTGTATATAATCAAAACTCTGTTAAGGAAATGACATCTGAATTGCTTGCAGAATGTAAGACTTTGCGTCTACTAGCAATGTATTTTGTATGCTCATAACAGCATATAGTGGCTCCAGTCACATTACTCTGACCAAGGCAAACATACTGAAGTTAAGCATGAACTCAAAGTACAGCATCACACCTTCTAGTGATTTGGTAATGGAGTTAATTGCTATTTTGCATCCTTTAATACTCCAAGGATCCATGATTTCATCTGTGTGGGCACTCAGGCCAGTGCTAATGCATATCATAGCTCCTTTGTGCCTCAGGAGGTTTTCTTCATGAGTTCCTGTGGCCAACAGAGTTCATTTCCTGGTGGCCAGACCTCTGATAATAATTCACATAGGTCACATGCAAAATGTCTTGGTAGATGAAAACCACAGACATAAATTTGATTCAATTCTCCTCTGATAATCAGTATCACATGAAGCTTAATTATCAGAGATGTAGGCTCCCCAAAGATATTTGAACAGGATGTCCTGTGCAAAATCCAGATGAAGTAGAGATTATGGCTACTTGCTGATGGGTAGATGAGTAGCAAATAGGGATATAGAGCCTGGACCTGTGATCTCACTGGTACAGAGAACTCCTGGATGAGTAGACTTATTCTACCAATGAAAGTTAGTACTTTCTCTGCAACCTATGATCATAGAGAGTTTGCTAAGGGGTCTGAGAAGTGAACTTGCTCAAGGTCGCACAATCAGAAGGTATCAGAGGCAAAGATTTGAGCCCAGATTTTTCTGATTCCAAAACCAGCTCTCTCCCCACTATGCTCTCCTGCCTCTAAGAAATTATGAGCTCCAACAAATACTTTCAATACCATGGATGACAATGTGTTGGCTGCTTCAAGCCCCAGAATGCCAGAGGGCCACTTCAGTGAGAGCTATAGCCACACAAAATTTATAGTTCTTGTAGGTCATACTATAAAAAAATCAAACTAGTAAAAAATATCTACTGCCCAGACTGTGACATACAATCAGCCATGCTACCCGTTGAATTAGTTGATTAGGCCCTTTGTCTTGTGAAGGCTCTACACACAGACTGTGAGCACAACCCAGAAATTAGCGAGGAGAGATTGGGTTGGATCTGATTTGGGGAATTGGCCATCTCCTTCAATGATCTCCAGCAGCTCCCTGGAAATAACAGCAACAGTCACAGACTTTTAAACATCTATATTCAAATTGTGGAACAATGTGATAACAAAGTATGAAACATCCATCATACTTTAGGATCTGAATTTAAGATGGCACAAAGGGCAAGGGGAAAAAAACATTCTATGGTTTGGGACAAACTTCAGTGTATGATTAGCAGACACACCACAGGTACATGAATAAGTGAAAGTAGAAGTGGGCTGATCATGTAGTAAGAACAAGAAAGAGCACCCAATGGACAGATGGCATCCATGATGTAGGGAAGACCAAGAAGAATGGTCCCTGTGCCCTGGATAGAGCTTCTCTGTAGAGGATTCATAGGACATGGAACAGAACAGCATGGGATGAGAACATTAGAGTTGATGGTGATTTGGAAAGAGTACCCAGCTCTGTGAGCAAAGATTCCTTTGTCAAATGAGCATAGCATGAAGATCAGGACAGAATGAAAGACCCACCTACATCCAATGGGCAGCCAGGTGGTGCAGCGGATAGAGCATTGGGCCTAGAATCGGAAGACCTCAGTTCAAATCTGGCCTCAGACACTAGCTGGAAGACCCTGGGCAAGCCACTTAATGCTATTTACCTCAGTTTCCTCATCTGTAAAATGAACTAGAGAAGGAAATAGCAACCCACTCCAGTATCTTTGCCAAGAAAGCTCCAAATGAGGTCACAAAGAATCTGACATAACTGAAAAATGACAGAATACCAACACATCCAAATATTTGAAACAACACTTTGTGTAGCAATAAAGATCTGGAAACACCATAAAGGTGTATCAGTTGGAGAATGGAAAAATTCGTCTTCATATGTGAATGTAATGGGATATTACTGGGCTATAAGAAATAAATACAATAAACACAGAGAACCATGGGAAGAACATGAATTAATCCAAAGTGTAGTCAATGGAACCAGAAAAAAATGGTTTAAAAAACAATGTAAATTAAAAGGTTGCAACAAAATAATTGAAGCTGAATCCTGCAGAATGATAATGACTGAACAACCCCAAAGGTAAAATATAAGAAACCACTTCTCCCAGTGTCTTTGCAGAGATAAGAGACTATGGGTATAAATCACTATGGGTATAAATACATAAATTATAAGACCTTTTTCATCATGTTGATTACTTTCGCTGAATTATTTTCCCCTCCTTTTTTATTATTTATTATAAGAGATGACTCTCTGTGAAAGAAAGAGAAGAGATATTGGGAAATGTAGGTGATGTAGAAACAAAAGATATTAATAAAAATTGCTGAATAAAAATAAAATAAAATACTCCAAAGAAAGACTATCCATACAAATGAGAACATGAACCCACTTAAATATTATTTTAAATTATTTTAATTCATTTAATAAGAAATCAATTTTTTTAGATAAACAGTGCTTTACTACGTCATTAGGGCAGCTAGGTAGCACAATGAATAGAATGGTCTGGATTCAGGAAGGCTCATCGTGCTGAGTTAAAATCTGACTTCAGAAGCTTACTAGATATGTGACCCTGGGCAAGTCATTTAACTCTGTTTGCCTTTGTTTCTTCATCTGCAAAATGAGCTAAAGAAAGAAATGGCAAAACACTCCAGTATCTGTGCCAAGAAAACCTCACAAGGAGTTCAACAGACTGAAAAAAGACTGAACTACAAGGCTTATTGCATACTAAATATTTTATTCATTCATCCAAATAATAATTCACATTTATAGAGTACTTTAAGGTTTGCAAAGAGCTTTCCTCCCAAACACCTATGAAGTAGATGTAGTGTTATTATTGTCCTCATGAGGAAACTGAGGCTCAAAAAAGGGGAAATGATTTGCCCTTGGTCCTATATCTAGGAAGCAATGTCCCAGTGTTCAGTCATGTCCAACTCTTTGTGACCCATTTGGAGTTTTCTTGGAAAAGATACTGGAGTGCTTTAGCTACTTCTTTTCCTGGTTAATTTTACAGGAAACTGAGGCAAATAGGGTTCCAGTGCCTTGCCTGGAGTTCATACTGAGGCCATATTTGAACTCAAGAAGATGTATCTTCCTGACTCCAAGCCCTGTGCTTCATGACCTATGGAGCCACCCAACTGCCCTAGCACTAGAGCCACGATTTTAAGAGTCCAGCTCTCTTTCTACTAAGTCCCAATGTTTCTTAACTTTCATATTTATTACTACTCCGAATTCTGCCAGTTTCATGTCAATAACATATTTTTACTTGCATATTAGGGTAGTAATTAGACTTGAGAAACTTAATGAGCCAACCAGCTGCCCTGTAATATGTAGCCAGGACTTTCTCTGGACATTAACAAAGCTGTTTACTGGCTCCACCCAATTATGTTCGACAATCTTGGCACTGTGGAGGGATGACACCATCCTCCTATTGGCTGCTGAGCAAAAAGAGCTGGTGACAGCATATATTTATAAGGGAATGACTCCACCCTTGGTTCTTCCTTCCCTTCTGACTTTGAGGAACATCAAGATTTCTGAGCAGCTTCCCACGAGGGGTAGACAAGGGATGCCTTGTGCTGTCTCTTCAACCTGGATGCCATATGGCTGTGAGCATAAAGAAGACATAGCACATATTCTGTCTAGGGGAACCCCATACTGGGTCTTTGGCTACTTCTTTTATGTCCTGGTCTTTGGCAAATGAGATTCTATCCTAAAATGGATGCAGCCAAGCTGGGGGTAACTTGATAAGTTTAAAAAGTCTGAGTCCCTTTACTGAGCCCTACATGTGTAATGCCTTTATCTACTTTCTGAACTAACTTTCTAAACTCTCTTTTCCTATCTTTGGGTCAATCTGGAGCTCTATTTAGATTGCATTATGATAGTAATGGCCCAAGGGATTAAGATACTCTACCCACTCACCTTCTTCTTTACTTGAGGGGACCCTCTTCTGTGGACCCAAGCATTCAATCCAGACTGGATCCACTCCTCTTGGAGCCTGACCTCCACCCCGGTACCCTACAGAAAAATTGCTGAAGGTTTAGTGTGGGCTCATATCTATCATCTTCCTGCAAGGAGGGAAGCAGAAAGGCACTCAGCGAGTAATATAAATCAAGTACTATCGATGCTGGTATTTATTTCTTCCATATTAATTCTAAAAGACACAAAGGTCGTGCAATGCCCTTAAATAGAAACAAAATTGGACAAGAAGTACTGCTGGATGCTACCAGAAAATGGATATGTACAACCACCTAAATATGAGGCATTTTTCAGGACTGATCATTAGACATTTTTATATTTCACCCCAGATATTCACCGAGTCTCTATTTTCTGGCAAGTTGGAACAAGGGCTAAACTTCTTGAGATCAGAAAATATGTCCTTTTCGACTAGTGTGTATCTAGATCTCAACACAGTGCCAAGCTTGCACAGTTAATATATTTAAAATCAAAGTGAATAAAAATAATTCATTTCAGTACGTTTGAGATGTCATTCTATATGACCAATACTCATTCTCCATTGGATGTGTGACCTCATTCGTTTATTTCCTCCAGTAATGCAGATCTGAACCCACCCAGGACTATCCACCCCACATAAGGCCATCCATCTCTCCCACTCGTTTGGCACAGAGGACCTCCTTTGCCTTCTCTTGTAAAAATCCCACTATAACACATGGGTTATCTATCCATTTTTAACTCTTTCTCTACCCTTATGACCAAACCATCTTCTTTTTTGCTCACCTGTTTCCTTGATGACACTCTCTACTCTCCTTTATCATTCCATTTTTTTCTTATGTATTGACCCTTCCTTATATTCACCACATGCTTTTCCATTGCCCTCTGGGTGATATTCATTTTCAGTATTTTGGAGACCAGTGTTCTGGGCTATAACAATCATGCAATAAAATGGAGAGAATATTGGTATTAAAAAGAATCTCCTTTATTTCAGGGTCAAGGTTAAGGTAATTTAGAAAACTTCACAATTTCCAAAGGTAATCCCAAGAGAAAAACCTGAGTTCAAATGTGACCTCATAAACTTACTGTGTCACTCTGGGTAAGTCACTTAACCACTATCTGCCTCAGTATCCTCAACTATGAAATGGGAATCATAACAGCATCTACCCCTCAGGGTTGTTGTGAAACTCTAAAAAAATTAATATGTGAATTAAATTCCTTGTTATACCCACAGTGCAACCTCACTGCCCCTATTTTATGTCTCACCTTCAATTAATGATCAGAGGGTCACCAAACATTATGTGCATGTTCTCTAATGTCTTTTAAGGAATCTTGTGTCATTTGGACAAGTTCAGGGGAGATATCTTGTCAGAGAAGAGCCTTTAAATGTGACAATATCCTCTACTTCATCAAACATTTTTATTGACAACAAATAAGCAAAGTTGGATCTTATGTTCTTATCTCTTAGTACATTTGATTAAAGGAAAGATGCGATTCTATTGTGGAATATAATTTATAAAATAACAGCTAATCTTTATAGAGTGATTTAAGATTTACAAAGTGTTATACTTGTATATAACTCAATTCATCATCCCAACAAGTGTCTGAGGTAGGTGCTATTATTATCCCCATTTACAGATGAGAAAACTGAGGCAGAATAAGCTTAAGTGACTCACCTGGGGTCACATAGCTAGAAAGCACTTACAAAATCCTGTTTTCTTCTGATTGGCACCTACCTGGCACATTGCATAGAGTGTTGGGTCTGGAGTCAGGAAGACTTATCTTCCTGAATTCAAATCTGGCCTCGGACACTTCTTAGCTGTGTGGCCCTGAACAAGTCACTTACCTATGTGCCTAAGTTTCCTCATCTGTAAAATGAGCTAGAGAAGAAAATGGCAAGCCATTACAATATCTTTGCCAAGAAAACCCCAAATGTGGTCACAGAGAGTCAAACACAACTAAAAAGCAACTGAACATTTTCATCTAATACTCTCATCACACATCCCCTTTCTGTTTCTATAGATACAGTCATTATAGATGCTTTATAGTCTACGGGTTGGTAGTTATTACTGGACTTTTTTTTGTAATAATGTCAGAGATTTTCCCATTCCTTTGGCATACTCCTTTCCTTCAGACACCTTGAAAAGCAACCCCATAGCACCCTCACAATCATTTCACCTCCAGCACATAGACCTCCTTGCCTTGATTTGGTCCATTCCTGCTACTTTCCCCACCTTTGTTCTCTTTTGTATAATTCCTGTCTTCTCTGATGTACGCTGATAACACTCATCTCTAAATCTTCTTTTAAAAAGATCTCTTTTGTTATCTTATTTATTTGAACACACGTGTCTACACTATAATTATTATAATGGTATTTGAAAATTTCTTTCCATGAAAAAATCTAGCTGAATTCCTTTCTCTTTGAGTCTGCTTAAAGAAATGTTTTCTACAAGCTCTCCCAGAAATATGGGCATGCGTTCTGTACCAAAATTCTTCTCTATTTACTGCATAGAAGGTAAGAGAAGAAGGGGGCTGCCAGGAATAATAACGTGAAATCGTGTGGATGTTTTTTGATAACAGTTATATGCAAGAGCATTCACTTTCTTACTACCTAAACAGGTAGACACATAAAGCCTTATTAAAATAAAAATCACCTATAACTGTATTAATATTATAATGGATTATTCATTATCTAATTCCCATTAGAGTCTGAAATGGAGGCAGACATGGGTCTTCCTTAGTGAGATTTTTTTCATCGTGGATGGCATTTGTTTGGCAAGCGAATTTTGAATTGGTCAGACCTAAGACATGGGAGACCTAATTATCTGCAGAGCTTGCATCTCTTTTGTGTTTGACTGAGGCACTCTTTTTTTAAAATTTTATTTATTTTGTTCTGAACTTAAGAAATAAAACAATCATTTCCGTAACATAGAAAAAAAAGATCCTTCCACATGAAACTGTATATCTATTATGTACAACTTGCTATTCTGTTTAAATATATGATAAAGTTATTGCATAACTTTCTTTTTTTTCCTTTTTTCTTGCCTCCACTCCCCACCCTAGAGACGGCTGCCATTAGACCCAAATAGTGTCTATCTATCTATAGATAGATAGATAGACACACATATATATATATATATGTAAAATCATTCTATACATATTTCTATTTATCAGTTCTTTCTCTGGATGCAGATAGTGTCTTCATAAGTCCTATGTAGTTAATTTGGGTATTATAATAGCCACTCTTAGTGCTACTAATAGAATCCTTGACCTGCATTATAAAATAACATGAATAGAATGTACTGCAATATAATGCTAAAGTATAATTCTAGTTCTGTCCTTGTAATGGCCTGTGTAAAATTGAAAAGTTATATGTGAAGTGTTCATGAGAAGAGAGAGTCTAGGACTTCTGTGACCAGGCATTCAAACTCACCACCAACAAAAGCTATTTAAATTTGATTCATCCCTATACCTTCCCCTTTCCATTTCCTAGTGCGTTAATTGCCTGTGGGAAGGATAACTTGAATTATCCATCAGGGATTAAATTACCTTTTTGTTTATTTTCCCCAGTGAACAAGATCATATGTTCTACCTTTATTGAATTAGCTAGAAAGTATATTCTTTTTTCCTTTCTTTGGTCTCCCCTCCAGTTTCTGTGCTTGCATGTGCATGAGAAATGAACGGTGCCTGCACAAACTTCCCACATGCCAATTCCTATGTGCCTTTGTGTAAGAATACAGCCATGCGCAGAGGTCTGTGTGTGCATCTGTCTGTGTGCCTGGGTGCAGAGAATCGGCTGCTCCAGTTACTGCAAGCAATTAAACTGCGACAGGAGAGAGGGATGAAGGAAAGGCGCTGATTTTCTTTTCCTTTGCAGTAATTGCCTCGGCAATCATCTTTGATCACCCAAAAGCACAGGAGGAAGAGTAAGGCGAGTTGACATCAGTGTTATAAATAAATATATATATATATATATATATATATATATATATATATATATATACATTTACATACATGGGAGCACACCAGCTTATAGCTTTTTACATAACATCTCTGACCTGAAACTATTGTAGCTTTATTGACACCTCATTTAATTTAATCCTTTCCTCCCAATGCAGAAGCCAGAAGATTCGGAAGGGGGAGGGCATTGGAGGGGGTGGATAATCAAGGAAACTCTTCTCCCCGCTCTGCTTGAATGTCTAGAAATGACAGGGAAGTCATTGCTTTTGAAAAGCAAAGCAGGGACGGTACAATTGATTTCATTTAGTTGAAGGCTGAAGGGGATAAGGATGGGGAATTTGCCTGAAAACATACCAAAATCCTTACCACAGGCCCAAAGCTGATTGGGGTTTCCAAAGATAGGAAGAAATAGTAAAGACATTTTGGTTTCCCCAGTGCAGAGTGATGGGAGACAAAGGAGATGATGCTCCATGCATCGATGTGGCTGGGCACCTTTTGTCAGCTTCAAATCAGCATGTCAGGGGGCTGAATCGGTTTAACCTGCCTCTATGACACATCACCCACCAGGCTGACCTGATAGCTCCCTCATTTTTTATGGACGCAGAAGCTCACATTGTAATTCATTCCCTGGCACACTCTACTCATTCAGTTGTCTGCTTTTCAACCAAAAAAAAAAAAAAGGCACTCTGAATAGTCTTTGCCGGCTGCGCAGATGAGATATTAGCATTCCACATTTTGCTTAACATGGCAGTGATTCTGCAAGTTCCATCCCAAAATAATGCCTCAAATTCATCAATTTGTAGTCTTAGATCAACCATGCAAATTTACACATCAGTGAACTCAGGGTCTAAAAGAAATCAAACCCTAATTTTTTTTAATCTTAAACATACAAACCAACTCCATTGTCTTTTCTATTTTGGGAGGGGGCGAGGGGAGAGGGTTACACCAGGCAGAAGCTTGCATTTTTTGAAATAGGAACTGCTTTGTCTATCAACAATGCAATTAGCAATGCTGTATGTGATGGAAGCTGATGAAAATATGGTGTGTTGGTAAAGGTTTTTTTAGTATTTCAATTAACCATGGACTCATATCATTTGTTAGGTCTTACCTTTCCCAAATCAGTTTGCTTAAAGGCATAAATATTTTAGTAGTTAAAGGAGAAACTAAAAAACATTGCAGAGCCACAAGCTTATTCTTGACATTATACGTTAAAATCCAATCTCCCCTTTTGAAAGTACTGTTAATTCAGGTCATTAAAAAGTTCCTTTTCTCACATCCAAATAATATTGTATTTGCCTGAAAGAGAGTTAACATACTCTATAATGTCATTAGGAATATAATTCGTAATTAGTCAAAGTGAACCACTTTGTATCCCTTTACACAAGCAAAATCAAATCTATTCTGCTGTCCCTGCCTCACAAATAAGTTGGTCCAGTGTGTGATTGCAGTAGAATAGTCTATTTATGTATAAAATGTACTATAAAGGATAAGGTAGGCAATTAAGATATTCCTTCAGTTTCTCCACATCTAGTTTCTTCCTAGGACCATCCTTCCAAAATTCCCTGCTAAGAGGAATGGAATTATTCTCTTGTTTTTAACCCTTGCTTCTTTTTTAAGTATACATTTTTTTCAATTGGCAAAAATCTGCCTTTTCTTCTTTCCCCTAAACCATCCTTCTTCTCCCATTGTTGAGAATGAAGGAAAAACAAACCCCTGTTATAAACATATATAGTCAAGCAAAACAAATTTCTTCATTGGCCATGTCCAAAAAATATGTATGTCTCATTGTGTACTCTGAGTCTTTCACTTCTACATCAAGTGGTCATCTCTGGTTCTTAATCTCTTCACTATCCATCCCTTCTTTTTACCTCAAGATGTTTATGTACTCTTCTTGCTCCCACAACTAACCTGAGTCAAATTTTCAATCCAACAGACTGCAACTGACCTACCAGCTATTGGAAAAGCAGTCGACAAAAGCATAATCTAAGTAACTCCACCCCCATCTCAGTCCCATGCCCAGGGAGACATCCATAAGTCTAAAAGGAAGCTGGGACAGACAAGGGACCATCCAGCTCTTCTGGCCTGACCTACAATGATCAATGTAACTGTGACCATCTGCCACCAGAGCCTCAAAAATTACAGATGGTTGTTCATCAAACACTTTCTCAAGTTCCATACTCTGGGATGTGATCCATCTAGCCCAGGTAATTTAAACTCATTTGGACCACAAGATGCCATCTTAGTATCTTCTCACTCTTTGGGGTTTCAGTTCCCTGTTAACTAGTTATATCCAAGCCTTTCCAGTCTCCTTGATAGTGAAAACAGAAGTAAAACAAGAATTGAGAAGTTCTTCCTTCTCTCAGTTATGTGTCATCACCTTCCCATCAATCCCAAGTGGTGATTCTGCATTTCCCTTATTTCTCCTCCTCTTGCCCCCAACATAAATCCCCCAAAAAATCTTTTTTGTTATCTTTAAGATTTATCTCAGTTTATTCTAGGTTTTAGCATTCCTGATTCTGTCCTTACAGAGCTGTGCCATCTTTTCACATCCATCCTTAGTGACTAATCTTTGCCTCCATCTTATGAATTCTCCTTTTAAAAATCTAAGCTCATGATTTCTGAACTTCCTATTTATCTTTCCCTCTATTTCAAAACCTCCCTGCCTTTCTTTCTGATCAGAATGATTTGCTATTGTCTTGTAAGAATTTTGTGCATAAGGTTTTTCCAACTCTCTTGAGATAGCATCCCTTTTAGAGCATTAAACAGATAGTTCGGAAGCATTAAAAAAGGGGGGAGCACTGTGAGCCAACATGGGTTCATTACCAAGAAGTCATGACAAACAAACCTAATTTCCTTTTAATAATATTTCTAGACTAGTGGATAATGAGATTGCTATAGATCTAGCATGCCTAGATCTCAGAAAAATAAAGAATTTATATAGTCATAAATTTAGCTTTAAATGGGATTTTAGAGGCAGGAAAGAATGCTGAATATGGAATAAGTGGACATGAGTTCAAATCTCATTTTTGCAATTTTGCCATTTATGTAATTTTGGCAAATTACATAAACTCCCTGAGATTCACTTTCTTCATCTGTAAAATGAGGGGATTGAACTCGCTGACGTCCACGATCCCTTCCAGCTCTAAATCTATGCTCCTATAATGGTATCCTCATGTACATGATGGAGGGATGTAGGTTGATAATAGTAAAATTAAGGTAGATTTGGAATTGGTTGAATCACTACCAAAAGAAGACTGACTGACATCAGCCAGAAAGATCTTAAGGAGATTGCTATTGACATAATCCAAGAATGAAGTTATTTCATTTGGAATGGAATAAAGGAACTTTTGCAGGGAACCTTTCAAAGAAATAATCAATGGGATTTATGGATTGATTGGCTATAAGGAGTAATGGAGACCAAGATGAGTTCAAGATTATAAGACTCAATGACTAAAACAGAAATCAGAAAATGGAGCCCACTTGAGGGGAAAGATGGTTTCAGTTTGGAACTTATTTAATTTGAGATGACAATTAGGTATATCTAGTAGGCAAGGAGAGACAAGAGGTTGGCAGTAAAGAATGAGGCCAGGGTTAAAATATAAATTGAGAGTCATTTGCATAAAGGAGATAGTTGACATTTTGAGAGTAGATGGGTTTTCTAAGAGAATGTACAGAGAAATGAAAACAAATGCAGGAAACCCCTGCAGTTAGGGAATAGGAGGAAGAAATAGGTCAGATAAGTGGAATAATACAGTGTCCTAGATGTCAAAATAGAATTTCCAAAATGAGGTAGTGGTTAACAGTGTGAGATGTCGCAGCAAAGGCAAAGAGAATGAAGACCAAGTAAAAGCTTTTGATTTTTCAAGGTCAGTTAAAAGAAGTTTCTACATGGCAATAAAGATATGTCAGATTACAGGGAAAGCACTTTATATAAAGCACAGAGATGCTAAATAAATATTCATTGAATTTAATATTTGGTAATAAAATTAAAGTATTAGATCAAAATCACACATTTGAAAATATGGCAAAGATACAGAAAAAGATAATTGTGAGAGGAAACAGAGAAAGTGAAGGGTTTTTTGAAGATCAGTGAAATTTTGCATATCTAAAGACAGAGAAAAAGGAGCCAGTGGCAAGGAAGAAATTTGGAATTCCAGAGAAGGAGAATATCCTCATGGGAGCAATTGTTGCTTCTCTGAACCCTCTTGTGGTTCTTTCCGTGATAACAGAACCTAACCCTGGATCCACTTGCTGTATTAAGTAGCCTGACCATTCTGAGTATGCTGCAGAGGCTATTTCAGGTAGAAGCTGATAGTGACAGCTACATTAATCTATAGTTTCTAAATATCACAGGACTACTCTTAGAGGCTGTTTGCAGAGTAT
Source organism: Bettongia penicillata ogilbyi (assembly GCA_023548195.1). Taxonomy (NCBI): domain Eukaryota; kingdom Metazoa; phylum Chordata; class Mammalia; order Diprotodontia; family Potoroidae; genus Bettongia; species Bettongia penicillata. The sequence goes on along the minus strand of JAJHZJ010000527.1, from coordinate 8,042,334 downwards.
TCTTTTCCAAAGAGTCAAAAGAATAAAAGTAATTGGCCACTGAACTCCAACCATATCCATCAGGACATCATACTGACATCACCAGTACCTGAAAGTCCTACCCTAGAAATTTTGACCAATAGACTAACTCCTTCTTTCAAAAGAAGGCAAACACCATTTGTAAATATACAGCCTGTGATAGCAAGTGCAGTTGTATATTCCTGCAGTACAACTGAACCAAAATACACCTTGAATTGTCTAGACACATCAACAAGTATTTGCTGAGTGCCTATTCTGAGTAAAGCTCTACCATGTCATCTTTATTTCACCCTTTCCTGGATGGGATAAGAAGGCAAGATTTAAATGAAGAGAGTGGATGGAAAACTTTTATGGGGTCTGTGATCTAATATCTGAAGACTGCTTTCATCAGTAAAGAAACACAGAGTAACTATTGTATTACCCTGTTTTCAATGAGACGCTAAGATTCACAACTCTGTAACTAAAATAAATACATTATCCTTTGGAAAATTCTCCTTTGGCAACACTAGCAGAAAAAATTAAGATAGTCATCAGAAGTGTTGGGGGTTTTCTAAGACCTTAATATCTTTGAATATGAGCTTTGGCATTGTACTAATAATAAATGTCTTTATACAATCATCTAGCTGGGCATGGAATCTCCTCTTGTATAGGTTGTTCCACTGTAAGATGCCATTGCTGATAGTTGAGAGATAAAAACAAATCCTCACCCTGCCTTTCTGTACTCTGTTTGAAGCATAAGATGGGGGAAAAGGACAAAGAGATTTTCTTCTCAAAGGCTGAGTTTCTTCCCTATCTGGCTGTCTTCTCAATTGCCAGAGGTGACTCAGCTCAGAGAGTTCTTCAACTAACTTCCAAACTTACCAAGCTTGCTTTTCAAGGGCCATCTGGGATGTGGCTAATCCTTGGGTCAGTCACTGGTTAGCCACTCTCTGAGTCCATCAAATCTGATTTGTTTGAAGAATTCCTGACCTTTTTCCTAAAGGATCACAGAAGTATAGACACTTCTTACATTTTACTTGACATACTTTCTATCTCATTTAATCTTTACAACAAACCCTGTGGGATGAATACTATAGATAATATCATCCTCCTTTTACAGATGGGGAAACTAAGACTCAGAGGGGTTGCCTATGACACAGCTAGTAAATGTCACAGGTGAGATTTGAAATCTAGATATCCCCTCAATCTAGGTCCAACATTCCTTCCACCATATCACCCTGGCTTTCATAAAGTCATCTATTAAATGACTAAAGACCACACTACATAAATATTACCAGGAAATGGGATGTGTGTGCTGACATAGATAATAGAAATACAGTAAGGAAATGTACTCAACAAGACTTTCACTAGCCTACCATTGAGTTTTCTAGTTTTCTTCCAGTCGAATAATACTCTTCCAGTCTAATAATAATAATACTCCAGTCCAATAATACCAAAAACCATGGTTCATCTGTGGGGAGGAATGATGTCCTACAGAAAGAGGTATAAAGCCACAATTGCATTGCGGGGCATTTACACCATGGGAATACCCTGGCCCCAGTTGGAAATCTGTTTCCCCAACTAAAATTAATTAAATTTTTATCAAAGTATTTCTAAGACCCTTTTAGAATGTACATATGGTCCTGGTCCTAAGAGTTTCTAAAATACCCTTCCCTCAAGTATACTTCATTGAGTGATGAGAGAGAAGACCTTAAATGCCATATTATGGAAATGCCATGATCTGCCATTGTCATCAAGGTGAAATGTCCCACCAGACTTGATTCTTTACAACCAGAGAAAATAAATATGTTCTTTGAAATAAGTAAAGATAACATTAACCATCCCACTATTTATCTTATTTGGGGAACATATTCAGGATTTATAGTCTAGGCATGTTCTATTGAAAATCAGTTATTCTATTTTCCATGGATCATTCATAATTTGCATCACCACACAGTCAAACCTAAGTGTACCCATTATTAGAAAGAGGGACATATGTCAGAACCACTGGACAGGGGCAAAAATAAACTACATGATAATTCAGGTTGGCAATTCTTCAGTTTCCTCTACTACCAAAAGCTACAATTTTTCAGTAAGCTACCCTATCACATCATCCATGAAAATCCCACCTCTCCTTCAAGGCCCAGTTCAAGTACCATCTCTTTACATCACACCTTCCCTGAACCCCTCAGTTAAGGGTAAACCTTCGTTTTTTTCTTAACCTTTCTTAACTCTTTTGGTGCCATGGACCCCATGGGTGGAAGTCAGGTGAATCCTACAGACCTCTTCTCCTAAAATTTTTTAATGCACAAAATAAAATATAGAAGATTGCAAAAGAAGCCATTTCACTGAAACATACTTATCCAGTTTTGAAGAATAAGGTGCTAAGGAAAAAAAGAACAAATTCCTAGATCTCAGATTAAAGACTCCTGCTCTTGTATGTTATAAAAGTCTGTACCACTTCTATTCAGTAAGTATATGCTCATCGCCATTATAATTATTTCTTTACATGCCTTGCCTATCCTACAAAATTGTAAGGACCTTGAAGACCCAGATTCATTCTTCTTCACATCTTTTTTTGTGGTGGCCTGATAGATAGAATACTAGGCCTGGAATCAGGAAGAACAGAGTTCAAATCCAGTCACTTAACCTGTTTACCTCCATTTCTTCAACTGTAAAATAAGAATGATAATAGTAGGGTTATTGTGAGAATCAAATAAGATAATATATGAACATATATATGTATATATAGATAGATGGATAGATAGATGTATATATACTTTTAAAGTGCTTGACCCAGTCCCTGGCTCCATAGCAGATGCTATACAAATACTTACTACCTTTCTTCCCCCTTCCTGGGACTAAGAGGCATATGATATGTGCTCTTAGTTATTTGTTGAATTAAATTGAACCAGACCTTATTCCCTATAGATTCCTTAAACTGAGTTTTCTGCCTTTTCATAAAGCACAAGCCCCTAAAAAATGTCATTCTTCCACTGATAATCTGAACTAGGCGTTAAGTTTAGATGTTTGTACCTGATTTTCCTAGTCTAACTCCTAAGGTTGCAAACATTATACACTGAAAGCCACATAAAGAAGAAAATCCTAGGGAGGATTTCCTTATGTGGATTTGCTCCCCCCCAGGCTCTGATCTCAGAATATTGGGGAATTAGATTCATTGAGAATTTTTTTCCCCTCACAGAAGAGGAGGTTCGTGAAATTGGCCATCCAAGCTTGTGGTCTCTCTTTCTGCCATTATCTCCCTTACAGCTCACAGCCCAGGGCCACAAAGTTGTAATCAGCCTGGTGCTATGACGCACATTTTCACAGTTTCTCTCCTTTTGAGGTCTCTCCTATAGTTCGTACGAAACTTGGCACCAGATCATGCTGACTTGTTAACCTCTTGAGATAATTCCATTCATTATTGACATGAGAAATAGGATTGAGTCTTGAAACAGTAGCAAGAAAAAACTTAGCTCCTGATAAAATAATGAGCCTTCCTTATTTTGAGCTCTCCTTTCCCCTTTGCTTTGATGCTTGGCCCCCCTATTATGACTCTTTGTCCACCACTGAAAAGGCCAGTGTCCTCAATTTGTGCTCAGCTGGAGAGGGAACATTGGGCTAAAGAGTTGCGGGGAAGCAAAGAAATCATGCTGAGATGATATTTTCCTTTATGAGACATTTAAACCACCATAACAGAGAGAATGTCTTATGAGCTGAGCATCCGTTTTAAATATGGAAAATGTGCCCTGGCTGTAGGACGGTCATGGCGCTGTTGAATATTTGGAGCCTCCAGAATCCAAAGGAAAGGAGGAGTTGTGTCCTATTAATGAATAGCAGAGCTATTATAGATAAGAAATGGAAAGGAGAAAGATTAAAATAACTCTCCCCCTCCCACTCCATATCCCATTATTTGCCAAGTTGATTCAACAGATACCTTTTTAAGTCCTTCCGTATAGACTGGGTACCATGCTAGGAGTTGTGGATGAGACAAAGCAGACAATGTGACGCCTGCCCATATGGTACCTAGAGTCTAATAATGTGACTTCCTCTGGGAAGTCCTACAAATCTGATGCAACAGGGTTTTCTGCAATTATCATTCTCAATTATTTTATATTTGCATTTTGGGTGTAAAGGGCATGCCATTGGTCAAGAGATAATTATCACTGTCTTAACATTTAGGGAAGGAAGACTTTGGGAAGGAGATAGGACAGGTGTGAGTGTTTGAAGGCTGCCACCTTATCAAGCCAATGGAAGAAGAATATGTGGGATGGAATGACAAGAGGCTTACAATGAACAAGGAGTAAAATAATGAAGGGAAGAAGCAAAAAAGGAGAGACCAACATGTCTGCCTGATACCTTCTAAATGCCGTGTTTTTATGCCATAATTTACACTTTTGATTTATCCTATATATGTCTTTAATGATTACCAATCATTATTTATAGTAAAGCAACATTCTTATCTGATTGGCCAGATCGTCAAAAAAAAAAAAAAACCCTACATCTTGACATTTAAATAGTTAAAACCCATTAGAAATTACTTTTAGAAATTTCACTGTTTGGTTTGGCCAAAGGCTGGTAATACTGAAAGTACATTGATGTAACTGACCCTGTGAATTAGGAAACTAAAGGACCTCCAGCTCTTCTTGTCAGGCCAGGATTTCGCCTTCGCCATTCACCAATCAATACCTAGAATTTCCTAATGCTGCTTCCTAGTAGTCTTTCTGAGGTTAGTCTCATTTCAGAAAACAAACGCGTGGAGTAAGACAGAATCTGTAGACTCTTTCCTCTTTTCCCTCTGGCTTCCTATCCCAGGGAAAGGAGACAGCTCAGTCGTGGCCGGTGGGCAGCATGGTGGTAGCAGTGGCTGTGTCTGCTGAGGTGGTATCTTCTGTAGCTGTGTCTTCTCTTTAACCTCTTACAGCATCGGATGCTATAACAAGGTGACAGTTCTATGGGCTTCGGTCAGGGTTAGCGACAGGGGCGCTGCTCCAGCTCGGTGTGTGCAGTTAGCCTTACTGGATCAATACTTAAGTCTTGTCATGCTAATTGCTTATTGGTTGACACTCATGATCCTTCCTTGCTCCCTCCCTATGTAAACTCTTTCCAGCTGGAACGACGAGATGCAAAAATCCTGAATCTTCAAAGCAAGACCCTGCTCCTCCATGAGAAGAGGGATGGCCGGGCACCCAAGGTACCCATTTTCTTTTCACCCTTAAAAGCCCTGTATGTATGCCCGTCTCTGTAACAGGGAACACCAGAGGAGATAGAGGTCTGGGAAGGATGTCCCTGGGTCAGCCTCCACAGCAACACATAGATGGCATAGATGGTTATCTTTTCAGAACAAAACCAAACCATCCCCTTTCTCCTCTTCACCCCCCTCAAAAGCATACACAACAATCTTATATCCAGTTGCAGCCCCATTTGCTTCCCTCTTCAAGTCTAGCTAAATTCATCTCCCTCCACCCCTTCATAAAGAACTGTGTACCTACAGCAATCTTCTTTGCTCCCCAGAATAGGTCATGTCAGAGCTGCCGGTATGTGTGTGTGTGTCTGTGTGTCTGTGTGTCTGTGTGTGTGTATATGTATGCGCGTGGTGGGGGGAAGGGAGGATCACGCCTACCATATTGGCTTCATATCCCTGGAATATTGGGCTTTTGTGGTTGTCCGAGGCTGTTCCTCCACCACCGTGACCACCACGACTACCCCTACTCATGCCCCAGGTAGCTCCAGGCCTGTGCTATTCGGGGCTTTGTTAAGCTGTTTAGTATTAATTGATTTTTTTTCCATTTTTTTTCCTCCTTTCCCTGGGCGGGTCAATAGCTAGATGCTCAGGAGCAGAGGAGCTATCAAGTGCAGACCAAGCAGAGGGAGACGCAGGCTGAATTGGAGCAGAAATGCAGCCAGATCCAGCAGCTCACGCAGGACCGACCTGGAGGCCGGCAGCCCACGTCAAGAGGCCGGCAGCCCACGCCACAGACAGGTGGGTACATAGGCTCAGGTCCCATCTCCAGGAGTGGGTAAGTTGGGGTATTTTTTTTCCATTTTTTTTCAAAGAAGAAGCTAACAGTAACAAAATCCTCCTTTCTTTGCTTATAAGACTCCACAATTTTAAGCTAATTTCAAAGAAACTATAAAGATCAGAAATATGAACCTTGGTTTCCCCAGTGGGATACAAGCACTGTGGGAAACCTGGGGACTGGAGATAGAAGGGGCGTCTGAAATATACATGCTGCCTTCTGATCTAAGCCTAATTCTAAGGTCTAGCTTCTGTATCCAAGCAGATGTCCTGAGTATTGATCCCTACCTCCTACTATTGATTTCCTCCAGGGGCCAAGAATGGGATGGCCCTATAGAAGGCAAGAGGGGAAAACAACGCCCTCCCAGAGGGCAGAGCAGCCCTAATCGGTGATAACAGTGTTAAGTGGTCAGCTAGGAGATGAGGTTTGCTCAGATCTATTGATCCGTGCTCCCATGGGATAGAGATCTTTCTGAATTTGCTTCAGTGGATATAAATATTTATAATTAAAATAGCCTGGGAGTCTCTTACAGGCACAAGTAAGTGACTTATCTTATGGGGCAAGCTTCGCACTACTCTTCTCCCCCTCCCTTCTACTTTCAGCATCCCCTTCCTCCTCGCCTGTATTTGTGCATGCTTTTCCATGTTGTGCCCCTGTTTCCCACCCTCTGTGCAGCGAGCACATAGCTTTCAGATTCTAGCTGAAGCCAGAAAAATCTATTCTTTCTGAATGCAGAGTCCCGCTGGGGAGGGAGTGCCACTCCCATGGGCACTTCCTCTGTACATTTAGAAACCCGGGCTCTGGAAGGGTTGGGATTGGGGCAAGAGCAGGGGCAGGGAAAGGAGGACCGAGGCAATATTGATTTATTTGCCAGTTTCTCCTACTGTGGCAGAAATGTGGATGCAGTAGGAAATAGGCTCTTTGGCACATTGTGGTAATCAGTGTTGAAATTCTTTATAAGGATGTGAAACCTAGTGAAGTACTTTTGTGGGACCCTACCTATTGACTTCTCAGTGTCTCCCAAACAGAAGAGTGTATCAGCCCACATAAGAGATTCAGAGTTTACCCCACCCAAAATTATGGGGGAAACAAAATAATTTGGGAGATCAGTTAAGTAGCAGAACATAGGAAGCCAAATAGAAAGACCAGAATCATTCACCGAAGCCTTTTCCATGGCTAAGAGTGTCCTTTTAAAGGACTCAAATTTTTCCATTTTTATTTTTAGGGTTTGAGATTGAACCTGAATACAATGGAAAGAATAGTATTTGAAATGACTTACTGTGCTAAGATTGCATATTTTTGTCAACCCAAAGTCACTACTGAATTTAATATCCAAAGACCGTCTCTGTCTGCAGAACTTACAATTACTCTTCCCTGGTTTTTGTGCTGACACAATTGTGTGTGTTAGGAAAGCCTTGGTCAGGCAGTACTTTGCTAGTTCCAGCCTTTGATTTTTCATTTACTTTCAAATTCCTACTTACAAAATTATTTAGTGGGCCCCCAGCTCTTATGCCTCTGGCTATTGTGTCAAGGCTGTTGTGTTGGTGACTTTGGGGATAGGAATGACAAGAATTGGTTTTGCTTCCCTCACATTTCTAATTATTCATCATTATGGCACATACAATATGTGAGCCGACATGTATGTCGTTGCTGTGCAAATATCTCTATACCTATGAAAAGATACCTGTAAGTCAAGTTAGAGGATGGCAGCACATCCCTCTGCCCATGTACATAAACTGCCTCACTTCCAGTTTCCCATTAAACTTAGCTTTTTATTCAATGGTAATAAGTGTTGAGCCCACAACTTTTTAAAATAAAAAGAGGTTCAGGGTTAGTAGGCTGTTGCCATGGGAAGCCAAGGTTCAGTCTTTTGGACTCCACTTGACTCCAGCCATTTTTATAGACTATAAGTCAAGCAGATATAATCAGAATAGCTTTAGTGTAAAAATCTTCTCAGGTAGCTCCATGTATGAGGTTTAGAAACACTCCAAGTTAAAATGGAAGAATGTTCTGATTGGTAACTTATATGCTTCTGCAGTAACACGGAGAATTGGAATATAGTTTTCTTTGTTTGATTTAAATGGCAACATCCAGTATGTGAAAGGTAGGTTTTACTGTTGAAATAAACTTTTAATGTTGGCCTGGGGAACAGGAGCCAAAGTCTAGTAATTAAACTATAATCTTTCACATGCTTATTTATAAAGAACATAATTAATAAGAGAAGGCTCTATTTAGGAAGAAAAATCCTGACCTTGGCAAATTTTTTTCCTGGTGTTTACAGTTTTCATCAGTAATGGCATTATTCCACTTAGAAATGAGTGTATTAAGTAGCAATGAATTAAGTTTTGGATTTTAATGCTTGCCACTAATTAAATGTAAACTTGTAACATGTGAACTAGGAAATTGTTCAGTTGCCTAAAGTGCATGTTATGTAAAGCATCCATATCTTGTAATATTGCTATTCCAGGTCAAATCTCAAACCTTATTCTAGTAGGGGTGGGTGAAATAATACATCTGGGTGTTTGGGCCAACAGTCTCCACTCTCACAAACAGTTGAAACCAGATAGTCTTTCATTTGCCCCATAATGTCATGTATGTCTGTTTATATTTTCTGTTTCAATTTTTTTAATCTCTTCTTATCCCATATACTTTAACAAATTGAAAAATATATATTTATATACACTATTTATATATACATATGTAATATATATTTATAATGTCTTGTAATGCCAGTAGAGACTGCTTGGTATTAATGGATAGTCATGGACAGATCACTTCACTTAGTTTTTACATAGTCATGAGATCCAGATTTGACTCTGACCTCAACCTCTTATTAGCCCATGTCATGAGTAAGTCACTTAAACTCATAGACACTTGCTCTCCTTATCTGTAAAATGGGCATGATGATACCTATGTCACAGGGTGGTCTGAGAAAGAGCATTTTGCTAAGCTTAGATCACTTCCCCAGGGAGAGTTACTCCTTATGTGATCCTGTGCACTTCTCAAAGCATTTTGACATAGTGCCTCATTTTTTCCTCACAAACCTATGACACATATCAGGGTAGGTAGGGTTATCTCCATTTTATAGGTAAGAAAATTGAGTCACCAAGAGTTTAGGCAAGTGGTGCAAAGTGATGATGATATGACAGAGGTGAGACTGAATCTCACATCTAAAAATTTCAGTAGTTTCTCATTTCGCTGAATCACACAGCTTCCTTTAGCATGTGAGACATGTTCACGTAATCTCTTTGCCACCTAAGAATATCTATCAGCACCATGAAAGTGTATAATATATATATATATATAAAATTAGTTGGTCTTAAACTATCATTAAACTTTCATTTTCCCTGGAACAGTATACAAGTAAAGTGTTTCAGGGGTCAGTCCAACTTTGACCTTTAATAACTCACCGTCATAGCTCCATATGAATCCACAGATTGTCATTTTGGATCTTTCCTGCTACGAAATAATTCAAGGACTACACTTTAGCTACTGCCTCCAAAATTGCATGCACAATTACTATACTTACCTAATAAGTTTACTGAATCTGGCCTTGCCACGAGCTTTTAAACCTGAGAATCTGGGGTTTAATCTATTGGTTGTGCAAAGCGTTTTTCCTATGCCCACTAATTGCTGGAAAACCATCACATATGGACTCAGAGTGCATATTGAGGCTTACAGGTTTCTTTGGGTGAGTGGGTGGAGATTTTTTTGGAGGGAGAAGAACACAGAAGAAAACCAATGCAAAAAAATTGTTTTGCTTGACTATGTTTGTAGAGGATTTTACTTTTCTTCTTCTTTCAATGGGAGTAGAGGGAAAAGAGTTGAAGGAAAAAGATTCAGACCTAAAAATAAAATAAAATTGAATACAAAAAAGGAACTAAATCTGGATGATAGCTAAAGAGCATTTCTCTCAGACTGGACCATAGGTGATGCTCTCCCATCATTTGCAAGCCAAAGATTCTCTCCTAGGTCTTGTCCAATGTTCCTTCCCATTCCCCTGCCACAATAACCAATAGGAGAGTGGCCCTTTCCCAAGCCTGCAGAACATTTAAATGACATTTCCTTTAGAGTCTTTGGCCTTTTATTCTTTCAATGTCATATCAGATAGATTGAGGTTCAATAACCTGTGATAAAGAGATATTGGACTCCAGATCTACCTATTCCATGAGACATAATAGAATGTGATGCATAGAGCTGAGAATTCTGATCTGGCCCTTAACTTGCTTAGTGACCCTGGTTAAGTCACTTTTCTGTTTTATAATCTATAAATCTATAAAATCTATATTAATATATTACCTTTATATATTACATAAGTACATAATAAATATATAATAATAAACCATATAAATATATAGAGTATATAAATATATAAGTGTATAGTATATAAATAATAAATACAACAAATCTATAAAAATTATACTGTTGTGCCTACTTTGTATGATTGTTGTGAAGAGAACCCTGAAATATGTGTGGATATCTATATCTATATGTGGATATAGATATAGATATAGATAGCTACATTGGATTGCTTGCCATCTCAGGGAGCGGGGAGGGAAGAAAGGGAGTCAAGGATAGAAATTGGAACTCAAAACTTTTTTAAAATGTAAAAAAATTGTTTTGACACATATTTGGGGGAAAAGTAAAATATTATTAAGAGAGAGAACCCTGCATGCCCTAAGCTACATCGATATGAGCAATTTAGAAAATTTTATTTAGAAGCTCTCAGTCTGAGAAAGGAATTCTTTTCATAGAATTAAAAGAAAAGGAAAGGAAAGGAAAACCATCTATATGGTTTGTCAGGATCATGTGGAAGCACTGAAAATTCAGAAACATTCATTCTTTCTGAGTGCAGATAGATATGAACAGAAGAAATCTGTATCCCAAAATAGGAAAAATTTGAAAAATAATTGGAAATGAATTAGCCAGAATTTCTGCTTTGGCCAAGTTTGACTTCACATGAACCTTTATAGAAAAGGACTGTGCCTATGCTTCTTTCATCCTAATTAAATGTAACAATCTCAAGCCTCCTAGAAGAACACCATCCCGTTCCTAACATGGAAGCTATTGTGATTTCACCAAGTCTACCCTTTCACTTTTCTAGGGCCTTATTAGCTCACACAAGATATACCAGTAGAAGGCTAAACATAAAGAGTTTACATTTGTTTTGATTTTAAAAAACAGTAAATTCAGCAAAGAAAACTATACACAACTTTTTGGGATTCATGACTTCACCTTTAATTATAGTAATTATTATGTAATTATTTAATTGCTTTAATTATATACTAATTCTAAGATAGAACTTTTACATTTTTTTTACATTTGTTCAAGTCATCAGAACAAATACTTTTTCATACCATTAGTTAAAAATCCTCTGGTGATAAAAACATTAGAGGCCTTTTATTTTGTAAAATGTTTGCGCAAAAATGCATATGATGCCATTATAACCAGTCAACTCTACCCATTTGCACATTTTGATCTGTATTTGTCTGTGACTATATTGACTTAACTACGCATATATCTCTTCATTCATAGTAATGAAAGTACCTGATTTTCCTGTATAAATATGTATTTATAAGTTAATGTGGGGCTATGTCTTACTTGATTATGAGTCATATCCTTTATTTCAAAGATCTAGAATTATTTCACTATGGGTACCACCTTGACTAATACAGATCACAAACTCTTTGTACCTTAGTAAATGGTCTTCAAAATTGCTGTGCCAAAGGACCCATGATATTAAATGCTGTCCACCTCCAGACAGACGGTTGTTGGAGTCAGAATGCAAATCAAAGCATTTTTTTCTTTCTTTTTCTCACTTTTTTTTAACATGACTAGTGCAGAAATTTATTTTGCATTAATATATGTACGTGTATTATGTGCGCAGATGTACATATAAATATATGTACAGTCATTTTTGTAATTGGTTTGGTATTCCTTACCATCTCAATGGATGGGGAAGGGGGAGGATGGAGAGAATATGGAACTGAAAAAAGTCCTTTGCTTTAAAAATAAATAGATAAATGAATTGATTAATTAATTGATGAAGGAAAAGAACACTAAAATGAATTCCCATTCTACTCTCTATAAAATAATTGTTATGACTGTAAAATGCATTACCCTGAAGTGAATCTGATGATGAACTGTGACTTTAGCAAGACTGGATCTGATCCTTGGACAGCGGCATTGTCACCTACCATTAGGTACCTATTCCACCCATTTCTAGCTTAGGAGAACCTATTAAAGTTTATGCTACTGAGGCCTAGTGGTTGAGAGCCTCAGGGGAACTTTAGTGAAGGCCATCAATGAAAAGAATTTCAATATTTTGACATCAAATGGATTTATCTGTTACGTGAACAGAGTAGAGAGAGAAATCCAACATGACATAGTGGAGAGCTGGTCTACGAATCAAGAAGACCTAGGATCAAGTCTTTCCCTGAGAAACAATATAGGCTATCACTGGCAGACCCATAGTCACTTAACATCTAGGTATTCTAACCCTAAACTTATAAGGTGAAGAGAAGTTCTAAGTCTTCATTGGTAGAGGAAGCTTTTGAACTGGGAGTTCTCTAAACAAATTAAATCACAGTTTCAATCCAAAAAAAGAAAAGAACAGGAACTGAAATGACTTACAAGAAAAGATATGCTTAGTTCTTTACATTTTCTGATGTCTTCTGATGGATATTCCTGAGCCTGGATGCACAGTGAATTAACCTGATGAGAAAATTCTAACTGAATTGACCTTATATTTGCAGCTACTGGGCAATAGTTTTCACTTCTGAGACTGTGACCCATGGGGACTCTGCAAATCCTATCAAACTAGCTAGACTTTCAAGGACAGGACTGATGATAGGTCACATGTCTGTTTTCTGAGGACCAACTTAATTGAGTTGAAAAAGTCTCATCACCATTCAGTCATAGTAGTTCTCAAAGATAATCTAATCAAATAGAGAAGGGGTGTGCATCGGTGAAGTAAATACTGTCACCATTAAAGTCACAGTTCCTAGAATTTAACTCATTGGTACCACTGAATTCAGATGCATAAATTAAACCTTCCATGCCAGAATCTAGGGACCTTGATAACCTCAAACTCACTTATGTGTACTTGATGACACTACATTTTCTGTATTTAAATTGTATCTCAGTCTCACTAGAGGTAGTTCTCTCAAAGACAATCTGCCTCTGAGAGCTTCTCTCAGCAGGGACACAACCACACCCAACCTAAAATAAAAGGGTCAAGATGCCTTATTCCCTGGAGTCTCCCACCCACCAATATGGCAGGATTGGGGAAACATAATGGAATGGGAAGGAGATAGCTTGGATTAGAACTGGAAACTACAAGACTAATCTGGAGAGAGAGGTCTTAACTTTAAACCTCAAACTTCTCAACAAAGCTGAGTTCTCAAAGTTGAATTCGGTTCTGAAAAACTGGAAAATTCAATGACTTTATGAAGCAGACATTTGGCTAAGATCTTTGCTTTTTGTTATCTAGAGTTCACAAGACTCAAGTCTCTCTTACTCCAATCCATCCCCTATTCAGTCACCAAATTGATTTTCCTAATGCTCAAGACTGACTATATCACCCTACCCCTACTCAATAAATTCTAGTGTCTCCTTATCATCTTCAGGCTCAAATACAAAATCCTCTGTTTGATATTCAAAGTCCTTTATAACCTAGCCCCCTCCTACCTTCCTAGTCTTCTTACACCTTATTCCCCACCAAGTACTCTTGGATAAGGTGACAATGACTGTTCCACAAACAAAACACTCCATCTCTTGACTCAAGGAATTTTCTCTGGTTGTCCCACATATCCAGAAGGCTCTCTTTCCTCATTTCTGTCTTCTGGCTTCCCTGGCTTTCTTCACATTCCAGCTAAAATGTCACCTTTCTCAGGAAGCTTTCCCCAACCACCTTAATTCTATTACCTTCCCTCTCTTGTTTCTTATTTATCTTATATATAGCTTGCTTCATATAGTGATGCAAATTCAATCGCATGTTATCGTCTCAATTAGATTGAAAGGTCTCCAGAGCAGGAATTTTTTTTACCTTTTTTTGAATCTCTGATACTTTGCACAGTGCACATAGTAGGTGCTAATAAATTCAATTCAATCAGCATTTGTTTAATATTTATTGACTATCACATGACTTGCTCATTATGTTTTGTCTCATGTGTTTCTGTCTCATTTCTTTCATAGATCCTCATCTCCCTATATTTACACTATTATAATCACTTCCCATTTTACATGCTCGTTGTTTTATAATAATTGATGTGCTTCAAAGTTCTATCAGATGCAGCACTGTGGGTTTGGGAGAGGAAAGGTGCTATATAAAAGATGAATAGGAAATATCCACAAGCAACAATAATGTGAAGAATGCATTTACTAAGTGGTTTTGCAAATAAGTATAAATGATTGTTCACTGAGATTATTAAAGTCATATTGGAGTGACAGTGCTGTGTTTGCCATTTTTCTCAGTTTGTGGAATGTAACATATGCCTTACCTAGGCAGAGGGTGAAAACAAGGCTCTGCTTCAGCAAATACTTCAGGTAAGACAACTCAAATCCTACATGATGCTTTAGAACAGAAACTGATTATCAAAGAAGATAAGAAAGAATTGAAGAGAATTCCACATGTAAATACTGGTAGATTGAAATAAACGCAAAAGAGTCAAACTCATGAACTTAACCACTAAGAAATAGTTGTTTATTTTCAGAGAAAACTAAGGGAGAAGGTGATAGGTATTTTCCAAACAGAAGCAAAAGTGATACTGGCAATTGTCATCTGTTAAATGTAACCTCAGTCCCTAAAAGAATAATGAATCAGATATTAAAAGTGAAAAAACAGAAACATCAAGAAGATAATGGAGCCAAGAGTAGTAGGCAGCACTGGGAATGTAGCAGCAACAAATCATTCCAGACAAACGTGACCACTCTTTTAAGTCACATTACAAGATTAATGGTTGAAGGGAATGTGTAGAAGCTTTTATATGCATGTATGTATGTGTGTAGGTATATATGTATATATATGTACTGTGTATATATGTGCACATGTATATGTATATGTACGTATATATACATATCTATTTCTTGGGGTCATTTTTCAGTTGCATACAACTGTTTCATTTGGGATTTTCTTGGCAAAGATACTAGAATGGTTTGCCATTTCCTTCTCCAGTTCATTTTACAGATAAGGAAACTGAGGCAAATAGAGTTAAATGACTTGTCCAGCATCACACAGCTAGTAAATGTCTGGGGCTGGATTTGAACTCAGAAAGATATGACTTCCTGACTCTAGACATAGTACTCTATCCACTGTGCCACTTAGTTTACACACACACACACACACAAACCATATACCCAAACATATACACACATAGACAGATAGAGGTATATATCATGCATCTATATGTATATGCACATGCACGTATTTATGTGTGTAATATACATCTGTATCACCTGCACCATTTAGCCCAGGGCCTTGCCCATAGGTGCTTTTAATGGATTTGTGATTTCAACAATCATCCTTCCTCTAATGCAAATCCCAACAACAGAAACAGTCAGCTCAATTACCTTTTTTGGTAAAAGTATCTCCCATGATCTTTTCCTTTTCATAACCTTCCCCACTTTGAGACTTTCGATATCAGTCACTGAGTGTCCTGCAATTAGTGTCATATCTGACAGGGGATTCTTCAGGGTAGATCTGGTCTGGTCCAACTATTCCTGAATTCACTTCTTTTAAGATCCATTGTCACCTTCATATCAGGTACAGAGGTGGCAGAAGTCAAATGTGTATCCTGTTTCCACCATCATCATCAATGTAAACAAATAAGTCTCAAAACCATAGCAGATCTGTTCCATTTCTAAGTCCCACTCTGATACTTCACTGTGGCACGTTCTCAAATACTATTAATAGAAAGTATAATCTCTAGTGGAGTCTACAAAACAAAAAGACTTCCAGTCCAGACCCAACGATAGACTACAAGTCTGCTATACTGAGGGCCAACCTCCCTGAGAATGAAGAATGTAATGGCCATAAGAGTGGCTGCCAAGTAAGGGATCTTTCTGCCAAAGCAACCTGTGAAACAGGCAAAAAACACAAAATGCCCTTTGGTGCTATGCATCCTCCCTTTGATTCCACAGAGATAATGAGGATAAGAGAGTAATGAGAAAGAGGGGTACTAAGAATCATAAAGAATGCAGCTGATGGTAGTCTAAATGTACAATCTTTGAATATGTTTTATATGTGTGTACATGTGTGTATATATGTATATATGCATTTATATATGTGCATGTTTATATATGCATTATATATGTGTGTATGTCTGTGGATATATATATGTACACACACATATCCTTTATATGTGTGTATATACACACTCATATATATATATATATATATATATATATATATATATATGTCTTTGTATGGTGACCAATGAGTTACTGATACACATTTCTATATTGATTATGATTATAAATTAAACCAGAAGTCATAAAGAAGTTTCAGTTTAAAAAACGAATATTCTTGCGTTGTCCTCCCATAGGTGAACAAAAAGGTTCACAGATCTGATTTTATGGTGGATACAAAGGCAAAAATGAGCATCATTTTATGGGACATTTGGCAATTTCAAGTTAATTCAGTTCAACAACCATTGTTTAGGCACCTATAGTGTGTTCTACAGTGCTTATAATCAGCCTGAGCAAACTAGGTCACCATAGAGAGATTTGCAATTCATACACTATGGAGGATGAAGTAAAGAAATTCTATGAAAACCTCCACAAAGTCTTTCAAACTGAGGAAACATGCATTTCAATTGTTGAAAGTCCCAGTACAAAAATGGGAGGAAGGAAGAAGGAAAAGAGAATTTATTAAACACTTACTATGTATAGTAGGGATACAAACAGAAAAAGTGAGACAGTCTCTGATCTCAAGAAAGTCATCCTCTAATTCACAGAGATGATGTAGAAAAGAAGGTTCATCTGCAGAGCAGACAGAAGCACCTGGAAAGTTCTAAGGGTTTCCTATGGCAGGGCAGATGACCAGACCAAGGAGATCTCTGGCTGTGTCAGAGATCTGGGGAATAGATGACATAGAGGTAGGGCACATAGTGAGGCTCAGAGGACCTTAGGATGTAGTACTAAGTCAGATGGCAAGGTCTGATAGTCCTCTATCTCACCAGAAGGATTAGAGTTGGTCATTCCCATCTTATTCAACAACATGAATAGTCATGTCACTCCTCCTGACTGGCAACCCCATGGAATCTAGAAAACCCATGGCCTGGGAGGATTGAAAGAGAGGGAAAAGGGGGAAGGACCTCTGGTAATGAAAAGTCTTCTTACCACCCAGGCATCCCATGGACAGTAAGAAAAAAAAAATTATATTAGAATATACAATGTATCTGAAGAGAGCCAAAGGCTTATAATAAATACTTAGAAGATTTATGCCAATCAACAAATATTTATTAAGGGCCTAGTATGTGTCAGAATCTGTGCAAGGCACTGAAGATACACGTTTTAGAAATAGAAACAATCCTCACTCTCAAAGGTGTATTCTATTAGGGAGCTACATACACATATATAGGTACGTATGTATGTATATGTATGTACACACATGTTTCTCCCATATGTGAATGTATATACTTTTACTTTATATATGTGTGTATATACATTTGTGTGTACGTTTTGTGCGTATGTGTGCATGCCCAGAGTATTGTTGCCACACACTTCTACATTAATTCTGATTCTAACTATAAATGAAACCAGAAGTCATAGAGTATATATGATAACATATACATATATATTATAAAGTATATAAAGGCAAGAACATATATAAGTATGTAAACATGAGGTCATTAGAAAGGATATTTGCAAGAATGGATCGTAACAGGCTTCGTGTAGAAAGTGGAGCTTCAGCTGTGTCCTGAAGAAAGAGAGAAAATCCATGAGGCAGAGGAAATGAAGAGATCATGACACTTGTGCAACATAACTAGAATGACCTTCTTCAAGAAAAGAGCTGAAGGACATTGGATGTGCTACATATTGGATAGTGGTTAGCACAAAAAATGAAACTCATTCTGTATTAACAGATAAGAAATGACTGCTAACAGATGTAAGTTAGTTTAGAAGCAGATGTACGTGTGTAGTTAGATCAACTGGTTAGAGCAAAGATCAAAGGAAATACCAAACTGGAAGGAAAAATAAAGATGAAAAGAAGACATTATGTGTGACTGTAGTCTGTCCAACCCAACCTCTTTAAACAAGCCGTTGATTCCAAAAATAATAGGAAATGGGCCAAAGTTAAACCACTGACATGGTCACTATTTATTGAGGAAGTATAGCTGTTTCAAAATAGTGACCACAATGAGGAGGCCAAAAGAGCCCCAAAACTTTATTTACTAGCAAACTCATAATCTCCATGCTAAATCAAGAAACATGGCAGCCAAGGCCTTCACCAGGTTAGAGTAAAAACCCATGTGCAAAATAATAAGGAGGAAAAAATTACCACCATTATACCAAAATAACAGTGGTATTCAATGTCTGGTATTCAATCACTGAGGGACTGAAATGTTGGTATTCCCACCCATGGTGAAGATTACAATCCATTAGTGCCTGCCTATCCAGTGTTATTCTCATCCATTCTCATCAGTATTCTATTTCATCTCCCATAACTTTGCTGGAGTTGATCCGCCCAACTTTCTGAGGGCCTGAATGTTCTCATGACAGCACTAAATACCAGTGCTGGAGATAGGTTGTTTATGAGTTATTCATAGCCTTTACCACACAACCAACACATCTTCTTTTTCAGTCATAAATTCCTTTAATTTATACTTTATACTGTTTCTCCACCCTAATTCCTTATTTATACAATGTTTGACCCTCCTCATGCCTACTGTTTGCCCTTCTGTTGCTCTTTTGGGGTGCTATTCAATTTTAATTCTTCTAAGATCACCTCACAAAACAAAATAATACAGTGGGAAAAAATGAATCTGCAAAAATGTGAGATCAACAAACACAGATAATTTTTGAGAACCATTATAGATAAAACTAGGACAATAGATAAATATCTTAAGTACGGGACAAATAAATATTTACTGAATGAATAATATTTTATATTTATATAATGCTTTATAATTTTTTAATCTATATCGTACTTTGAGACTCATTGTAACCCTAGCATGTAAATGAAAAGATAATATCATTTAAGAATATCCATTTGATATTAAATTATATACCCAAGATGGTACCTCTACTAAGATGTCATGCTAGAACATAAACAGAAGGGGTCTTCTCATGCTGTAGCTTCAATCCCTCAGTGATCCTGTAATCTGTGATCCTACAAGTATCTAAGTCCAATAGAGTTATAAGACAGAAAAGTGTCTTTTAAGTTCTTTTGTAGTCTGTCCTCAATACAGAGTTCTTCCAGATAGTTGATAGACTGACAATTCTAGGACCACGTGTGTATCTCTAAGGATCTGAGATCGGTGATAAAGATCACAGAGAACTTAGGGTACTTAAAATCCTCTGCTTCTATATCCATATAAGATATAGAATGCAGGTGGATCTTCTCTAACCTCCAGAATTTCCAAAATACCATTTGTTTCATGCGTTTGAGTCTGGAAACTCAAGACTCAGGAATCAACAGCTTTGTACCCATGCAGCGGGATAAGAGAGGTCAGTACGGTGACTTAGAGATTCTGAGAGAGGCTGTTTCAGCACAGATGTGCCTAACCTATGGAACAAAAAAAAATAGGTCAAAAGTAAAATCAAGCCAGGATGAGCGAATCCTTCTTTTGGACTAGAAAGGAAAGAATAAAAATGTTCATGTATTGAAATCCAAATTTAAGGGGCAGGTAGTGAACATGTACATACCCTCAATGACTTCAGTTTGCCATTCTCATGACAATGACATTAGAGAGCACTAGAAAAGAGTGTTAAGTTATTTCTCAGTCATGTCCAACTCTTCATTACCCCATGTGGGGTTTTCTTGGTAAAGGTGCTGTTTGCCATTTCCATTTCCAGTTCATTTTACAGTTGAGAAAACTGAGGCAAACAGGGTTAAGTGA
This sequence comes from Bettongia penicillata ogilbyi, assembly GCA_023548195.1. Taxonomy (NCBI): domain Eukaryota; kingdom Metazoa; phylum Chordata; class Mammalia; order Diprotodontia; family Potoroidae; genus Bettongia; species Bettongia penicillata. The sequence continues at coordinate 8,022,254 of JAJHZJ010000527.1, read as the reverse complement.
CTTGTCCAGGTCACACAGCTAGTAAGTGTCTGAGACCGGATTTGAATTCAGGAAGATGAGTCTTTCTGATTCCAAGCCTAGCACTCTATCCACTGTGCAGTCTAGAAGAAAAATTGGATGCTATTAAAGACTTTTTATCAGTGACCTTTCAAAGATTATATGAAGAGAGGTACTGAAGGACTAGAAACCAACAGTATTGTTCCCATTTTCAAAAAGTAGAAAGATGCTAGACTTTTGCAAATATTTAACATTCACACTATTTGTGAGGACAAAATATGTTCACTACAGCTCAGAAGTTAGGTGGATCGGAGATTCATTGAATGATGCAAAAATAGTCAACGATGGGTCCCTGTGAACTTGGAAGACGGTCTCTAGAAAAGTTCCCCAGGAATCTGTTCATGGCATGATCCAAACCTAGTGTGGCTGGCTAACATTTTGGATGAATCATGCGACAGATTAGAATGATGTGTTGTATTTCTCATAGTCAATGTCATCTAGTGAGGTGAAACTTAATACTGATAAAGGTTTCAAATTGGATTCAAAAAATTAACAAGTACAACATTGAAAGAGTAATATCCGGATGCAAATTCATGTGAAACATATCTAGGAGTTTTCATGGACTCTGAGATCATTGAGAATAACAATATACAGAAAAGGATGATGAAGAGATTCCTGTTCAGATATGTTGGATCTGAGGTCCCTTTCAACTCTAAGAGATTGATATTTGACCTTGAGTATGGTTGACTGATCAGCAACCTGATTATTCGATCAGTCTATTAAAAGAGTACTTCCATTAATTCCACACCGGAATCATTCGTATTATTAGAATTTAATTCTTAAGAGCTACCTTGTCTCCACTTCTGGGGCAACTTCTCCATAAAATTAGCCCAGAGGATTTTATCTATCTTTTTCTGAACTTTGAAATCTGTACTCCTCAAATCTAAGGTACTAAAAGCTATTGCTAAGTTTCTTCTCTTTAGTCACAAACCCTCAGAAGTAGCTACTTTGGAAAACCCTGTGTTAACAGAAGAGAGATGCTGGCCCATGAATCTTCTTAACAACTTCTCTCTGCTTTTCCCTCTATGGAGATGACTTTCTGAGCAGTTAGGGTTAGTTCATTTATTCAGGCATCCATTCATTCCCTCAAGTAGTTATGCAATATCTATGTAATATGCTAGGTGAGATACAAAGATAAATAGAACTAGACCCTGCTTCATGGAGTTACAATCAAGTAGGGGTGATAGGTATGTACACAGATAACCATAATACATATTCTTATATGAGTGCATAAGAGGAATGCAAAGTGCTATGAGAGTAAAATTATACCAAACTACTTCAGAGTCACACCTTTTGATTAAGGGCTGAAAATAAGCATGCTTCTACCACCGTCAACCCCCAGTTCATCCAAAGAGGTAGAAACTTCCCAAGAACTCTTTCACAGTTTTTTGTGGTCTTTTAGCTCCCATGGCAGAGAAGGAAAATGGGATTCAAAAAACAATAGCCTAGAGACAAGCAATTTTCAGCATTTGGGGTAAAAGTTCTAATTCTGGACAAATACAAAGTGTTGGGACAACTAAGACAGTTAACATAGAATGAAAATTACTGTGGCATGAGGTTCTGGTTACAAGTCCCTTGTTGATGGAGTCTGATAAAGTCTTCCCAATGAAAAGTAATAGAGGAGGAATCTTCTCCTATTAGAGAGGCTGGTCTCTCCACCTTGAGCAAACAAAGACATCGATAGATGAGTATCCTCCAAAGTCTCACTATACTCTGCTTCAAAGTCTGTTGTGTTAATTTGACTGTGACAATCATAGGATCCAAATATCTTTATCGAGAGAAAAAATATCCCTGTAATTCTCGAACATTCACCTGCATTAGGCTTATTACAGTTGGGTGAATATACCTGAAGTCTTCAATGAAGTGTCAGGTGTAATTTAGCGCTGGGAAATGAATTATGGGATTGCCCTTTAGGAAAAGGCTGGAAGCTCAGCCCTGTCTGTCAAATAGGTCCCTGCCTTCTAGCGAACTCTGCAGGTGAATGAATCAGTATTTGGCATATCAGCATTTAATGCAGCCGCCATGCTAATGTCTTTTTGAAATGAAACTGAGAAAGCTGTTAACCTCGGTTAGCCGGGTGTCCCCTCTCTGACCTGGATAAATCATCAGTGCGGGAGCTGAGAAAAGCTCCATTGTCATTGCTTTGGGGGATGAATGACTGGGCAGCCCAGAAGCTGGGAGAGCAGACCTCTGGGCCACAGAAGACTTGGGATTTATGGCTTCCTTGGATGGAAAAGTAAATGTCACTCATCCCACATTTCTGGTTTGACTGGTCCTAAAAGAGGATTTAATGACTTACCAAAGTCATTTAAATAATAGATCCTTCTCTCCCTCACTTCCTCAGGCTTGGAGATCTCCTTCCCAGGAGTTCTTCTTCCTACACACATACACACACCTTTATATACAAAGAGAGAGAGGGGTAGGTTGCATAAACCCTGAAATACATACACACAAACACACACACACATTTATATATAGAGAGAGGGGTAGACTGCGTAAACCCTGAAATACATACATACATACATATAGATATAGATACATATATAGAGACCCTTCATAAACTCTGAATTATATTATATATGGGTGTTTATATATTTCAGGGTTTATGTAGGGTCTACATCTCTCTACATATGTATATCAATGTGTGTGTATGTATTTCAGGGTTTATGCAGGGTCTCTCTCTTTATACGTGTGTGTACAAATGTGCGTGATTTGATAGATAGATAGATAGATAGATAGATAGATAGATAGATAGATAGATAGATACATTCCCATAGGATCTCAAGGTAAACTGACTTGTAATAACACAGTGGCAATGGACTACTAGACCTCCAAATGTGGTGCCAGTTTCTCTAATTTGTAAATCCTGAATGATACCTCACTGGTCCTGAGGCTGGGGAGGAGAGGACACCAGGTCTAGAGTCAGGAATAGCTGAGTTTGAATCTTGCCTGAGACATGTGTTAACTGTGTAATCCTGGAAAATCACTGAACCCCATTTTGCCTCAATTTCCTCATCTGTAAAATGGGGATAATAACAGTTATGATAAACAAGTATTTCCCAGACTCGTTGTAAAGATCAAATGAAATAATTGTAAAGTGCTTAGCACAATGCTTGGCACATAGTAAGCTCCCTATAAATGTTAAATCTCATTGATATTATCATTACTATTAGAATTATGACCCACAGGCCAAATAAGAGAACTGAAGTCTTTTAACTATTGTGAAATATCCTGACAGATGCATAGAGAATCAGGTAATAAGACTGATTCTCTTGCGTCTCATTTTAAGCTACAGAAGCCTATAACTACTTCTTTCTATTTTGCTAGTCAAGGAGAGAAATAACTTCTAAATTTCTTCCTCTTAGAATCCTTTTATAATTTTTTATTTATTTATAATTTTTAAATTTTATTTATAAATGAATATATAAATTATAATTATGTTATATGTAAATAAATATATACATTTATTCAAGCATTTTTTAAAATTTTTACTCTCAGTTCCAAATTCTCACCCTTCTTCCATGCCCTCCCTCCTCAACCCATCAAGAAAGTAAGACAAACAACACCCATTATATATATAAAGCCATACAAAATGTCTTTCCACATTAGCCATGACGGGCATGGGAGAATGACAAGAAAAAAGCAGGGAAAATATCTGCTTCAATGGTACTTAGAGGTCATCAATTCTCTCTGAAAGTAGACAGGATTTTCCATCTTGAGTCCTTTGGAATTGCCATGGATCAGAGTCCTCTTAAAATTCTTAAAATTACCAAGATGACTTCTACAGGACCACTGTGTTTTCTTCCAGTCATCTAAGTGCATTAGAATCAGGGTTATATTCCCTTAGTTCCTATGCTGTACCAGACATGAATCAAAGCTCACAGTGACAGCTGTGAACTCTTCTTGTACTTCCAATGACCTGTGAAGCAGGCAAAGACCCAACCAAATATCTCACCCAAAGTGACACAAACAGAGATGTGAAATCAGTGAAGAGATTTTACTTCTATCCTAGAGGAGTGACTTACATTTAGCATGAGAGATGGTGTGCTCTTCAATCAGTCCAGGGGAACGCTCAATTTTTAAGTTTAAGTTTTAAGTTAAAATTAGGAATGATTTGAGAGTCCAGATTATAAATTCATTCCTTAGTTCTGAGGTATCTCAGAATTTGACAAAAGAGAAATCATAGGCCATCATAGATTTGAGATCTAATTCTATTTTCTTCTGTTCAATTTCAGGGGGAAAAATATGGGACAATGGTGGTTTCATATGGCCCAATCAAAAGAGAAATATAGTCCAATTTCAATTTTCCATAGTAACAAGAAATAGGACAAATAATTGAAATTCACAGGTAATACCCAGATTTTCAATTTGTTCCTATCCCTTCCTCTTATCAATACTGTCATTACAGATAGTGAAATTAACAGATATGGGTTTCATCTCTTTGTATTATCCATTCCTTTGGATGGAGAATCAAATGAACAATGAAAGGATGAGAGGTAGGACATGAGAAGGAAAGAAAAAAAAAAAGAAACCAATTCTGGAAAATTCACAAACTACATAAACCCTGAATAATTGAGAATTGGTTATAATTATCCAGGTGAATAACGACTGCCTGTCCCCTTAAATTTCAACAGAAAATGAAGCAGGGGTCCTACCAACTGCAATCTCCATTGAGTGTTCAAAAGCTCCACCTAAGAGTGTTCAAAATCAACTCAAGGTGGACTAGGGTATCACTGTCAAACTCACACAGAAATAGGGCCCACCAAGCCTCCACAAAAACTACATGAGTAGCATTGTCTGGGTTCTATTTTATTTTTATTCCCCAATTGCATTTTAATCTGGTTTGGGACAGACTGGGGAGTCTATTGTGGGTGGCAGCCAGGTGTTCCATAAGGTTGGCCCAGTGGATGGAGCACCAGACTTGGAGTCAGGAAGACCTTCATTCAAATCCTATGACCTTGGGCAAGTCAACTAACCTCTTCTAATCTTAATTTCCTCATCCATAAAATGGGAATAATGATAGCATCTACCTTACAGCATTGTTATGATAATCAAATGAGATAATATATGTAAAGTGCTTTGTAAATTTAAAATGCTTGCTATCCTCATCATTGTCATCTCAACACAGCAAAATACTTAAGTCTTTTTCTCCTGAGGAACGTTACCAATGCCTGATATGACTTTGGCAAAAGACTACAAGACCCTCTTAAAGGATCTCTAAGGGAAAGAAGCAAAGAAGAGAATGGAATGAGCTTCCTGAATATATAACGCCCCCTGAAATGATTTCTTCAGCTTTTGTCTTTGTTTTGCAAATTTCTTCATTTTGGTTATCTAAAGTTCTCTACTCAAGTGCTTATTAGTCCATTACATTAGTTTATGCAAATTCATGAATATAGTCTTGTATGGTCTTATAGAATGTTTAAGTTTTTCAGAAACTCAAATATAAGACTCATATCCTCCAGGAAAAGAAAAGAAATTAATTGCCATTGTTTTAAGGTGAGATTAAAGACCTGATGCTTACCATGATTAGGAACTGTTGTCACTATATCTTTAGGCCTTTATTATAGATATGAACAGCACTAAATGAATGAAAAAGCATTTATTAAGTTCTTACTATGTGAAAGACATTGTATTTTTTCCCCTACAGATATGAGTGATTTTAGTTGTTTTTTTTTAACTATTTCCAAAAATAAGAATTTTCATAAAACCAAGGAGATAAAAAATGCTTTGTGTTTAGAATATTTGTTTCTCATTTTATTATTATAAACATATAATAGATAATTAACAAATTCTTGTTAAATTAATGGATTATTTTGGTTTCTTCCCCTAGATTAAGAAACGCAATCAATCTCAGGTCCTGTGAAACTTTATCTAAAGGTTATGGACCTTTGTAACGACTAAGCAACACAACTAAGAAAGGAATTAGCTTCAAACCAACATAAACTGGAAGAGAGAGTAGACGCCCAGTATGAACTGCAAAGGCAGAACACCACAGTGTGCTGGATGAATGCAGACCTCCAGCATGCTCAAATGGTGGTAAGCACTGGGGACCTTTTCCCTACTTACTTGGATCTTTGATTGGCTCTAGGCCAAAGGCAAAGCCTCACACTTCCAGGCTGACTGGAAAATGTGCTGGTAGCTTCTTCTTGACTGGATGGATATCAAGTTCATGATTTGCTCATTGATATAGTCAGATACCAGACTTGAGTTTGAGTCGAGGTTCAAAGGTTTTGTACCATTTCCCCTTGTATTGTTAGAAATGTATGTAGCTTCAAACCCATCATTTAAGCTCAGGGCCTCAGCATTCTCCTTTGTAGAGAGAAAGATCTATAGATGATTTCTGTGGTTTTTTTCCAGCCCTAAATGGATGCTCCTACTTTTAAGCATATAAAATGCTTAAGCACCCTTTTATAGTTTGGTGTGGGTTGGAGGTTTGGGTTGTTGGGTTTTTTTTTCCTTTGGGTTTTATTTTTTGCCTTCACTACTTCCAAAATTGCCATAATTGCTGCAACTTTCAAAGTGTAGTTATATTTTATTTTCAGTATTTCTACCAGTAGGAGTTGTCACCATGAAAATAAGTGTATTATCCTGGAAGTAAACCCTAGAGGTTTAATGTAATTTTTGTGTTGCTTCTTCTCCACCTCCCCATCTATAAATAGTCTGAATATATCTTACTTTTGGTTGCTAGAAAGCCCAATGAGGAAACTATTAGAGAATTGTGATATGATGACTCTGCAAAGATTGTTTGGCTTAACTAGGGAAGTTTCTCCAATATTCTGAAGTATCAAAACATAGGATGATTTTATGCTTTGAATTATTGCATTAGCTAAAGACCCTTTTTAAAAAAAATTAGTGTTGGTATATATTAACCATGGAAAGAAGTCACTGAATGTATGACAAACTGATTTTGTCTATAGGTTTAAAAAAGTTTGCAGTCTTTGTTACTTTCTTTGCAACAAGTCAGCGATCTTGTTCCCAGTAGAACAATTGTGAGTTAACAGTATATACTGCTACCCTTTTCTGAAGAATACCAAAAACAAACAGAAAAAACCCAACAACAAATGAATAAAATAAGACATTGTCCCAGATCTGAAGGAGCTTATGATATCATTAGATATACTCAACCTGCTCCTATGAGAGAATAAAATTTGAAAAACTACAAATCTACATAGGATTGCACATTTATTTGCCCCCTGCTGGATGCATAACCTCTTCAGTGATGTTGGATGAAAGAATACTTAGGATTAGGTTAAATCGAGAGTTTCCTAAAGGAAGTGAGTTTTGATTTCATCTTTAATCTTTGAAAGAGGGAGAGGAAAAAATATGACTAAAAAATATGGGGAAGGCATTCTAGAAAGAGTCACCCTGTTTCAGAAGCCTTAAGAGGCTCACAACAACTGTCCCCCAGAAGCTCTCAATTGCCCTTTGAATCACCTGTTTGTTGGTGTAGCATAACATATTACTATAGTAGCAGAATTAACTCAAATCAGGAACTATCAAGTGCTTACCATGGGCAAGGCACTGTGCTATGATCTAGGATACAAAGATGCACAAGAAGGAGTCCTTGCCTTCAGGAACCTTGCGTTCTCCTGGGGGCACATATACGTATAAGGAAGTGCAAGATAATTTGAGGAAGAAAATATAGCAATTGGGGGATCTGAAAAATTGGTCCAGTTTATATCCCCAGTTTATTCTTGATTTATTACTATGTATTTGATAAACATTTGTTATTACTATGTGCCAGGCACTGTGTTAAGTGCTGAAGATACAAAAAGGGACAAAAAACAGACCCTGTCCTCAGAAGCTTACAATCTTATGGAGGAGACAACATGCAAACAAATATATACAAAGCAAGCTTATATATAGGATAAATAGAAAATAATTAAGAAAAGGAAAGTGCTGGAATTAAGAAATATTAGAGGTCTCCTATAGAAGGTGGGATTTTAGCTAGGATTTAAATGGAAGCCAGGGAGGTACGGGATTGGAGAAAAGGAGCGAGAGCATTCCAGGCTTGGGGAACAACTGGAAAGGACTCCAGGAGCAAAGAGTTGGAGTATCTCTTTCTCAACCAGGAGTCCAGTGTCACTGAAGAGGGTGTGATGGAGACTGAGGTGTAAGAAGACAGAAAAAGTAAGGGGGGACTGGGTTATGAAGAGCTTTGAACGTCAGAGCATTTTGTATTTGCTCCTTCAGAGGTGGGATGAAAGTTTCATTTTTATCTTAGGGTTATTAGTGCTAAAGGCACAGTTCCTGGCACATAGTAAGTGCTAAATAAATTCCTGTTGTTTGATTGATTGTTAGAAGACTGTGAAAAAGGAATTAGGTTTGCTATGCTTGACCACAAAGAGCAGCGTTAGCAGCAGTAGAAGGAAGTTGTAGAAAAGCAGATATGTAAGATAAGCTACCTAAAGATCAAGGCTGTAGCAAGGTAGAAGAGGTCGCTTCAGGAGGGAATGGGATGTCCTTTACTAGACATCTTCAAACAAAGGCTGGATGAAACTTGGGTATACAGCAGCAAGAAGTCGTATTCAGGTTGTGTTACGTCCTTCATTCTCAAAGAAGACCATGACATCAGAAAGATGATGACATGACTTGCAGTTGACTTTGATTTGAGTGAGGGAGGGCTATGCAGGGTCACTAGCCTCACTTTCTCTTCTAGAGCCATCTGAGTCAAGTGACCAGATATTCATCAAGATGACTGGAGATGACCCAGGATGTATGAGTTGGACCAAAATCCCTTACAATTCTGAGATCCTTTGATTCTGTGAAGGAATATATCTACCTTAATAATTTGTGTACAATCACAGATATGTATCAAGAGAATAGTAGAATGAAAATGGCGCTTGATTACATGATTGACACAATTGCATAAGCTAAAGGACAAGGAACATCCAGCTAAGAAATCTGACATGATCCCAATAGAAGGTGGAGAGGGCTGAATATTTGAAATTATGATGGTGGAAGAGTTGCCCAAAGGAATGAGTATATGGAGAAAAAGCAAAGTCTTTAGGCAACTGTAGGTGCAGATTTGGGAGTCCTCTATCTTCCAGTTGAATTATTGGGACATGCTGAGCTTATCAAGGCAATGAATTTAAAGGAAAAATCGCAGAGAGCCCAGAATAGTCTTGGGGAAAGCAAATGGTTAATGAACAGAAGGGGGAAAAGGAGACAGAGAAAGAACAGTCACAGTAAGAAGAAAAGTCAGTTGTCCAACAAATTAAAGTCCAACAGAATAATCAAGTCCAAAAGAAGAACTAAATTACTAG